>OV121074.1:50730196-51930196 GCA_921293005.1 Nemoura dubitans | reverse complement strand
AAAAATCGCCAAACACAAAAAAAGTAAACTGAAAAACACTATTTCTAACTGGAACTTGAATGCTAAATAAAAGACTCATTAGTTTTCCGACGTTTCGTAACATATACTAGTTTCTTCTTCAAGGGTGCATTTAACCAAAAGATTGAACCAATAGTCTTCCTAAATTCTAACGATCCTGCCGTAAAATACCCATCCAAAATCGCAATAAGAGACAATTTATAACATAAAGGTATCCTCACTCTTTTCAAAATTCCTCGAAATATTAACAAGTATACAGACAACGTCAATAAAAATCAACTCCATTCGTCATAGAATTAAAACACTTTACCAAATATGCAGGGCTTAAACAAATTCAAACTCTTTGCTTCTAAATCCATTATAACTTCAATTACAACTCCATAAATTATAGCTTTCGTAATTTTGTCTAGAAAAGTTTAATGAATATTTGTTTTGTTTAGTAAAACTAGTATAGTCTTATTTTTTATTAATTATTGTATTGCTACCAGAACGGGAGCATCTTTTAATTTTATTATGCACGTTGATCTCCACAGAAAAGCTCAACACGATCTTTGTGGAAAATGAACCTAGGCGTGTCATGGATTGTTATGTTTTTTTTTCAAATGGAATAAAACAAAAGAAAAAAGAGACTCTTCGGATATACTTTTGCTATATATACCTACAAATTTTAAGCCCGCGGAGAAAGCTATATAGATCATTGGACGAAAATCGTGGGTCACCAGTTCCGTGATTGCGAGAGGGGGGGGGGGGGGGAGTGTTTCGACGGGTGCCATATAATCCACGCAACAGGCTAATTAGGGGTGGCGGACACGTGGCAGACACGTGCTGGCCACGCGCCACTGTTGGCCACTAGCCACGTGCCACTTGCCGACGTTAAGCGTGCCTAAATGATCGCTTTCCAAACCCGGCCTTGTTTGATTGTTAGCACGCAATCGCAAAGAGATTTCAGCGGGGCTGCCGCCGACGAATATGTTGCCAATTATATTGTACTTGGCATTACTCAGATACATATGTGAACGTGGGAGCCATGCATTGACCATTAATCTTATTTGATTGCAGTACCTATATATGAACATAGCAAGCATTACACTTTAGGAAAGCAGATACATACACATACGCAGATGCATGTGATTTCTGTTCATAGCCAGAATGCACTTCAGACATACATCAGAATAAAATTATAATTTATAATATATTTATATCAGTTTTATAAGTGAATAGTAACAGTCTTTAGCTGTGAGTTGCTGCTCACCTTCACATATTTGAAAAAACTTTTATTTTAAATCAGACGTCCGTGCGATTGCAAATTTTGGAATTTTGAGGTGCTACTGTAATTTTTTAATCACGTAATTTCATCCCGCACATTTTACACAAAGATACATACAGAAATTGGGTCAATTACGTTTATTACAATACAGAATTTGGGTCAATTACAAAACTACCCAAGTCAAAATGCAGCAACAATTGAAACTTGGCTGGACCTTTCGGCTGCTGAATCATGTGGTGTGCAGCACAGCAAATCTTGTCCTGTTAATCTATAATCGTCGTCGCCGGCTTCCAAATTGTTGTTCGCGATGTTATTTGGCGAGCGAGCACACGGCACGGAGGCGTTGGTACTCGAGGCATGTGCCAGTCATGATCGCCCCCCCCCCCCCCCTCCCCCCGACTCGCGTAATGGCGGTTATTACGTCACGAAATCGCACCCCGGGGATTCGTCGTCGTCGCGCGCGGCAAAAAGAATCAAGGGAGCGCTTTTTATCCGGGCACAAATCTTGGTCGGCGTTGTGAACAAAGCTGTGCCGCGCGTCCAATTATTGGGACAGAATCAACCCTGTTAACAATAAGGGGGTGTGGGTTTCGGTGCTGCTATGCCAAACACGTAGCGGAAATCCGTGTTACGGTGCTATCTTTTTCCAGCTGATTGCTTGGCAACATGATATTTGCCAACTACTTTTTATTATTATTGATAAACTCTTTACATGTCTTAAATTTTAGTTTTCTATGAACGGGTTGAGATGGCAGAAACAGGGTCTTTCGTTGATTGAAAGATTGAGTGGAAGAAGCATGATCGAATGAATGAAATACGTTTTCTCATTTGCTAAATGAAATATACTCACATTCAATGTTATATTATCAAAAGTATCTCCTTGCTAGCCCTTCAAATGGTTATGATTTTTGAACAAGGAAATGTTGGTTCTATGTGTGTGTCCTATTTCATTTTCCGCTTAACCTTGAACGTAGAAAATCGTTTCTCTTTGTAAGTGGCCATCGAGCCTAGTAATTGTGATTGGTGAGGTGTCAAGTTCTACCATTTGTCACATGGTAAACTATTTTGCGTTGCATTGGCTCAAGCTCACGCGTTCACTTTCACAGACTAACAGCTGATGAACCTGTGCCAATATCTTCATATTGGCTAGGTACTCGAAATCTTTAAAGAACTGAGTCCAGAAATTGTTTTCCGGAATCCGCCGCGCTTATAATACATATTTGGGATGCCGGCACTTATGACATCTACTTATGACATCTGTTTCATTCACTCGCTCTGCAGATCCTCGCTGTACCAGTTTTCTCTCCCACCGCAGTGATTCTTGCGTAGCCGTTGCACCATCACGTGGTCAACAAACTAATAGATATAAGAATATCATGATTAAGCACGTTCATCTCAAATAAAACGAAAAACAACCAGAAAATGTATGTAAATTTATGAGCGAAAATCATTTTGCACGATACGCCAATTAAACTGTATCCTATTTTATTGGCTGGCGCCGATTCCGCTGTATACCTATTGTCCATTGCGAAATCTTTATGGTAAAGAAAATAAGCGCACGAATACATCTTACTGGGCCGATGGCAGGTCCAATTAAGTGATGTATGTCGACATTAAGGTGTACGCAAACGCGGCATTGTGCGAGTCGGGAATCGGCGGCATTGTAAACACTTCTCGGGAAGCGTGCTCGCTCCTTATACAATGCCTCGCCCGTAAGTCCTCTTCGCTCAATGCTAAGATGGTACCGACCTATAGGTACACTCCAACGTTTTTAATGACACCGCAAAAGCTTACACGATGTAAAAACTTTTCAATTGAATACAACTTGAATGCAAAAATTCGTCCAGACGTCAAGGATTATGGCAATTAATGTTAGATTTTATATTTCCAACTTTAGCATTCCTTACATTGAGCTACAAAAGAAATATATTGGGAACGAAAATGAGCTTTGAGTGAAATGTGTATACTCAGGATTTAAATAAATAAAGCATTTAAAATGAAAGAACCTATAAATACGATTCTTTCAAATAATTGATAATGTCAGACCACACATAGGTATGTTCCTAATAACGAAGAAAAAGAAAGAAGATATTTGTAAACTGCCATTCAGTTAGCACATTTCTATGGCATAAAGCGACACCATCCCATGACATATATCACATGGTTCTCTTGAGCACAAGGATTATTTTATCTCTCCACCATTGTAGCATGCTGTCGTCACATGCTTCGAGAATGGACCTAACAATCATATTATTCCCGTGCAAAATAAATTCTCCAAATTAAATGTTCGCCTGTCCTATCAATTGTGCGCGCGCGGGCGTGAGGAGCTAGTTTTTATCGGCGGTTGGTTACTCCACACCCTTATATTCCTGGTAATGCGCTCCCCGAGGACCCGCCTGTTAACTGGCACAGCGCAGGATGAAATATTCAGGAGCAGCAGTCCGCTCCAGCAGCCAGCGCGGTACACAAAACTAACAACCGTATACGGCCTTCTCCTTCGCCATCCTGCGAGTCCTGATGGGTGATAAAATTTGTTTTTAGTTATTCCTCGGCCATTTATTACCAAAGACAAACTACACCTTCTACACTTCATAACCATTGTAATCTTTCTTGAAATTTCCATTTTGCGGGACGTTATCTTCATTGGTTCGTTGAGAGCACATTTCCAAAGATTCTCTGAACTGTAGAAGTATATTGTTTAAACACGGTATTTTTGAAGGCTCTTTTGTAAAGCATGCACGGCCAAAAAAAAGGTGCAGTGCCACTAAAAAGATCTAGTCCTGAACACAGATCTACAAACCAAGATGGTTCATCTAACGTAAGAATCAGGCTAATTGTTTCTAATTAGGTTGGTGTGACGCACGAGTGGAACAAATAAACAAAAACAATGTGCTTGCATCCTAAAGTTGAATTCTTTCCAAATGCTTTTAGGTTGAAGCCGGAATTCAATTGCGAGGCTCTCCTGAATATTTCACGTAGCCAATATTAACATGGACATGGACCGTCTGTGAAAATTCATTTGTT
Source organism: Nemoura dubitans (assembly GCA_921293005.1). NCBI lineage: Eukaryota > Metazoa > Arthropoda > Insecta > Plecoptera > Nemouridae > Nemoura > Nemoura dubitans. Next base: position 51,925,887 of record OV121074.1, on the reverse strand, counting down.
CCCAAAGCTGAAAAGAGAACCTATTGCCTATGTACTACTGGCATATGAGCCCCGGTCCCCATAACATCGCTGTGACTCGGCCTGTAAGACCGTAAGGGAGGAGGGGGGGGGGAGAGGGAGGGCCCAGGGGGGTCGTGCTGAGCGTCATGATAACACCCCTCACATTAGTTCCCCTCCAGCCCACCAGGGCTAACCAGGCCGGCTGCCGATGCGGGGTCTTCCATCTGTTCCCTTCCGAGGAGATGAACACTTGTAGTGGACAAATCACTAGCGGGGAAAATGCTCCACGCTGTCTGTCGAGCATTTGACGAGGAGCTGTGCTGATAATTTGGCCTATTATGGCGTGCAATGATAGCTTTAGGCTAGTGACAAATGACTATTTCTTCTGATTTTAAACTCCTGTCACTTTCGTGACATTCAAAATAGGTGCTGGTTGCCTGCAGCTTCTTACAAACCAGTCTAAGGACGTCCCGTGATTTTAAGACGCTGGTTCAGCTTTGTTTTGTGGAGGCTTTTCTATTTTAAATAAATGATGTTGCACTATGTTTTGAAAAGTGTAAATCTTCCCACAGCCTCCTAGCATGATTCGTGTCACAAGGACAACGAGAAATAGTGCCATTCAGAAGGCCCTGGTTGCGTGCTCAGATCCTAGGGGAATTATGGAAATACTGAATTCGAGAGGACTTGGTAAAAGGTGGGATAAATAACAAATCAACAATGCATTTAAAGATAATAATAACACATACAAGTTTATTAGGCAACGTAATATTATAACTATGATAACGTGGTTTATTTTTATATGTAAGTAGTACCTACCTGTATATAATATAAATAGCAAGCACAATGTACAGAGCATGATTGGTGATTGGTGTGAACATTTCTAACCTATAACTGTCATAGAACTCGTGTTTTTCGCTGCTCATTGCAAGTGAAAATCACGCAAACATGTGCGCATGTACTCAGTTACTATAATAGTCACAAATTCAAACTCACCGGTTTACAAGTTTGTGATTCAGAAAACCAGAAGATAGACATGTATAATATGCACCATACGTCTAAACTCCACTTATAATTTTATCTCCTTTGAAGCTACACCATGCACGTTCAAAACGCGCCAATTTCTGTCCATATGAAAATTGCTTGTAATTGTGATTTTTACACGACTGCTCAAAACTGATACAAATGCTCAATATAGGTAACATATTACGAATGAAAGCATGGTTCGATTCTGGCAGCTAATCCGTTAGGTAGTTTCGAATGATAGTCCTCTATTTAGCGTTATCATCATCAGCACTGATGACTGAGTGATGAGTGGTTGGGCTCTTAGTGCGTGATCTTGGCGTCCGAGCCCGCGACAGCGCCACTGCTGCTGTTGTTGTTGTTGCTGCTGTTGCTGGTGTACAGCTGGTGACATGTCGAACAGTCCAGCGCCATCTTGGCACCGTGTTGAGGATCTGAAGGAGTTGTTACCAATATCAATAATCAGGATTGTTCAGTACCTAACTCTTAAATTGCACTTAAATAACTGAGACCTATTCGCATAGTGATACAAGTTAAAAAATAGCCTCTTAAAACTTTTCGTAAACCTAAAAGGTTAAAAAACTTACGTCTAAAGCCTAAAACTGACGTAAAAGTGTACTTACACAAAATATCTAATTAAATTTATCTAGAGGCTTCGTAAAAAGGTATTAATTGAAAATTAAACTAGTCCATTTATGGCTTCCGAAAATAATAACTAACAAATCACTACAAGTCTGTACCGAAAATCAGTCTCAACTCATCCATAAAATAAAAAAATCCGCTGCATGGTTTTGAAACGCTGAGAAACCTACGAGACTTTATTGAGCATTTAATAAATCCATTCTGAAAAGTAATTTTTTAATCGCGTTGCGTATCTGAGCCGTTGGTTTGTGAGCCCGCGGCCAGCTCGCTGTGCCTACCTTTGAACTTGCCGGCGTTCCTCCTGTCAGGGGGGTGGCAATTGGGGGACATCGGCCCCCCCAGACTGTAGAACTGGTCGGAGTTGGTCGGCGTGGCCAGCTCTGAAACAGAGTTGTTGTCAAGACGCGATGTCAAAACACGACGACTCTTTGCCCGATGCTTAGGGTTCAATGCCAGACGCGGATGGGTTTTACGAGACTTGTCGACGCTGCAATTGTATTTACACGTGTCAAGATGTCACCATTCAGTTATTGATGAGCAGAGTGAGAGGAGCAAACCCTCCAATTCATTGCCCCCAAAACAAGACATTGTGTATGATTTTGTTTGTTTGTGCTTTTGTGCGTTTGTGCGTGTACCTACTCTATTACAGCCCAAACGCATGCCTATAGATGCATGTTTCGATGATGAAATTTTCATAGAACAAACCCCTATTACTTCATCTAAGGACATACCCTTGTTCTCAATATTGACCCACTGCATTTTCCAGCAAAATTTGTTTGATACGTTTTGAATCAATCAAAATTTAAATACCTTTTGAAAATGTATCGTCCTTCTAAAGCCGAAAGTTCAGAATATCTTTATTTGAAACTTTGCGGAGATGTGAAACGCTTTGCAATAAAGCATCCCTGCAATTTTTCAGTCTTGCAAGACTCTTTTTCGGTCTCTTGTTGTTTGCATGTTTGCAATTTTTTTAAGTTAAATTTTGCACTTTTCAAGCGAAATTATTATATACATAAATTAAATTCTATCTTCAGTTTGCGGCGTGGTGCCAGCAACTTTGTGTCTGCTTCAAACATCGACGCCCCTCTTCAACGCAACGCAAATTGCGTCCGCGAGATCCATAATTAACAAAAACAGTTAGAAAATAAAACTACAATCAGCGGAAAAGTGCTAAGATTTTGGTGCAGTGATGAATTCTCTGAAGATGCCTAAAGAGGCTTCGATCAGAGGTAATAATAATCCAAATATGTTTAAGGTGGAGGAATTTAATCACCCCCCTTGCCCCATCGTTCGTGGTCACTAACAGATAAGCCATGGCGCGCCCAAAACGGTGTATAGGTAATGAATTGGGCGACCAACGGCAATCGCCTCCAAAGACTGGCCCGAGCCCGCACATTCACCAACGGCGCCCGCGCGGTAATCGGTAGGCGACGAGTAAAATAATTTGCGCCCGCCGCCGCCGCGCACAGAACCGCGTTTTTGTGTTTAATCTCCGCGCGGCGCGGCGCTTTGAACGCAGTGCGGTTTCAATTACACCGAACTCGAAATCCAGTGACGCCGAGCGTCCAGACACCCGACGTCGGCGTCGCGACGTCCATGCGACGAACGACGACGCCTGGTGCGCGCGCACTCGACAGACGTCTAGTTGCTAAGCGTCTAATGAAAGAACTCGAGGATTACAACTCCCTCCCCTCGCATGGCGCTTTCTTATTATCGAAAACTTAGGCTTAGTGTGTTTGTGTGCAGTGCGGGGTTGTGCCGGTTTAGGGTGCAAATGCCCTCGGTGTGTTACGCACCGGCCGATGGTTATGTGCTAGGGGTAACAACGCCGCGAAAGCCGGTCGGGCTCAGTGGGTTTGTGACAGGACTGCACGGGACGATAGGCCATGTAATTAAAATCACACAACTTTCAATTGCTTCGACAGAAAATAAACGGCAGCTTTATGGTAGATAGGGGTTAGTTGACCCAATTGTGGCCACCACAATTCCAGTTGTGGCTAGGTATACATTACCGACAGCTGATAGCTCAGTACATTATGTACGTATAGCACCGACTTATGAAAAGTGAGAGATACCAACATAATTTTGAATCCCAAGTCTTGGCCCTAGATGAACTATTTTCAAGTTCCAATTAATCTGGGTGCACATAATGTACCTGGCCACAACTTAGTGCCTGGCTACAACTGGCCCACCGACCGTAACATGTTTATTTGTTCATGTATGAAATGGATGTTCAAATCTATATTACCGTCGCCGTATACCTAATCCAAAAATTTACGCCTATATACTACAAGAACTACATTTGAGTGCGCCTCTGCAATCCCATGTTCGTTAATTCAATCATTATATATTGGCGCCACACCGGCTGCCTCCATTGACGTGTTAATTACCAGCCGGTAATTATTGCCTTTCACGCGACGTTCTACCGTCCTCCACGGCGCCACCAAAGCGCCACCAAAGCGCGCGCTCCAAATATTTAAACTCGCTATTCAAACGCGCCCATAGTTAGTCACAGCAAGCAGAGAAATCGACTAGGGCTTAGTGCGACACTGGCATACACACAGCTTGTATAGGTCGCGTTGTCGTTAATTGGAAAAAAGATTAGTTTCAGTGTGAATAATTACAATATGTATATACACGCCGAGTATTCCGTCATTAATAACATTTCAGCTAGAGAGAGATATACGAGAGTTTGGTATATTATGGTAATTGAAATGGGACATAATCGCTCTATTGAATCGCAGTCTATGCTTGGGCGAGGGGGTGGAAACTCGATACGGGGAGATGGAGGGGGGAGGGGGTAGTATAGGGGGGGGGGTTGTTTGAGGGCGACCCATCAATTACAATTATTCGTTAATGCGCTTAGCGTATTAGAAGTACTCATAACCAGTTATGAGGGCCTGCTGGCTGGAGGATGTTTGCGTCGAGTTTCAAACATGTCGTGATTATTGTAGCTAGCATCTGTTTGCTTCGGGAATCGCCTGGATCGATCTGTCATTGTAAGGACCCACAAGGACATTCAGGAGCGATCCCGATGACAGAACTTCAGTTTAACTGCAGTCCACACTCTTAATCCTAAGACATCCACGAGAAAAGAAATCCTATATACCTATACCTTTTTCAAACTGGGTGTGTTGAATTCTATAAGTCAAATATTTTCCCCAAAATTTCATGGCTGTAGGGATAGTAGGTTTGTAGGGTAAAAGTTCGACTGGTAGGTATACTCGTTGATAATTAGTAAATATACGTCGGGGTTTTACTTGTTCAAAGTGATCACTTTAAGTGATCAAACTCAAACTGTTGAGGTTCATCAGCGTTTAGTTATTAAAATTTTGGATGCTATTTTGTGATGGAATTCAGTGACGTGCTCACCTCGCATGATGTGCAGCTGCCGCGCCATTTCTTGGCGATAGAATGCTCGATCCTGTCGCTCCAGAGAGAGACGGGCGACGGTCCAGAGGCGCTCCTCCGAGCTCTCCTGCTTGCCCAGACCTGCAATCCGGGACTCAGTGTCGGCTATCAAGTGTGGACCGCGAAAAGACTGGCAATTAAGGGCTATCCAAGTTCTAGCAAAGTGCGCTCAACTTTGCATGGGAGTCCGAAAACAATCATCTTCCCTTTTATACATTCGTCGATTGCTGGTTAAATAAAATGCTTCCATCCAAAGAAAACAAAAAAACTGCAATAATAGCATTATTAGAAATAGCTAATAGTAAATTGCAAAATTTTTAAAGTCCTTCGTTTTTATGAAAATTCACGCGCGTTGATGCTTGCCGATAAAGTTATGATAAGTTAACATTATTTAAAAAAAAAATGTGTGAGACTCGATTTTCTTTGGTTGTAGAATTGATCTTACCTTCGGGATTAGGTTTAATGTCGATGCTCGATCCTTGGTCGACGTCCTGAAACGAGAAAATCCCACATCAATAACGGACATCTTAACAAAGGAGCCAGATAACTGGCGTAGATTTGCGGTAACGAACATTTCTAAGGAAAAGACTTAGAGGCATTGGCGTAGGCAAGTATAGAACTCGAAGGCGTTGGTGCGTAGGCAAGTCAGGACTCTTCACGAGGGACGACTGGTGCATGGTGACCCTTGGAGGTTTTACTATCATGTATACTTAACCGCTGAAAAAATCTGTTTGTTGTGATTATTTGAATAAAATGTTTTCACAGGTCGCCGGTATTTCTCAAATGTAATAATGTGGCATTCAGATAAATGCTAAAGACATATTATAACTCTCTTTCAATATTTTGACTATTTGATCAAGAATCTCGAACCCTCTTATAACCAACAAAACGACAAGACTTTTGCGCAAACGTCTTAACTTAACGCGCCCGGGAAATAACCATAACAAAAGTCTGCACACTTTCCCGGAGTTTTCTCACAGAGTTTTCCTGCCGAAAACAAGATCGGCAATGAAACGTGACCCGATTCGAGTTAGCCCGTTCCCAGCGGCCCACGACACTGGCTGGATGTGTAATGGCAAATAAAGTCGGCATGTGTGTACAGTGATTCGCACAGACATGACTGGTGTCGGTAAGCAGTCCCCGTCCGCCCCCGGCCCGCCCCCGCTGGCGTCCCCCAGGGATCCATCATTGTCGTCCCCGGGAGCTCTTGCCGTCACCAATATTGCCCCGAGATTGTTTCCTCTCCCAAACAACGGCCATAACAATGCATCAGCCGGGAACGGAAACAATTTGGAACACACGACTGCCGAACGGCGTCTTTTTTATTATCCTCACAAAACTACATTCGATTTATTTCGAATGATCAATTTTGGCCAAGTTTAAAAATAAGTTTATCGTCGAAAAGAAAAATATACTTAAAAGAGATCAGGGGACTTGGTATATAGTTATTTTCTTTCTCTACCTTGCAGAAGTTTATATATAGTGATTCGCTGCCCGGAAACCGGGAAGTGTGGGGCGTCTATTCATCGCGAGTTGCAGGCAAGCGGACTGCACTGATATCCCGTTCGTCGGGCGGGGATGTCACGACGGCTTTCACGGGGAGCGGCGTCGGGGAGTGTTTTGAAAAACCACACAAAGCTTCGTCCCTGCAAAACCCACGCTGCAGTGACAACGCTGTACCTAGCGGATATCGGTTGTGCTGCGAGACGCTACGAGTGTCCCACATACCCTTTGTACACGCCGCAATGTACTATCATAATAGCGAATCCTCCGCATAGACATCATAATAATGCATTTATAGCAATATGTTTTGTGGTTTTTTGCAATTATTACAGTATTAAGCTTAGTGTCATATATGACTGCATACAAATGGCATACAAAGACATAATATGGATCCGCATATAGCTGTTTATATTAAAGTGTAGCACATTAATTCTCTTGAAATATTTATACAGGCATAATGGTTTAATAATGCTTGCAGCTCAATGATCAAACATTGGTGAGAGCACTCTGTTTGATTATCTCATTTGAATGGTTAGTTAGCGAGGTGGCAGCGCGCTCAGTCATATTGTTATGAGTGTGTAATGCATTCAACGGAGCGCCGGGGGCTTAGGTATAATGCCAGTAATTGAGGAAGAAGGCTTATGTCTGTCTAATTCCATGTGCCCCTTACGTTTCGTCCAAGCTGACCAGTTGATTAAGCAGCTGATTAATGTCAAACACTTTAATTCGGCAACGTGGCTTGGCGAAAAAGATTCCTCTCAGATGACCTTGGAACTTGGTGTGGAGGTGCCGGGTACCGCACTCGGCACCTCCACCAGAAAGATTTCGAGACCGATAATCTTCAAAAGGGTGGACACGCTTCTGAACCCTCAGAATAATTGGTTTTTTCTCTCTGCTGAATGGTCAGTGTATTTCTCATATGCACAAACAGTCTATACGAATACCTGAGGAGATTGTTTGATTTGTTTTGGAATGTTTTGCGGGAGTTGCACGTCTTTCGCCAGACGCAACGCGACAGTATTTCAGTCTGACAGTGCTATTTGAATCAGTGTCAGTTTCTTGGCGGGGGTGGCTGACTCGAGTACAGCAGCACCGAGCTGTATACTTTTATGATTATTACTTGCAAAAAGCTTGAAACACACCCACTCACGGGCCCACGGGGTAATGCATATAAACCTTAATTTAAATTTTGCACCGAAGTTTTTTTACTTAACTAGGTGATGCTTATAAATAGTATTATAGGAATCAAATCTATGCATAGGTACAACTTTATTAGACTGGAACAAAACTGCTTTCTGTTTAATATGTATGTGACACTGAAAGTTCAGGACGACACGGGATTTCTTGTGAACTACCGCCAGGTTGTTCTTCAAAGGCGGTATATAGGTAGGTACATACAACATAGACAATGTACCGAGCCCCCGCACTCTGCAGACTATAACAGATTATAGTCTAGGTACCTGCTCTCCAAGGATTAACCAATCCCCACACGAACGCCCGAGGCGGAGCTTTTTGCTCGCTTGTTTGAGATGAAATTAAAAGCACTGTTATGCAAAAGCTCATTCTGATAATAAGGAATTAAAATATTAATTTTCTAAACGATTGATGTTTTAAGCTAACAATGTGACTTCTAGCAAAGACCGCGACCCGTCCCCGTTCCCGTTTCTGTTCCCGCAGAGCGCCTTGTTTGTACGGAGCATTATTCATTTGCTCCTCGCGCGGGATGAATTGAAGTTAAGGGATGAGAGTATTTTAGTTGTTTAACAAAACGTTGAGGGGTTTTGTTCTTGATGGCTGAGAGAGAGAGACCCCACACCGCGAGCTCGCCTCTATTCTTTCTTCCTGAAATGTCACAGTTTAACCTTTATTTTTCTACTCTGACGACGAGCCCGAAGTTCGGTGACATATTTATCCTCTAATTACTTTTCTTTCCTCAAAGCTTAGATACGTTAAACGTAATCAACCCTGGTATCTAATTTACTTCAAATTATGTTTCTTCATTAGCGCTTCTATTTTTGTTCGCCGTGTCAAAACGGCGTGAATGTTCAATGCGAGCGAGCGTTGCTTGGTTCCTAAGAGTTTGGCGGAGAGCACCAAAAGGGAATGGGTTTTTGTGGGGGGGGGGGGGGGGATACGCATGTGGCGAAGAGAGCATGACATTTTGGGCTTCGTGGTGACAAGTTGAGGCCGACGGGCTGCCCTTTCGAAGCCAAGACCACGTGGCTGCAGGCAAAGATCGAAGCACTGCAATTTTCATCCGGTCGGCGAAAGCCATTCAGTGCGAGACGTACTACGAAGTATACCTTTGCAAAGATTACGCAAAAAGCTTGTAAAGCCGTGAAAAAAGTAAGAAACAATACAAAGACGGTTTAATTAAAAATTTACTGAGTTTTACGTCATCGGCTCTCGCGTAGTAATTTTTTCCTGCCAAGCGCTAAGCCGTTTGAACAAGACAGCTTGTTATGTATACACCCATTGATGTTAAGGGAAAGGTAATTTACTAGATTATGTAACGTAGCTGGTTATCCCAAGTATATTTATAAAGCTATAGGGTGAATGAAAACAATGAAAAGAAAAACGCATTATATTTCTTGCGAGATGCGCGGACTGTGAGCGACGAGGGCGTTTGGAAATGGCCCCTGACATTTTCGCCCAGCCGCCCCCGCCCCCCGCCCGCGTTCGCTCGGCGAGCCACCCCTGCGCTGCCCCCGTAGACTGCAGCATTGGTTGACATTGTCAGCAAACAATGGCCGCTTGTCCAAACAGAATTGTAATCATTGTAAAAGGTTATACTGTATTTCATAGTTAATAGACTCACAAAAGCGGCCGCTGCATATAGTGCGTACACATCAAGGTGGTTCTGGTATATATGGGAGGAATTTTTGTGTAAAGCAGTCAGAACGATTGTAAACTGAAGATTTTTTTTCGTTGATGCCCAACTTTTCGATGGATTTTATTATTAATCTTATATATTTTGCTTTGTTTTGTTGAATTAGCTATCCCAAAGAGATCTAATATCTTCTGAGCTAATGCCAGGCCGTAGAATCAAATTTAAAAAAGTATCGAATCCGTTGAACAGTATTGGTCGTGAAAAGTGCCCCACTCACCAATAAGAAAATCCATTAGCACAGTGAAGTCCCATCACTCTTCAATAACGTTACGATCAAAATCACTTCATTTGAATAAGGGTGACGTTTTGGAACGGTCGTCCATCCGAAACGTGGCCTAGCGCAATGTTGCTCAACCTGGTTCAACGACGAGCTCGCAGAGCAAGCACCAAAGTCATCACTCCAAACACCAATGAGGTGTCTCGTTGCAAATTGACGCCTCAAGTGACACGTGGGTTCGGACAAAATCAAGCCACGAACCCAAAAGCACGGCATGACCTAGTTCGAGGACCGGGTGGACTATACGTCGAACATATGATCAAAATCAAGCCACGAACCCAAAAGCACGGCATGGCCTAGTTCGAGGACCGGATGGACTATACGTCGAACATATGATCAAAATCAAGCCACGAACCCAAAAGCACGGCATGGCCTAGTTCGAGGACCGGATGGACTATACGTCGAACATATGATCAAAATCAAGCCACGAACCCAAAAGCTCGGCATGGCCTAGTTCGAGGACCGGATGGACTATACTTCGAGCATATGATTAAACGTTGAATAGAGGCTCGAGCAAGCCGAGCAACCGGAACGTCGACACGTACTTTTAAAGGGCTGTGAGGGTTGATTTAATGGATGATGATGTTTAAGGGCGGAACCTTATGGTGGAGCATGGGGCACGGCATGGGCCGGGGGTGGGACGGGGTTGGGGAGGGGGGATCTTGTTTCTATATTCAACTCTCAAGTGATCGCCGCTTAATTTCCTATTGTAAACAGCGAGCAGGGGGGGGGGTGGCCTGGTCAAATATTGGAGTGGGCGTACGCTGATCACTAAGCACTCTGCTTGTGTTCTTGTCGAATTAGTAATTAATTGCAACGGTTTAAATAATCGCACTAGGTGCGTAATGATTACTAGCAATCTATTGTTGATCACCATTTGCTACATGATGTCGATATGGTTCTAAAGTGTTTTATTTACTTTCCAGCTTTATTTTATCATATTAAACAGTAAATGTATCAACACATGTGCATATATGGTCTGGCATTTTCACGAAATTTTCATGTCGTTTTTCTAAGGCCCAGTTTTACCAAATTTCTCAAGTCCTAGTTGAACTCCTATAAGATACAACTGAATTTGCTGCCTGTGATTGGCTAAATTCTGTTGTAACTCCGAGTCGGAATCTCAACTAGGAGTTGAAAGATTTGGTAAAACTGGGTATAGTATTACAATTGTCCAGGTAATGTCTAAACTGCCAGTTAGTTTGTAATCTCCAAGGTCACCTTTGGGTACCTTTATTTTCACTTTGTTTGACAGTTAGCTCTTAACTGGATATTGTTAAACCAGCTCTTAGTTCGTTTGGAAAATGGAAATATTATTTGCTGTTCAGGATAGAAGCTGTTGACTCACGATTATCCTGATTTAGAATTGTCGAATACTCTCTCCGGGAAAATTGAGTGCCATGTCTAATGAGCTGTACCTGCGTTTTCCCCAACTCCACTAATTTTCCCCATCCAGATATAATCTTCAACAATCACAGTATCTCTATCGAATCACCTGACATCGAAATGAAGTGCCACAACCCTATAATTATTTCAGGGAAAATGTTATATGTTTCCCAAACGAATTAAATAATGAGATCGTTTAATTGCAGTCGATTTACCACGACCAGGTATAGCGTTACTTGTGACACTATTATCAACGTTGTGCCCAGTCGAACGTGTTTTTATTGTTATTTAGCCTTGCATTATTGAAGAGCTTTTTGAATTGCGTGCATGCCGAGAACGAAAGCTTCAATGCAAAGTTCAATAAGGCATAATTTCCCATTCCTTTCATTAGGTATGTTATTTTCTCTACGATCTTCAAATGGAACCAATAACGAAACACAAAAGATAGCTGAAACCTTTTCTGAACGGGTATATGTCATACGAATGCACTTTTCGAATTGTGTAGGTAATTGATTTAGTACAAACTACATACATTATTTTCCGATGTTAAACCGACTATTAGCCACATACAAGTTATATGTATCACAAGTTATGGAATAGAACAGCTATAAGTGTATCCTGAAGTCTGCGCAGACGTTTTTTACCCGGCTTGCCACTCAAGTATTTCCTCCCAGCACGCAGCCAAAAGGCCGAGGGTTTCGGTGCTGATTCCCGGACTGACATGAATCTGGATAGCCGATGCCCAAACGACTTGTTAGCTATATAACTGATAGTTTGTCTGCTACTTAAACCCGATTTATAGAACGTAGAATTTTACTCAATTCTTCGAGCCCCGAATCTGCAGTCACGTGCTTTTATAGAGAAGAAGAAGCTAACAGTTGATTATCTTTGCAAGTGGTGTGTAAACGAAGTTCTAAGTTAATTCCAGTCTCAAGTCACCGGAGAGTGATAAAGGTTCTTTTAAGCAGGCAAGTTTTTTTTCGCTCTTCTCAGATGACGGGCTTGTGAATTTTAACGAGCATTAAAAGAAGGGAGTTAATGACTCGAGACGCGTACTACTAAAAGTTGGAGGAAATTGCTGATTTTAAAGAAAATCCACTTTCATGTAAAAGAGAGCGAAAGAGTGTTCCTTATATATTATGTAAAACGTTATACAATGTGCTTTGAAAAATTGACAGTCAATTCACAAACCCAACACATCATGTGAGACACATAAAGAACGCTGCGACAATTCCGTCCAGTAATTATTTAGCCATCAATTACACGATTATTATCCTGAACGGAAGTGTCCCGTGTCTGGTCAAGAATACGAGTTGTTTTGTGAGCGCCCGTCGCGGTCGAGCAACTCTGTGCGGTGGACGTCGTCGGTGTGAGCGCCGCGACGCCTGACCATGGGGGGGGGGGGGCGTCGTGGAGGAGGGCGGGACGGGGGGCAATTTCGACGGCGATTACCTACCTATTTGTTTGTTTAGTAACAACCGCTAGACCGTAAACCACTCCAATAATAATATGTGACAACGCGGTGCCGGCTCGGCATTGTGATCAATAATTGACTGCAAGATTGAATGTACTCGCTCTCATATATACCTACCTACGTTACGAAAAGTGAGCATCAACATATTACTCCAATTTACCTTTACGCGCCAATGTGCCACGCTCTTTACTGAATTCAGAATTGACTAGTAATTCATTTAGAAGCTTTGTATATAAACTTGGTCGAGCAATTTGCCCGCTATATGATTCGACACTTTATCTGTCACATCGGTGACTTCAAGCGCGGCCGATTGAAAATATGTAATCTTTGGTAGGAATTGATGATTCCGATGTTATTTTTAAAGTATTTTAGGAATTTATTCTATCCCAAATGTTTATAGATTTCACCCATCCGTATGTAAAGGTTCTACGTATCCTTCCGATTTTACAATATTTTAAAACTCTGGGTTAAGCGTCTGAGAATGTTAAATGCCACGGCTTCCCATTATCGGTTGCTAAATGACAAATGCCTTAACTCGCACTTTAATTAGCACATGGGTAACTTTTAATAAACGGTGCTTCGAAGCCGCACGAATTCCACACCATAACTCCCACAATATTGTAGTTAGGAAATAGTTGTTGTTTCATGGAAACTAGTGCTATTAAGGTCACGATTAGCAGAGTGTTAGAGTCTTATAGATGTAGTTTCACTCACGTGCTCGCGATGCAGCGACCACGGCGTCGCGACGCCGACGCCCGCGTCTTGCGTCGGCGTCTCCTCCTCGGTCGTCTCGATGTCGACGACGGCCTCCTCGTCGCTGCACGCGTCGCCCTCCTGTCGCCCCTCGTCCTCGTCGGCGCGCGGCAACGCCGGAAACACCGGTCGAAAGGCCGACGTGTACAGCCGCTCTTGTCCCAACGCCGTCGCCGCCCCCACGGGCGCGAGCAGCGGGTCGGGCGGCGGAAACCCCAGCAGCGGCCCGCGCTTGCCGAGCCACGGGATCGCACCGTACGGCGGGAACGGGAACTGATGCTTCATTGCGCCCGTGTGATGCCAGACGTAGTCCATGACCAGACTTCGGGACAACGGCAGCGTGAGATCGGGAAAGGGGGGCACGCGCGGAGTTGGATGCGGCGTCGATGTCAACGGGAACTGTATGATGGCCGGCGGCGGGGACGACTCTTGATGTTTCGCGACTTTGGCCGGCGTCGGCGTCGACGTCTGCTGCGAAGACGCCGACGAGCCGAGCAGTCTCTTCCGCGTGCCGCCGTTGAACATGGCTTTGACGTCCTCCCAGGCGTGGACGACTTCGTCGGGAGGCGCGCCGCTCAGCTTCAGGTGGCGACGCCACGAGTTGAAGTTAGCGGCGTCGGGTTGGACGTATTTGGCGGCGGGGCCGGTGCGATGCGAGTGGAAGATGAACTTGTTCGGGGAGAAGAAGAGGCCGCAGAGCTGGCACTTGATGCACTTGGCGCGCGACGAGTTGTAGCGTGCGGGCAGGAAGGAGCCACGACAACCCCACGCGCACTCGTGGTGCACGGTGAACGCGAAGTCCTCGGGCAGCCGAGGGGGGGCGTTGTCGCCCAGGAACGATTTGCACAGGCGGTCGGCTTCGCGGCGAGTTATCATGCCTGCACACGACGGTCAAACGGTGTCAAGGAAACGATTAAAGTAGCTGCTAATCGAATGCCACATGCAAGAGAAGACATAGCTCAAATTGAAGATCATCCTTCGTTGCCCCCAATGACTTTTAGTCGATGAGAAGCTAAATAACTTTTATGCCCCCAAGCAAAGACTTTGTTTAAAACACTATACGCGTTTTAGAATCCGGTGGGCCGAGCCAGAGCTCGAAAGCGTGATGTGTATCGGCTTTCACGCTTTCGAGCCCGTGGACTGGAGCCTGTCGGATTCTAAAGCGCATTGTGTATTGCGAATCCGTTATTGTTCTTGGCCTCTCATAAAGTTTCGGGCTCTGACGGGTCCAGCCCACGGGCTCGAATGCGTGGAAAAGGCTTAGTGTGTACTGACATAACTGTTTTCCCATAGTTACATAACAAGTACCCGCGTTACTTCAACCCTGGTTATCATCGGAACTATTTACCAAGTATACAGATACACTACGGATTTACACCGTGGACCGGGACGTGCGATATGTCAACCGGCTTCTATGACCGAGAGGTGCTTACCACATCTCCTCGAGGACACCGGCATGGCCCCTGCCCGACGCAGGATCTCCAGCTGCACGGGCGTGCATTGGACGCACGTGATGCCGAGCGCCACGCGGCGATTGTGGATCTCGTTGTAGCTGAAGTCCTTGAGCAGAGTGTTGGAGATCTGCGCCAGACACAGGCGCTCCAGCGACTCTATGACGAGGGACACGATCGGGATGCCGTAGAGCAGGACGGTCCCGACCTGCGGAGAAACAGGGACTTCAATTGCGACCTGGAATCGGAAAGCGACCTGGGTAAGTGATGTCATGTCCGGCGATGGTGATCAGCGACCGGTCGGCGAGAAACAAACCTTCTATGACTTTATAATAGGAAATATGAATCGGGTTGTGCAGTTTTGGGCGAAACTGGCATTAACATGTTGCCAGGATCCGATCGAAAGTGATGGGCGAGGTTATTCATGATCAGAGTTTATTGCAAGAGAGAATTTTGTTACACAGGAACGCCAGCGAGTTTTAAATCATCGTGTAATGAACATTTTAGATTATTAAATTGCGAGTTGTGAATAGCTGTTATGGGCGGCCATTGGCCATAACCATAAGCAATTAAGCGACACCCAACCAGTCCCAACAGATCCGGCCATAACCATAAGCAATTATGCGGCACCAAGCCAGTCCTAACAGAGCCCATGCCACGAGAGATCCGGCCATAACCATAAGCAATTATGCGGCACCAAGCCAGTCCCAACAGAGCCCATGCCACGAGAGATCCGGCCATAAAGCAGCCAGTTTCAGACAAGAATGCAAACTCATGGCGCTTTGTCTTTGCAATAAAGTTATTGCAGGCTTGTTTCTCACGACCAGTCAAAGACGTATAGGTATGTATAGAAGGTACGTGTGATTAAGCAGTGAGGTTCGACTCACGTGGTTGGGTTTGCCGGTGGCGATCTGGTCTCCGGCCGGCGTCCGCTCCTTGCGACCGACGCCCGACGGGAGTTGGCCGACGCCGGCAGACGTCGCGACGCCGACGTCCATCGCTCGGTGGCGGGAAGGCGCGCGCTGTCCGGGCAGAAACACGGGCGTCGCTCGCTTAGAGAGAGGCGTTTGCGTGTGTCGTTGCAGGGCGGGTCACATTTTTCACGTTCATGGATTTTTCCTCCAAAAATATTTGGAAAATTTTGAAATATTTCGAATTTTGAAACTGTTTTTCAAACGTTTTGTTATATTTTAAGGTATAAAGTACAACTTATATAGCCATACACATCTGCCCGTGGAGGGCCCGTTGGATTCTATAAAGTGCAGTGTGTATTGCAAATCCGTCTCGTTCTCGGCCTCTCAGAGCGTTTCGGGCTCCGACGGGCCCAGCCCTGAGGACTCCAAAGCGCAGTGTGTATGCGAATCTGTGTCGTTCTCGGCCTCTCGCAGCGTTTCGGGCTCCGACGGGCCCAGCCCTGAGGACTCCAAAGCCCAGTGTTTGTTGCTAATCCGCCTAGTTCTCGGCCTCTCAGAGCGTTTCGGGCTCCGACGGGCCCAGCCCTGAGGGCTCCAAAGCGCAGTGTGTATTGCGAATCCGTCTCATTCTCGGCCTCTCGGAGCGTTTCGGGCTCCGACGGGCCCAGCCCTAAGGGCTCCAAAGCGCAGTGTGTATTGCGAATCCGTCTCGTTCTCGGCCTCTCAGAGCGTTTCGGGCTCCGACGGGCCCAGCCCTGAGGGCTCCAAAGCGCAGTGTGTATTGCGAATCCGTCTCGTTCTCGGCCTCTCAGAGCGTTTCGGGCTCCGACGGGCCCAGCCCTGAGGGCTCGAAAGCGTGCAAAAAGCGTTATGTGCTCTGGGCTTCAGTTATACGTTGGGTGTTACCCAAGAAATATTGTACGGTATTTCGGAGTGTTTTTTGTAATAATATAGGAGCAAGCTATAATATGTATAATATATGAGATATATCATGTGTACCCTAATGGAATTTAATTTTAATTCTGCAGCGGCCAATGGATTTATCTAATCATATATACCTACATGCAGATATCAAATATTCGGAATACAATAGTTTGCAATTGACTCGAAAGTAATTGGTTGCTCAAGTACCCAAGAGAATATTTAGCTAATTATTCATCTCCTATTATTAATTGCTTTCGTAAACTTTAAATCCGGCACGATGGGACGAGGTAGCTGTGGTACGGCGCGAGGGGGCCCGGGTTCCCCCGAGGGGGCCCGAGGGACGCTGTGAATACAGTTCCACTGTTTCGTATAATATATTCAATCACTTCTCGAGCCGTTGTTTCCCAATTTGTTTAACTCGACAGTCGGACGGGAGAGCTGCCGGGGGGCGGGGAGGGAGGTCAATTTTAATTGGAATTGTGCTCGAATCAAGCACTACCCCTCCCGCCCTGGCTACCCCACACCCCCGAACCGTCCCGCCGGGATTGGATAATTCAATTTGACACTCGCCATCTCGCGAATAACGCGTTAAACAAACTGTTCCGCTTTTGTGGAACTGCGAAATTAAATTCGAACCGAATCGTGAACCTCTAGCGCTGCGCGACGGCGGCGGCGGGAGTTGTCATTTCAATTTTGTGTGCAGCGACTTTCGCTGGGCGGCGTAGAGCGGGAACAAATGACAAGAGATTTAAACAAACTCGGGTTTTATGTTAAAGGCTCACAGCTTCATTTACCATGACATCTCTTTTTGGAATTGAAATCGTAATAGGTTTTCTTTTTGCGCATAAAGAAGCAATTTTAAAGTAAATGTAAGAAACAAGAATGAAACAAAAAGCGCGCTACGGTTTTTAATAAAGCAATTTCGCTGTCGAATGAGATAAGTAATTTTGGTGCACGGGTGAAGGTAAATTTTAAGCCGAATGCTGAATGTGGAGAAAAATTTCGGCATATTATTACAAACTGGAAACCGCTGGCGAATTATATGACTTCGAAATACACATATATATGGTATATATTATTGGCAATATTAATAACAACCTGGAAGTTAGTTACGTTCGGTCAAGTGGCTTTTTGGAACGAATTGCTAATAACGCCAAATGCGTCCACTCATAATGGCATTTGGCCAGTAGCATGTACAAGACATGACAGAATAAACGCAGCATGTGAACGACAATTGAGCGATGAGGATTTGTAATTCAAACATGAAATCCTCACTAATTAATTGCACGTAACCGTTACAGAATATCTGTGTAGCCCAATTAGCAGCCACAATTCCAGACCAATCCGTGTTTACAATTACTAAATTACCACGCTTAATTTACCTTTGGGTAGGGGTTGGTATACATAATTATCGTCTTGAACTGGTTTAAGGTATTGTCCAAGTGGAATGATTTCACATTAAATTTCCTGAATATCCTCGTGGATATAAAATTATACTAAGTCCGTTACCTAACCGTCCTAAAGTCCAAATTTCATTTACAAATCAGTTCGTCTCACGATTTTTAATACCAATGGCGTGTTGCGTGAACATCGACATGTCATTAAATAATATAATTTTCAAATAATTATAATATATAAGCATAGGTAACTGCGTGCTCGACGGCTCCGTTACGCGGATAGTCAGTATAGCACGAGCTTAACGGACGGTTATTACACGCTGGCGCTCGTAACGCTGAATTAGTTATGTCCCGCGCGAGGCAGAGTTACCCAATGCGTCCAATTGTTGTCGCGCTGCTATCAGTGAACGGCGGGACAAGATATCCTTGCGTGCGTTCGCACGGCACTCGATGTCTCTGCACACGAGTGTGCGTGCGTGATTGGCTCAGATATGCACAGGCACATTCGACGATCTGATACCATCGCTCTAACCCGGATTCATTATATAAACATAGCGAGCTGATTAGAATGATGTGATATACTTAATAACTGCTTCACTACAACTCGAGGCTGGAAATTAGACCGAATTTGTGGCTGTTCAGGGTATTTTTATTGTATTCCAACTTATTTGGGCCAGCCTTTAGTGTTCAAACCAATTATATTATTGCAGTTTCTTCTTTATTATTGAAATTGATTTGATTTGGCAAAGTAATTTAAAGCGAACGATGCGCTATTGTGTTTCCGTTGTAGGGGCAAATGTTCACGTGGAATCCCGACCACAAACATTCACGCGTAGTTTTGTAAAATAAATACACGTGCATTTGAAGGGTTGTTTTATGTCGGATAGTAAAAAAGACAGAGATATGATTTATCTAAAGTGCCGAAATGCCTTTTTGACGAAATTTTCGCATGGTTCACGTGACAAAAGCATGCTTTACATTTTGTTAAAAATTACCATTCGACATCATTTGGTTCGTTCTAGGCCTATGCTTTTCGGTGTTACTGTTTTTCTTTAATTGTGGCTGAAGAAGTAGACGCGTGAACCTCTGCACCGACTCCTATTAGCCACCTCTAAGAGCCACGCTTGATCACGGCAAACGAACACGCCGCTAGGATTGGCTCTATAATCGCTTGCAACATTCTGATCTTTGATATTACCTGTTGACGAATTGGTTATAGGAATTCAGGATGATTCTACAGTTTAGAAAATCTGACATGTATGTAGAAAATTGAAAAAGGTAAAAGAATCCTATAAAGGGATTGAGACACAAAAAGGCAACTACAATTTATCAGTCTTTTTGGCAGGGGTAACTTCACAAAATTACACCCCAGCATCGAAAGAGGATTAAAACATGAATGGAAGAGCGGTGAACATTTTAGATGCAGCCACTTCATTAATTCCGTCGCACAAGACCAACCACCTATCTTAAAAACCATATCGGGGTAAAAATGGAAAACAGCTGGATTAAATCAGCTGAGATTATAATGTATACATATATATATTTCTAATATTTCTAAAATAACACATTTATGTGTGGAAATTGAACGTAATGATAAGCGGAGATATTGTTATGAAATAACATCACCAAATGTAGGTGATCATCACCAAATGCTCGGAAAATAAATTTTCCTTGAAAGTAGTTTAAAATGTGTCGAGAAAAACAGTAGTTTCAGAAAATTAGCTTACCTTCGCTTCGAAGCCGGATCTCTCGCGAAACGTTGAGCACTTTCCTCCCCAGTCAATTACAACCGTAAACTTTATCCAACAACTTCCCACAAGCTTTAAACAGGCAAGCAAACAGCAAACGCCTCTCTCAAAACACAACACCGCAATTACAAAGATCTCTTCAGAGAACCCACCACTCTTTCGAAAGCCAGAACACCCAGTCAGTTGATCGAGGTATCAGTAGTTATAAAGCACCGACACAATCCGCCCTTAAGTAATATCTGTACTTAATGCGCGGGACGTCGGTGGTTCGCCGTCGAGGGCGGCACGTCGGGGGCGTGACGACGCGTCGCGGACGCCGGCGTCGGCCAATCGCGCGTCGGCGTCGCTGGTCCAGACGAGAGCCTGGCGTCAGGGCGCAGGACGAGGAGGGCTGGCGCCCGAGCGACACAGATTAGCGGCCCGTGGACAGGACTCGGCTGCGAGGAGGATGACGACCATGTCGGCTAATTAATTTACGCGTTAGGGTGGCCGTCGAGCGCGATCAACAGTTGAGTGGTGCCGCGTTTGTAGCTGGCCGAGCGATTGCGGGGATGAAGATTGTCGGGTGGTCGAGGATGGTTGGACCGAGGGGATCTCGACGAGGAAAGCGGGCGGATCTGTAAAATACACACAATGATTGTTGAACGTAGTCGGCGGTTGTTTTAAAATTAAAATGGCAAAAAACTTGCGAAAGAAAGGAATAGGTCTTGCATTGCTCGCTGCTGTACACAAATAATCAATAACATCGGTTAATCTTTTATTGCAGCTGTTCACAATTCATGAAACCCAACAATTTATCTTTGAGAAGCAGATAATTTGTAATTTGTCAGAATAACAAACATGTAAAAACACTGACCAAGGAACCAGTATTTGGGATTACACCCTTTTATTACCAACAAAAATCTACTCAAATCAGTTAATCTTTTAACTACAGCACGTGGCTTATACATACCCATATAAAAATCTGGCAATCATTTTTAATGATCAATAAATCTTATTGGCAGGAAGCTAGCATCTGTTTGGCCCGATTAATTATCGTAACGAGGTGGTCAAACCCTCTCACAAACTCAACCCCCCCCCCCCCCCATCGCAACCCCATGGTCCTCCCCAACCGAAAGAATTGATCGGCATTGAGCACAATGCCACACTTGATTGTTGATTGTTGCGCTGCTGAAGTCACCCCCCCCCCCACCCAATGCACCCCTGACATCATTAGCAACAGGGGCTGATGGGTAGCTATCATTTTTGTAATGTGCCACCAAACTTAAATACTTTGGGGGTGCATATTTTGCTTACATAATACGTCCTTCAGTACTTTTGCTTTGGGGGTGTTCACTTAAAATAATGACGAAGCGTAACTGTATTTGTGTGTTTTGTAAAACCAATATCGATTGGCTCGGATTAAATGTACGCCAGCTTCACTTTACTCTCTCGTTAATTAGAAATCGCAAAATAATTTGAGTTTGAAAAACTCAAAAAGCATGTGAAAGCAAGTCGGAAAAAGTTTTTAAACATTTTTTTATAATTTGTAAATTGCTTAGGCATGGTTAAAGTTTCTGTTAGTGAGCAAAAGACAAGGAAAAAGAAATGATCAAAAACATATTTACAAAATTCTTTTAGGAGTACTACACCAAGAAGTATGAAAACTCATTGAATTGTATATGTTCATCCTTTCCAGGTCCTTTGACCAAGGTGAAGCGTCTTAAAAATATGCCGCTTGTCTTAATGACACTCGACCAGTTTTGCAGCCTGACTTGTGGCGCCAAATCTCGTCGGGCGCTCTCCCTAGCCCCTCGTACCGACCTCCTCTTACCGACCCCCTCTTACCGACCACCACTCACCGACGCCGACGCCGACTCCGACGCCGCGGCGAGCGCTAGCAGTCGACGTCACGGCGTCAACAGCAGGGCGATGCTGCCACCTGGCGGATCGGTGAGCATCTAACAGTCCTCGCCACGTCCGGCAGATAGCAGACGAGCGCGCTGAAGGGCAAGGTCCGTACATCTTGGCGCCTAGCGGCTTGCGAGTTCACCTCGCCCCCGCTAGGTGATCTAAGGACGTTGCTCAGGGCCAGCTACCGAGAAAGGGGTGAAGTTATCACAGCTGCTAATGGAGCTGCGACAGAAACTGTGGTTACATAATAAAAAAATTTATTTTGAACTGCGCGCTTACCTTTTTCCCTTAACACCCTTAAGAAATCACTAGCTGAGACGCCGCGGCAATGCCCTGCTCAAAATGTGTTTATTTTATTTATTTGAGCTGAGGCTAAATAAATTGAGCACAATTCTAATAATATTGTTATGGGTTCGAAATGTTTGTTTGCCCCTTTGAAACAGATTTCAACTAACTAAGGTTCGTCTCTGTTTTTTTCATAGTTTCACAATTTTCGCTTCGCAAGTCGATGGGCCTATTCCTATAGTAGGTATCTGGTATATATATACCAATTACCGGAGTATAGCACGGGAATCTCTCTGCTTAGAAGACAGTCGGGGCTGTCGGTCCGACAGTGCTCGTCGGGGAGGTCTGACGGGACTTTGAATCAACATTACGCTGGCAAAAGTCTGTCCCTCTAGAGGCGTAGCAAGGGTCATTGGTGCCCAGGACAAACCCAAAAATTTGCGCCCCTCCCCCCCCCCCCCCCCACTCATTGGCGAAAATTCTACGAAAATTCGAGGGTCATATATAATTGGGTTTTTAATTTAGCAAGTGATCTTTTTAACCCTTTTGTGACTAGATTTTGTAGGCTGAGAATTATTTTTAAAGTCTTATTTAAAGAAGTAAGTAGATTAGGTCTCTATGAAATGGGCATATTTCTCTTGATTTGTTCATCCCAGGGGCGCGTTTGACCGTAGGAGAGTGGACTTTTGGACCCATACTTGCATAGTTACAAAAAAACTCAAAGCAGAAATAAGATAAGGGAAATGGGTACGGGTTCGGGGGCGCAGCCCACGAGAAAAAACAGTAGCTTGCGGTTGAAATTGTGGTGAAAATCTATGCGTTTGAGGGCAAATTTCATCCGACGATGGAGACATTTGAAAAGGTTTAAACTTTAAATAGGCATAATCCTCTAGGCATTCAAGAGTAAAGTGCATAAAATCGGGGGCGACGCCAATGACGCAAGGAAAACCTTTTTGCGAGCAGTTTTGCAATGCATGATCATTAGCACTATAAGTGTTACAGCTAGTGATTATTTTCTAGGGCAGAGAACATTCTGTTGCTTACACTTTATCTTAAACTGAGGAAAATCGGTTCAATGAGCTCATAGGCCTAGGCCTAACGCGCACACGATCATCCTTCAACGCGATGGAGAGAATGGGTATAGTGCTGTAAATAGGTATAGGTACAACAACAAGTTTCTTATTTTCACTAGATGTTACAGGCGTTATAAATAGACTAACATACTAATATCCCTGCTGATATCAAGCTGATATCAAGGTTTATTCAAAATTTAGCTGGGTGCACGGCCACCACGTTCGTTTCCCCCTATAGATGACACACAATATTGCCAGGAGGCAGCGAAATAAGTGACACCAGGGCCAAGGTGTTTGGGGGAAGGCAAGGTTTGTTTAAACTGGTGGAGTAGTATAATATTATACAAATCTTGGGGGGAAGGGAAGTTTAATTTTGCACACTTTTGCCCCTTTCTTTGTATCGTATAAAGGTCATATTCATGCCAATCGTCATGGTATCAGTTAAATAACAGGTCAATGCAAAGTTAGCTTTGGGTGGTTTTCCGTGGGAAATTGTGATTTTGGGTTTAGTAACCTTTCGATCTCTCCCCTTTCCCCGTCGACGACAACAGCCATGATTTTCATGGAGTGTTAAAATGGCTCAAATGAAAAGTACCTAAGCTCCATTTCACATCAAGAAGGAGAGTGGATTTGCATCTTCCTCGAGGACCCACTGCTGCTAGACACGTGCTAAGAGTTGCAACAGTCACGAGTCATGCCTTGAGACGGATAAAAGGCTCCATGGTCAGTTTTGAAACTCTTACAAGTCTTAAATAGTGTCTAGCAGCAGTGGGTCCTCAAGGAAAATGGTTTTGCATTTTCCTTCTTAGCGTGAAATAGAGTTTATACTCGATTTGTTTCTTCTAAAACCTAGCAAAAACACCCACGCTCGCTGTCGGTTTGCTCACCACCATCTTCACCTGTTCACCTCAACGCATTCTAGCCTCCAGCCACCAACACCTCATCGCCTGACAATCGACCAACGCGAACATCAACAAAAGCAACAACAAAGTAATCTTGTTTACGTCACAAACGCGAAAACGGACGTCGGGATTTGTGTGTCCCCGATGTTGTCCCGGCCGGAGTAATTCCTGGTAACCCACCGGCTAATCCCTATTCACCTATCCACATTTGTCGAGAGATTAGCGTCGAGCCGAGATGTTCGACACCTGACACGGCATTTCAAGTGCCCGGTCCTCTTCACCAATTACCTTCGTAATGAAAGGCAACGTTTCGCGTGGTGTTTCTCGAGCGACCACTAAAGGATGCATGGCCCGAAGAAAAGCGACTTGTTAAGGGTGTTTTGTCGACCTTTTGAAGTTGTCTCGAGCTGTCAAAATATGTCTTGGTGACAGGGGTTTTGCAAGAAAATGGAAAGGAAGTAAGAACCAAAGGACATTCAGCTGATTTGGGCAGCACAAGTCACCACACTTGAATTCGCCAGTCTAGATGAGTCGCGCTGATATGGCCATGACCGTGGAAAATATCACATAGCTACCTGGGGTACTGACGTGCTATATATAATCAGTGCTCACCTTTCAAACGCATGGTGGAATGGTGGAAACAGCATGGAAATGGCAGTGGCTAAATAATGGCAGCGCGGGGAGAAGGATATCTTGTGAAAGGAAATAGCTGGAAATACTTCAGAACGGAAAGGAAATGCTTTGAGCTTGATTAAAATATTTCGTCAAAAATGCTTCGTGCAGTGTTCATTGACAATAATTCATACATCAATGATTGGGGTAGCGTCAAACTAACAGGGATATTCTAACAGGGATACGTCAAACTATACAGGGATATTCTATCAGCGATCAGTTCAAAAAGTCATCATTGAAACCGATGCATATTAGTATTTCACTGCACTGATAGTGATAATCCCTAATATCACAAGAAGAGACAATGACTGTACAGCGCAGAGCAGCCGACTTAGTGCAGAGAGAAACACAATAATATACAGAAGCGGTTCCGCTTCCGATTGCGCGGTGCGGCGAGCGGTTCGTTCGCTGCTATACGAAGCCACCCCGGCCACAGCACGTTGATTAATAAACGAAGGGTAATCGGCTTACCTCGGCATAGACGCTGCTGGCATTGGGGTGTATCGTGGCGACGCGGGGCCGCTGGGACCGCAGTCGTTATTCAATCACGTGGCGGTATTACCGAGGGTATTACCGTGTGGTATTATATCAGACCTCGCGAGTACCTATGTAATGTAGCGGAGTATAAACGCCTCTAAACACCCTGGTCTATTAGGCGCACCGGTCTCGCGACCAATTACGGCGGTAAAATTGCTCTTCTTATCTCGTAAACGAGGAAAATATGAAATAGCAACGTTACCGACAGTTTTCTCATGGGGAATGGACGTGAATTTGAATGTAATTTCAATTTTAATCATGGAATTTCCCTTCGGGCAAGTATATACCGAAAGCAGAATGGTTCATTATTATTCCCTTATAATACAAATTCTCTAAAACACGTGGGAGTCGAAATTGAGTCGGGGATATTATATTGTATAACTATATATGTGCTAAAATCCAAGTAACTTGAGACTGAACATTATTTAGCTCTTTCTGCAATGCTGTGACGGCATCCTCAAGTTGACGGCGTAAACCCCCATGGTTCAATGTTTTACTAGAGTGTCACAAAACTTTCGTGAAAAGCACATCGCACAAAAGTGCTCTGCTTTTTGCTTTTGCTTATTTTCTTTCAGCGACGTCGGGAGAGCGAATTGTATGGAAGCGTTCGGCTCGCCGACTCGATTGTGTAACTACAGCCAATGCACGAAAAGGGTGGAGACGAGAAAAAGTAACAGAAGAGGAACCTGGAACATCGACAGCGAATACCAGTTGAACGTAAAATACTAAAGCTGTGATAGGAAAGATATTTCACACTATATATAAATATTTATAGATATATATATTAAAAATGCTTGCAATGTGGTTTAAAATGCGCTGGAGACTTCGATTCAGAGAACGTTTTGGCTATAGGAAAAGATGGCACTCCACATCTTAATTTCCACAGACTATCTCTCTGGTGAAAATCGAGCAAATTGTTAACGGTTGATCGCGTCCATGTCGCGGCTTTCACGGCGCCGCAAACGGCGGCTAAATCATCGTTCGGTGGCGACGCCGACGCCCCCGACGCCGACGCCGACGCCGACGCCTCTACACCCACACTCTCCAAGCTACCCGTCGCCGCCGTCCCCGCGGCACCATCGACTTCCAGTCTTTAGAATCCGACAAATAATTCGAAAACGATTTGCTATGTGGCTGTTGATAAGTGTTGGCTCGTCAGTGGTTCATTGTGCACCGTCCGGATACGAAGCTCTTTCTCTCTCTCGCACGCATTTCATCCCTTACTTGCTTTGCTGAGATCTGGTCTTTTTGCCTCTCTCCCGCCCTCTCTCCTCTCTCTCTCTCGTGCTGTCGACTCTCGCTTCTGTATTTTCGTACTTGTCGCAAATTGTTATAGTCGTCGTCGTCGTCGTCGTCTTTTTAGTCGATTTGTCAATATTATTATCGAGGTTCTGGCAGCTTAGCTGAGATTTGCGTCGATTCATGGACCAGCAATTGCAGCTAGAGATATTTAATTACTCTCAAAATGGGAAATTAGTTTATTCGAAATGGGGGAGGGGGGGGGGGGAGGGGGGAGACTAGCCCTCGTTGGCATTCAGCTTAACATGGAGTGACGAGCTAAAGGAAAGAGATATTAAAATATTATTAACATTTTTATATAGCGTCTTAAGTAGTAGATTCGGCATTTAAAATGTTTTCTATAATTTGTGTTTACCCATACAAATCAAAAATTTTCTGTCGTTGCACATGTTCAGTTTTAAGTCAACTTTAGCATTTTTAGATTTTAGTACGTTGATTTTCCAGAACTCTTATTGTGTAGGGAAATTGATGCAAAACGGAAAAGTTGTTAATTTTCTGATAAATCTCGGATAAAAGTCTTAGTTATTTCTTTAAAAAATGTGTTGAACATAGGCACATACGTCGAATTCATGTGTGCAAAATTCATGTGCAAAATTCTTTGGCAAAACGATTTAAAACTATATTCTTGATTCTTGAAACTGATTAACTGTTTCTGATCTCCATTTAAACTCGTTTTCCTAATATTTTTTAGCATTGTATAAGTATGCAAAATAATGTGCAGTCTCATCTGCATACCTCCTACCACATTGTATAATATAATGCCCCTGAAAACTGCTGCACGATCAGAGGACTCCATACAAGACGCGCGCGTGATAGCATCAAGGGAATAGATAACTACCGAGTTATCAGATGCCGCGGGCAACGTTTCCCCAGTCCCCCATCGGGGGCGTCCCTGTAATACGTCCACCGATGGACCTAATTGCCTAACTACCGCCATGTCACCCAGTGTTAGATCACAGCGCAGATCGATGCCAGCAAGAGTATAGTCGCGGCGTTCAGGCAGTCTGCAAATCATGGTGATCATCGCGGGCTGTGAATGTGATTGTGACCCGCACGATGTGTTTGGCATCGGGTACGGTTATTGGCGTTGAAGGAAATTTGAGAGAAAGATGAGAAGAACTAATTTAGTAATTGGCCGGCCAGATGGCGTGTGCGTCGCGCGGTGCATGCTTCATGTTTCGAGGTGGATTAGGGGTTCATTGAATTTTTGGCATTTCGCCTCTCTTTTACAGCAATGTGGATGAAAGCGTGATGCAAGATTCGTGGGTATTATAGGTGTTCGGAATTCCGATGAAAATTCTGGGTAGGCTTGCATCTATAAATAACTGAAGGCAATTCAATGTTTCATCTGTACCTATTGATTGATGAGCGTAGCGAGCGAAGCGAGCGGAGCGAAATCTTCAATTTCACTTACCCCAAAAAAAAGTCACTTGTGTATGTTTTTTTTTTTTTTTTTTTTTTTTTTTTTTTTTGGGTGTGTGTTTGTGCGCGCTCTACAGACCAAACGCCTGAACCGACATGGATGAAAATTTCTGAGTATCTACCTCTGTTCTCAACTTAGACCCCCTGCGTTTTTGAAAAAGATCGGTTCAGTAAATTTTTTATAAATCAATTTTTACGAAATTTTTCGATTTTTTCAGAATTTTGAACCCCTGTAAATTTCAAAGTTCTGAACATAACTTCACCAAAACTTCTAAACATGTTTACCTTATACATATTTATCATGCATGCGAATCTTAGTTCGGTAGGTTATTCCAATTGGTTTTTATTAGCATTTTTGTGGTGTTTTTTTCGTGATTTGACGGCTGATTCAATACGAGTCCGGTTTCCTTAGTTTCCTTGGTTACCAGCTTTGCTGACCTCGAAGCGAAACAAAGGAACGTCAGAATCCGTAAATATTTTCAAGTGATCAGAATTTTCGAGAAGGCAATTGTCAGGTTTGGTGCTCAATGGTTTTCTTGTGACTTTTGCCTGCACCTTTTAATCTGCTATACACTAACCGCTTCCTACGCTCATCTTCAACGCAACACAAATTGCGTTCGCGGAGCCCTAGTTAAACGACGTTAAAACTTACCTAAATATTATTGTATTCTATTTCTATTTATCTATGTATTGTGTATTTTTTGGCTAATGTGTACCCTATGGATAATCTCAGTTAAATATTTTTTCGACGTTCGCTATATAATTAATGAGCGAAGAGAAATCTTCGATTTCACTACCCCTAAAAAAAGTCACTCGTGTATGTTTTTTTTTTCTTTTTTGTGTGTTTGTGCGCGCCCTACAGACCAAACGCCTGCTTCGATTGGGATGGAATTTTCAGTGTGTCTACTTTTGTTCTCAACTTCTGCGTTTTTCAAGAAAATCCTCCATACATCTGCCCTTCAAAGCAGAAAAAAGAGCGATTTTCGACATTTGGGAAAGTTGGGAAAAGTACGGAAATTTATTTAAAAGTGCGTATTTTTTTCAAATTTTCCCAATTTCGATCGTTGCATTTAGAAACCATAGAAACCAAATCGAAACATCACACCAGATTTTTTGACTTGAAGTTGACTTCAAGATTTGACAGATATTAGAAATTTTGTCAATTTCGTGCAAGCAAGTTTTTGAAAGTACGTCCACGGCAGAAATATATCTCCAACCTAATAAAAACCTTGGGCATGAGTTAGTATAGTTACATCTATGTATTTACATGCACATTGCTCAATGACATTAAAATTAGCATATTTCCGCTACCCGACAGCTCGGACAGAAACAAAGAAAGGTCAGAATCGTTTACATGTTCAAGTCATCAGGATTTTTGGGAAAGCAATAGTCCTGCTGCAATGGCTTGCTTCTCCATGATTTTCATAGGCTTTCTGCCTCAATCTTTTTATGCGCTAAATACATCCCGCTACGCTCATCTTCAACGCAACACAAATTGCGTTCGCGAAGCCCTTGTTCTTAAAAAAAAAATTGTGATCACTTATATGCAGCAGATAGGAGAGGTTATTTATTTAGGTAGCTGTAGGTATATCTTGAGGCAATCAGCAGACAGCCCACATAGCGCTTCGCTGAAAAAATAAATCTGCTATAATAATATGTAATCCATGTCCATGTTTAATCATAAAAAAGAGAAAAAATGCTCTTCCGATCCTCCGATCACCGGCGAGCGTTACCTGGCACCCAGAAAATGTATTTGTTTGTGTTGTCTAAGGACACACAAGAGAATGACTTCATACGCAAAGGAAAGTGTTGGTAGCGACTAGCGAAATGTTTGATTTTGAATGTCTAGGAAAATTATTATGATTTCATTGTCAGCCCTACATATATATATATATATATCGCTTGGCGACAGTATCGCCGTGAAAATAACACAGGAATTTGATAAAACAAACACACGCTGCTCCAGTTAACCTTTACTTTTGTTTGTGCTTGCTCTTTGAAGAGGAATAATTAACAGGTGTCACAATGGAAGTGCATTTTTGTTAAAATCATTTTCATATACCAAGGTCCCATGGGTCTAAAAATCACCCCATGTTTTTGTTGGCGATAGTTTTCCAGGTTTTCCGCATTTCGCCAGGTTTTGTTGGGGCTTGAGGGTATAGCTTATTTTTAAAGCTCCTTGGATGTATGCAGTGAAAATGACTGGTTAATGAACTTATATTATAATCTTTGACCTTTAAAAAATAACTCGTCAAAACATTCCAGCGATTCGCGAGCTATAGCATTTGTGTTTGGAAAATTGCATTCTAAAAACCAAACAGTAAAGACTGGTGAATGAACTCCCGTGTTTCAAATACAAAACAAACTTGGTTTGTCCGCGCTTTATATAATAACATGCCGCTTCGGCCAAGTTTTCTCCCCAAAGTTAGAGGAATATGTTTCACATCCAAAATGCAATCTTGCGTTATATCAAGCGACTTGCAAAGAGCCAGGGATAAAGTTTTCCAAGTTTAGTATCTGTTGCCGTATATGCTCAAGAAAACTCGTGGAACCAATATTATATAAACCATTCTCAATCCATGCATCCATCTGTCAAAAAAATGAGCCAGGTATTGAACCATCATCCATACAGACGCGCATATATCTAATTCCGTTCCCACGCGAAGCTTCAATAGAAATTGTCTCCGCGCTTCCAAAAGCTTCCGCACGAGGTAATGGCTTCACAATAAAATGTCGATGAAATTGATAAACCTAATTTCACAGTCGTTTAGTCTCGCTTGCGATCAGCAGTCCAAAATGGCCGCGCGCTGCGATTGACGCGTGCTGCTCAGCTTCGAAGGCAACAAAAACGGAAACAATTAAATCACGACTGCTTGACTAAATGCAGCAGCTAACCGACGTCTATCGCTCGTTTCCGGTCTATGCTAACAAGCAACAATGTGCTCTGTGTGCTGCGCGGTGTACGTTTCCATTCAGATCGAACAACAATGCAGTGAACTAACTTGTTTCGTAATAATAATCAAGCTTGCTTGGGTTCACCAACCATCCCGTTTTGTCGAGCGCAGAGAAAGCGTGATCGACCTGCCATGGGTTTATCAGATAGATAGAGAATGTTGGGGTTACTTCTGCCCGAGGTATAATATTATTTATAACACGACTGAAAACTTGATAAAAGATGTACGAGATTTTGCTGAAATTCTCAGATCTTCAATCATCAGTCATATTCAGTCTTCAGTCATCGTCAGTCAGAATCAGATTAAATCAGCAACAAAATTAATCATAATAATTGAATCAATCTTGAACACGGATTGTTGATTGGCTTGTATAATTGATCGTTGTACACCAGGTACTACCTATATTCAAGTAAGACTTTTGTTTAAAATTTTCCGACCATTTTCATCTGTTCTAGTGCGTTTAGAAGTCTACGAGCTGTAAGTGTGATTAAAACAATTGAAGCAAGCACTGCCACATCTTCGAAATGAAATATACAAGTAACAGCTCTACTATACATTTCCACAATACCGAGTTCACATTGTAAAACAGTGGTGCTCTCCTACTGCGCAGTGTTAACTTACAGAAGGAGATTGCCGATGATTAGGGGTAGTTTAGTGCCGTTTAGCTGCAGGGTTAGCATTGTGAGACAAGGGTAGGTTCATTTCATCCCCTACACTTTTGGCTGCGGGGGGAGCTGGAACATAAGTTATTCCAACAAAGCGGAGACTGAATGAGTGATTATTCTCTAGTTCCACAGCGCACCCTCCCTCCCTCCCTTCCACCCTTCCTTCCTTCCTTGGTACCCCCTCTATCCACCGTCAATAATCAGCGATTAAACACCACTCACCTCACCCTGCCACCGCCGACCGGGGACATGTCACCCTCTTGACAAGAATTCAGATGTTGTAGTTTCGAGAGAATGGAGCTTTTCTGAAGCGTTTCAAATGTCTCTAAACAGTGGTGCGTGGGGCGGTTCCCCGCGAAAGCTTTCTCCTATTTTCTTCGAAATCTTCAGTGTGAGGACGATATAAGATTATATCTATTACCCTTTAAAGCTGGCCTTTTATAGGTCCCCCGATTCACAGTTTATTTAGCTGATCCTGCATGTAAAGATAAGAAAGGTATGCTGAACAATTTATATCCATGCCAGTTTATTTTCCATGCGGTTAACGCTTAATTGTTGCTTTTCTATTGAAAGGCAGAACGAAATTTTACTTTTCTCACTTCCGACTTTCATTTTTTTAAATAATTCCAACTTGTGCTAGGGGAAATAAACTTGATCTTTAAAAACCAGCCTATGCAACCAAACACGGATAAACAATTACAATAATTACAACATAAAATAGTAAATATATGGGTACTTATAAAACGAATCGATATGATGAGAGTGTAAAATGTTGTTTACAATTAGCACCTTATTGGACTTCAAATCTCCGCTGTTTATCCAGGACCCTTCGCATCGTATCTTGGTTGATTTAGCAATGATCTCAATGACACCACAGGCATTACATTACAAACGCTCTACTTCTAGGCTAAGTGTGGTTAGTTTTATCGCAAGGCGGGCACAATTACTATGTATATAGTTATTGATTGGAAATTCAAATTGATTAGTTTTCCAGGACCGACGGCTGTGAATGTCGCAGTGGTAATATTATTCTAAACACTGCTGTGATGCTGCGCGAATTCGGTGTGTATAGGCAAATGTTATATGGCATCGTATATGTCGAGAGCTATATAGCTCAATCATGAATGCAAAGCAGCCCATGCACAACTGTTTATTCGAGTGGAGTGGGGAAACAGGGGTGGGGGTGGGGGGTCGGGGGGTTGGGGGAGGTAATTGAGCCCCGCATCGAGCGAGAGAACAAAGCCAATCATCGCGCAAGCATCCCTTGCGCGTGAAAATACGGCTAATTTCATTGGCTTTCTACTGCAGCACATTCATTCCATGGGCTAATGTTCGACACAAGACTCGTTGCTCGCTCTGTATTAGTGCAGTGCATCCCTGCAGAATCAATACGATCATGTTAACAAGCTTCATTGCTTGATCTGACGTCTGTTTCAAAGCCGGCTGCAATGTGCAAGGTATAGACAATTTTTCACAGGGTGGTTCTTTTGGACTTCCAAGGTGAAAATTTACTTTGGACATTTGAAAAAAGTACTTCCTAAGCCGGAGTTTGCGATGTATCGTGTGACCGTGGAGAGCAAATCTGGCGACAGACGCATACGAAACCTTGCATTTCTACTTTTTTTCTCTATATGTATAAGTTACATGTAAAGGAAAGCAAATATAATGATGTAGCAAAGAAGGTATACGTAATTTTGAAAAAAACTATTTCAAACTGGGATTTGAATGCTAAATCAAAAGTCTCACTGGTTTCCCATACATTTCGTAACATATATGATAGTTATACATCGAAGGTTATACTTTATCTACGGTGATAGCTTGACTGACGTTAAAAACGTGAACAAAAGAACCAATAATTGTTTTTTCATCTAAGCTTCCTAAATTCTAACGATCTTGTCAAAGTCCAAAAATAATTTGAAATTTGAATTTTACCCACCTTCATTTTAAAAACCATCAAAAATCCCAATGAAAGAAGCTTGATGGAAGTGCAAAGAATGACATCAACATAGCAGATTTGTAATAAACGATCCCTTTATAATTTAGGGTATACCTGTAGGAGTGACAGGACGATGTATGATTTGTAAAAAGCATAATCAATTTACATATTATTGATGAGCGTAGCGAGCGAAGCGAAATCATCATTTTCACTACTGCTAAAAAAAACACTTGGTGTGTGTTTGTTTGTTTTTTTGTATGTGTGTTTGCGCGCGCTCTACAGGCCAAACGCCTGCTTCGAGTGGGATGAAATTTTCAGGGTGTCTACTTTTGTTCTCAACTTAGACCCCCTGCGTTTTTCAAGAAAATCCTCCACACCCTTCACTTTCAAAGCAGAAAAAAGAGAAAAATTCGACAATTGGGCATGTTTGGAAAAGTACGGAAATTTATTTAAAAGTGCGTATTTTTTTCAAATGTTCCCAATTTCGATTTGCCTTTAGAAACCATCGAAACTGAATCGAAACATCACACCAGATTTTTTCCAATAAAAACCAACCCAATACAACCCAATAAAAACCCTTGGGCATGAGTTACATCTATGTATTAACATGCACATTGCTCAATGACCTCAAAATGAGCACATTTCCGCTACCCTACTGCTCGGACAGAAACAAAGAAAGGCCAGAATCGTCTACAATTTCAAGTGATCAGAATTTTCGAAAAAGCCAGGGTCCGGCTTGCTGCTCCAGTATTTAGGCTTTTTGCCTCAATATTTTTATGCGCTTAATACAAACCGCTACGCTCATCTTCAACGCAACACAAATTGCGTTCGCCCTAGTATATGATCGATGAACTGGAACACATGGCTGTTTTACGAATCCCTGTCACGTATTCGGCTTGAACGCAGCTTGAACACAACTTGAACAATGTACCCGGCTTGCACATGGTTTGAACATGGCTTGAACATGGCATGAACCAACGCTGTGAATCGAGTGAAGTGTGGTGTGGAGTACATAGGGATACACCGTGGATCAGGTTCGGAGCACCGCGCGACCAATTGCCAAACAATTAGGGAGCAAATTGGAATACAGCACATGGCCGTCGCGGGCTTTAATTAGCGGGGATTTACAATTCAATTAGCCGAGTAAATTATTGTTTGCTGCTATCTCCATTAGGCGCCCAAATCGATATTGTATAGGGCAACGTTCATTGGACATGGGATTCGTACATTCTCTCTATGAACAGACCTGCACCAAACGAAACTCGTTTCGCAGTATGGAAAATGGTGTCATGGACTAAGCATTAACAAATAATTGAATAAATAAATAATACTTCTACTAAATAATACTACTAATACTACATTCCTACTATAACTAATCTTATATTATTTGCCCTTCCTTTCCCCACTGTCGTCATATTTCTCAGGCGCATAAATAAAGAAGTTTAGATATGCACCTGCGAGCCGCTGTCCGAAGCATTGCATAAATAAAGGTAAGTGTTTAATTTACCTTTAGGTGTGTAGTCAATAATGAAACGCCAGGGGCAAAAACGGAAATTTCACGTTTGCTTCAAACTGTCACAACATGTAAAAAGTGTGTTCCCTTTATTACGCTCGAGCTGGCAGCATGGAATTCTCGGACCATAACAGATTGTGGTATCTTCTTTCAACAACAAAACACGGTGTATAACACACACTAGACGAAACATGACAACGACTGTCTTGTCACCATCAATTTGTGAGCTCCAATGTCTCCTCCCACCGCGAGCGAGTAACCCTTTCATCAGCCCTCGACTAGCACGGACCACAGCATCCACTCTCGTGACGCAACAACCCTTGCCCCTGCACAGCGGCACAGTTTAGCGGGCGATTACCCCAATGTAGTACACTCTGCATTGCGTATCGGGGTGATGTAAGGCAGCGGGGGCTTACGGGCCTTTTAAACAGAATTCATTATTGTTCCTTTAGTGGTAATGTTACGTATTAGACGGCGGGCGGATTAGGTTAATGTCAATTTGGCTTCTGTCGCGCTGGGTTTTCGACCAGAGCTGATCTCGTCCGCGTGGTCCATGGATATAATATGGCGATGGGCGACAGTTTGGAACAGATTGGTGGTTACTGGTTGCGTTTCGTCAACAGCTTGGTTGACACCGGACGCCGGGGCACATTTGGCTTGCTGCTTTTTCTAGCTTGGGGCTCTCGCATGGTTATAGCAGCAAAGCATTATGCTTTTCGCGTGTGGAGATTTTGTATCGCCGACTGTAAATAGGTTTAGGGAAAATATTCACTTTCAATTATATGCTTTTTTTTAACTGATCATTATATCTGTTCAATGGACATTTTTACCAATTAATTAATTTGTTTGTATAAAAAAACTTTGTTCTGGTCAGTTTCGATTAATATATGCATATAATATGTATTATAAAAGAAAAGTTATAGCTATCAACATTCAAAATTCAAAAGTACTTAATTTTTGGCAATTCTATATACTCCATGATATTTTTAATTTATTGTGTACACCTGCCATTAGCAGTTGCACTATTTTCATCAATATAAAGTTAGAAACGATGTGATATTGGTATTGTATATATACTACTTCGAGTATACACCAACATTGGTATGGTTTATCGTATATATAGTATTTTATGTTACTAAAAGACAAGACTGAAAACGACGCTCATAATCGTTTTCTGTTCTAAATTCGAGGAAGTTTTAATTTGCGGCTTCTCCGTTAAAGTGAGAAGAAAGCAATGAAAATAAGTCGCGCTTTCACGGTTTGTATAAAATACGCCGCGAAACGCTGATTTAATGAAAGGAAATGTGAAAATTACTGTAATTTTCGCTGCTAGGCAAAGAAACGTCCCGACGAGGAAACGGGACGGGGAAATAATTGAAGCCGCAGAAAATGTCGAGCAGACAATTTTAATTACAAGCGGCGCGAAAATATTTGGCAAATTTGATTGAAACAATTAAAAAGAGATTTCGGAAAAGTGGCGTTCGAGCAATTTCTAAAAATTAGTTATTGGCAATTCATTAAAAGACATTTAACTAAACCATAATGCGCTGATGTCTATAAACACAAAAAAAATATGCTGATTGACGATGCGAAAAATGAATTGTAATAAATGCTTCATCACAATTTGGGGGAGTCATGCAGAGTAAATATGAACCTAAACCAACTATTTAGATCCAACTGACATAAACCTCTCTGAAACCTACCCCAATATCTTTATGAGCCGTTCATTCTCAATACATGATGTCGACAATGCAGTTTAACACCCCGGGTTCGAGAACTCTACTTGTATCCATTGAAAATCAATCATAATGCTAGCCTAGACAGCGTATCGGTAATAACATTGTCACCTTATCCCAACATCCGTTATTCGAGACGATAACAGCAACACCTATGTGCCTCTTAATCTCTGCATTCACTGACCACTATACCGCTAAGCCTATTACAACACACATTGATATTCATTGACTGGCGGTAGCAATGCATACTCGAGTCGGGGATGTTAGTCTAGGCACACAATGCTAATCCGCTCGCATTGTCGCAGAGTGGATGGCCCGGTCGGGACGTCGTATTGCTCCGTCCGCGGGACCCTTCAGCCCAGGGACCTCTGAATAATAACATTGGTTTAAATCAACACCGACCGCACGTTGCAGGATGTTTAAGAGTGCAGAGTGCCGGGACGCTTGGGCTATTAAAATAGCACCGATGCGTATTATTTGGGCGAAAACACGATTCAATTCAGATGGTTAGTTGCATAATAACTTCGTTCCGGGCGGTTTTGTTAGACGATATGGGATGTGGATTTGCCATGAATGAACACAAAAGCATTTTATCTGTATCGGCAATGCTAACAGTGGAATTTTCATTTTATCATTTTTTTAAAATCATTTTTAATCATATATCAAACATCGCATATTATGAAATGAATTGCATATTTGTATGGTTGTGCGTATGTTTTGAGAGGCACGGTATATGCAATGGTTGATGCGGTTTTGCGGTTTACGCACTTTCAGCAGGTAAATTACTGAAATAGTACGCAGGCGAACAGCAATAAAAATAAAGCTGTTTCATTTAGTTTAGGTATATAGCTTTTCCACATGGCGCGGTTCAGAGCGAGCTATAGGTCCATTATTATTCCAGGCACACAATCTCAAATCAAACTGAGCCACATCGTCGACTGCCCAAATAACAATACCTTTCGAAATCGACAAGACATTTCAACGCCACCACACGGACGCTGCAGCCAAAGTCATCCGACCCACGTCACGTCGTTTCAATTAGCAATAAGTGTTATCGATCTCCATCCACACAGTTCCTCGACGAAGATGTCGACGTGCATCTGCTCCTGCCTGCCCATGGACCATGCCGTCCGCGTCCGCGGTATCTCTCATGGTGTGTCACTCACTCGGCCCTCTCCAGCGCGATATCTCTATTAACGCCGATGTGTGTGTGTGTGATGTGTGTGTGTGTGAGTGAGTGAGGTGGGCCCCTCCGCGCGGGAAGGCATTGTGCACGATCGCCGGCGAGTGGCACACCAACTGCCGGGACTCTTGGATCGAGTTCTATTGGACTCTTTCATCGACTGACAAGAAAGGCAATTCACGGAATAAGCGATTGCTCTAAGGGAACGCCTTCGCGCTTTTAAGTTCTAACCACTGTGGAACAATATTAATACCCGTCTCGGATTGTGTTCACATTATGTTTTGACATACGATTTCGTCGATTTCAGTTGTATGGGTATATTTTCTGTGAGTGAAATCGTCGTTTTTGTGTACGGCGACACTGAAATAATTTTGTAATGGCAAGTTATTGAATTTCACGCGGATGTTTGATTGTGTTCCATTGGCATTTAGGCTTATTATTGTAACAATGGTCTTTTTGTCAACCACTAACCCGGCCCCGCCTTCGGGTGTAAGGTGGTAATGGGCAATTTTAGATGAGAAGATCGCATCAACTATCGCGACATCTTTTCACGGGTATTTTTTGCAAGTTTTCTTTTACTCTTAGTATATAAAAAGGCTTCTCCGACGAGTGTTTATGGGCCCGAAGGGGAGGTGAAATGGAATGCTCTCCGCTAGAAAAGAAAGGCGTGAGATAATGCTTTTGGAGCATGGTCGAAGCCATTTTAAAAATCATGCGAAATCGGAGCTGTTGAAATTAATTTAGAACGTGATTGTGAATCTAAGGAAATTGCCACCAGACGACGAGCTTACTATAACACAAGTGGGCAAAAATTGTACCTATATTGAAACTCACTTATATATGTTAGGTATGTCGTTTTCCGGGTGTTTTCGTGAAACACTGGAATATGCCGCCCGATCGTGCTCGTTCTCACTGGAAATATCTCATCGAGCGATTGCAGAAGCGACCATTCCGGCCGTTCAAAATCAAAATTTGTATGCTGGAAAGTGGAAATAAGCTAAACAGTTTTGGAGACACGACACAAGCATTTATTTGAATTTGAACATTTCCTATAGTGCCTTCTGGCAGCGTTTAAGCATATAAAATAAAAAAATTCCATTTAGAAGGCCCTGGCTGTTTGCTCAGATAGGAATTTTGGGCATTTCTCTTTCGACCTGCAGTGGCGAGCTGGGGACGGGGGAGGCAAATGAAAATGCTGTACGGTTGATGTAAATTATAATCTAAAGGTAAAATTATAGCCTCTGCAATGCACAAAAATTTATTATATACCTACGACACTAAAAAATATTCGTTCCTTTGCGATAAAATGTGCAATATTTCGCAGTAATTTTGATCCGGCCCGTTTGATTTTATTTTTGCTCGTCGTCGTCTTTTAAATACACTCGACTGGGTCGTAATATTCGGGACACGCTAAGGGGTTGGCCGTGTTTCACGTCAAAGCTCGGGCGTAATGCCATCAACCAGATTAAATATGCATACAGCAAACAGGAAAATTAGCATAATGCCGATGGAAACGGAACAGCCCTAATGGCTTGCTCTGAAACAATAAGCTATATAGTGAACCAAAGGGCAAAGGGCAAAGGGGGGAAGTGGCAAAGGGCTTGTGATGAGGGAAATGTAATTACCGTAGCCTGCAAGCTTTGATGACAAACACAAAAACAAACACGAGCGAGGTATACAGCTGCCGCCGCCGACAAGAGCGGAGCGGGCGAGCCATTTTGTGTTTCCATTAAAATTGTTTTCACGGATGTGTTTGTGAATTTTAGATTGACGGATTAAAAGTTTCCTTGTTTTAGAGCTAATGGGATTCCGAGCGATCGATCGACATTATGCGTTGCTCTTTATAAGGCCACGTTGGTCTATTTAATCTCGAGGGTTATTGTACTTATTGTATATCATCTATAGGTACCTGTATTCTCAGATATCCAATTGCAGTTATTGAAGAGTAACTTTCATGTACGAATACAACATACTCATATATGTAATATGAATCCTAAGCGCTGTATGTTTGTCTGTAATTTTTAGTTCCTAACAGTGCTTATAATACAGTGCTTCTATGCTTATACATGGGGCCTATGGCAGGCGTATGTTAAGGAGCCCTTTTCTTGATTGCTCATTAACTTTTGTTGCTCTCGAAGTCCACATACCTGTTAACTTCCAGCAAGGTTTATTTCACTTGGTCACAATGCTCCAATCAAAGACTTATTGGACACAAAGATATTTAAACACTTTTCATTCTGAACATTCTCAATTGACCAAAACCTTTTTAGTTCCAGAATAAACACTCAGGGCAAATGTTGCACTGAGAACAACTGACAGTTGCAATTACCAGACGAAGCCTATTTGACCAAATCCTACAGTAAAATAAACACGAGAAACAAAATATATTTGTACTAAATTTTGTAAAATTAATTTATGAAATATCATTATGTAATAATATTACAAATACCGGGCGAAGCCGGGTAGCAAGATTAGTATGTTAGAA
Organism: Nemoura dubitans; assembly: GCA_921293005.1. Classification (NCBI taxonomy): domain Eukaryota; kingdom Metazoa; phylum Arthropoda; class Insecta; order Plecoptera; family Nemouridae; genus Nemoura; species Nemoura dubitans. Next base: position 51,885,542 of record OV121074.1, on the reverse strand, counting down.
ACTTACATAAAGTCACCCAGATCTATAACAAGTTCATTCAAATGTTCATAGAGTTATATAAGTTACAGTTGTAAAGAGTTGTACAGAGTATGTTAGCTGTGGCAAATTTTAATTTTTTATTCTGCCAAAACTTCTTTTTGGGGTTGGGTCACTTCGGAGCGCAGTGCCTCCAATCACACGAGATATAAACTGATGTGCACCTACAATGCTTACAATGCACCATGCTTCAAAAAGCACTCCAAATAAACACACTCGTTTCGGATGCCTTTTGCTCGAAATATTGCCCGAGCGCGCTTCAAGCGTAAAGCTGCCGAGTACGGTGGTGGTGCCGAGTTTTAAAACTGGCTGTGTCCTGGTGGAGGAGCCGTGTTTGCAACATAATATTCAAGTAACGCTCACAAAAAGCGTCTCGCCGCTTGATGAAAACGTTCTCACTCAAAGCAAGCGTTAAATGTAAATATACACAAAACATGCGCGCTGAAAAGAAATAGTAATTACTTTAGAAAACGGGGCGTAATCATCATAAAATGTATTCAATTCAAGACCCATGTGCACCACAATACGGCGGGCCCGAGCATTTGCCAACAGTCTACCACCCATAATCGTTTGCTTAAACATTTATCTGTGTCCCACAATTACAGCCGAGCATAAAGGGCTGGTGGGACGGCGCGTCCGCGTACGCATCAACCCTTATTTCGCCATGGGACCTTTATTCGTCGCCGAAACCACGGAGCCCATTCAGCGACATTGTATTCTTGCTCGCGTTTCGGCCTGGCACTTTGCCGATGGGATGCAGTGAGAGCCGGCGCGGCGCGCAAAGCGAGAGAGCAAAGATGGCGACAACGGCAGCTGAGCGCGCTCTTCGGGAAGGGGTGACAGGTTCCGGCTCGATACCCGGCCCCCATTGGTCGGCGCCCGCCGTCGGGGCAGGCGCACTCGCGTCCGCTCCTTCGCCCGAGTTTGTCAAACTGTATACGGACAACAAAGTGTTCGCCGAGCGACCAATCACGGACGGGATACGAGTTTGTTTTATGCATTTTGATTGGCACACGCCTGGCGTACACAAGACTCAAATATTGTGTGCCACTGTATGTGTGTATGTGTGTGTGTGTTCGTGTTTTTTCTCGTGCTCGTGGACAAAGTGTTTGCCATGGCTCGGAGGGGCCAAGGATTCGGCCGCTCCAAATCTGTGGAACAACTCGCTGCGTCTCCGAAGAGAGCGGTCACAGATCACGCGGACCACGACGATCGACGACGTGCACATTTCGCCCGCGCTGCGACATCGGTCGCCGGTCAGTGCTCGTATCCAGCGACGGCAGAGACGCTTTATATAAATTGTGTTTTACTTGATCGTGCAGTGACTATAATAAACAATGCGAGTGTTATTTAAAGTACCAGACAATTGTTTGAATCTTTAAAAGCTGTGACAAAGTTTTATCTTTTATCTTGAGACGGTAAAGCGTTTCCGCCGGAAAATCTTTCGCGCAATGTGCAGCAACGAGCGAACGACTTCCGGCTCGGTGAGCGGCGGCAGTTTGATCCCGTACCCGCTGGCCGCGCTCAAACAACTCAACGACGCCCCGGTGCCGACGCCGACGTCGCCGACGCCGAGCGGCGGCGTCTCCGCCAGCCTGCTGCCTTTGGACCACTATCGTCTCCAGCTCTACAACTACGCGATGGCCGAACGCCTCCGCTTCACGCACCAACTCTCGCACTATCCGACGCCGATGCCCATCTGTCCGACGTACCCGGCGTACAACCCGCGATTGGCGTTCTCAATGTCGCTGTTCCACCACCGCGCGCTGCAGCCCGAAGAGCCGAAGCCGCAGCACAGCTACATCGGCCTCATCGCGATGGCGATACTCAGCAGCCCCGATCTGAAACTAGTCCTCTCCGACATCTACCAACACATCCTCGACAACTACCCGTACTTTCGGGCGAGAGGTCCCGGCTGGCGCAACTCGATACGCCACAACCTCTCGCTGAACGACTGCTTCATCAAAGCCGGACGCAGCGCGAACGGCAAGGGCCACTACTGGGCCATCCACGCCGCCAACATCGACGACTTCCGCAAGGGCGACTTCCGACGGCGCAAGGCGCAGCGCAAGGTGAGGAAACACATGGGCTTGTCGGTGGACGAGGAAGGCAACGACTCGCCGAGTCCGCCGCCGGTGCCGGTCAGTCCACCCATGCTGCCCGCCACGATGATGCCCATCTGCTGGGGCTCGCCGTCGCCCACGCAGACGCCCATCTTCCCGACGCTCTCCTACGGCATCGCCAAGAAGAGACAGTTCGACGTCGCGTCACTGCTTGCGCCCGATGAGGAGGACGTCACGAGGAAGCGGCGTCTTCGCGCGGCGAGCAGCGGCGACGAGGACAACGGCGAAGAGGACATCGACGTCGTCAACAGCGAGGACAAGGAGAGCGTGGATGCCGAGGACGGCGTCGTGACGGCGAGACAGATGCTACCGGGGGTGTTGCCGGGCTGGCCGCACCAGGCGTCGGCGATGTTTCCGGGGACGCCTGCGAGTCTGGTGGCGTCGATGGAGCAGCAGTTGGTGAGCCGGTATTACGAGCAGTTGGCCGCGGCGCAGCAACAGCAGCAGCAGCAGCGGCGGTTCCTGTTGCAGCAGCAAGGCTTGTGTAGTGTGACGATAGCGAACGGAGTCAACAACAATCAGAGTCCGGACAAGAGCGAGACTTAGGGTGCGAAGTTGTAACGAATTGGGGTGCGATCTCATTGCTCGGGAAAGGCGTTCTGGTGCAGGCAACATTTTTGGACGTATTTGTGTGTATCAGTGCGAGTGCCAATCATTGCGAGATGGATATTGTTGGTCCTCGGTTCTAGCTTCAATTTCCTATGCCTGCATGTGAACTTTATAGGAATTTCCCCGTACACAATACCTACATCTAATTGCGATGAACTCACTTTGAAACAAATTGATCATCTTCAGTATAAAATTGGTGTACCTATATAAATATTCAATTGAACGTTTACCGTGCAGCTGAATATTTGAAAATGTAAACAGCATGAATCATGCCCTGAAAAATCATACCCATTACCTCTCATTTATTTTTGAAAATATCGGTACTATATCGGATCAGACATACTAACTCATTAATAAAATGTGCTGAATATAAACCCATTTTATTTGGAACATGAATTTACATCTCCGTACTGTTAATTGGCATTGAATATATTGTCTGCTTGGTCCTATATATATACCTATAATACTTTGTACCTTCACGATCAATCTTAATTTAAAAATGAAATCTGTTGTTGCCGTAACTGTAAGAATCATTTCTAACATTCCCATGACCATAAAATGTTTATCGATAGCGCATCGATGCACTGCATTTAGTGTACACCTCAATAATATAATGTGCGAATCGTCGAGAATACATGTTGATGTGCAGGGTCGTACATATATAATATTACATATAAAATAAATTATATGACTTGTTTTATAATTTAAAACGAATTACTTTTAGTTCTGTACATACTAAAAAGCTGTTTGTATTTATTGACTGATGAGATGTCCCTTGATATTGAAAAATGTGCCATATTCTGCCAGCGTCAGCATCGGCATCGCGGGCACAAACTTCTGATGCTCTCAGACAAACTGAGGACTGGAGTGTGCGACGTTCGCATTCCAATCCGCTTCAATTCCTATTGGCGGATATCATAGATGCCCATGTAAAAATGTTAAATAAGTATTATGTAAAGTTGATGGAATATAATAAAATGAAAATAACTTTGTTGAAATCAATATAGTTTTCATTAATTATCCCTATTTTTTCATAACTAGATATTTACTTATTATATAAAACACATATACACACTTAGAATTGAATTGGTCAACGGCCATACCATGTTGAAAACACCGGTTCTCGTCCGATCACCAAAGTTGAATTGAATTATATGGTTGATGGTTACCTGTATAGGCGATGGTTGGACTAATTCATTTTAATATTCAACTGGTATTTCGAAATTTGAAGATAGACAATTTGTTGCTAAAAGTGAGTTGAGGATTCCGTGGACAAAGGTTTGGTCATGATCGGATAAAAAAGTGTGGCGAAAGTCTAAGATCCAGTATAAGGTAATTATTCTGAGCGAGAAGCTGCCCGGGTATATATGCACGCTTATACAATATAAACCAAGAGTAATTATTCATTACATTTATATGGGATTAATGCAATTCCCTTGAACATTATTGAATTGGGTGCATACCTATATAATCCCATTGCAAATTATTATTATACATTATACATTTTAGCTTTAACTCTAGAATCATAATGATTCTATCTAATTGGGCCATGGAGTTTATGCTGCTGCGTAAATGAAACGAAACACTACAAAAACTTAACAAGCCTCTACGAACTTTCAGCGTTTAAAATCGAGTAACGAGCTCTTTAGACCTTCCACAAAAGAAACAGCCAAACATTGACGCCAAAAAATCGTCGTCAATGGACTCATGAATGAACCGAACAAGAATGGACCATCCCACCCTCACCATAAAGAATACAAATTTCAGATAAACGTCGAAAATAGTTTGCCAACCCAACTAACAACTTCCTGCCTGGCCTGCGTATACATAAGTCCACTAAACCACGAGATCCTTTATCATAATGAAAATCCGTTTTCCCCAAATAAGTCACTTACTTAGTGGTGACTCAAACAGGTGTGCCACTGTGCCCGTCAGTGTGCGAAGCAGCATGAGGACTCGAGCACGGTTCATTAGCGCAACTTTAGAAAAAGGTGCAGACGATTTGGCAGCAGATTTGTGCAGAACGCGGGCGACCGCTGCCTCATTTGTTGGCAATACCCTTGTATGTGCACTGGTCTAGTGGCCATCCACTGGTAGTGGTAGGGCCCCCGGAGCGTCCTGAGTTGGGCTCTTGGCTTTTATTGGCATGCTTAAGCCCTTGTCACGCTGTCTTGTGCGCATCTTGACACGGTTCTTTTCGAGTGGTGACACATGACAACACTTTGATTTGCTTTCTTCGACGCTTTATAGGTGCTTTAAAGTGCGAGAAACACAATTGCATTCACCGGTGGCATTATTGGTTTGTCTAGGATGTAGTATTGTGTTTACTTTGGTGAGTGAGTGTATTATAGGTAGGTGAAGCAATTTGTCATCAAGCATTGTTTTAACAAGGCGCGGCCTTAGAATGTTTACACTAACATAAGGCGATAATATTTTTCTGGTTTTATGCATAACTAAATTTGTTCTTCCACATTTACTTTTCCGCAGCAAAAAGCGAATAGATCATGGTTTCATGCGTAACAATTTTAGCACGATGAATTAATATATAAACATAACCAATTCCAATAAAGACAAATAAAATGCTATCATCATTATAAATAATATTATAAGAGACTTGTAGACTTATATTTACCAAATTATATAACATATTATACCTACTGATATGTTATAATACATGGGGTTGTTTCGCAAGCAAGAAACTCAGCCGCCTTCCATTTCCAAAGACTCCAAACGTTTCAAAACTCACGGGTCGAGTACATGTTTTATAAAGCATTTGCAAACTATTTGAAACGCGTCATGCACGCACTGCTTTTCATGGCTAGTTAATGCGGTGTGAATCGCGCTGTTAGAGCATGGCACACAGTCGCGTCGAGGGCTGTTTTTAAAGACCGTTGCCTGCGCGTGCCCTAAAAAGAGGCGCCCCCCATCGTCACACGCATACAATTGCAACGAAATAAACAATTGTATTTGCTCTTGCGTCTGGACACTAAATCGCCGTATACGCACCCCCTGTACTAACAAAATATCTAACACTACAATATGAAATGAAAATTGTTTCTATTCCAGTGATGATGTGAAGCTGTGATGTGCGGCTGCCGCTGCATTCCCGATCGGTTAGCTCAAGTCGGTGACTTCGATCAATGTGAATGTGTCGCAATTAAATGATCGCAGTCGAACGATTCGACGGCTCCGTTTTATACACCGAACCATTCGCTTATCGTTACTTGAGACGCGCTCAGCTGTGTGCCCTGGACTTTGTCGCGGGTGCGAGGGGGGCCGTCGCACCATCGCGGTCCTCTTCGGGGTGCCCTTTTGGGGGTGCCCTTCTAGGGGTGCCCTTGGGGGGTGCTCTTTTGGGGGTGCCCTTGGGGGTGCTCTTCGGGGTGTCGAGGTTCGGAGATGCTTTTTGACCATACATGCGAGTCGCGTTCAGCTCATAGGCGGATTTTGAGAGAACGATTTAAAATTACATTTTTTTCCTATATATTTAAGAAATATTTTGTAAGTCCTATAACATCTTGGAAATTTTACGGTGAAGTTAAAATGAATGGTTTACGTATTATAGAACCTATTACAGTGCAATGATCACTTTATGGGAATTGTCTAAACATTAAATACATATTTAACATGATATATTAATGAATTTAGTTTAAAAAATATCACATATTTTGAGATTCGTTGATGGCTGCAGTTGTTCAAAAGTAACATGAAAATGTGTGCATTAACTTAAGCTTAACATGCTGTGAGAATAAAACACAAATTTTGAACATTTAAAGTTTATTTATAATTTTCCAAATTACCACATAATTGAAGATGATGGTCATAATTTGCGACAATGCATGCAATCTATACATGCGTATGGAATAGGTACACTTTATTCAGCTTTTTAAATAATTTCAACATCGCAATACATTAGAATGTAGTTGCGGACAGTCATGAAATGCACTTGCTTTCATTGCACTGGTCGAGGACGAGGTGCAAATACATTTGAACTTCGGTGCGGACAGTCATGAAATGCACTTGCTTTCATTGCACTGGTCGAGGACGAGGTGCAAATACATTTGAACTTAGGTGCGGACAGTCATGAAATGCACTTGCTTTCATTGCACTGGTCGAGGACGAGGTGCAAATACATTTGAACTTAGGTGCGGACAGTCATGAAATGCACTTGCTTTCATTGCACTGGTCGAGGACGAGGTGCAAATACATTTGAACTTAGGTGCGGACAGTCATGAAATGCACTTGCTTTCATTGCACTGGTCGAGGACGAGGTGCAAATACATTTGAACTTAGGTGCGGACAGTCATGAAATGCACTTGCTTTCATTGCACTGGTCGAGGACGAGGTGCAAATACATTTGAACTTAGGTGCGGACAGTCATGAAATGCACTTGCTGGCATTGCACTGGTCGAGGACGAGGTGCAAATACATTTGAACTTAGGTGCGGACAGTCATGAAATGCACTCGCTTTCATTGCACTGGTCGAGGACGAGGTGCAAATACATTTGAACTTAGGTGCGGACAGTCATGAAATGCACTTGCTTTCATTGCACTGGTCGAGGACGAGGTGCAAATACATTTGAACTTAGGTGCGGACAGTCATGAAATGCACTCGCTGGCATTGCACTGGTCGAGGACGAGGTGCAAATACATTTGAACTTAGGTGCGGACAGTCATGAAATGCACTTGCTGGCATTGCACTGGTCGAGGACGAGGTGCAAATACATTTGAACTTAGGTGCGGACAGTCATGAAATGCACTCGCTGGCATTGCACTGGTCGAGGACGAGGTGCAAATACATTTGAACTTAGGTGCGGACAGTCATGAAATGCACTCGCTTTCATTGCACTGGTCGAGGACGAGGTGCAAATACATTTGAACTTAGGTGCGGACAGTCATGAAATGCACTTGCTGTCATTGCACTGGTCGAGGACGAGGTGCAAATACATTTGAACTTAGGTGCGGACAGTCATGAAATGCACTTGCTTTCATTGCACTGGTCGAGGACGAGGTGCAAATACATTTGAACTTAGGTGCGGACAGTCATGAAATGCACTTGCTTTCATTGCACTGGTCGAGGACGAGGTGCAAATACATTTGAACTTAGGTGCGGACAGTCATGAAATGCACTTGCTTTCATTGCACTGGTCGAGGACGAGGTGCAAATACATTTGAACTTAGGTGCGGACAGTCATGAAATGCACTTGCTTTCATTGCACTGGTCGAGGACGAGGTGCAAATACATTTGAACTTAGGTGCGGACAGTCATGAAATGCACTTGCTGGCATTGCACTGGTCGAGGACGAGGTGCAAATACATTTGAACTTAGGTGCGGACAGTCATGAAATGCACTCGCTTTCATTGCACTGGTCGAGGACGAGGTGCAAATACATTTGAACTTAGGTGCGGACAGTCATGAAATGCACTTGCTTTCATTGCACTGGTCGAGGACGAGGTGCAAATACATTTGAACTTAGGTGCGGACAGTCATGAAATGCACTCGCTGGCATTGCACTGGTCGAGGACGAGGTGCAAATACATTTGAACTTAGGTGCGGACAGTCATGAAATGCACTTGCTGGCATTGCACTGGTCGAGGACGAGGTGCAAATACATTTGAACTTAGGTGCGGACAGTCATGAAATGCACTCGCTGGCATTGCACTGGTCGAGGACGAGGTGCAAATACATTTGAACTTAGGTGCGGACAGTCATGAAATGCACTCGCTTTCATTGCACTGGTCGAGGACGAGGTGCAAATACATTTGAACTTAGGTGCGGACAGTCATGAAATGCACTTGCTTTCATTGCACTGGTCGAGGACGAGGTGCAAATACATTTGAACTTAGGTGCGGACAGTCATGAAATGCACTTGCTTTCATTGCACTGGTCGAGGACGAGGTGCAAATACATTTGAACTTAGGTGCGGACAGTCATGAAATGCACTTGCTTTCATTGCACTGGTCGAGGACGAGGTGCAAATACATTTGAACTTAGGTGCGGACAGTCATGAAATGCACTTGCTTTCATTGCACTGGTCGAGGACGAGGTGCAAATACATTTGAACTTAGGTGCGGACAGTCATGAAATGCACTCGCTGGCATTGCACTGGTCGAGGACGAGGTGCAAATACATTTGAACTTAGGTGCGGACAGTCATGAAATGCACTCGCTTTCATTGCACTGGTCGAGGACGAGGTGCAAATACATTTGAACTTAGGTGCGGACAGTCATGAAATGCACTTGCTGGCATTGCACTGGTCGAGGACGAGGTGCAAATACATTTGAACTTAGGTGCGGACAGTCATGAAATGCACTTGCTTTCATTGCACTGGTCGAGGACGAGGTGCAAATACATTTGAACTTAGGTGCGGACAGTCATGAAATGCACTCGCTTTCATTGCACTGGTCGAGGACGAGGTGCAAATACATTTGAACTTAGGTGCGGACAGTCATGAAATGCACTTGCTTTCATTGCACTGGTCGGGGACGAGGTGCAAATACATTTGAACTTAGGTGCGGACAGTCATGAAATGCACTTGCTTTCATTGCACTGGTCGAGGACGAGGTGCAAATACATTTGAACTTAGGTGCGGACAGTCATGAAATGCACTTGCTGGCATTGCACTGGTCGAGGACGAGGTGCAAATACATTTGAACTTAGGTGCGGACAGTCATGAAATGCACTTGCTTTCATTGCACTGGTCGAGGACGAGGTGCAAATACATTTGAACTTAGGTGCGGACAGTCATGAAATGCACTCGCTTTCATTGCACTGGTCGAGGACGAGGTGCAAATACATTTGAACTTAGGTGCGGACAGTCATGAAATGCACTTGCTTTCATTGCACTGGTCGAGGACGAGGTGCAAATACATTTGAACTTAGGTGCGGACAGTCATGAAATGCACTTGCTTTCATTGCACTGGTCGAGGACGAGGTGCAAATACATTTGAACTTAGGTGCGGACAGTCATGAAATGCACTTGCTTTCATTGCACTGGTCGAGGACGAGGTGCAAATACATTTGAACTTAGGTGCGGACAGTCATGAAATGCACTTGCTTTCATTGCACTGGTCGAGGACGAGGTGCAAATACATTTGAACTTAGGTGCGGACAGTCATGAAATGCACTTGCTTTCATTGCACTGGTCGGGGACGAGGTGCAAATACATTTGAACTTAGGTGCGGACAGTCATGAAATGCACTCGCTTTCATTGCACTGGTCGAGGACGAGGTGCAAATACATTTGAACTCATCTTATGCGACGCGGTCGCTGATGATGCCATTGACGGCGCAACAAAGCCCGAGGTATCCGAGTGTGATGATCGCGTTCACATGCCGAATGCCGAATGCCGGGTGCAGCGGGCCGGGGCGCAATTGGACGGCGGGGGGCGATTGCCGGGACCTAATCAAGTGCTTGCTGAAACATCTTCAAATGACGCAAACGAACAGCACGCTTTTAATGTTGTTATGGGTGCACTAGAAAGGCGATTTGTGTTAATGCTCGGCACATAATGTCGTCATCGGAGCCGTCAAGCAGAAAGTGCCATGGTGTTCAAAGTTGTCTCAAAAGCCATGGGAGATTATGTCGCCCAATGCTTGCTTTGTACACACTTTAGAAACCATGAATACACAAAATTACAGACCCCAGCGAACGAAGCTGCAGGGATGAAACACAAAAAATTCAGTTTTGAATTTGGCATGTCTAAATTGTTGGACAATTACAATAAAATAAACATTTCCCTGTGAAAACATTAGACAGTTCAAGATCCTTGAAAAAAACTGCAATTATTCAGTTTTACGCATAGCCGCCCATAAATAACAAACAATTTTTAAACCTCTTTGTATATTACAATGCATAATATTATGATTTACTATCTCTTTTATTTTCTAAAATACCGAGCAAATCAATTACTGGTAGTGGTATCATGGTATGTGCTTCTTTATAGTTTACATATTATATTTTTAAATGAATAGTTATAAGTACAGCGTTTCTGCTATCTTTTAAGATAATTTGCAGCTTGTTTTGTTCAAATTCGAACGACAAAATCCCCTTCTGTTTGTCTTTGAAGTTTGCGCTGCACCGCATTTCATCTCTCGTTACACAAAGTCTATAATATTATTCTCGTTATTAAGGGTTCGCCGTCAGCCTGTTGACAACATTGTCGTCAAACAGTCTTGTGTTTGGGCGACGAACTTGCTCGGCTTGCTAATCGGCTTTCCGTCCAATCACCCTGCAGCGGCAATGGGCTGGGATCCGTTTTTGAACCATGGACGCTGCAGCGGTGGAGGCGAGATTGGATTCCCTGGGAGTCCGAGCAGCGTTTGATGAGTGAAACCCTCTAATGGCAAGCAGACAGCTTTTTCATTTACAAGCGTCCAATATGATGGCCGATGGGAAGCTGGGAAAATACTGTATAAATAAGAAACTAGAAAATTCCAAGATATTGAAGAGAATGATAAATAAAAATACTTTGTAGAATTGTAGATGTTTTGTCGTAGCTTTTGCAGACAAAAGTATATTTTATTTTCATAAAAAGTAAACGGCAATGAAGGATCTAAACTACTTTGAAAATACAATGACCGTGTGAAACCCAATGAATTCATTTAAAAAGTCAAAGATTTCTTATATAAAATACTTGTTTGTCATTTTTAACGCAATTTGACTCAAACAATATAATATATCCGACAACATCTCCCACGACTTGCCACATATATACCTTCATAGCTGCCATACACAGCCAGTATTGCAGCTATAGCCTGTACCTGTGTATGCCTATATAGACACACCCTAACGCAATATTTATGTACGACCCACCTCCGCATCACAATAACCTATATCTAACATTATTGTAATGCGCGTAGGAGCTGCCACTGTTTTCTAAAGCTTACCAGTTCACCTGCAATAACAGAGATATTGTATTTGTATCTGTCCTTAGCAAACACCGGCGATTACAATGCGTCTGCCAAGACGTTGACCTGTCTGTCAGGTAGCTGTCAGTGGCACTTGGCGTCTTCAGGTAAGGGCGCTGGGAACGTGGGGGGGGGGGGGGGGGGGGGGGTTAGCTTTTCGATATTAAGTAAATAGTAGATAAAATTACATCACAAAGATGTATTCCACCATTTCACTACACATATCCTGTATAAGAGGCAATTTGAGCTGCACTGTAGGTCTGGTGCATGGTATATTACTTATACCACTGTTATAGGTATGGTGCATGGTATAGGTATTACTTATACCATGCACCATACCTACAGTGCAGCTCCAATTGCCTCATACCTATAGGATATGTGCAATGGGGTGATGGAATACATCTGTTTTATGTAATTTTATCTACTATTTACTACGAATACCATAGGTATATGGTGTTAGTTCAAATCTATTATGTTAAACCAGGTTTTTATTTCTGGTATACATATAGGTATATACTACATAAAATGCAGACCTAAATCTAATCTAATGGAATCTCATCTCTATAAAGTTACATTTAAAAGTGGTTACCTATTGGGAAATGTTCTAGCTGCACTCATGGCTGAGAGCTAAAGCCTGTGAACGAAGTATACACATAAACTAGAAATAAGACAATTTCACTCGTTTACAAAAAAATTATAGAATTCAATCCCCATGTATAATTTTCGACTATTTAAATTCTAAAACTCAAACGCAGAGATTTTTCCGGAGTGAAAATCAATATTGACACGTGCAACTGTCAATATAGGTACTCTAATTAATTGGTATTTTGATTCATTGCTGTACATACATTACCTAATAACTTTCTAGGTTATTTAGACAATACTTTGTGCTTTTTGATATTTGTTGGTACAAAAAATCCAAAGCAATCTACAAAGTTTTTAACTAGTGGAAAACCCATGGAATCAGGACATCAGAGAAATTTGGTCATCCTTTCGAGCCAAGGTATCGCATATCTGTACTCCTAACACTCAAGTGCCTATATCGGCAAACACAATTGGTGTATAGGTGAGGATGACGACGATGTTATATTGGAGGTATAGAAACAAACACATCTTACCACCACTTGAGCACGCGGGAAATATCTGCTCGAAGAGTCACTTCACTTCGCGGGCCCGAAACGCTCACGCCTGGCCGTGGAGGTACGTGAGTACGTGAGCACGTGAGTACATGAGCACGTGAGTACGTGAGTACGTGTGTCTACGCGGCCTGCGTGAGCTGACTGATTGGACGTGTGTCTGGGTGTTGAAACGTCAAGGAGTTGATCCTAGGATCGATGCAGCGAGGCTAGCACCAAGCAAATGCAGGATTGCTGTTTGTTTTATACGCCAAGCTTTGTCCAAATGGAAAGTAAAAGATTTGTGTTCGTAAAAAGGAGGTCCAGTGATCATCGTTATCTTTGGAATGGCAGGAGTGATAATGATAGCACCTAGAATTGGGCCCTCGCAAATAAACTGGTTTATTTTCTAAGCCAGTCCAACATTCCAAACCAATCACTTCGGAAGAGACATCTTGTTACCCAAATCTGCTATTTATTGTGACCAGCCGTCACAGCTGATATATTTTGACTCTCAGCAAATCAATATTTAACCTAGATACTGAGAGAAATAGGTATAGGTTTTACTTTTCTTAAAGCGTATTATATTTTATAATATAACATTTTGCCTCCAGCGAGGGATGTACAAGACAAACGTGGCCAGCTGCAAAAAGTCAACGAAATCCATGTGAAATTGATATTTTTTCTCACCTCATATTCAAACAAAACTAATTCAAACAAGACGCTAAAGTGAAGTTTACCAGATTTCCAACGTTTTGTAGCCCACACACTAGCTAGGTATCTTTTCAATAGCTAAACTCGAAATTTCCATTCAATAAACCTACCAATTGCTTGAAATAGGATTTTATCACCAGGACTTGGATTGAAAGGTAATTGTAAGAAAACGAGTCTCCACTCTCCACACATCGACTTCATTCGCTGTGAATTGCAAAGTGGCCGAGCCATCATCGGACCATCAGCTATTGGCGATGGCGAGGCTGTCACCCGATACGACGCGTCACCCAGAGCGTGGGTGGAAGCTGTGCGTAATGGTGCAGTCCCACTCGACGAGCATCGAGTGGCTTGCTCTGGTGGTTCAGGTGACACAAACACCTCGGTGGTGATGTGATGCAACAAACACTTGGCTCTCTCGCTCAGTGTGCAGTGGTGAATGGTGATGACACATTCCACCACCTAGGTGCACTTGGTCGTCACGGCCAACAGCGGCGTGTTTCGATGGTGCAGGCGAGGGGTGGCCAGTCCAGTGGTGTTATAGTCGCGGTAATTCTCGGCTCCTGTTGCACTATCTAGATTCTGACATTTAACAAATTGGCGTCTTCGCAATGATAGCAGTTTTCAGATGCCAATGTTTTCGCGGTGTATATATCTACTCATCAATTTTGTGTATCGTATTTTCATTTTACCCAACCATTTATTAACCACAGATTGAGCTCTATATACAAAAAGTGTCTTTACCTTTGCAACTTTAATACATTAACAAATTGGAGCGAAGTGTGATAAGTGATAACATTTGGTTTGCATGGTCAGCGTCCACAGCGAGTTGTAAGCACACCCAAAGATTTTTTTGGTGGTGAAAAGTATGTAAGGGTTGATGAAAGAAACTCTCATGAATTTGACGTGTTTGAGGCAAACTTCAATATTGTATAACCCGAGAAAAGCATTATATATTATGCTTTTCTTTAACCTATAGTTCAATAAATTATAAATTATGCATATTATTAGGGTCAGCTATGCATAGTCCTCTGTCCCTGTGAATTCCGATTCGAAACTTTTCATGTTATACACGAAATTTATATTCATGGTTCGTGAGTTTTGTCTCAAAGCGAACAATAATTTTTTAAATCGTCCTTGCAAAAAAAGAAGTGGGTTCGCTTTGCGTTTAGAGTAGAAACGTTTCTAAAACGTGTAGCTCCAAAAGTATAAATCGACAAGCATCAAGTTTTCACAAAATTACATCCCCCAAGTATATGCAGGTACACACAAAAGCCATACTCCACGGAAGCCCGCGCTTTGTGATGAGGCGCCGGGAAAACTTTACGACGATTGTCGTCGACATTTTCGTCGTCGCTTCCCAGAATTCGACGCCAAGCGGCAAAATTTGCAAAACATAAATTGTTTTAAGACAATATAAAGTTTGCAGAAATTACAAGCCAGCGGCAAAATGGAGTCGAAACTTTGCCGCGGGAGAATAGAGCAGCTCTCGCTGTGTACAGCGGCTCAGCTGTATTCAATTTCCATAACTTGTTTATTATTCACAGCCATCTGACGTTTGTGCTGCTTTGAATCCAGATATTATAGACGGAGTTGAGCGGAATTAATTTGCCCGCGCGTTTATATGCGGCGCCAGTGGCGTCGGAAAATACAAAAGAAAACCACCGTACAGTTTTTCTTCGGTATAACCTCCAGAAAAATAAATGTGAACATTATTATCAAGAGTTTTCGTAATACAATTTTTTACACAAAATTTGGCAGACAATTTTTTTAAACGAGCACATAACCATGCTTCATAAATAGAATTTTCCCACTTTCTCTAAATGGCTCAAATGCTGCAAGAAGGCATATGGGAAATGGCAAACTCATAAATCGCTCTTCAAAACAAGAAATGTATGTTTGCACATAATTTTGTGATTTTACTGACACTGATTATTACTGGTATGACACATATCGACACTGACACATATACTGGTTGCTCATAATTATTACGGGGAATTTAGGACCGGTTTTACAAGTGCCTCATCCCAGAGTTAATGTAGTATTAGTAGAGTTAAAGTAAGTTAAGTAGTAATATTTGTCATGGCAACCGCCATAGGATGCCGTGGAATTAATTTGTTTCTGAGGGTTAAACGCTTAACCCAGGCTTGAAAAATATAGTAAAACCGGCCCTTACCGTGACCCGGTAGTCCGTGTAGGGTGCCAGACCTGCGCACAAGCCACGCAATGAATTACTACGCTATAGTAAAATCAGTTATCACTTATCAGATACATATTTTGTTTTCCATAGGCTGCGATAGCAAAACCAGCCCAAAGGGTTACCAACAATCGAATAAACCCAGAACTTCCAGTGCCAGACATTTCATGCCATCTTCCCCCACTCTCGAAAGCCCGACGTGGCCTAGTAGCGATATGTATAACAACGCCCACCACTGTGCCACTGCCAGCAGCTGCAGTCTCCACAACAGGCCTCGCCAAACGAGCGATCCACGCCGATGTAATGACATGCAAAACCGGCGTCGGCGTCGGCGTCGAGTTGCGCGTAGCGTCGCGGCGTCTATATCTGTGTGGTGTCGAAACACAACACAAGCAACCGTCAGGTGTTCGACGCAGCGACGCAGCGACGCTGACGCAGCGACGCCGACGCCGACGCCGACGCCGCTATTTGAATAATGCAATAAACCGTCGAGGGGCGGGCGCTCACGGGCCGCGCCGCCTGCTCTACACAATTAGCATGCTTTAAACTACACTAGCTGCGAATTTTAGAATGCCACCCCCCCCCCCTCCACCCCCAACGATGGATACACAGGGGTGAACAGAAAGCAAGCTTGCGAACGACGATGGTTTTATAGGGGATCCTAAATTGCACTTATCAATGTAATTAATTTACCTGTTCCTTCAAGTATGTAATGGCATTCATTTAGCTCAATGACGAAGGGTGGGGTGGTGGGGGGGACGAAGGGTAAAGAGCAGTCATGGAAGGGTGGCAAAATCTCTTATTTAATAAAGCACTACATTGGTATAATACACTTCTGCTTAAAATCGACATAAATAAAATTAACTTCAAAATAACATAAAATTACTTCAAATTAATATTTCAATACTTAAATTTTCCCTAAAATTGTATTTTTTTTTCTCAAAGAGTTCTCATTTTCTGTTTGTTCATGCCTAAATCTTCCCCTCCCATCGATATTGCGAAAACATCCCTAAAACAATAGGGGATGGCTGAAAGATTAAAAAGTTAAAATTATATTATTTAATGTCTTTTACAAAGAGCCAGTGGATTATGCAGCAAATCAGGAGCTCAATTTATATACCTTGCTATGACAAATACAGTTCTTTACACAATCTTAGGTATATAGGTAAACCAAAAGTTAAAACAAAACATGCCGTCAATTGCAAAGGGTTCCATTTCCGCATACCAGTGTACAACAGTTGCAAGTATAAAGTACAAAAGCCGAGCATTTTGCGAAAGACACCATTTCGCGTCAATCCTCAAGGCAAACTCGCCCCAGGAAATACAGAAACTCCGGGCGCGCGTTCGCAAATTTGCATCCCTGTCTCGCTACATTACCGTCGCTCCCCAACATCGACGCCCCGCTTTTCTCGCGCCCCGCCGAGGAAAACGACGCTGCCGGCTTTCCCAAGCACTGGCGCATATATACGTACGGTACGCCTGTATACATAATGGTTTTCCTCCGGTTGTTACATACAAAGAATGCAAATAGCTCGCTCGCTCGCTCGGCGCCGCGCAGCCAGAAAACAGTGCTCCCTCGCTCGAGGCGCGAGGTGAAAATTCACCAGGCATTAGGCAAAGCGAGCTGGAGTGAGCTGGGAGGGAGACGACGACGACGACAACGACGCCGTCGACGTCGAATTCACCAGTCGTGTTTAAGCGACCTCCCCTGGGAAACGGCGAGCGAGTGAAAGAGAGGGTAGACGTCGCGTTGCCAACGGGGATGGGGGAGGGAGAGCGGGCGGAGGAAAATTGTGTGCACCAATTCCAACAATTTGTTCGCTTCTGCAGCGCCGGCACGGTGCGAGCTGTGTTGAGGAGCAAACCGAGCGGCAGCGACGGGTTGCTTCGCGCGGTAAGGCGGCCCTCGGAATACAGATCGGATTGAGTTAGTTTTGAGGACGAGCATCATGGTGTAAATTGCAGTCAAGAATCGGATAGATAAGCTTTTGTGTTATCCCTTGTTTTAGAAGTTTCTCTACTTATTTACCGAATTTGCGCAGCCATTAAAATTTTAAATAATATGTGTGTTGGTATATAAATATAAATTGTTTTATAAAACAATTGATTGAATCTAAAAAATTCGACTGCAAACCGATAAGAACGGAACTGATAGTTGATTTCTTGTGAATGATGCTAATTATCTCCCAGTTTTCTTCGCGGTGCACTTTCCAATGGCGTTGTCAAGGTCAATGACTTGGCCTGCTGCATTCACCGGCCGGATGCAATTCAGGCCTGCGTCGCAGATCCCTTTCGTATCCCACACGCCCCCGCATTCTTCGTCCAGCACCTGAGTCAGAAAAACAAATCGATCAGCGCAACATCGCAACTAGGGGGTTCATTTTTGCAAGTTCTGGCGAAAAATTACGAAGCAGGTTAATATATGTAGACGAATCAAGTTCCCATCATTGCAGGTAAAGCAACAATCGAGTATGTCGTAGACACACGACTTGCTGTTTCGGGAAACACAGCCCCTTTTCAAACATTTCTCTTCTGCTTCGCTCTAAAAAGACAGGTAATTTATGACTTTTTTTAGGATAATCTAAACACTCCGGTATAAATTCGGAAAAAGATCTTGGAACTGCTCTGTAATTGCTACCCTAAATGTTCGGATACCTTTTTTCTACAAAAAAATTAAATACTGGAAATAGCCTTTTTTTTGGCTACGCGGCATTAGGAACCGTAGTCAATTGGTGCACACAGTTTATCCCAACGCTTTTATGGCATGGTATATCATGCTAAGCGTGTACCTTGGCACATCTCTTGCAGCAGTGACATATGTCAGGCACGAGTCCTCCTTTGCATCCCTCAGGATCTCGACATCTCGCTGGATCACAGGGAATGCAACGCAGTGCTTCCGTGCACACATCCACAAACAGCAACAGCACCAGGACTTTCAAACCTAACATCGTCTAGAAGCAAACAAAACGACGATGTTTTGAACAGGACCCCGATTTAGTTCCAAAATAGCAGATCAAAACTAGCCAATGGGAAAGAAAACTGTACACATATTTAGCGATTATTGGTAGAGCGATTGCAACAGGTATATTAGCAGCTGTCATATATTGCTGGCATCCCAGAAATCACGATTATATAATTATGCTTGTAGGTTTGAATGCTTGTACTCTGCTGAAAATTCTTACCAAGATCTTGCAAGATCTCATAATAAGATATAATTAAGATCTTGCAAGATCTTATAAGATCTGATGAAGATCTTGCAAGATCTTGCCACGATCTTGCAAAATATTACAAGGTTTTTCACAAACTTGTAAGATCTTGAGACAAGATCTTGTCTCAAGATAGTGACAAATCTTGTGATATATTGTAAGATCCTACAAGATATTGTGACAAGATATTGGTAAGAATTTTCAGCAGAGTAGTTTTATGTGCTTTTATAATGGGAAATTGCTTAGAATGGCTAGAGAAAATTCAATTACTGGACTCCTTTTTCCCAAGATTTGGCATTGGCGAAGCAAATATTAACACTGAATGGACCATCTGTGACTGTGACTGTGACTTACCCGCTTTACGAAGGCCGAACACTTGGATGAGCTCCTACAGCTAAGCGATCTGATCTTTGACTGCGAGAATCCCAGCTATCACATGCTTTAGGCATCGGGGCATGATTAGCACAGCGTGCCTAGAATTGTTAGTTTTGACGTCACTGCGTAGTCGTACAAGGGTGTTTTAATGGGACCTGATTGTCAATGTCAATGTCTACGTTTGATTTTGTTTGTATACATCCTTGTTTACCCCTGTTTCATTGTGAAAAACAGTTAAAAAGACCACATTCTCAATGAACTCCATGAGGTTTATTTACCTTTTACACCATTTATATCAATTTCCATTTTCTTCTCTTCGTCATTTTCTTTATCTTTTCTGTGAACTATGAGTCGATCCATCTTCTTTATCTTATTCCACTGAGCTAGGTATTCACTTCATATTTAATCTTTCCCCTCTTTCTTCAGTCTTTACCGTTTATTCTCACTAGATTGTCCTCTTCGTGGTCTTCTTGACCACCTTTTTTCACGTTTCTTATTTCCAGAGCTTTCTTTGGCAAACTATCCTCTTCCATTCTCATTATTTTATGATAACATTTCATCCGGTAAATCTTTACTATTAAGTTATTGAGGACGAGATTGGTATGAATTGCAGCCATGAATAGCAGATTTGCTTAGCTAATATACTTTTGTCAGGTTGTTGCTTTATGACTATTGTGTTATCTTTCCTTCCGAAATTTTCTCGAATAAGTACTCTATTGTATTAGCGTAGATTCATATATATTTTTAATTGTGTTTATTTGCAGGTATATAGGTAAAGCACGTTTTTAAATCTGAAAAATTCAGTCAACCAATGCGAATTAACTAAGGGAATCGAAGACAGTGGAGTAACATAAGCTACTACTAATTATTCGTCATTATTCTTTGCATTTGCAAGTACCACTGGCATTAAAGGGGTCAATGACTTCGCCTTCCTCATCCACCGGCAGAATGCATTCCAGGCCCGCGTCGCAGATTCCTGCCAGATTCCACGGACCCCCGCATTCTTCGCCCAGAACCTGAATCAGAAAAACACAACGCACGTCAGCTCAACACCGCAGTAAGAGTTTTGTCAACGGCAAGAGTTTTGAAAAAAAAATTGTTGAACACAACTGTATGGGTAGCTTCAACTTTGAGTGGATAACTTCAACTTTGTGTGGGTATTTCTGCAGCTTTGAGTGGGTATCGTCAACTTTGTGTGGGTATCTGCAACTTTGAGTTGGTATCTTCAACTTTGAGTGTGTGTCGTCAACTGCGTGTGGGTATCATCAACTTTTTCTGGGTATCTTAAACTTTGTGTGGGTTTCGTCAACTTTGAGTGGGTATCATCATAAATGCAAGAGTGTACCTTGGCACATCTCTTGCAGCAGTGACAGACGTCGGGCACGAGTGCTCCTCTGCATCCCACGGGATCGACACACGTTGACGGATCGCAGAGAATGCAACTCAGTCCTTCCGCGCAGCCAGCCACGAGCAGCAACAACGCCAGGTATTTCAAACTAAACATTGCTACGCGAGAAAATTGTACGGGGTTATTAGTTAGGCTATTGACGCAAACAATGTCACATGGGAAAACTATATATTATAACTTTATATATTACCACAATATAACTTTTAAGTTAATGGCTTAAATTTCGAAGAAAATAAATGCTAATTGGTGGTAAAATTTGGTCTGATAAATGCTACTAAATGCTATTTTTGGAAATGTAAATGCTAAAAATTCCAATAATTATTATGCGATTTTTCCGTACCTCTTGTTATATTAAGGGCGATTGGCTCAAACAACGTCATACATGGGAAAAGGAAATGTATAAAGCGATTAATGATTGTTAGAGCGAGTGAAACTGATACCTACAATAATTGAATGTATTGGCATCCCAATAAAAATCTTATCCAAATAAGCCGATTGGTGAGGGGGCGCCTGAATTTAATTGCGGGGATTCCACTGAAAATTTCGCTAAGCTAATATTTGCATAAGCATGGACCTTCTTTGTGAAAATTCATATGTGGTGCCAATGCATCACACATATATGCATACATATATGCAAGCAGACTTACCAGACTTAAAAAACAGAAAACTTCTTTCAATCTCGGGGTCCGCTTCACAACTAAGAAATAAACCTTTAAGTGGTTTAAATATAATAGTTGTAGCCGGTTTCCCTTTTATAACACGTTTGCTTCTGACATCGTGGCTTGATTGAGGCATGATTTAAGCTATTGACGTCACAATGTAAACGTATTGCACAGGGATTTCCTCGACTTATTATGTTTACCGGTGCTGCATAGATTGAACAAGCCAACAATTGATTGATACATTTTATTGCAAAAAATAAAACACTATGCATTTGTGCATGTGAAACTAAGTAAACAATGTCCAGTGCCCCTGGATAATGGAGTGTCCATGTCCCACACATCAGTGCGTACCTGTTATTTGATATCAAGATTGTATACCCGCGATAATGAGCATGTGCTACATGGTTTCAAAACGTCATTATATGACCTTACCAATTTCGCAGTTAAAACAAAACATTGCTTTATATATTTTGTAAATAAATCTAAACACCGCATGGAAAAGTTAGTGTTTTTTTTGTTATTTACATTTCTAAATGACCGTTTATAATGACTTTTTGCAACCGATTGCTTTATCGCATCGCGTCCAGAAGATAGCGTGGTGCAGTCAAGCGGTCACTAATGCCAAGGTCGAGCCACGTGAAGGTGATGGGCGTCGTCAGCGCATCGCCAACAACGTTTGACGACGCATCACTATTAGCCAATAGACATTATCCGCTTTTTGCAAGCTTTCGAAACATTGGAGCCTGTCGGAGCCAGTCGGAGCCCGAAACGCTCTGAAAGGCCGAGAACGATTACGATTCGCAATACACTCTGCGCTCCGACGGGCTCAGCCCACGGGCTCGAAAGCGTACACAAGCGTAATGTGTGTTGGGCAGTGCTGAACGACGCACCGCTAGCAGTGTTTGACGACGCATTTCCCCGGCTCAGAGTCCGACTGAGGCCCGTCACAGAAGAGGCCCTCGTCGCAGATGCCGGACATATTCCACGCCCTGCCGCACTCCTCGCCCTCGAGCTACGTGTGGGAGAGGAAGGAACACAATCAGAATATGTGTCAGTGTCATTGTCACAGATCACAGATCTCAGATAACACAGCAAAGTCAAGAACTAATCAAGGCTTTCGCTATACAATTTAAGATGCTTTGTGGGTTGAGCGGTTAAATATATTTGTAAAAGAGTAAATAGTGAGAAAATAAGGAGATCTAAATTATAACTTATTGAAAATATATTTATGATTAGTAGACGTGATTTCCTAAAACTTTCCTAAAGTTATCTGGGAAATGCAAAGACCACGAGAACAAAACGACTGCCTGCTCTCTCGCTCGTTAAACATTAGTTCTGACAGCATGTTTCCACTAATCTCATTTCATTTGTTTTTTAAGTGACCTTATTCAGAAAACGTGCACAATTTTGTCAACACTCTGGAAACTATTTAGCCGATTCTTATGGACATTTTAGGGGGTCTTTTTTGAAAACAAATAAAGACCCTCTGCAAAATATATCATCAACCAGAACAGCCGTGTGGTATGCAGAGCGAGCACAAACACAAACAAAAACATACACGAACGACACTTTCGAAAGAGTGAACGAAATGAAAGATTTCCGCTGTCAGTATAGCATGCCACTATGGATGGTACCTTGGCACATCTCTGACAGCATTTGCAGATGTCGAGAGTGAGCCCTCCCCGACAGCCCTCAGGAGCGACACATCTCACGGGGTCACAGGGGATGCACTTGAGTCCCTCCGTGGCCACCGCCATCGTCACCAGCAGCGCCAACGCCTTCACTGCCAGCATGGCGGCTGCTAGGGGAGAATCACACTGCCCAAGCCTCATTTGCACGGGAACACAGCATCGTTTGCACGCCTTCACTGCCAGCAGAAGGAAACTGTTGCGCTTTGCTTAGAGGGGAAATTTTGGGAAAAGAGTGCTGTAAAAAGTCGGCACAACAGCACTGTACTAACCCTGCTGAAAATTATTACCAAGATCTTGCAAGATTGTGCAGGATCTTACAAGATCTTGCAATATCTTGCCACGATCTAGCAAAATATTACTAGATCTTGTGACAAAATATGAAGTCAAGATCTTGTAAGATCATCTTGTCTCAACTCTCAAGATCTTGTGTCAAGAAATTGTGACAACTCTTGTAATATATTGCGGGATCTTGTTAAGATCTTATCAAGATTTTGCAAGATCGTGGTATGAATTTTCAGCATGGTTACTCAGAGAGGCAATTGTGCCCTGCCGGCCCTTCTTTCTCTGCTCTTTCACAGCAATGTTATTACCAGTATTTTCTTCATCTATGTCTGTATTATGCTGATTCTGATAACACTGCTTGATAAAGGTCAATGAATTATTTCATTAATATTGACATTTGGCAAACATGGTAACAATAATGAAGTCGAGGTAATATTGCATTACTATCAACCAAGATTTTGGTCAAATATTTAACACACACACACACAAACACACACACACACACACACACACACACACACACACACACACACACACACACACACACACACACACACACACACACAAACACACACACACACACACACACACACACACACACACACACACACACACACACTTCAGCTGTAACATACCTTTATACGAATTCGGTAAGTTTGTCGCTGAAGCGGCGAGCACACAAAAACGTTGCCTTCCGATACGGCTATCAACACAATTATATAAAAGGTGCCTGCTTTGCTATGAAACTCAGAGGTCGACTGCGCAAGACAGAAGACGCAGTGAAGTTTGTTACTGTTTGTAAGTCCGAGTCATTAGCATGTACTACGTACATCCACATGACGTCAGCAAATTAGCGAACATCCTGTGCGCTGGGTTCACACTCGACGAGGTATAGGTGGGTGGGAACAATTTTTGACCGCATATTCTCATCAATTAGTAAGCACCTCAAGGGATCTCATTGATTCTTCTTTTAGCTTCAACTTATCGAAAGTGTGCGCATGGAAAATGAAACGGACATTTCCCAGCACTTGATTATCGGAAAACTGTGATAATTTGCTAATGTCATTCCTCCTGTGGAAAATCACTCAAAAACTACCTCCAATTACCTCTTTGGATTAGAAGTCAAAATTGCAATGGAGAAAGTTAGAAAACATGCAGAGTTAGTGACTTAGGCCCGGATTTACTAACTTTTTCACGTCTAGTTGAGATCCCAACTATAGGAGTTACAACTGAATTCGCTGCATACCGGGCAGATGTGGTGGCCAGCTCATTTCATGTTGTGACCAGGAAAATGTTTGATAGCTGAGTATATGTGAAAAAAGCAGCAATGTGTTATAAAAGCAGGGTATGCTATCACAATTTTTATTTCCAAGCCTTGGCTGTTTGTTTGACACTTTTCATGTTCAAGGTAATCTTCATGCTCATTTTAACAAGGTAACTGGCCACATCTGGGTAACTGGCCACAACTTGGTAACAGGCCACACCTGGATAACTGGCCACATCTGCGCCACCGACCAAAATATAATTCTGATGTTTACTTTTTATCTGGCGAAATTTTTTTAACAGGCTTCAAAATAAACACACTGTAAAAAATTACCCTAAATCATGAAAAGGAGGAAAAATAAGCTGCAACAGTTTTGCAATAAAATAAATTAAGAAAGTCAAAACCTTTTATTTTACATACATTGCTCATTTAGTATGATGTACTGTACTTTAGCTTTTGTAAGTTACCTAAATCAAAGTGCCAATAGAATATTGCCATCGCCAGCCGTTTGCTGAGCCGAGGAAAGCAGAGGAGCGGTCGCTTCTAGGACTCCTTCTTGCGGCACCAGCCGAGGAAAGACTCCGTCCCAAGTTTACACGTGAGTCCAGACTGACAGGGCGAGTAAATGCCGCACATCTCGCCTTGTCTCTGCAAGAAGTGTCTACAGTTAGCGTGTTCAAGTAAGCATGAGCAAGTTAGCACGTGCAAGTTAGCATGTGAAAGTTAGCATGCCATGGGTCAGCTGACATCCTCCCTGAGCCTCCGGCCATGGGCAAATTGTTATCACTGTAAAGTGAAAAGGTTCTGGCTCAGTTGCGGGTCAAGTTTCCATGTAAACGTGAGGAGGTATTTGAAAATCTGTGATGAACAAGTGAATATGTAAATTTAACCCCCTCCCTCCTCTCCCATTCCACACCGCATTGGTCGGCAATTTTTTTTGCAATAGATTCCTGAATTGTTGACAGGACCCAAACAGCTGAATTTATTAGAGATGCGCACCATTAGCCCTGGACCTTTTTATAGCTTGAAATGTGAAAATGGACTTTGAAATAAATCGTCTCTGGGTCAACTTGCCCCTTTGCTGATAAAGGGTATGCCCGCTCTCGCCGTGGGACATTCTGGACAGCAGCTGCAGAGACCTCCGCGAGCTGCCTCTTCTTTGCTGCACCCCTGAGGCTCTGGACACGCCACTGTGGTGCAAAACTGCGGCGGACGACACCCTGGTTTGCAAACCACCCCCAGCACGAACAGCGTCAAGCACAACAGCAGTTGCGTAGACAGCATCGTATCTGCAATCGGGGCACAGATACACTTTGGGTTTGGTGCTCGCTTCAGATGATACACCGAAGAATGCCTCACTGCGCGTTTGCTTCCTCAACACCGAACGGTTTGGTATGTTGGAAACATTGGTCCACACAAGAAAAGTAAACTTAGGCATCCAAATTCAAGCGACATGTTCAAATAAAATTGCGCTCAGTCGATATATTGAGGGGGAGATCATTGGCTCGGGAGAGAAAGGCAGGAGAGGTTGAAGATAGTTCTACAGCTTCAATCGTCTTGATTATCAATCTCTCTGCAGCACAGATTAGTTAAGGAATTTTTTTAAATGAGCTGGTCGCTTAAAAAAGCAGCATAAAGCAGTAACGTTTCTTACCAGCTGTTGATAGGAGACGTTTTTGATAGTCTGACGTTCGTTGACTGCTGTTTATGCCAACGACAAGCATTGCAGCTCGCACCGCTCAGGCTGAAGACCATGTAATTATTTTGGCCGATACTGATTGCAAACAGGTCTCCTGGCATGCACCTCACTGCTAACTGTTGCATGTCCTTTGCAATGAAGTCACAGAAAAGTAATGATAATAGCACTGTGATTATAAAGTCCCACGTGATTTAAGCTCATATCAACACACATAATGGGGTTATAAAGGATACCATATATTATTATGATAAATAATCATGCAATTATAATTCATTTTGATTCGATAAGAAAAAAATAGTATGTAGGTAGGTAGGTAGGTAGGTAGGTAGGTATAGGTTAAGGTTAAGGTAAAAGTATGATGATTACTCAATAAAATGACACATGACACATCTTTGTACGTATATTAACGTCTTGAATACCGTCAAGTAAGGAACACTTGTGTTCTACAACTTATTACAAAATCTACAAGAAATATGAATGTTCGAGGGAGTCCAGGAAAGTCGGCAGAGGGTCAAGCTCAACACATACAATTTTGGCCCGAGATTTTGGGCTACTTCTCTGGACCCATGTAACGGAAGCAGACGGCCCCAAGCAAAGATGGACACCACATGACAGAACGCGTTAGAGGCAGTACACGTTTGGGTACAATCGAACGTACACGTAACGAGTGTTAAACCGAAGTACAATATTGGTACATTCGGTCAGATAGGTATTGGAGGTATACCTATACAGATGGAGGCAATGCAATGCTGCAGATATCGATCCTCGCAGGGCGTTTTCCGAGCCTGAATATATTAATTAATATGCTTCCTATACTTCAGATTGCTAATTGGTGTGTTTCAATTTCAATGAAAGCACGGAAATTGCGATTACTAATTGCGATAATTGATCACGGATTGAGAACATTGTCGATTATTGAAGACACATGTGATTTGGTCCGTGGTATGGAGTATGCCAAGGATTCAAGGGGTTGGATTATTGTCATGATTTAATAATTATTATGCATTAAATAGTTATTATTCTATATCGATTTCATTTGGCAGAAAAGTGCGTAGGTAATTTCAAAGAGGAAAATGTGTATAAATGTTGCTTTTACAGTAAAATGATTCAGGTAGATATTTTGTAACATAAATGAGTCCTTAAAAGTAAAAATTACAAAATTGCAAAACTAAAATTAACTACCAAAATAAAATTAACTGAGGAGGAAGGGCGAGTTCAGGTGCTGGATCGAAAGAAATGTTTCTTTAATTGATATTTTTGTACTGTATTCGCTTTCATTGGCGAATTAAACGATAAGTAATATATTCAGCAAATTTTGACGAGGGTCCTGCTTGGGAAGTCGTTCCAGAGGCCCCTGCTCGCCGAGGCCTGCCATGGTGACTTTTTGCACCAGTTTACAGCCATGAGTCCTCGTACTGTGTGCTGACTGCTGACCAGCTTTTGGCCCTAGCACGCACCTGTCTATTTCACTTCGATATCAGATTAGCCACCACCTTGAATCTCCCTGCACATTAGAATAGGAGAGTTCTGGATTTGGAAGAGGAAGCTGGAAGATGATCAATATCTGTGTTCCATGGTAAAAGGACATGGGGAAAATGATCATCAATGCTCACACAGTTTGGTTGTGAAAATTAAGAAATCGTGTCTAATTATTTTCAATTATAGGCACTTGTTATTGGATGTATATACATGGTATTTTGTCAAATAATGTCAAATATTGAGCCTGAATGGTCACATTCTTAGCCGGAAGAAAGAATCGTATCAGCCTCTATTCGAGTGCTTGAATCCGTCATGTTGAGGCACAAACCGATGAAAAGGTTGCTGCACGTGAGTCCAGATTTGCAGGGTAGAATCGGCACGAAAGGGCTGCAGAAACCGCCCTCGCTCTGCAAGAAGTGAAGTGGTCGCAGTTTAGTTAGTTGTTCAGTGTCCTGCGTCTTATTTCTCCGAGAAAACGTGAAACTCATTTGTTAGCCAAATGTCAACGTTGTAGTTACGGTAAAGGAATGTAGTGCACCCTTGATATTTTGACTCTTGAGTAAATATCAATAACCACCAACTTGATCTTACTTTTCCTAATATTTTTGATTCCAGTGGAATGTATATTAAATTCCCTAGTATGTCAATACAGTGTTCAAATGACGTAACAGCAGTCCACTTACTGTAACCGTCTACTTACTATAAAGCCAGCTCTCTGCGTGGGACATTTCGGACAGCAGCTGCAGAGGCCGCCACGAGCTGCCTCGGCCCGACTGCACCCCTGAGGCTCAGGACACGCCATGGCGCAGAACTTCGGCCGTTGACACTCTGGTTTGCAAGCCACCCCGAGCACGAACACCGTCAAGCACAGCAGCAGTTGCGCGCTCACCATCGTGTCTGAAACCGGAAACGGGGATCGAATAACTCCATGCAGAACTTAATGAGAACTTCATGGTGTGGTTTTCCGGGAATTTGCCGAAGCTTGCCGTGTGGTATGTGGAGATAATGGGTTTTCTAAGATAATTTCGCAGTTTTTTTAATTAAAACAGTTTTGTTACGCATCAAAGTAAAAAAACAACATAAAACAACGTAATTCTTTGCCACATACCGATCTTTGACCACCTGACCGATTCTTCAGTTACATTGGCGATTTATCTGGCAATTCTCTAATGCCCTCAGTCCCAGTAGAACCAATCAAGACGACATACCTGTCCGGATCCCTGGCAAAATGATCGTCATTCTTACCAGCTGCTCGGAGCTCAGCGTTTTGATCTCCAGTCCTTGGTGGCCTTCGACTGGCCTTGACGGGTACCTTTGCGTGTCCTCATGTCGGCTGACACTGATGGAAGAGGTCGCGATTGGGACGTACCTAGGGTTGATAAGCTCGCTGTTGTGTGTCATTTCAGTCAAGTGACGGAAGTTGCAGATACATTTATTTATTGCTGATGATTGTGTTATAATATGCGTGGTAGTAGGTAAGTGCAAAGTAAGATAATAGAATTTATCAAAATGACTGCAAATGTAAAATGTTGAGGTTAAGCAGAAGGAAAAAATCCACGCGAATCTACTATAGTTAGGACAAGAGAAACCAAAAGATGCAACGAATTATAAATATTCAGAGGTTGGGGCTTATTATGTACTTTCGAAAGCACAGCACAAAAATTACATTGAATTGGATTAAAGTGCAAAATTTCCTCACAGACTAAAATTTTGATATCATGACCAAAAGTCATGGACGCAAATATCGCAGAAAGAGCCTAGAATTCATGAAAATAGGCGTATCATTGAGTGTGGGTTCCCAGTGTGTGACCCACATGAGTTGAGCGAGATGAATGGAAACCGAAAAAGTGCAGAGAAGAGTTTTGGAACTACTAGAGAAACCGTCAGAAATAATTGAAGAATTGGTCTGGAAATCACTAGACATAAGGAGGTGGATGGATGGGTGGATGGATGAAATGTGCCTTTTACAGAATGTGGAAGGGAACTGTAGAATTGAAAAATATGTTGGAAAACAGGGAATAAATAGTAATTTGATAGGTTTTTATAAAAAGGAAAGTATGGGGGGGGGGCAATTCTCCTTCCTATCAAAAACAATTATTAGAGAACGGAATAATCTTAAAAAGGAAGATATTGATCAAACAGATTTGAATATTGATGCTAGAAAATTACACGAAGAAGCTAGAAATCAAAAAAAGTTGTCCATTGTTATCTTCTCATTTGATAATTCGATAATTCATTGTGAGCTTTTAGTTCCTTTTTAACGCTGGTAATTGCCAGCAAATTGTTAAAAAGAAAAGATTATAGAAACTTTATATATATATATATATATATATATATATATATATAAAAAATTAAGGAATTAAAAAAGGTATACAAACCTCATATCAATAAGATTTGAAATTGGGCCAGAAACAATCTCTAAGTGTAGGTGCATGAACGAAAATGCATCAAGTACAGTACTGGTAGGCGCGTAATTGGGTAAACTACAACAATTCAGTGGACATTTCTTAGCTTTATGGGAGACCCCTGTTGAATTTTCACTGGAAGTTTACCGAATTCCCTGCTAATAAGATCTTTCCTATCAAATTCTAAAAATAATTATAAAAGGTTAATTACATATTATACCATTATTATTGGTTGTAGAGGATATTCAATTGGTAATTTAATCACAACTTACATTTTTCCAGTGCCTAAAAGAATTTTGTCGACAGATTTTGTTTTGATGTGACCTTATTATAAACACAAATATCTTGTTTTTTCTGTCAATGAAAACTCCCTGTTAGTTCATAGACTTTCATTAAATACTTATTAAGTAAATTGAACTTTTCTGTATAAAAAATCACATACACTGGTCCGTAAATGGAACAACTGGTAAATCTTCTCACTTTTCCAAGATGTTGATCGGAAAATGCGTACACCATAACCAAGGGATCTGGAATTTCAAGAGCGGTGTTGGAAAATGCAGCTGTTGGCAATTTTACCAGCATAGGCAATGGGACAAGCGATGCGGGAAGTACAGGTAAAACTACCACCTTTGCATATGTATTGGTTTTGAAATTAAAACAGTTTTGACCCATAATTTTTTATTCACATTCTCATGTAGGATGTACATTTGCTTTGATCAAATAATGTAAGACATTGCGCTTCGAAGCTGTATTACTCCGAGCTGGTAGAAAGCGGTGCCCCTGCCTGTCTTGGGGATCCAGGTATTGGCACTTGCCGATCACAAGGTGGCACTGGGCCTTTGAGCCCAGAAGCGCAGTGCAGGCCTAGGGCGAGGCCGCTCCTACTGTCTCCTCCCTGTAAAAAGTGGCATGCTTATTGCACCGAGAAAGTTTGTGATTCCGCTGTTGTAGTTGAGTAGTGGTTCATAAGAGTCAAGGCTCAAAGATCAAGGAGGTATCCTGAACATATCCTGAAAAATTCAGCTTGCCACTTCCTTTCGCTACCTAACACCTGTGCTAACTGCTATAACTCTAAAACTGCTGTACTATAATAATACCAACCATAAAGGTGCATCAAATTAACTTCATTCTTTGACATTTGAATGGTGAGTTTTGTCTGTAACATACGTACCTAGTTCGAGGGATCGAACTTAGCGGCTGCCGACTTAACGGCATCCTCGAATTTCGCTCTGGCCGCTGGTAGATCCAACTTTGAGAGGGCCGACTTCGCGGCATCGAATTTCGCCTTGGCTTCTGTTGGATCAAACTTCGCAGCTGCCGACTTCACGGCTTCCTCGAATTTCGCTTTGGCTGCTGGTAGATCAAACTTTGATGCGGCCAACATGTCTTTGGCCTCTGGTAGTTCTAGCCTAACAGCGTCTGCCACCTTCGCTGCGGCTTCACGTAGATCCGACATAGCCGCGGAACGTTTGTCCGACTTAGCGGCGGGATGTTTGTCCGACTTCGCGCCGGCTTTGCGCGCAGCGTGATTGCAGGACGCGCCCACCACGAGCAGCGCCAGGCAGAAAATCAGTTTCGACGACGACATCGTGAACCTGGAACCAGGACAGATGCAAAATCTCTGTTGAGAAAGAACCACTTTGGCGCAGATCAGACTTTTACGGCCAAAACATTTGTAAAGAGTTTCGTACTGAATAGGTAATAACGGTTCTAACATTATCGGTAAGATCTGTACAGCCTCCGAAGCAAATCAACAATATGGCCAGCATAAATCCAGTGTTGATGGATTCCCGATACATTCATGTTCTGTTTTGTTTTTGAGAGGGCTAAAGGGATGGAAGTTACAATGAAACAACTTCGGTGACCTTTGTACATTAAATCTTACGACATCACGTATTTGTGGAGGAACCCTAGCCGTTTGTTCCGTTTTTCGTTGGGGATGGTAATCCAATGGTCCATTAAATTTTGAACAGAAAAATGAAGACCCAATAAGTTTCACTCAATGGGCTCTCAGTAAAATTAACTTGAAAATTTTTGAAGCAACCTATTATTGTGAACCATGTTATAATTTTTTTTAATCTGTCCTCTTTCTAGAGCCATAAGGTCTTAATATTTTTTTACGAAACTTTGTAGGGATGTAACGCATTCTGTGAGAAAGCAGTAACTACTCATGCATATGTTTATACCTGCATGACTGTTACTTACAATACATGCTCTCTATTAATAAGCATTTTTTTTTCATTTTTAAGTTATGTGTAAATCAATTCGTTCTCAAGCATTCTCCAAGCTCTGCAAAAAATGTATTATAAATAATATATAATTTACCATTTACGATAAACATTTACCATCTATACTCCGCTTCACTTTTGTGAAGCATTAGAAAGAATTCGAGATTTGTTTGACATCTACGATTTGTTGTGTAAAAAGAAATGTAAAATGTGCAAAATGTAAACGATAATTATACGTATGACGCCAGCACAAACAAATATGAATATAAATATCATTAGAGTATTTAAGCAATTTCCGTGCATATAATTATAATTTAAAACGTTGTTCTTACCAGTAGATCTGAGGCTGACGAAACGCGGTGCAAACCCTTCGGTGGTAGGCTGAAGTGACCCTGTCTCGCTGTTCTGCACTAGGGCATCTTTATATATTGGCCGATCCTGATCCAAGACTTTCGTGTAGCACGCAGTAATGAATGATAAACTGCAAATTATTGTTGATTGCAGACGAATGAAATTTATTGCCAATGATTGTAGGTCAACTTTATCTGTAAATGTGATAAAATATTATACCTAATGGGGTTATATGACATTGTCATGAACAATTATGCCGACTAATTATTACTATAACTTCGATGTGATAGGGGGAAAATGTCGGGAACAGGTAATTCAAGGCCGCTTGCGCAATAGCAGTATGACGCAGTTAGATTTATTGTGCAACTGCACCCCCATAACCCACATGGATGCGGATGGTGCCTTTATGCATCTCTAGAACTAAAACAACCCTGGAAGGTAACGACACTTATTAAGGGGCAACGATTTCTAAAACGAGTCATTAGGTAACCCTTGTATAGGTGGGATTATAAAATAGATTAAAATATAAACCTATACACTCGGCATTGCTCGTGGATCGTGCCTCAAATAACTAGCCACGTAGCAATAAAATATGTGAATTGCGGTCAGAAACAACCCCTGAATGTGTTGCTCGAATGACATTGCATCAAATACGGAGGTGGTAGGCGCATTCTTGGCTAAACTGCAACATTTCAGTGAAAATGTTTAGCGCTCTTCTACAGTACAGAATGTCTTGAGAAAATAAACTATTTCCAACTGGGATTAGTTGCAAAATAAAAGTCTCACACTTTTCCCATACAAACAAATCAATCTAGTATTCACAACCCAATCTGAAAATGTTTTTTCCAAGCTTCAAATAACGATTGTGAAAAGTCACCCGGAAAGGGGTGTAGAATAATCGGGGACATGGGTTTCTTGTCGCCCGGTGGCGTTCACTGGAGGTTTACCAAATTCCCTGATAATTAGATCCCACACATTCTGGGAATACTTAATTAGGTGAATACCACTTATCATTTATATCAGTGCTCTAGACAAGAACCATTGTTATTGGTGATGAGAGGTAATCTTGATAAAGTAAGTAACCATACACATTTTACCAGTAACGAAATTATGTCGAGAGACTCATTTCTTGTTTTCCCTTTCAATGACATCACACCGTTATAGTGCAAATATTTTCAACAAATTTCAATATTACTTAAGGATGTTGTAGACAAGGCCCATTGAAGCTATAACTAGGCATATACGGGGAAAATTTCTTCGTTGGCAATCAAACGTGACAGTTAACATCATTTTAAAGATCACCTTATTTTTAAAAATTCCAAGAAACCAAGATCTCATTCAGATAAACGCAGTTAAAGTTATGTATCTAGCGGCAATAGATGAGGATAATGGCTGAAGATGGGGAAACCAAAATTCTACGCCACCTAGCTGGAACCTTGCTCTTTGTCACTGTCCAAAAAAATATAAATGTTGAGCTAAGGGCTGTGTCCTGGAATAATTTTTGTCACCTTCTGCATTTTTTTGGGACAAATAACATGCCTTAGAAACATCACAGGAGAATTTTGATTGCAGCACGAATTGTCAAATTTCCGGTTGTAAGTGGTCCAATTTTCGATTGTCTACGAACAGTAGTTTTAAGTTTGGGCTATCTAATTGCCCTAGTGTTTAACCCGTAAAACGCCATCCTTAGCTGGCATGGATACAATTGGTCTAGAATATGTCTTGAAGGCCGAGCACTCCAGGCTCCAATCTTATCGCATCTGACGTAATCTGCTTACACAAAAATGCTCGTAAAACAGAGAGGATTATAGCAGCCGAGATTGCTTTAAAACTAATTAATCATTCGCAGCCTGTTGCGTGTCTCCTATTCAATCTAGAGATGCGATTCAAGCTGACTTCTGATCAGTTTTCAGAGAGTAATCGATTTGTGTTATTGAGAACTGCGAATTCCTAAAAGATACACACTTTTCTAATTTAAATGGAGATGTTTACTATGTTAAATTGAGTTCAGTGAATAACTCGTAAAACTCTAATCTCTTACTCATTAGACATTTCCATAACCCACAACAAATCGGATACTTTGCTCGCAAGTGTCGTAAGCTAATCACTGCTAGAGAGAGTGAACCTTCTGCTGAAATTGAGAGGCTCTTATGCCTTCTTATACACAGTGAGGGAAAAACTACACTGACATTTTTTAATTAAAGGACGACAGAAAGTTTTCAATAATTAGTAAATATTTAATTCAATTCGATTTATTTCATCATCAAAACAATGCAGTACATTGTGGCATCGACAAGTCAAATCTAAAATCTAATTTATGTTATACATATCATTTTTTAATTTAAAATGGGAAAAGCGCCACTGGGAAATGGGAAACTTAAAACACCTTCAACCTTCAACCTTTAATTTTTTATCCGTATGCTCATGTAAGATTTATACAATTTGCGTTGATCAAATATGTAGGACAGTGTGTCTCGGAGCTGTGTCATTCCTAGTAATCCGGATATTGACACTTGCCCCACCAAAAGCTGCTGCACTCGAGATATTCCTCACAGTGCATGGCTAGGAGGACGCCGCAGGGACTGTCCATCATCTGCAACAAGTGTCTTGATTATTTCACAGATAACGTTTGTCATTCAGCTCTTTCGAGTTCAATTGTGGTTTATCTGAATCAAGTTTCATTGTAATCGTGAATTTATGTATAGATGAAATGGTGCGAGTTACGCATGGATATTTTGAGGTATACATATAATGACCGCCGTTTTATTAATTTTTCCTCCTACCAGCTTTAAATCAGCATCAACTTTACTCCATTCTTTGGCAATTTGATGATATTTTTTCTAGTAACTGAAACGTTCGTAAATTTCATCTCGCTTAAGGAAGTTGGAGGGAGGGGGTTACCAACGTGTGTCAGTACGTGACAATGGGGGGAGGGGGGCAAAACATGTCCTAACAAACTGTATAAGATAATTTAAGTCCGTTCCCTTATACCATTTGCATATACTGCATGTTATCAAAATTCAAAAGTAGCCCAGAAAATTTAAGAGAATATACGCACTTTTATTATTTTAATTGTTTGCAATATCGAATGGAAAGATTCCAGAATTTTTCAGAGCATTATATAGGTTAATATGGGTATTATATGTGGGTAATATCTATTGGTAAGGGGTCATCTCCTATTAGTGATATATGGTAATATATTATGGTAAATATAATCAAGGATTTTTAAATTTGCAAATGACAATCGAATTGCAGCCTACGAACTTGTCTAGCTTACCTGTCCGCTTATGAAGGGTATATACAATTTCGCTTCTGCTGGTAGTTCCAACTTTGATGCCGCCAACTTCGCGGCTTCGAACTTCGCTCTGGCTGCTGGTAGATCAAACTTCGAGGCTACCAACTTCAAGGCATCTGACTTCGCGGCTTCGAACTTAGCTCTGGCTGCTGGTAATTCTAGGTTCGCCGCTTTTGCCAACTTCGCGGTGGCTGCATTTAGATCGAATTTTGCAGCGTGATTTTCTTCTGACTTCGCAGCGAGATTTTTATCCGACTTCGCGCCTGCGTTGTGCGCAGCGTGCTTGCAGGACACGCCCACCACGAGCAGCGCCAAGCAGAGAACCAGTTTCGACGACAACATTGTGAACCTGGAACCAGTAGTGATGCAAATCTATGATGAGGAGAAAGAACCACCTTGGCACACATCATACGTTTATGCACATACATTTTTTTATGTGTTCCGTACTGTGTGATTTCTTGACAACAGATCCTTCGTATGATAGCTAGCGTTTTGACCTTTTTGGAAATATTGGTTCTTTAAGATCGGCTGGGTCTATTTGCCCCCCAAGTTAAAAAAAAACATGGATACCATTATAGTCCAGTGTTGATACCTGCACATGTTCAGTCTTGTTTTGGTGAGAGGTTGGAGACATGGAAGTTATAGTGCAACTTCGTAGTTTAGTAGTCCCTTAAATTCTGAACAGAAAATGAAAGCTCGTAATATTTTTTCACGAAACTTTCAAGGGGTGGGAAGCATACTGAAAGAAAGCATGCATTACCTTATCCATAATCATTA
Organism: Nemoura dubitans; assembly: GCA_921293005.1. NCBI lineage: Eukaryota > Metazoa > Arthropoda > Insecta > Plecoptera > Nemouridae > Nemoura > Nemoura dubitans. The sequence continues at coordinate 51,848,719 of OV121074.1, read as the reverse complement.
TTTATACGAAATTCAGTGAAAATTATTTTGAATAAAGATTTCCTTGGGCCATTTCGACATACCTATAGTTATTTCAGGAACATGACCTACTGCTTTAAGACCTCCTGCATTTGCGGGTTTTTTCTCTAGCAACCGCTACTCTCATTGATGAGCGTAGCGAGCGAAGCGAGCGAAGCGAAATCATCAATTTCACTACTGCTAAAAAAAACACTTGTGTGTGTGTGTGTGTGTGTGTGTGTGTGTGTGTGTGTGTGTGTGTGTTTTTTTGTAGGTATGTGTGTTTGCGCGCGCTCTACAGGCCAAACGCCTGCCTCGATTGTAATGAAATTTTCAGGGTGTCTACTTTTGTTCTCAACTTAGACCCCTGCGTTTTTCAAGAAAATCCTCCATACCCTTCACTTTCAAAGCAGAAAAAAGAGCCATATTCGACAATTGGGCAAGTTTGGAAAAGTACGGAAATTTTTTTTATAGTGCGTATTTTTTTCAAATTTTCCCAATTTGGTAGTTGCCTTTAGAAACCATCGAAACATTACACCAGATTTTTTTACATGAAGTTGACTTCAAGATTTGACAGATATTAGAAATTTTGTCAATTTCGCGCATGCAAGTTTTTGAAAGTAAGTTCGCGGCAGAAATATATCTCCAACCTAATAAAAACCCTTTGGCATGAGTTACATCTATGTATTTACATGCACATTGCTCTTTGACCTCAAAATGAGCATATTTCCGCTACCCGACAGCTCGGACAGAAACAAAGAAAGGCCAGAATCGTTTACAATATCAAGTGATCAGAAGTTTCGAAAAAGCAATGGTCCGGCTTGCTGCTCCATGATTTAGGCTTTTTGCCTCAATCTTCTTATGCGCTATATACAAACCGCTACGCTCATCTTAAACGCGACACAAATTGCGTTCGCCCTAGTGTTAAACCCACACGAATTTCAAAAAAATAATTGAAATACGAGATTTGTTTTACATCTACGTTTTGTTGTGAAAAATGAAACACGTGGCGTCCCGTCATAAATGTACAAAATTTCAACGCCAAATCATATGTCAACGTGGCACCAGCACAAACATTGAGTTTCTGAATCAGTCGAGTACCTATCTTAGTCATCTCCGTGCACATAATGATGTCAAACGTTGTCCTTACCAGTAGATCGGAGGCTGTCGAAACGCGGTGCAAACCCTTCGGTGGTAGGCTGAAGTGACCCTTCTCGCTGTTCTGCACTAGGGCATCTTTATATTGGCCGATCCTGATCGAATTACTTTCGTGTGGCACGCACTGTTTATTGAGAAAATGCTAATTATTGCTGATTGCAGATGGAAAAACGTATTGTCAATTATTGTCGGTTAACTTTATCTGTGAATGTGATAAGGTATATTACCTAATGGGGGTGTGTCGTTATTATGAACAATTACGCGAACAAATTATCACTAATTTCGATATGATATGGGGAAAATGTCATGAAGAGGTTAATCACGTCCGCTTGCGCACTATCAATGTGACGTACTTCTCATCGTTACACATCATAATGTGCCACGTATGATCTGCAGTGAACCCATAATACTCCACGGAATGCGGATCCCATGAATCTTTAGGACAAAAAATAGTCCTGGAAACCAACGAAACTTATTTAGGTACAACGCTTTCCAAAATGTGCTCATATAATAAGTAACCATCGCGGGGCGATTATGAAATAAATTTATAAATATATACGCCAGCACTCGGCATTGCTTCTAATTTTTCATGCTGGTATCTTTTTTCCACTGTATGAACACAAAATGAAAAGTTAAAATTTCAGAATTTCAGAATTTCAGAATGTAGCCAAAACAACCATGACTTTACCCCAAACCACACGTCATAGAAAACCCAGACAGTCCACCCATCATTTTCTTTCCACTGATCCACACTTTGGATTCGAGGTTTACCACTTGTAATGTAAGGGTCCCTCCCTTGAATTAGATTGGGCCCAAAACCACGTGGGCACCATGAGTGGGCCCCAAGCCGCGTTCTGAAGAGCGCAGCCAGAAGAGTTGGCTCCAGAAGTGGGTCCAGCAAAACGACACGGGAAACGATGTAGATAGCGACATGGGCTGGCTCGATGGGGCGTTCCAAAATGCGAGGCGACGGCGATCTCACTCACTTCACCGTCGGCTTGTAGCAATTTAAATTTTGAGTTATTCACGGTATGATATTTTCGTATAACATTTAAATTTTAAGCTTTTACCCTACCCTATTCGTTTTTAATCGTAGCTTATAGGGAACGTGATGGAAAATTATTTGCAGGTAATAAATGGAGATACAATGACAGTCACAAAGCTTTATATTATCTGTGGTATTATGCTTGGTAACAAAATAATTTCTGAACATTTTCTAAGGTTGACCCCTGCTGAAAATTCTTACCAAGATCATGACTTTATCAAGATCTTTGACAAGATCTTCCAAGATTTTATAAGATTTTGTTGCAGGATCCTGCAAGATCTTACAAGATCTTAATAAGAAGTTTATCAGGGACGTTTTATCAGGTGCATATTGCTGCAAATTGCATAAACATTGGGCCCGCAATTTCTCTGTTGCAGATGGAGGCTATGCAATGCTGCAGATTCGACCTTGCAAGGAAAAGCTTTGGGGCAGTCGCTAGTCGCTATTCGGCCGTTGGCGTCGGCGTCGGCGTCGGCGTCGACGTCGGCGTGGGCTGGCTGCATGTTCCGATGATGGACGTCAGGAATTGGAAGTCCCCTTGACACACGAGGCCTTCTTCGCAGGGGAACAGCACAACGCAGCGATCACCTTCCGTCTGCAAGTTCCATCCGCAGTTAGCGGCACGAGAACGTATTTTCCTATTTTAGTGATGCCAGATCAACGAATGCATATGGACAGTTAGATAGAAAATGGCAAAGGAAATTGAAGAATTGAAAAAAATTTCTGAACATTTTCAAAGGTTGACCCCTGCTGAAATTGAAGAATTGAAAAAATTGAAAAAATTGAAAGTAGCAGATAGAAAAAAGTCAATACGAAGAAGTCAATTCGATATGTGATAGTATTTTGTATGAAAACAACGTAATTTTACCAAAGCACGAATTTGATTGGTTTAAAAACAGCTATAAGTCGTTTTGCTCAAAAGAAAAGTGGCTTAATTTGGACACATTATATAGCTGAGGACTCCCTGCAATATTTTTCTATCGTAATCGGAGCAGCCGTTCGGCATATTGACCACGAACAAATTAACACGTCCATCAAATACTTTTTTGGTGGTATGTGAAAATGAAGATATCGCTTTGTTCGTTATTCCCACATCAAAAACTTTATAAACATTCATCAAGTGCTAATTCCATTTAGGTGAAACTGGTGAAACTTTCTAAGGAATTACATTGATATTTATTTAAAGTAAATGTTTTTAACAGCTTGGATGACATGATTAGTCACAATGAATGAAAGGAATACGGCCCAACTTACCCCTTTGCTCACAAAGGGAATGCTCAATCTTCCCGAGTCGCATCCTGGACAGCAGTCACAGGGTCCTGCGGGATGCAGCTTGTTCCTGCACTCATCGGGCTCTGGACATTTCACACTGGCGCAAAGAACTGGCTCGCATCTCGGTTTGGAGGCCACCCCCACCCCCAGCACGAGCAGCGCCAAGCCTAGCAGCAGTCTCGTAGACTTCATCGCTTCTGCAACCGAGAGGGACACTCGCTCAATGGATACTATGTTGTTGTCCACTTCAGGATTGATTGTTTATCATTAGGGTTTCGCGAACGCAATTTGCGTTGCGTTGACGATGAGCGTATAGTGGTTTGTTTGTATGGCTGATTAAAAAAGTGAAGTAAAACCATGGAGCACCAAACCAGGATTGCCTTCTCGAAAACTCTGATCACTTCTCTCTGGGCTGTCAAATGGCCGAAATTTGCTTATTTGGAGCCAATTGTTTCATTTGAACACATTTTTTATATAGATGTACATTACGCCCGTGGGTTCTTCTTAGTATACTTACTAGGGCTTCGCGAACACAATTTGTGTTGCGTTGAAGGTGAGCGTATAGCGGTTTGTATATAGCGGATAAAAAGGTGGAGGCAGAAGGCCTACGAAAACAAAGTCAACAAAGCTGGTGTGATTTTTCGATTTGGTTTCGAAGGTTTCGAAGAGAAATATCAGAACTCGGGAATATTAGTAAAAAAATACGAATTTTTAGATAAATATCCGTATTTTTCTTAATTTTCTTAATTTTCCCAGTTTCGAATATTGCTCGTTTTTATGATTTGAAGGGGAGGGGTATGGAGGATTTTTTTGACAAACGCAGGGGGCCTAAGTTGAGAACAACAGTAAATTTCATCGCAGTTGAGAACAAAGGTCTGAAATGTTCATCAAGATCGGAGTAGGCGTTTGGGCTGTAGAGCACGCACAAACACAGAAACAAAACAACGTACACAATAATTGTGTGTTTTTTTGTTTTACTTCTGTCTTTTACATTCGTCTGTTTAATAGCAATGAGCTCAGATGTGCATTTTCGACCGCCAGCACAGCTATTGCCGTAGCGGTTTTTTCAAATTTAACATTAAAATACCAGCCACAATACAAATACACACCAGCTTCCTTTTGCAGTTCCCATTTGCATTTCCAGACTCTGTCGAACAGCTTTTTATATTGTTTAAAATATTATGAATGTCCACTCCCCCATCCCCCAACAACTTTTCCCCAAGCCCCCTTTCGCTTTTCGCTTGCTTCTCGCTTGCTTCTCGCAACTTCTCGCTTTGGGCTTGACATAGTGGGTTGTTTCAGATGTGATAACTTAAAATGTATCGTAAAAGCAACGAATGTGTTCTAATCATCATCCGCCCTCCCTGAACTTGGAAGACTTGAATATTCGACATAATATTTTGTCTGACGAGTCCTTCCAGAAGCGCTCCATGCAGTTTCCTTGCTAAGCGATGCAACGAGTTACTCACCAATTGAAAGAGCTTTTCAGGTCGTCGTATAGACCTATGGTGGTCGGGCTCGACTAAACTACTTATGAATAAGCAGAGCCATAATAAATATTATTTGATAAATTGCAGTTAATATATTATGTGTCCATTTTTAATCAAACCAAGAGAAGGCAGATAAATATGCCACGCATTTCAGATTAATGTAATGGTTCCGACAGCGTAGATTAAAGCTCTATATATAAGTGTATATATAGGTATTTGCTCAAGTCATGGTTTCATACTGTTTAAAAGTAAGTAGCTTTGATGCATTTTCGACACTTATCTCACGTTTTTGTGGAAGATTTTATGAAACAACCCCTTTTTGGTGACAGTTTTTGAAATGTAAGAAGCACACACATGATAAAAAGGGTCAGCTGAATGTTAATGCCACTTTCATTTCTATTCCGTGAAACACAAGGAGAAGATAGCGAAGAGTAAAGATCAGGATTCATGGTTGTGTAGTGTCCGATGTTAACTGGGGTAGAGGCTGGGAGACGATACTTGAATTTTACTAAGGATTTTGTACCTAATCTGAGTTGGGAACACACATCACCTTCCTTATGAAGTTCTTTCTTGCATTTCCCGACTCCATCAGGTTTACAAAAAGATGTTTTTACATTTTCCTTGCCGCACCCCTTCCCCCGACACACATTTCAGTTCTTATAACCACCATGCTATAGGGTTGGACTAGGATTATCTCATCTTGTTAGTAATCAGTAAGAAAAGTGTATGGTGTTGAAAAAATCTACTTCAAACATATAAATGCTAAATAAAAGGCGATACTTCGACTGACGTCAAAAACGTGAAAAAAACAGTAATTTTTTTTAAAAAGTGCTCCTCAATGACAATCCGTTAACCCCCACCCCCACAGAAACGTTCAATGCAAAGGCCCACGCGTGAGTAGAAATGTTATTGTTAAACGGAAATCACTACAAAACGCGCATTCTTTTGTGGTTCCATGAGTATCTTTGTTATAACTGTGGGATTTGTAGCTCCTGCGAAAATAAATAAAAACCAAGTACGCGTGCGGACCATCTTTGGTCCAGTGCTGCGGCCCACGGATAGCGAATCCATCTTGCCCCCACATCCAGATCAGAGTTGTTGGAGTTTCATTCCTCTCAAATAATTTGAACGATATCTAAGTTATTACACCTACTATTGGAACAAAATGACATTTAAAGAATTGATAAGATATTGCTTTTTAAATCAGTTGCAGTGAGGTCTGATCAAGGTATTCAGCAGAAAGTATTTCATTCTGTACATTTGCCATATTGTCATTTAAATTTATTCCTATATTGTGAAGGTTTTAAGGTCCATTAGATAGTTTAAAAACTGACACTGTATACAGAATAGAAATTTCATACAGACTAGGTAAAAATGTAAAAAAATCTTGAAAAAAAACTACATTTTCCACGCCGGTTTTTATTCATGGTAACATAGCCAATGCAGAGTTACAGAAGTAACGCAGGAATGCTGCAGCCGCTTTCTTAGCAAGTCTCGAGGCGCTACTTCTTTGCAGACTTGCAGGTGCCGAAAAGGCCGCTACCCTCTTGGCAATAGAGTCCAGTGTCGCAAGTTCCCATGTTTGTTCCCAGCAGATGGCCACCGCATGATTCGCTCTTCACCTGCAAAACGTGACAACTTCAGATCAGTGTCCTGAAAACTGACCACACCACAAACTGGTCTTTGTCCTTGTTTCTAAAAGTAATGGGTTATATCACGGGTCGCGGGTTCCGATTGCACTCCCTGCCTTGGAACTGCCCGGACCTGACAGGGTTTCATCAATGACGCATGTAACGAAGCACAATGTAGCGGCAATGGTCGATACCTTTGCACACACTTGGCAGCAGCCACAGAATCCTCCAGTGACGATCCCTCCCTTGCATCCCTCAGGCTGAGCGCAACGCACAGCGCCACAGATGTCCGGTGGACACACGATTCCTTCGGTGGAGGTCACATCCACCCCCAGCACGAGCAGCGCCAAGCCCAGCAGCAGTTCCGTCGACTGCATCGCGTCTGCAACCGGAAACAGATTCACATGCGCTGGTGCAAAGAATTGTCTTGGGCATGTCAGATGGTTTTCGAAGACTTTCACACTGTTAGCGTAAAGCCGATAGTTTATTTTATAGATTGATCAGGTGACGTGTTGGTGGGGTTTTATATAAAGAAGCGGTTGGTGGAAATTGAACACTCGGTGAAATTTAAGATTAAAATTGGAATTGGAGATATTTCAGATAATGATTCATGCACGGCACCATTATCGCATTACAAACATGTTGTAATGAGTCTAAAATATACATGTTCAAATGTCTTGTGTGAACTATATCCAGCCTTCTTCTTATAGAATTGTGTAAATTAAAATTAGCCAGAACATCACTTAAAAGTCTCACATCCATTTTCCGGTAAGTAAAATAAAGAGGTCGATTTTCTTACCCGTTATAATTGCAGCTTTTCAGATACTGCTTTGCACTAGCCTGTGCTTTGTAACCGTCAACCTGGCGTTCCCATGATGTGCCTTCATGGAGACTGATACTGTCACTGATTGCGTAGGTCGCTTAGCACATACCTTTTAATAATTGTTATTCTAGCATTGTTGGGTGATACGTTCAACCAAGTCACGTGAAATGGTGTAGCAAATACATAATATTATTACTCATAATTGTAGCTTCTGTTTTGTTATTTGGTGTTATACGTCGCCTTATAGCAAAGCCTGCAGTGGGCAGTGGAATTAAAGGGATACACAGATTTCATAATTGTAGCTTCTGTTTTGTTATTTGGTGTTATACGTCGCCTTATAGCAAAGCCTGCAGTGGACAGTGGAATCAAAGGGATACACAGATTTCATAATTGTAGCTTCTGTTTTGTTATTTGGTGTTATACGTCGCCTTATAGCAAAGCCTGCAGTGGGCAGTGGAATTAAAGGGATACACAGATTTCATAATTGTAGCTTCTGTTTTGTTATTTGGTGTTATACGTCGCCTTATAGCAAAGCCTGCAGTGGGCAGTGGAATTAAAGGGATACACAGATTTCATAATTGTAGCTTCTGTTTTGTTATTTGGTGTTATACGTCGCCTTATAGCAAAGCCTGCAGTGGGCATTGGAATTAAAGGGATACACAGATTTCATAATTGTAGCTTCTGTTTTGTTATTTGGTGTTATACGTCGCCTTATAGCAAAGCCTGCAGTGGGCAGTGGAATTAAAGGGATACACAGATTTCATAATTGTAGCTTCTGTTTTGTTATTTGGTGTTATACGTCGCCTTATAGCAAAGCCTGCAGTGGGCAGTGGAATTAAAGGGATACACAGATTTCATAATTGTAGCTTCTGTTTTGTTATTTGGTGTTATACGTCGCCTTATAGCAAAGCCTGCAGTGGGCAGTGGAATTAAAGGGATACACAGATTTCATAATTGTAGCTTCTGTTTTGTTATTTGGTGTTATACGTCGCCTTATAGCAAAGCCTGCAGTGGGCAGTGGAATTAAAGGGATACACAGATTTCATAATTGTAGCTTCTGTTTTGTTATTTGGTGTTATACGTCGCCTTATAGCAAAGCCTGCAGTGGGCAGTGGAATTAAAGGGATACACAGATTTCATAATTGTAGCTTCTGTTTTGTTATTTGGTGTTATACGTCGCCTTATAGCAAAGCCTGCAGTGGGCAGTGGAATTAAAGGGATACACAGATTTCATAATTGTAGCTTCTGTTTTGTTATTTGGTGTTATACGTCGCCTTATAGCAAAGCCTGCAGTGGACAGTGGAATCAAAGGGATACAGAGATTATTGTGGCACGAAAATTTTCCCGCTAAATGTAAATCAAAATGTTCAAAAAGTATTATTTGCTAGCGCTTCTACTCACTCCCGCAGTGAACCTTCTGGACAGTGACGTGGACTATGGGTAGAAAAAAATGAAGCCAGTTATATGAGGAGTTACGAGTAAATGGACAAGATGAGAAGCTGCATCATCAGGAAAGATTTAGGAGTGGAAAGGTTGGGAATTGGGATATTTAATTTAAGTAGGGACAAGTGATATCGCGATGGTTCTGGAACATGAACAGAGGCATCCGAACTGAATTTCAATATGGGAATTAGAAGCAACGTTTGAGAGCCGAAGAAGGGTAGGGAGACCGAAAGAAACATGGAGTGGATGAATTCAAGACGATCTTGTGAGAAGAAATATCGACTGGAAGGAAGTGAAAGAAAATAAATTGTTGGACGAGAAGAAGTTGTATGATATGGTAACTGAAAAATTTGAGGAGGAAGAGGTAGACGTAAATGGTCAAGAAGTGTGGTGTGGCTGGCCGGCTCCAATTTATGTCTGTCTAAAGAAAGTGTAAATATCTCTTTATAGATTTTAAGGCAATAAACGATTGATTTTTTTTTTTACTTTTGGTTTACTATTTTGTAATCTGTTTTGATTCAAAGCTCAATTATATAATGCTACCTGAAATACGTATAATATAAGGATATAAAAGGCATTTAATTATTTTATTTTATTGGTTTCTGATGATGTCATACTAAAGCCATTTTTACATTTGATACGATGACAGCTGTTCTTCACAATATTTGTTCTTGCGCTCAACAAAACATCGTTTACCACATCATCGGATAGCGCGTCTTACGGCTCATTCATTTACTAAACTACATTTCAAGAAGGAGAGTGCGATATGCACCTTCAAAGACGACCCACTGGTACCAGACACGGCCGAAGAGTCGAACAAAACGCTGCAGCGAGGCTGCTGGTTGCTACCGTGTATCTGATCTACTGGGACTGAACACAGGGATTGAATTAAAGCAGACTTCATTCCTTGGAGGACCCACAGTTGATAGCCCAGAACTGCCAGCAGAGCCTTTTGTCCGGGTTTAGGACATGGCTTGTAAGTTTAGGAACTCTTTGCTCGTGTTTAGAAGCAGTGAGTCCTCGAGGAAGATGCAAATCCACTCTCCTTCTAAACGTGAAATGGAGAGTAATTAACACAACAGTTTTAGCCACAAAACTGAGAAAATAATATGAAATTTGCAATTGTGAACGGCTCCGACATGTGGATGAATCGAATGGAGATATAATGTGATTTTTAATCTAAATTGTTTTACATTATGGCATACTACATTGGAATATTTGAATCTGATATTAATACAGATGTTTTTCACATTAGTTCATATTTGCATTATTTTTCTTGCTAAAAAACGACAACTTTTCTAATAACGTGGGCTAAGAGAGTTGAGGTACCTGCCAATTGCCAAAGGGCGAATTTGAATGAGAAATGTTGTGCTGAACTTAATCGTGCCTAAAAGGAAAGACCTGGTATACCGCATATAGATCCATTTTTCTAATCAAATTTGTCACGTGGTTGATAAGAAAGGTTCGCAAAGCTTGACACTTCAATACTCGTCTATATTAACGTCGGTTTATTATAGGGTGTTGATGAACCTATAACCTTTTTAAAGGGACGCATTTAATTCTGTCCATTTGCTTGGTTGCATTGGAATTTTGATTCCTGAAAATATCACTATTCCTACATTTGGCTTCAGTAACGCATGTTTTTAGTCAAGGTGTACCAAAATTTTCACTGACGTCACAGCAATAATGCAACACATTTCCAATAATGTATCACTTGCATTTTGTAGTGGCAGAAATGAACAAAATGTTGTCCCTCTTTTGTACCGCATTTCCCGAAGGACAGGGAGGCGGGCGTGGGAAGGGGGATGGCATAACTTTAAATCTTGCACCAGGGTCTTGCAATTAATTGACCAGACTCAAATTTAGTAGAATATATGGTCACCGGAAACAACGCTCTCATTGAAATATTGTAATATTACATGGTAAAATTGTAATACTTAGCGTACTGTCCATAGGCCTCTGACACTCTGCATTTACCTTGCAAAAATATGAAATAATATTGTACTTCATTCTTACAGTTGATCGTCGTAGCTACTCCGTTTGAGTGGTAAACCCTTCGATTGTAGACTTGTACATGCTAGCCCTTTGCACCCAGCTTCCTTTTATGTGGGCTGAATTATAGATATCACTTCGGTTCTGACGCAAAGAGGTTTACGCTAATTGCTGATGTGTGACAGTTTAAATCAGAATACGATACGTACAAAGATATTATTTATATATTTATTGCCGATAATTTGGTGGATGCACAGCCTTTTTTCTACATGTGACCACAGTGTGACAGTACAATTATTCTTGCAGAAGTCCATTAATTCGCTTGGCCTTGACCGCCATTGCATGCCAGGCTGAAGACAAAGCTCACCGAGCCTTGAAGGCAGCCGAGGGTGAACCCGGTGCCACATGGCCTTGACCGCCATTGAATGCCAGGCTGAAGACAAAGCTCACCTAGCCTTGAAGGCAGCCGAGGGTAAACCCGGTGCCACATGGCCTTGACCGCCATTGAATGTCATGCTGAATACAATTATTGTGCTTGTGTTGTGCAGTGCTGTTGAGCAAAATTTCATGTTAATTAGAGTATCACTGTTTGCACGATTTTTGTGAAAAATGACCCCACTAATAACCCCAGTACAACAGACTTGATTCGCCTATAAGACAACGGAATCCTGGCGATGGCCATCAGTCTTCTCTTTCAATTATTAAAGGGGCACACAACCCGTTTTACGACTTTTCGGCTCCAGAAAGACAGTTCCGAGGCGAAAACAATCGTACACGCGGTTATTAGCGCCGCTCAGCGTATACCCGCCCGCAGCGCGTTGAGCGAAAAGAGTGACGTCAGCCTATCTCAGGCAGTTCCATGCTACGCGCGCTACAGCAGGCAGCAGCCTCAGTTTGTCACTTGCACCGGTGAAGTGAGGCTGCTATTTGGACTAAAATATCAAAATTCGGTGCTTGCGATTTTTTTTCCACGTTTCAACCTTTACGAATCCATCACACGAATCCATCCCAACACGTGCTAAATGGTTTAAAAACACATCCAAACTTATTTTTTCCATCTTTAAGTAGAATGGGTATCTCTGGCTCCACCACCAAGGGGTGGACACAAACCTCCCAGGTTATGCAGGGGTATTTGCTTTGATAGACTAACATCGAACACTACAATACATAGGATAGAGGACAGGTAGGTTTCTTGAGCATCGTTTGGCGGTTTTAAACTCTACGACGACATTTTCTCTTTTGGCACAACTTGCTGCTCAAGATGGCCACAGCATGTATGACATACAAAACTCCAGGACAATTACAAGAGAGGAAAATACAACTCTCAAATAGTACGGTAGGCTACAGAGATTGAAAAGAGAAATGGCGCTCGTTACCATCGATTTAGGAATTCGCACTCGTATACCTTTCAATATTCCTGGAGTGATTTACCAAATTTTCATGTAACAATTGCCATATAAATCATCTCATGAATCAAGCAACTCTCCTTATCAGTTGCAATTTTAGACCCAGGGAACCCTGTTTTTTGTTAAGAGTCCTGTAGTCAGATAATCCTTTCACCCCCACCCCCAGTTAAACGTTGAATGCAGAGGTCCACTCGATCCATGAAATGAACCCCTCAAAGTATTCCTATCTTTAATTTGAAAATACCAGTAGATGAAGGAAGGGTATATCTAGTTTCAGGACATCATCACAATTTGATATTTTCAAAAATGTGTATGGAGCAATTTCTCAAAAATCGCCTAAATGTGCTCTAAATGAGCTCTATACATCGATTGTGAAACGATACCCATTCGCTCTTTTTTGTAAAAAGGCTTAGTCCCGAAACAGCAAGCACTCTTTCGCTATGCACAGTTTTTTTTCCAGCGATTTTCGAGCACATTTAGACCCTCTTTCGATGCCACACGTAAGGGTCTGCGCCACAAACTTTTAGCGATCACCCTCTACGGAATTGTCAACAAAAATCATTCTGTTGCTATTTTTGTTAGTTGCGGCGAGCAAAGCGGATGCAGCGGATTATAGCCGAGCCCGACGTTCGGAGAGCGCATTAATTTTTATTACTCCACGGGAATTTCAGAAAGTCTTGAAAGTCTTGTAGAACGGTATATGAGGTAGGTGTACCATAAGGCCATGGTAAGTACCATGGGTAGGTGGTTAGGCCATGTACCATAATAAGGCCACCAGGTGTTTTCACGGAAAGTTGAAATTTTATCACATATGGTTTTGCCAAGGGTATGATTCCATTCCCATCAAAATTTGAAGCTCCAAATAAAAATTCAAGATCTTTTGTCAGCTGGCTGACTCACAAAGTAAACAAACAGTCGGTTTGGAGCGCGCTCGAATTCTGATGTAAGATAGTGTGTGTACGAATAGTTATTTTTATGTAAGTTGGATGTGTTATAATGGATAATTTGAATGTCTGTCCTGTTAAAAAGTAATTTGTGCCGTCTTTGTAATTATTGTGGTTGACTGGTAGCAATTTTAATCGTGAAATTAACTCAAAGTAAAAAATCTGAATGTATCATAATATACGGCCATGTCATCATGAACTAGGTTAGGTTATGCCAGGTTGATAGTTTATTTTGAATAAAGTACTTTACTACTTATCAAACACTGTGCAATAGCAAGGCATTAAATGTTATAAATAAATAGTGGCATAAACAAATGTTATTTCCAATTAACACAAAAATATTTATATGTAAAGAACAGGTCACCTTTTTACCATGAAACCTCAATGTAACACAATGGTGGCCTTATAATGTTCAGGGTGCTCCAAATAAGGCCACAAGACGTCCTCTTAGTTATCAGTGAATAGTTTTGTGGTAATAATTTTTTTATGAAAGCAAAAAATAGTTTTATGTAGTAAAAGGTTTAGTTCAGGTCCTCGAAACTTTTCAGCCCACCATTTTGATAATTAGCACTTTAAAAAAATTATCTCCCCTAAGGGTGGCCTTAATATGTACACCTACAACATATTGGGATAAACAACAAATTTTATTTCTCAACAGTTTATTTTTTATTACAGGAAATCTTGATCATTCATAGGCAAATATCTTGTGCAAAAACAGTAACCATGTATTAATTAAACACTTTGATTTGATGGTTTCGTTCAATGAAATTAAACTTTAAACAGGGTCAAAGCCCAGCGCAACGCGACACGCAGGACGATGCCACTTGCCAGGACCTAAGCGGCGTCGCTACAGCTGCTGAGTCTTGCAAGAGCCGGAGGAAGACCCGCAATCGCAGACGAGTCCAGTGCCGCACGTTCCGCCGGTCGAGCCCCCGCCGCCGCCACAGGTCTCCCCTTCCATCTGAACGCGACAAAAACAATTTCACCGTTACATTTATCTGCATGCCCAGTGGCGGCTTTCCCAGCGGTTTTCGTCAAGAAAATTGGCGTGGATTGAGAGTAGTGACCTTTGATACCCTCGATACCTTTGATACCTTTGACCTTTGATAAGTGACCTATCGATGAAAACATCTTTGCTAGATTTAATGCGAGGCAGGGAAAAATGGCTTCCACAAACCCCAGTAAAAATTGTCGAAGTTTGTGTTTTATGGCCTTGGTTTTCCCCATAGTAATACCACATGGGCTATTTATTAGAGATGGGAAAAAAGGTCCGAACGGTCCGAAAGTCCGCCCGGCCCGAGTCCGACCCGACTTTCCGGCCGGGCCGTACAGAATTTTTTTTGCAATTGTCGGGCCTCGGACGGCCTCGGACGACCGGAGCGAACCGGACACGATCCGGACTTCGAGCCGTCGGACTATCGGTCGGTGTCGGACTTTCGGACCGTGTAGGACTTTCGGACCGAGTCGGACCGAATCGGACTCTCGGACCGAGTCGGACTGAGTCGGACTGTCGGACCATGTCGGACTCTCGGACCGAGTCGGACAGTCGGACCTGCAGTGCGATGTCGTAACTCTGACTTTGCCGTTCTCGGTTCCAAAGTAAAAAAATTAACACGGACAACATTAGGGATTTCATCCATCAGAACCGATAACGGACTAACATAAAAGTTATAAATCGCTATGCTGGTCGTACTTTCGACTTGTGGCTTCCTGGTTTAAACATAATCAACCTTGGTGTGAAGTGTTTAACGGTTATGCTCTGTTTGGATGAGTTTCTTGGCCCTAAAAAGGGCCAGGTTGCTCGACGTTTCGACGAGTCACGGCTCGTCATCTTCAGGAGACTGATGATGCAGCTGCTCGACCGCTTGGCCGCTCTAGCCGTTAAACACTTCACACCATCATCATGCGGCTCTGAAAACCTCCGTCAAACCATAATCAACCTTGTCCAAGAGTGGAAGGTTCACGTGCACTAATGCTTCGAAAAATTTTCTAACTTATTGGTAATTCATCGAAAGTAACTATCCAATAGCGAATATCGAATATCGTTACTGAGTATTGCAACTAATGTCTTAACTCTTTTTACCTTTGTAATCGGCAACTAGTATCCGCGACTCTAGGACGGCTTCGGACTTTTGGACAGTCTCGGACTGCTTAGGACTTTCGGACAGCTTCGGACTGTCGCACAGCTTCGGACTTTCGGGCACTTCGGAATTTCGGACAGTCTCGGACTTTCGGACAGCTTCGGACTTTCAGACAGATTCGGACAGATGCAACGCTTGGACAAATACTTCGGGCCGGGCCGGACTGAAAATTGTAAGACCGTCGGGCCTCGGGCCGGGCCGGACTCGCGATCGGTCGGGCCGGTGTCAGGCCGGGACGACGGGAACCAAACAAATCCCATCTCTACGTATTTATCGACCAAATGGCATCTAGGTTTATAAAGGAAGATTTGAGAAAAATGCGTTTCCACTGTGACAGTTGTCGATATTTCCTCTAAAAGATTAAACAAATATAACACTTCGATCCAAAGGCTCTGCAACCCTTCAACGCGAGTCTAGACGCCAGGCGCGGCCTACCTTGAACTTGGCATTTGCCCCAGGGCACCATCCCCCCCTTGCATATCTGGGATTCGTTGCACTTCTTCGAGGCGTACTCGTGTGCATGGGTCACCCTCAACGCGAGGCTGGGAGCCGGGCACTGCCTACCTTGGCACAAACCACGCAGCAACCGCATCTGCCGCCGCGCACCTTCCCTCCCTTGCAGTACTGAGGCTCATTGCACTTCTGAGTGGCGCAGAAGTCGGGGCCGCACTCCTGCGCACAGACCACCCCCAGAGCGAGCAGCGCCAGGACGAGGCACAGTTTCGTGGACAGCATCATGCAGGTACCTGCCGTAGAGGAAGGGTGGTGGTGGCATCAATGTTTCGGGAGCCAAATTGGCAGGAGCAATAATGTGGAATTTTAACATTTCTTCAAGGGAAGACCCAATTATTGAAGCGAACCGCAGTCTTAAATTTCACTACATCTCTCAAAAAGTCACTTGTGTGTGTTTTTGGTGTTTGCGTTACCCCTACAGACCAAGCGCCTGATTTGGTTTTGTTTAAATTTTCATATCATCTACAATCTACATCTTTGCACTCAACTTATAGCCCCTGTGTGTTCCTGAAACCCGTTTGGATAATCTCAGCAAATCTAAATATAGTATACGAAAATGTACACATTTTTCGAAAATTATCTGACGGAGAGCAGAAAGTTTTGAATACTTTTTGGCGAAACTTATATGCAAAGAAGTGGAGCAAGCTAGATCACGCAGAATAGGTACATACTGCGTGATGTTTCGTTCTCTTTTTATTCACAATATTTATTGACTTATAAAGTAAATTTTTGTCGTTACCAGGCAAAAATTGATAAATATTGATTTTCTAATTATGTTCTTCCTTGGCCAATTATGAAAGAAATGTGTATTTTACACATGGCCTGCTATTTACTACGTTTTGCAATTACTTTTTATCCGCTACAACAGATACGCTCATTGTTCCACCAGCGAAGACAGTCAAGTAAATTATTTCTTGGTACTTTTGGTTACTTTTACTCTGTCAAATTAATCCAGCTACCCTGGTCTTGAGTGAGTACGTACTACCAAATACCTGAAGCGTTGGGACAGTAAGACTTCACAAAATAGAAAGATTACCAACGGGTTGAAGGATATAAATTGGTTTCTGCAGTCACTGGAGTTTTTATGGAAAAAACTGTTCAACTTCACAAACGAGCTAATACATTCTATAGAGATTGATAAAAAAAACCTCAACTGTAGACACAGCAATACATATTGTAACGTTTAACACGTACAGTTAAATTGCATTACATACTAGGAAACACTGCCAAGTGTTCGCGTTGAAGATGAGCGTATGGGCGCAGCGGTACTAAGTTGAGAACAAAGGTAGACACCCGGAAAATTTCAACTCAATCAACGCAGGAGTTTGGTCTGTAGTGCGCGCACAAACACGCATACAAACAAGCAAAAACACAAGCGAAATTGAGAACGAATTTGACAAAATCTCTGACAAACTTGAAGTCAACAAAGCTGGTGTGATGTTATTATGTGGTTTCAATGGTTTCGAAGAGCAATATTCGAAATTGGGAAAATGTGGAAAAGAGACGCATTTAAAAATAAATTTCCTCTACTTTTCAAAACTTTCGCAATTTTAGAATATTGCTCTTTTTTATTGATTTGAAGGGGAGTGGTATTGAGGATTTTCTTGAAAAACGCAGGGGGTCTAAGTTAAGAACAAAAGTAGACTCCCTGAAAATTTCATCGCAATCGACGCAAGCATTTCCTGTAGAGCGCGCACAAACACACATACAAACAAAAAAACACACACACAAATGTTTTTTTTAGCAGTAGTGAAATTGATGATTTCGCTTCGCTTGCTTCGCTCGCTACGCTCATCAATAAGGTACACGTAGGGCTTCGCGAACGCAATTTGTGTTGCGTTGAAGATGAGCGTAACGGTTTGTACGTAGTGCATGAAAAGATGGAGGCAAAAGCCTATGAAAATCAAGGAGCAGCAAGCCGGACCATTGCTTTCTCAAAAATTCTGATCACTTGAAAGTGTACGCGATTCTGACCTTCCTGTGTTTCTGTCCGAGCTGTCGGGTAGCGGAAATATGCTAGTTTTGAGGTCATTGAGCAATGTGCATGTACATAGACATACATTGCAATACATAGATGTAACTTATGCCCAAGGGTTTTTATTAGGTTGGGGATATATTTCTGCCGCGGACTTACTTTCAAAAACTTGCATGCACGAAATTGACAAAATTCCTAATATCAGTCAAATCTTGAAGTCAACTTCAAGTCAAAAAATCTGGTGTGATGTTTCAATTTGGTTTCAATGGTTTCTAAATGCAACAATCGAAATTGGGAAAATTTGAAAAAAATACGCACTTTTAAATAAATTTCCGTACTTTTCCCAACTTTCCCAATTGTCGAATATTGCTCTTTTTTCTGCTTTGAAAGTTAAGGGTATGGAGGATTGTCTTAAAACGCAGCGGGTCTCAGTTGAGAACAAAAGTAGACACCCTGAAAATTCCATCCCAATCGAAACCGGCGTTTGGCCTGTAGAGCGCGCACAAACACAAATACAAAAAAATACAAAAACAAACACACACAAGTGTTTTTTTCAGCAGTAGTGAAATTGATGTTTTCGCTTCGCTCGCTACGCTCGCTACGCTCATCAATCAGTATATATAGACGTTCTTAAAGGGGCACACAATCCGTTTTACGACTTTTCGGCTCCAGAAAGACAGTTCCGAGGCGAAAACAATCGTACACTCGGTTATTAGCGCCGCTCAGCGTATACCTGCCCGCAGCGCGTTGAGCGAAAAGAGTGACGTCAGCCTATCTCAGGCAGAGCCATGCTACGCGCGCTACAGCAGGCAGCAGCCTCAGTTTGTCGCTTGCACTGGTGGAGTTCGGCTGCTAATTGGACTAAATATGGTATTTTTCTCGGTCTTCGGGTGCAACAGATTCAACGCATCACTGTCATTAATAAAATGTTGAGAAGATCGATGTTCGGTTATCCATGTGTGTCCCTCCCTAACTTTACGCACTGACTCGGCTTCAGAGCAACACAAGCTCTCGTGATCAGTGAGCATGGACACACAACGATTACAAGTACACCAACTATTGTTGCCTTTTCTCCCTGACAAAACATTTACCGATAATCCGGCGCGAACGTCTTGTATTAATGTTATATTTTCGATTTCACTGTCAGAATACTCCGGTTCGAATTGATACGGCTGGATCACTTCGTCTGCAATGACTGTACTATACGTACATGTGAACTCATCAGAATCTTTGTTTCGACTAGCAGGCATGGATATTTTATCATGAAGTTGACACAGCAAACCTAATTTTAGCTCGCTTTTTATAATAGCAGTCAAAGCTCAAAACACCCATTGCTAAAACTCTATCTATACGTGGCAGCCGCACGCCGGCAGCCGCACGCCGGCAGCCGCACGCTGGCTATAGCCAGCATAGTAGTGATATAGTGACGCAGCGCGCGGCTGCGCGCAAAACGAAAATATCAAAATTCGGTACTTGCGATTTTTTTTCCAAGTTGCAACATTCACGAATCCATCACACGAATCCATCCCAACACGTGCTAAATGGTTTAAAAACACATCCAAACTTATTTTTTCCATCTTTAATAGACGTTCTTATTCATCTCTACTAACATTCAACTAAAAATATCCTCGCAAACACCACACGTCATATCTCATTTTTAGCCCGCCATCTTGATATTTGAATTGACTGAGCTCACTAGGATTGACTGAGGCCGAAACCTCCAGTCAACATCAGTGGCTTTCAGCAAGTTACGGAACGGCCAGCAGGGTCCAGCTCAGTCACTGTGATAAGTTTCGGAACGGATCTCAGTAAGGTTTGTTACGCAGTAGCTTCAGCAGGTTTCGGAACAGGACCAGTTCCTCGCACAAGCATTGCGTTGTCCTGTGGGAGAATTGCAGGGAGTTCAAATCGAAGACCCCCGACAATTCGGTGCTAAGTCAAGTAAGCGCAGCACACCGTGCACTTGTCATCGAGAATCGGCATTACTTGCATAACGCGGCCGGGTGAACTAACCGAACTTGGGTATTTGCGATGGCATGTTCCCCGTTGATTATAAAGCCTTAATTACGCTGCCCACCATATCCCGCCCACGCTCTGCCCACCTAAGGATTTTTCCAGGTGACGCCACTGGTGCTCCATCTATATAATATGTCGGTAAATTGCTTGAAGCTATCAGATCCATTTGAAACTTTCTGGGTAATCGAAGGAGTCTCAAGGAGTTTTGAATAATTGTTCTATGATATTGAGCAATTTATTTAGGGGCTATTTGAATCACATTCGGAGTGAAATTGTAATAAGATGCTTATTTCGTTCCACAAAAAAATATCATCGCCAGACTAATGTACAGTGATTAAAAATAACCACCATTAGTGCAATTGAGCTGTCCCAAAGCAACCAACCAGTCTTTGGCGAAATAAGAAACTAGTCCGACAAAAGACAGTTCAATTCGATCATTTTGTGTACTGCTTCATGCCGCTGACAAAACATCTCATGCGAGTATTTTCAGACATTTTTGCAAAAATAGTATTGTATTTATTCTTACCAGTTGATCGTAGCTTCTCTGCTCGTAGTGCAAACCCTTCGATTGCCGGCTTCGTTTGACAAAATGCACCAAGGCACCTCCCTTTTTATGTGCCGGCTGATCTGATCGATGTCATGTCTGTTCACACGAACTTGACACACTTATTGCTTCTTTGTGACAGCTTCAATCAAGACGTACACGAAATACACAGAAATCAATGATTTATTGCCAATGATGAGGTAGACAGACGTACAGCGTTTGTAATTATGGATTGAAAATATAATTATTGGCGACCTTGCGAACAAATGATGGATGGATTGATAATATAATTATTCTTGCAGGTGCACAAATCATTTATTTAATTTCTTTAATAATATGATAATGTGGCAATTATTTTTCAAAATATATAGGAAGCTGAAAGGCACGTGAAAATGACACGTGTAACGACATGACATTCCCTGAAAACTGGTGATAAGATTATTAGCATAAGCTGTGTTTGCTGTCATTTATTGATGAGCGTAATTTATTTATGCTTAGCAGAGCGATGTGCTTTGTGCTTAGCAGAGCGAGACATCAGCGACATCTCTAGTCCCGGTCCAGAACTAACGTCGGGACTTGGTCTCTGGCGAGCTTCTCGCGCAGCAAACGTAACATGGGAGTTAAACTTCTGTACTATTCTGTTCTTTTATCTTACATTATTGAGTGACAAGCTCAACTGTCACGATAAATTGGGAAAATTGTTATTTATCGTTTTATTGTAGCTCTTTAATTTTCGCATAAAACTTTAGAATTACAGTTAAAACTACATTATAAGTACATGACTGATAACTTATATGTTTGTATGTAAGTGTGTGCATGTTTTTTTTTTTTTTTTTTGAAACGATATTGAAATATGAGTTCATAACTTTTTGGGACAAAAAGATTTTTGGAAGCAGAATTTATTAAGGGATGCAAAACTCTCTCGGCAGAGGAGGAAAACCGAAACGAAACTTCACTTATAACCCCCATCAAGGGATCTCTCAAAAAGAGAAATTAAATTCTTGAAACCAGAGTGGTTTATTTCAGGGTTAACCCGATGGGGCAGAATCACAGGTTTTGTGTTGCCCTGTCCAAAAATAAATAAAATATGCCAAAAATATGACTTAATGTATGCGGTCCGGTCCGGGCTTTCGCACGGGGACGCTGAATAACAACTAATCTTGCAACTCTGTGAGGCTGCTCTTGTTTGTTGGAAAGACAACTAGTTTCTGTTAGTCGATAGTCCAGTGGATTGGCGACTAAGAATATGAGTCCCTGTTCCTTTCGATTAAAATAATAACGTTTAGTTGCAGACCAGTGAAAAAACGTCAAACTAGTATAGACGCTTTTCCAATTTCTTTTGGTGAATTTGACAAAAATAAAAATACTCCCCTGAAAATTTACTAGCTATTTTATTTTAATTCTCGTTTATTCACCATAATATTACTGCTCACTCTTTAATTAATTGTAAAAGCGTCTAAATATCGCAAAATTTTCCACGATTTTCCACAATATCTTGTGTCAAGATCTTGCAAGATCTTTACTCAAGACAGTGATAAGATATTTTAAGGTCTTGATAAGATCGTGATATGATCTTTTAAGGTCCAAATGAGATCTTGTAAGATCGTATTAAGATATTGTAAGATCTTATCAAGATCTTGCAAGATCGTGGTAAGAATTTCTGCAGGGAATGCCTGTATTTAGTCCAGGTACACTAAGTTTTTCACTGACGTCACAGAAAAATGTTGTCCCTTTTTTGTACCCCATTTCCCGAAGGACAGGGAGGCGGGCGTGGGAAGATGGATGGCATAACTTAAAATCTTGCACCAGGGTCTTGCAATAAATTGGTAAAACTCAAATTTAGTAGAATATATGGTCACCGGAAACAACGCTCTCATTGTAATATTGTAAAATTGTAATACTTAGTGCACTGTCCATAGACTTCTGACAAATCTAATCATGCGACTATAGTTCACTCTGCATATACCTTGCAAAAATACGAAATATTATTGTACTTCATTCTTACAGCTGATCGTCGTAGCTTCATCGGTTGTAAACCCTTCGATTGTCGACTTCTACAGCTAGGTGGGCTGAATTATCGATATCACTTCGGTTCTGACGCAAAGAGGTTTACGCTAATTGCTGACGTTTGACAGCTTAAATCAGAATACGATACGTACAAAGTTATTATTTATTTATTGCCGATAATTTGGTGAATACACAGCCTTTTTTCTACATGTGACCACAGATGTGACAATACACTTATTCTTGCAGAAGTCCATTAATTCGCTTGGCCTTGACCACCATTGAATGCCAGGCAGAAGACAAAGCTCACCGAGCCTTGAAGGCAGCCGAGGGTGAACCCGGTGCCACATGGCCTTGACCGCCAATGAATGCCAGGCAGAATACAAAGCTCACCGAGCCTTGAAGGCAGCCGAGGGTGAACCCGGTGCCACATGGCCTTGACCGCCAATGAATGCCAGGCTGAAGACAAAGCTCACCGAGCCTTGAAGGCAGCCGAGGGTGAACCCGGTGCCGCGTGGCCTTGACCGCCATTGAATGCCATGCTGAAGACAAAGCTCACCGAGCCTTGAAGGCAGCCGAGGGTGAACCCGGTGCCACATGGCCTTGACCGCTATTGAATGCCATGCTGATGACAAAGCTCACCGAGCCTTGAAGGCAGCCGAGGGTGAACCCGGTGCCACATGGCCTTGACCGCCATTGAATGCCAGGCAGAAGACAAAGCTCACCTAGCCTTGAAGGCAGCCGAGGGTGAACCCGGTGCCACATGGCCTTGACCGCCATTGAATGCCAGGCAGAAGACAAAGCTCACCTAGCCTTGAAGGCAGCCGAGGGTGAATCCGGTGCCACATGGCCTTGACCGCCATTTAATGCCAGGCTGAAGACAAAGCTCACCGAGCCTTGAAGGCAGCCGAGGGTGAACCCGGTGCCACATGGCCTTGACCGCCATTGAATTCCAGGCTGATGACAAAGCTCACCGAGCCTTGAAGACAGCCGAGGGTGAACCCGTTGCCACATGGCCTTGACCGCCATTGAATTCCAGGCAGAAGACAAAGCTCACCTAGCCTTGAAGGCAGCCGAGGGTGAACCCGGTGCCACATGGCCTTGACCGCCATTGAATTCCAGGTGAAGACAAAGCTCACCTAGCCTTGAAGGCAGCCGAGGATGAACCCGGTGCCACATGGCCTTGACCGCCATTGAATGCCAAGCTGAATACAATTCTTGTGCGTGTGTTGCGCATTGCTGTTGAACAAAATTCCATGAAAATTTTAGTATCACTGTTTGCACGATTTTTGTGAAAAAATGACCCCACTAATAACCCCAGTCCAACAGACTTGATTCGCCTATAATACACAATGGAATCCTGGCGATGGCCATCCGTCTTCTCTTGCAATTATTAAGTAGAATGGGTATCTCTGGCTCCATCACCAAGGGGTGGACAAAAGCTTCCCAGGTTATGCAGTGGTATTTGCTTTGATAGACTAACATCGAACACTACAATACATAGGATAGAGGACAGGTAGGTTTCTTGAGCATCGTTTGGCGGTTTTAAACTCTACGACGACATTTTCTCTTTTGGCACAACTTGCTGCTCAAGATGGCCACAGCATGTATGACATACAAAACTCCAGGACAATTACAAGAGAGGAAAATACAACTCTCGAATAGTACGGTAAGCTACATAGATAGAAAATAGAGAAGTTGCGCTCGATACCATCGATTTAGGAATTCGCACTTCATAGGATACCGATATATGTAACAATTGCCATATACAACTACTCATGAATCAAGCAATTCTCATTATCAGTTGCAATTCTGGACACAAAAACCCCATTTTTTTTTAGTTAGTATATTTCCAGGATATGCATGCCTATCGTTATTTTCTATTTTGTACTGAAAACTTCGATGTTGTATAACGGTATATGTATAACGTATAGAGATAAACAACAACTTTTATTTTTTAACAGTTTGTTTTTTATTACAGGAAATCTTGATCATTCCTAGGCAAATATCTTGTGCAAAAACAGTAACCATGTATTAATTAAACACTTTGATTTGATGGTTTCGTGCGATGAAATTAAAGTTTAAACAGAATCAAAGCCCAGCGCAACGCGACACACAGTTCGTTGCCACTTGCCAGTACCTAAGCGGCGTCGCTACTGCTTCTGAGGCTTGCACGAGCCGAAGGGAAAACCGTTTTCGCAGACGAGTCCAGTGTCGCACGTTCCGCCGCTCAAGCCCTGGCCGCCGCCACAGGTCTCCCCTTCCATCTGAACGCGACAAACAATTTCACCGTTACCTTTATCATAACCCAGCACAACCCAGTGGCGGCTTTCCCAGCTGTTTTCGTCAAGAAAACTGGCGTGGATTGAGAGCAAAATGACCTTTGATGCGTAACCTATCGATGGGAACATCTTACCTAGATTTTATACGAGGCAGAGAAAATGGCTACCACAAACCCCAGTAAAAAGTGTCGAAGATTGTGTTTTGTGGCCTTGGTTTTCCCCATAATAAATACCACATGAGCTACGGTATTTATCGACCAAACGGCATCTAGGTTTATAAAGGATGTTTGGAGAAAAATGCGTTTCCACTGTGACCGTTGTATATCTTTCCTATGAAAGATGAAACAAATAACACTTCGATCCGAGGTCTCTGCAACCCTTCAACGCGAGTCTGGAGGCTAGGCGCGGCCTACCTTGAACTTGGCATTTGCCCTTGGGCACCATCCCTCCCTTGCATCTCTGGGACTCGTCGCACTTCTTCGAGGCGTACTCGTGTGTATGGGTCACCCTCAACGCGATGCTGGGAGCCTGGCACTGCCTACCTTGGCACACTCCATACAGCAACCGCATTTGCCCTTGGGCACCATCCCTCCCTTGCATCTCTGGGACTCGTCGCACTTCTTCGAGGCGTACTCGTGTGTATGGGTCACCCTCAACGCGATGCTGGGAGCCGGGCACTGCCTACCTTCGCACACTCCATACAGCAACCGCATTTGCCCCCGGGCACCTTCCCTCCCTTGCAGTCCTGAGGCTCGTCGCACTTCTTCGAGGCGCAAAAGTCGGGGCCGCACTCCTGCGCACAGACCACCCCCAGAGCGAGCAGCGCCAGGACGAGGCACAGTTTTGTGGACAGCATCGTGCAGGTACCTGCCGTAGAGGAAGGGTGGTGTTAAGGTCTACCCACAATTGACTCAACGCACTAGCACAGTGCACAGTGCACAGTGCGCAGACACTAGCAGATGCACAACACAAGGCTGAAGGTCACTTCACATAGTCCTCTTAGAGCTTTTTAGGTTGTGTTGATATTATTATTTTTGTCAGTCCCTTTATGAAAATTTGAAAGTTGAATCGTCCTAATGGACGAATTACAAAGAAATTTATTCGTAATAAAAAATATCAACTACAAACACAACCTCAAAACTCCCAAGTTTTCTCGCACTGACATCCCGCCCGATCAGGTCAGCTGCTCTGTGTCCGCCATGTTTTCAATACTGCTCTGTGATTGGTCCGACACAAGCACAGTACTCAAGGAGATGGAATATTCGAAGTTCCTTGAGTACTGTGTTTCGACGTTATGTGACTGTGTACGGCTTGTGTCGTGTTGTGTGCAGTTACATCTGTTTCCCTATGTTTTAACTTCCTTATACGCTGTGCATGTGTTTTTGCTTGTGCGTTGTGTCAATTGTGGGTAGACCTTTAGCATCAACGTTTCGGGAGCCAAATTGGTAGAAGAATAATGTGGAATTTTAACTTTTCTTTAAGGGAAGGCTCAATAATGGAAGCGGACCGAAGTCTTCAATTTCACTCTCAAAAATCATCTCTCAAAAAAGTCACTTTTGTGTGTTTTTTTGTGTTTGCGTTACCTCTACAGACCAAGCGCCTGATTTGGTTTTTTTCAAATTTTCATGTCATCTACAATCTACATCTTTGTACTCAATTTATAGCCCCTGGGTGTTCCTGAAAACCGTTTGGATATTTTCAGCAAATCGAAGTAGTATGCGAAAATGTATATATTTTTTGAAAATTTTCCATCGTAGAGCAGAAAGTTTTGAATACTTTTTGGCGAAACTTAGCAAAGAAGTAAAGCAAGCTTGATCACGCAGTAAAGGTACATACTGAGTGATGTTTCGTTATCTTTTCTTCACAATTTTAAAGGATTCATAATATAAATTTTTGTCCTTTCCATACAATAATTGATAAAAATATATTTTGAATTATGTTCTACCGTGGCCAATAATGAAAGAAATCTGTATTTCACACTTGGTCTGCTAATTACTATACGTTTTGCAATTACTTTCGTACCGCTACAACAGATACGGTCATCTTCCACCAGCGAAGACACTCAAGTAACTTATTTCTTGGTACTTGTGGTACTCTCCAGCTATAACCCTGGTCTTCAGTGAGTACGTACTACCAAATACCTGAAGCGTTGGGACAGTAAGGCCTCACAAAAAAGAAAGATGACCAACAGGTTGAAGGATATAAATTGGTTTCTGCAGTCACTGGACTTTTTATGGAAAAAAACTGATCAAATTTACAAACGAGCTAATAAATTCTATAGAGATTGATAAAAAAAAACTCAACTGTAGACACAGCAATACATATTGTAACGTTTAACACGTACAGTTAAAATGTATTTACATATAATAGTTACAGCTGTGGTTAAAATGTATTTACATATAATAGTTACAGCTGTGGTTAAAATGTATCCAATCTCAATTACAAAAATGATTTGGACGGAGAAAATTACAGACGAGGTTAAAAACATATATACTACCAAGGCAATTTGTATTTCTTGAAATAAGGTAACGTCAGTAGTAATCGCAAATTTGTTGAGAGGTGCAGCCGATTTCAAATCATACTAGAGAGTTTTCATTAATAAATTATTTTCAAAATCGCTGTCATATCTGTGACATTTATGTATCTGCCTGTTCTACAAGTAGAAAGAACTTTCTGTTATTCGTTTGTTTTGATCATACAACCAAAGTTTATGTATATAAACATTGTTATAAACATTGTTTTTGGCCGGTTTCACAAACGAAGAAACCGAATTTGAGAAAATGAACATTCATTTGCGGTCGCTTTAGCACTACCCGCAACTGTCACGTCGTGCTTCATCCATATAATATGTCGGTCAATCACTTTCTTTGAAAACTATCAGATCCTATGAAGCTATCAGATTCCTTTGAAACTTTCTGGATAATCGAAGGAGTCTCAAGGAGTTTGAATCATTGTTCTAGATATAGAGCAATTCATTTTGCGACTTTTTGAATCACATTCGGAGCAAAATTGTAATGAGATGCTTATAAAAATAACCACCATTAGTGCAATTGAGCTGTCCCAAAGCAACCAACCAGTCTTTGGCGAAATAAGAAACTAGTCCGACAAAAGACAGTTCAATTCGATCATTTTGTGTACTGTTCATGCCGCTGACAAAACATCTCATGCGAGTATTTTCAGACATTTTTGCAAAAATAGTATTGTATTTATTCTTACCAGTTGATCGTAGCTTCTCTGCTCGTAGTGCAAACCCTTCGATTGCTGGCTTCGTTTGACAAAATGCACCAAGGCACCTCCCTTTTTATGTGCCGGCTGATCTGATCGATGTCATGTCTGTTCACACGAACTTGACACCCTAATTGCTGCTGTGTGACAGCGTCAATCAAACGTAGGTATACACGAAATACACAGAAATCAATGATTTATTGCCAATGATTAGGTAGACGTACAGCGTTTGTAATTATGGATTGAAAATATAATTAATGGCGACCTTACGACGCAATTATGGATTGAAAATATAATTATTCTTGCAGGCGCACATCATTTATTTAATTTCTTTAATAATTTGATAGTGTGGCTATTATTTTACAAAATATATAGGAAGCTGAAAGGCACGTGAAAATGACACGTGAAACGACATGACATTCCCTGCAAACTGGTGATAAGATTATTATCATAAGCTGTGTTTGCTGTCATTTATTGATGAGCGTAATTTATTTATATTTAGCAGAGCGATGTTTTCAATTGCGCGCTTGCTCCAAAACAAGTGTTAAAACTTATGTATAGGTATTTTTAATACTGTTCTCGCAATCAACTGATCCACACGGCAATGCTCCAATTTTTGCTGCATTTTCGAGTCCTTTTTGTTGTTAGCTTATCCCCCTTTCGTTTTTAACGAAAATATTCTGATTTCCTAGACTGTTACTAGACTGTTACTAGACTAGACAATGAATACAATCCCGAGCAATCAATATTTTTGCACGTTACTTTACAAGCAGGGTAAGTTAAAAAACCGTACGGTTACCGCACGGTCAGACCGTACGGTAACCGTAAAAAAGTGTCATAGGAATCGGTGCGGTGCCCGTACGGTCAAACTGCACCCGGACTGCAGGGAAACCTCACTGCGCCCGCACTAAAACTGCACTCGCGCTCGGCGCGGTTTAGTTGCAGTTTTGATGCAGTTTTAACCGCACGGTCCCCGCACAGTAACCGCGTCCCCGTGTTGTCCCTGTAGTCTAGCGCTATTTGCTTGGTTCGGTTTTCCTGCGGTGATGACTGCACTGAAACCGTACGGTCCCCGCATGGAAACCGTAGCGTCCCCGTGTTGTCCCTGCAGTCTAGCGCCATTTGCTTGGTTCGGTTTTCCTGCGGTGATGACTGCACTGAAACCGTACGGTCCCCGCATGGAAACCGTAGCGTCCCCGTGTTGTCCCTGCAGTCTAGCGCCATTTGCTTGGTTCGGTTTTCCTGCGGTGATGACTGCACTGAAACCGTACGGTCCCCGCATGGAAGCCGTAGCGTCCCCGTGTTGTCCCTGTAGTCTAGCGCCATTTGCTTGGTTCGGTTTTCCTGCGGTGATGACTGCACTGAAACCGTACGGTCCCCGCATGGAAACCGTAGCGTCCCCGTGTTGTCCCTGCAGTCTAGCGCCATTTGCTTGGTTCGGTTTTCCTGCGGTGATGACTGCACTGAAACCGTACGGTCCCCGCATGGAAACCGTAGCGTCCCCGTGTTGTCCCTGCAGTCTAGCGCCATTTGCTTGGTTCGGTTTTCCTGCGGTGATGACTGCACTGAAACTGCACGGTACCCGCACAGGAACCGTAACGAAACCGTATCTAACCCATATGTTAACCGCACGGCCGGCACCTTTTGCTGCTGAAAATTTTGCCTACAAATTTTATTGCTGAAAAAAGGATTTCATATAGGATGCAGGTAGATACCAATTATTAATCTATGTCAATCTATATTTATTTTTAAATACAATAAATAATTTCAATAAGCACGATAAAATAACGTTGCTTGAGAACACATGCACAGTCAGTAAAGATGTAACGTATATAGTCTCTTTGCCGCTTAGTTCATATTAATTTCAAAATCACTCAAATCACTTCAAATATATCACACGGTGCATGTCCGGGCATTTTTTTTTCGTGGATGACTGATCAAACTTTCACTTCTTCCTTTTGTGCGACCGGACTGGATGACAGTTTGATGAGCCGAGGGGTGTCACGCCAGCGTCCTGCTCGAGCGATGGGGTGCAGGTGTCATAGGGAAGATGCGACAATTCGTGGAGAGTCGTCTGTAGGGCAGCCACTAAAAAGTCGTTTGTAGGGCAGCCACACAAATGCAAAAATGTGGCAAGCTTGACCTGATAGTGCAGACCCGTGGGAAAGGGTGCGTATTTACTGGCAGCTTCAGCCCAGTATCGAAGTATTGAACAGCAAGTGCAATTCCAAGCTTATCATATTTACAGTGACATGGAGAAATTAATTTCCTCTTGGTGTATTTACATTAAGCTTTTGCATGCCAGTTCTGTAACACCCGATTGAAAAATAAACACAAGACAGTCACCCGCCGCCCCGACCCGAGGTCTGTGACCGTTTCTTTTGAAAGGGAGCGGAAGTGAATGCTGATTAACCATTGGCCCACCCGAGGGTGGTGCATCCAAGGCAGCATGTCTTTGAAGGCAGCTGGTCGACGAATTGCCAACTCCAAACAGATATAATAACTTTACTAGCATTATCGGCCGTAATTTGGCCGATTGAAACTAGTTGTTTCACGTGATAGCATAATGTTGAAAGTATTATTGTTAAATAATAATGCAAGTCTGCGTTACCAATGCCAACATTATCCGATGTATTTAAGCAAAAGTACGGTCCCCGCACGGTCTAAACTGCACTCAGACTGCTCGACTGCTCTCTCCCCGCATTGACCGCGTCGAAATCGCAGATTAACTGCACTAAAACTGTGTTTGCTGGGGGAGTACATTTGAAATTAAGCTATCATGGATTTTTCAAATATTTCGTTTCCTTTTAATTCTTATTATTCAACCAAATTTAGTGGCATTTGGTTGTTCTTTTGATTCACCCACGATTAAATTAGGATAAAAATCTACAGAAATATCACGCTCCCCCCCCCCCCCCCCCTTATCGAAAATAGATTTCTCAAGCTTCTTCTTTTCAAATTCACGAAGCCCTTGATTTTAATATTGAAAATCACTATCAAGCTCGCGATTGCGATCTATGATTCTTATTTTAAAAGTAACAAATCAAACTCTTCTGATCCACCCTACACGTAGCCTGGTTCCTGCAGTGCGCCTGAGTTCGAGCGGTCACATTCCAGGCCCTTGTCGCAGTTCCTGTCAACGCGCTCCTCGCCAAGAACCTGCGAGTCAAAGAAAGCGAAAAGCACTTTCAACAGTAACCCCGGTGCATCTTCAAGATGGCGACCCTTATAGTTCGATAAAAGGCATCCAAAAGTGACTGCTTCTAACTCGCTGCAGCGAAAAGTATGTGTTCTCTCAAGGAACATAAATTACGCCTTAGCAGATACATATCGTCGCGGTGTTCCTTTTGTGTATTGCTGCAATGTTATTCCATATAATCAGAATCTTCGCGTTGTATACATAGGTACTATTTTGCTTGATAATGTTATTAAATTAATGGTGACTTATATACTTAGTCGCGAGTTCACCTTTGTCTCAAATCACAAATGCGTGTTATTATGAGCAGGACCGTACAACCGTTCAACCATTCGACCGTTCGACCGGCTGACCCTGTGGTTTATTGACAGCCATGGCCAATCGTGGTATCTGAAACTGATTGCTATAGTACGTCTCAGGTTATTTTATCAGCAGAAAACAGGTATTCTACAATGTTATGGTATAGGCCCAATGCCCCGAGACGTTGCAAAAGAACCTGAGACGTACTATAACCTACCACTGTGTGTATGGTACGATTCGTGGACGAGACGATGCCAGATACAATTGAAACATTTACCTGATAGTTAAATGAAACAAACTTAATAATATGTCGTATAGAAGACATCGTATTTATGCGCGAATTATGAGGGTTGCCAATGTACATCGCAAACCTACGTCATGTGTTTTTCGGCCTTGTTTCCCTAGAAAATGATTATCCTTAACGTCCGACGTGGAAAGCAGGTTCTTTCGGGTTCGCGCTGCCGTTGAGAGCTGAGCATAAACGTGATCTAGAGAGGTGTAGGAAAGCAACGAAGAAAATTAAGTATGCACCAGCACCATTATTTTCTTTAACTGGTGCTAAAGGTAAAGCAGACATTGAGTCCTAGAAATGTAACACCATCACTCGTTCCCATTTCAAATCACAACCAATCCTATACATTCTACTAATCCTAATTACCACACTTCAAACACTGTGCGTGAGTGTGTTTCCCCAAGATTTTAATGTTGCATGCGTTTATACGTTTTTCAGATTTTTTTCCTTCAAATTTTAAAAACGTTTCAGCACAGGTTCCATGGCTGTTAGTTACGTCACAAGAATTGTCAGGGGATTTGAAAATGACCGCTTATCAGATAACACTTCGTTTAGCACTTTTGCGCGTCACCTTAGAATGATCATTATAATGCGATTGTTCACTGAAATTACATGTATAATTACAACTGAAAGATAATTTTGCATGTGATGTCATTAGCAATTAGCATTTTTTTCAAATGGGAGATTGGATTGCTTTTTCTTTAGAATATTTATTTACAGCTTTAATGAAAATGACAGTTTTAAAATTTAATATTCATATTTGGTTAATTGATAGTCATTTATTCAGAACAATATTTCATGTTCAATAATGTAGTAATTGGAATGTAAGTCAGATGCCTGAACTCGATTGTCAATCTGTCATTTCGTGGAATGAAAGAAAGATCAACAAACCATAAATCAACTCTTAAAACGTTTAGGTAAAGGTAACCCGAAGCGTGTATAAATATAAGTTAGTAAAACATCAGAAAAAGTCTGATATGGGCCTTTAAAATAGGCCAAGTTTCACGAATGATATACATGTCTATGGTAGACCATCCCGTGGTAACGACTCCTCCTCTGTTCTTCTGCAGACGCGTCCGTTATGCGGGCGTGGGCTTGGCTTTGCAGTGGCCCACGGCGTTGAAGTCTTCGGGGTTGTTGTCGCACTCGAGGCCCGCGTCGCAGCGCCCCTTGTAGTTCCAGGGGCCAGCGCACTCCTCGCCCAGGATCTGCAGGAGACAGAACCACAAGGGATCGGTCGGTCTGCCGGGAACATGCGCGGTCAGCGGCCCGGTCGGATGCAATGGGGGGAGGCGGGGATTTGAACATCGATCTAGACTCGAAGTCTTAAGAAATCTCTTTATCAGCTTGTACCAGCCAACACTATCAACGTGCAACCACAGATGTAACCCCAACTTGGGATACCGAATCAAACCGCAAAAAGCAGATTTGATTAAAATCGCCGCTGATGAAATATAAAGTTCTGAAGTTCTGAAGTTCACCAAACCGAGCTGTTTCTTCAGCTCATAAGTCGCGTCGCCAAGCGCCAAAAGAAAACTTAGGTAGGTACTTAACAGTCGAAAAATTCTGTTTGAAACTGATACAAATTCACTGCAGGATCTTTAACGTATTCCTTCCATTTCCTTCAACTCATTAAAATCGACAAAGATTAGCTGCACTGCTGAGATTTCCGATGATTATGCGGTTTAGTTTTGAGAACAACGATGGCCGGCTATTTGCGTCTCGCGATTATGTCAAGGTCGCCGGAAAGGGATAAGGGGAAATGTTACGGGGGAGGGGCTAGGGCATTTTCACCCCAGTATTGTTGTAAGTATACGTAAATCTACGTATCAGATTATTTAATTCCACAATTTCCACTTGAATATATAACCTCAGAAGAATGGTAAAAGTTGCTGTTGTTAATCTGACAGTAAATCGCCTTAGATCTTAAACACTGACCACTGAAAATGTTCTGATAACGTTCATGATTTATCTATAGAACGCTTTGTTCCGTTGACCACATTGAATGTTGATGTACCGTGAATAGTGATTACCTTAGCGCAGATCCTACAGCATCCACACACGTCGTAGGTGAGTCCTCCCCTGCAGATTTTGGGCAGCACGCAAAGACTGGCGTCGCATTTGGGGCAACTGAGCGCGTCGACGGCGACCGTCGCAAGCAGCAGCATCGCGAAAATCTTGAGTGCCAGCATCTTGGCTCGCTATTGCGGCGCCCGAAACCGTCGGGAGATAAAGTCACAATTAGTTTACGTGATTCCACAGAATATTGCAATTCACGGTTTTGTCCAAAGATGCATAAAATGTATTGTTTCACGAGAAATTTCACAATATTTAAATGGGGGCGTTATTTTTCTTAAAGCGAAAGTAAATTAATATTGAAAAGAGAAACAAATTGGGAAATGTATATATAACCTTATAGAGAGCTGCAGTCTTTGAGAATAAAATCTTTGTTAATTGCTTATTATTATCACGTTCTCTGTTCAGAAAGTAAAAAGTTACGAAAACAGTTAAATCGTTACTCATCATGGTTAATTAGACCACACTGAATGCACCAATTCCCTAAATTGAATTGATTAACGCGTATAGTAAAACGTGTGTTTTATTTGATTTCTTATGAATGTGTCCCACTTACGTACGTTAATCTTCTGCTCGAGTCCGCGCAAATATGAGTCGAAGCCAGCACAAAATAGTCCAATGGATGAGACCCTAAACTTTCACCCACTTTCCGTCACGATACGATCACTTTGTGGATGACCCCTGACCTGCGGGTCATCTTTATCTCCGAACCCGACATAGGCCGTCATAAAGAAAAAACACATTCCACGGTATATGATCTCAATTCCTAGCAATACGACACACACATTACAAAAGTGATGCGTAAATTATTTGCATTTGTGCTAACGATAATAAAGATAATGCCCCGAAAGATACCAATGTACGCAGAATACAGATACAAAAGGAATGAAAACATTACCCAGGGACTTAAACAGACATGATGTCAATAAGATAAGTTTCTATAATAAAATAAAAAATACTCAAATGAATACCGACTGAATTATAAGTTTTCTATTAACAGCATCTCGATATGTTATTCCAAGCCTGAAGACGCTTTCACACACAATACCGACATCATCGGCCTGTAAAAATGCAGGCATCAATGAAACGATGAATCATCTGAAAATACCTCCGAAAGAGAATGCATTGCCAACAATCACATACCAGCGTATCTCCTCTCGGCATTCAACTACAATCGAATGCTTAGCGCGAAGCGCGCTTCGTACGCTGACGACTACAACGTCGGTGGATGGATGACAGCTTCTCGGCGCGCTTGGGGCTTGGGTATGTTTGCCGCGCCGCCTGATGCTACGTGATCATCGCAGCTCGGATTGATGCTGCATGATACGAGTTGGACCCAGGTATACACGAGGTGGTTCAGAGGCGAAATGGGAGCCAATCGGGCGGCGACCGACAAACAATAATGTCGTTGTTATTTCACGCGAAATGACTCGACAAAGTTTTCAAGAAGTGAGCATCTGTTCTTTATTTAGTCATAATATGCGGTCCAAACACACCTTCGAGGCTGCGGCTGCGGCTTCGGTTGTCCTGCATTTCTCGTCATGCCGTGCAACAACAGTAACTCGTGGGAGTTGGAGGCTGACATGATATGAAAGTCCTGACGGACTCCTCATTGGGTGTGAAATATGAGAATGTCATGCTTTGCGGCTGTTATTGATTAGTTTTCCTTCGATGTAAATTCATACCATATATTATATATAGGTAAAACTTAAAAGAAAATATAGTTGCTTTTCCAAATGTAACATCGCTTTTCCCTATAGACACGGTGGTCCTCTCGATCCAGAATACGGAGTTTCCAGGAGGGTCAAAGCTCTTGTGGGTGTCCAATTATACATTTCATTTTGTAGACTGCAGGTGCTGTTTGGTCCTGGCGATCTGCTTTTCCTCTTTCCAGGATCCCCCGAGTCTAGACAGCCTGCTGTTGACGTTTAGACCTGGAAATAAGTTTGAATATAATTGGCATGCCCATTTCCACGTTAATGCTTAAAGTTTTTGTCATACTTGTAAAGTTTTTGCGAAGGTCAGACATGCATATAATCTAAAACCACAAAATAACAAAATAACAAGGTATTCTGTAACCAAATCACGAAGTCCCCCAAGTAATTTCAGTGTAGAAAAATTACTAAACTATATATTATCCTTGAAACTCATGTCACTGACGACTCAACGGCTATATAGTTTTCCTAAAAAAACTACTGACACAAAATGGGGTTTCCATGAATCGCGAATATTGGAATTTTGCTCAATGTCAAATTAGTATCCGAGCACACAACCAGGGCCTTCCAAATATAATTGTTCTCATTGTTTGTATGGCTCGAATGCGACTATGGAAGGTAGTGAAAATTGACGAGCTCACAAAATACAAGCAGTGTAAATCGTTATCATGTGTGCATTCTAAACTCAATTTTCCAATAAGTTTTTAACGGTTAATTAAGAGCCGGTTCTGCAATGTCCTGTTAAAGTGTTAACTGTCAGTTAAAACGAAACTAGAGGCTTCTGATTTGCTGCGACCTTGGAGATAGATAACAAACTTAGCTGGCTGTTAACACAATTAAATGGACATTGCAAATCCGGATTTCAATGAAGAGAATATAATATAAACCTCGTCCAATCGGCTATAACATGCCACTTGATTACAAAATTGTCGCTTCTGCTTGTTCATTTTCACGCTCAGGTAAAAATAGATCCGATGAGCAAGAACTCGAAATAACACGCACAATCAATTCGTTGACTTCCACCGTTTTCATATGTGCAAAAATTCATTTCGTGTTTCTAGAAAATGGTCAACATCTTATCGAACAACTTTCCAATACATGCATTAAATCACTCGAGAAAAGCCTATAATAGTGCACAGCAAGATTTCCCGTTATCCTTATCCTTGCCAGGCTTTTGTCAGCATTAATGCAATTCGGAAATGCTTTTTGGACGCCTCTCCTTCTGTAGACACGAAAGCCCAAAGGGCTCCACCGACAAGAACAACAAAAAACGACCACGACGGCTGGATGGTGGATATAGTGTTATGCTGCAGTGGTGTTACAGTTGTGATGTTATTCACGCCGCGGCATTCGCTGGATTAGAAGCCCGGCGTCTCCGATCTGTCATGACTTTGTTTTACCGAGGTGTATACTTGCCCACTCATTGCCTCTAATCTCTCGGCATTAGCGGCAAACTCCGGTAGCTAATTATTTAGTCGGCCGACCGAGCGACGGGCCGGCGTCTTCGCCCTCTCGGAGTAGGTATGCATGTGTTGGAGATCGTGCTCTTTCATTATTTCATAACACATTTCGCCGCCTGCCTGCCTTTCTGACTGTCATGGCTGTCTTCA
The DNA here is from genome assembly GCA_921293005.1 of Nemoura dubitans. Lineage (NCBI taxonomy): Eukaryota > Metazoa > Arthropoda > Insecta > Plecoptera > Nemouridae > Nemoura > Nemoura dubitans. The sequence continues at coordinate 51,811,629 of OV121074.1, read as the reverse complement.
TGATTGTGTATAGCCTACTTTTATTGTTTTGTTTATACGCACGACGAACCCGTCGTGTGAATGTGAAATGGAAATAATGGAAATTCTCTTACAGAAGTTAGCCATGTGATAGTTATTTTATTATTACTAGAGTTTATGTAGCAAAATCCTTGTGCTTGTTGTCAACAATCTTTGTTTTTGAATCAGCGCTCTTTGGCTGACCATTGGCCCTCGCGAAAACTTACTGCTTTTCAAGTCTCGTATATCTCTAAAGGAAAAGTCTTCTATATCAAAAATCTCAATTCACGTACCACAAAGGCGTGGGTATATATGTCTAACCAATATCCCCCTCTCAATATTATTACATTTATCCCAGTTCACCTCCCCGACTAGACAGAAATCGGCGGGCGCACACGGGTTTCGCTTGCTAGCTATCGCATCCCAGTCGTCCCCAGAGGGAAAAAGATGGCTTCTTTAACTGGCGAGATTACTCCAGCTAGAACCGGCACTAATCCCTCCTGAAAATCAGTTTTTATAAGCTCATTGATAACACGTCAGTCGTGGACCGAGACATAATATTTGCCGTGATCGTACGGCCTCCGCCCTCCGCCCACCGCACCCCCAGGATCCGATTCCCTCGGGAAGTCGCGGGGCTGAGCCGTCGGGATCAGCAGCTGCAGCGGCGACGTGCACGTTGTGGCGTAAGCAGCTTCCCGGCATTCTCATCTGGCCGCATGAAACCCGGCAAATATCAACTCTAAGCAGATTTCTTATCGGCTAATCATTTTGCAGATTTCATATTCATTTTATTTAGGACGCCGTGGGTTTGATATTATGAACCCCCTGGCGGCTTTTATAACGAAAGGTAAATTTGAATAATGCGTTTATTTGTCATGGGATCATTACACAAATGATATTGACAATTATCTATTTGCAAAAGTCATGTTCATATCGTAGTAAAAACTCAGTTGCCAAGTAAAAGCACTTTTCATAAAGAATATTTTAATCTTATCTTTAAAATTGCGTGTGTTGTGTCCCTTACACTTTTAACTTAATTTGGTACTTTGTTAAAAAGTCTAAAATTCCTTAAAAGTCTTTCCTAAAAGTTCCTAGCATGCACATGCTAAACCTAGGTAATTACATATAATAAAACAATAACTATTAAAAAACATTGTAGTACCTACATTTCACATGGATCCAATAATTTATATGTTGTAAAATAGTATATCAATGCTGACTGCAGCCTGATAGGATCCAGACTGAGTATAATATGTAGGTACTTCTTCTTCAACCGCTATGCGTTTGTAAATACATTTTTTTTTTAAATGTATGTGGACATATACAAAAGAAGCTGCAAAGAGCACATTTCTATAACAATTTTCACTCTTCAGTTGCTGCTAAACATAAAGATGGCCAAATAACTTGATTTCCTTTGTAAGAAAAGTATAAATTGAATGTATCCAAAATAGGTATCGCACGGTAAAGCTTTTTTATATACCTATACGCGACATCCGATAGATACTCATGCGGCGATAAGCAAATGAAAACCAATCAGGAAGCAGACATAAAGCAAGAAACCGTGTTTGGCGCCAGCTGGCATGTGATGTAAAAATAAATAGCAATCTAATTCCACGAGAACCAATCGAATTTGCATATCCATTTTCTTTCCAATAATTTTGACAAGCGAATTGTGCAGAAAGACTTGGAAAATACACATCGGAGAGACAACAGCGTTATAAATAATGACTCGTTCGCTTTTCAGCGTGCAAGTAATTTCATTTTCCACGAATCCACGGCTCGCCTAAAGTGATTCGACATCCTACTTTTAATAAAGCACTCAATTATTTTAAAAACGCTGGCGTGAAAATTGCTTGCCATCAGCGACTGCGTCGTCGTCATCGTCGCAGTCGCTGTCGTCGTCGTCGTCGTCGTCGTCGTCGTCGTCGTCGCATTCTAGCAAAAGGTTCGTTTAGCGAGGTAATACAATTTCCGTGTTTTATTTCATAATATTGTCTCAGGGATCAAACTTTGATGTTATACGTTATCATGCTCTCACGCGCCATCTGCCTCTCTCTGTGAATTTTTTAGATTTTGTCGCGAGAAGTCATTAACCAGCCTCTACGTACTAATATCAAATTAATTACTTATATTCCTTTACTTATTTTATGTCCCTTTTGCTAAACTAAATTGTATGTTTTTTAAATGCTGCTTCCGATTGCCAATTTTATTATTTTATACTACCGAATTGCATGATTATTCTGAATTGTGTGAGTCATTTATTAAATGTTCACTAGCAAACGCTTTCAAAATCTTAACGTAATAATATACCCAAGATTCGACATTCAGATGAACCCAAATAATAATTTTCAACATGATGATTTGCCAAATGTGGACCACAAACTTTCAGTTTTAAAAATGCAATTTATTCTTGACATTATACCAATCTAAAATCAACGGAATCGACCTTTTCAACCATACAATTGTACTTAAACAAATGAGTTAGTAAATAATCATCAGTAGGAAACTGGGGGGGAATTAATAGCGGTAGTATATGTCCAATGGCGGGCTAGGAAAAAATTATCTTGATGTGCTAGCAGCCACATGACACCGAATTCTTAGAAATAAACATTAAGTCGGCAATTCCCTCCCCGATTCACCTGCTCTTGTGTACCTACGTGACATTCCCACCCCAGCACTCAGTGCGCGTCAAGGGGGTGTGACAGAAGGCTCGACAAGGGGGACGTTTTGACACAATTTGCAGCCAGCATCGCCCCACACCTCGGGTAGAAAATTGAATCCATCAAGCGCGGCAGTGGCCTCTTTATATTTGATCACATTTCCGCCAGCATTCAGAGTGGTGACAGTGGCAATATAAAACATCAAAACCCCTTTGATGCCCGCGCCGACCCCCCCCCCCCCCTCCTGCCCGTGCGCGGAGAGCGAACGTGCCGGCCGAGAATTTTGAGTGTTTATAGCTTCATGTGTGCTTTTAGATTTGCACGACAACAAATTGATGGATGCGAACTCGTGTGGGTCACATGGGGGTTAAATTCAAATTCACACAACTTTTTGGGATGTCAGTTTTATTTTATTACGACTGATAATGTTGACTACATTTACCACTGTGTAGCCCCCCCCCCCCGCACTTTCATGTCCATGGGATGAAAAGGGAGGAGGGGGTCTAAAATGTTCCCTGAGCTTATCATTTCCTTTGCTGCAGTTTACTGGATGCATCGTACGTCGGGCTGACCATTCCAGACAACTAACAGCCAGTCTTCTGCTTTTTATACTACATAATTTGTAGAAGTGTTAGCGAGAGCGATCTTCCGTCATTAAAATCTTCAAAAACCACTATCCTCACATTCAAATTTCAAGCCAAATGCACAGAATATCTCCAAATACTAAAAAATCAAGGTCGTATGTGATTATTTCCGTGTTACCTCTGTAGCAGTCGGTGCTATAAACCAAATGAAGACGATTTTTACCCGACTTGCCGTCCAAATATTTTCTCCCAGCGGCAGCAGGCAGCCAAAAATTAGCAAACTTGGTTTAAGCAACTGATGAATCTGATGTCCAAACGATATGTTACCTTTGTCTGAAATCTCATCTTCTCTGGCTAGAACCGACTATAGTTACAACCCCGCCATAAATTTAGGTAAAAAATGTGTCATTCATCTTCAATCGTCCAGTTTTAATATTCCACTCCGCATTTTAAATCCGACGTCGTGGCTAAAGTTCGACTTGTAGTGACTGTCGCAAGTCCAAGGGCTCGCAAGTCCCGCGTTCGAGTCCCAGGGGAGACCGGCATGAGCTAACACGGTCACGTGGTGGTCCGTCACAGTCAAAACGTCAAACGCTCCACCCGGCTAGCTGGGCAGCTGTCGCAAGGTTTTCAAATCGCGGACAGCGATGGGGAAAAATCACATTTTTAACGGACGAATTTGCATTCGCGATTGTTTTAAGTTTTGAGACATTTTTTTTAGCTGCCACGAGTTTGAAAACGTGAGAGTTTTTTTAATGTTGTATTTCCTGTTGTGTGTTCTATTGTGCAACTGCAACTTTATAGCCACAGTTTTGGCCAGCCATATTATGTTTTGGTTTCGTAAACGTTTGTGTACTACGTTCCTAACTTTGTTTATTTGAGATTGTGTCAGTTGGGAATGCAAAATGCAATTTAATATAGGTAGGTAAAGTGTAAATACAAATTGTACTAGAATAGGTGCATTTGAAGTATTTTAGTTTACATTTATTGCATCAAGATATACAATATGAAACAATAACATTATATGGTGTTCCAAAATTCACTTTACATTTTTTCATGAGTTGGCTATATGTGGCTCACGAAGATTTAACTGCAAGATAATTTTTTAAACTCACTTGAGTCATGTGCTTAAAATGCATAGATCGCATATCATATTTTGATAAAGAACTGATATATTTTGCTCATAGCAAAGCAAAGTAATATTTTAATGCGCCTCCGAGAGACATCTAGCATGATAAACCAATTATACCTCCACAACATTACCTTGTAAATACACACAGAAGCATGATACTGCATTTTGAAAAATAATAACCTATCTTAGATATACCATACTCAAAAACCTTTTTTTCTTACCCTCATATTTGTTTTCCATAAAGTGCCAGCCCTATCGGCTTATTAGAGAGCGGCACAAAGATGCTCTGTAATTAAGTTATCCGAGTGTGAAGTTGCCTGACTTTGCTATATTCGCGCTGCTCAAAGAGTCAGCGGTCGGGTACCTACACCCGAGCATTTCCTAATGTGGTCGGGTCACTCTTTTCGCAAAGTTCTCGACCACTTTGCGCGGCGGCGTCGCATGAAAGACCACGCGGCAGCTCGATGGCCACTCGCTCGTTTTGATTGGCCCAGCCATGCAGGACCAAGGCTGCAACTGTAGTGCCAAGTAATAACGCTAAAACTTGGACGCCAAGTGGGTTGGCTCGCGGACAATTAGATTAGCACCGTGCTCGCCGAGCGTCTAAGTGTTTAGTGAATTTGTTGCGCCTCGAGGGCGACGACGGCGACGACCGTGCAGGGGACGGCTAATCGAATCACGCATCGACACCATCGCCGCTGCAGGATGAGCGCGGCAAATGTATTTTGCGCGGATGCGAAACTGAAGGCGGCCGCATGAGCTTGGAGGATGGTTTATGTGATGGCTAAAAACTTGCATGGTTTCCAAAACTTTGGTACCTCATGGATTTTTTAATAAAATTGTTACAACACATTTTTAAACAATATGCACTTTCTATAGATCTATCAATAATTTTCAGTCGGTATTAGGTATGCAATGTCAAAATAATTCGTTCAGGAAAGTCAAGAAGCATGCTTAGTCTACAATATCCCCCGGCTCGGCTCTCAAATTTTATCCTCTCGTACGCTCCACTCTGTCAACAGGCCGAGAGTTCGTCGGCGATTCGAGGACCGATACATGCGAATGGAAATTACCTTGAGCGAGATCAATAGAATCTGATAACCGAAGCCCAGACGACCTTTTAGAGATAACTGAGGTTGGGACGTGCAAGGTAATTTAATTACGATGCCGTTCTTATTTACAAATTGATGTAGGCAAATGATGAACATTCACATTCCGAAAACGAGCGAGTTTCAAAGACTGATGCTCTTCTATATTATATACACAACGAAAAAAGGAATGCAGAAATCGTAGCGTGACATTCGGAAAATACTTGGTGGACAAACGCGTGGGCGTCGAAAGCTGCCATCTTGGATGTTGTTGGACGTCGCGACGTCTCGCGTTCGCGGCCAGTTTAATTGATTCGTGACATCACGCAAAACAATACAAACACCGTCAAGGCGAGCAATCCGTCACAAGCGTCATGCTTTCCTCGAGACTGATTGTTAGTTTCGGAATCAGATTGATCGCGTATGGTTTTAGAATTTTATACAAATAAAGCACGGTTTTTATACAACTTTGCGTGACCACTCTAGATACGTCAACGTCCAACTGAAAACCCATGACTTCTGAAAGTTTCTTTGTGGTTGCGTGTTGATTTTCATATCAGTTGATTATGGGCTGTATGATTTAAAATAAGACTGGTGTATGTACGCTTTTGCAATTGCATGCTTTGGTTCATCTAAAAACTATCGCTATCTTATTTGGTCGATCTTGTCGAAGTTGGACTGAAATAAAATCATTTCCTAGCTGAAGAGTGAAGACTGCATTCGGGTTGTCTACCGCGTGGACTTTAAATCGTGTTTTTCATGCCACATGAATTGATGCCCGATTCCAGCCACGTCCAGTGGCTATCTCTTTTACACAACCCCTTAGGGTTGGGCCGACTTGAGACGCACGAGCAACTTTGGAAACAAACAGGTAACAATTGACTGAGCTATTTGTAAACTGTAACTGGTAACTTGATGGTATATATATATATAGTATAGACGTGACGGGTGCAGGATACAAACCAGTGGTCAAAGACGACGTCTTCTAGTCAGTCTTTCCCATCCCCTCGTCCGTTTTCCTTTTAACCCTCGGGCTTCTTTACAGATCCAGACTGAGTTTCGTGGATTCTTTTCCTTATCCGTGAAATCCCAAGAGAGAGGAACGATTCCAATCATCCCAATCATGTGCGCAGTCGAGGAGAGAGAATTTTCCGCGAAGGATTTAGTACGGTGGAAAAAAGAGAGGAATGGAAAATGAAATGATGTGTTCTGGTCGATGGTTTCGATTGAAATTCTATGGAGGTGTTTATGAAAATTTCGGGAATCTGTCTACACTTTTGGAATAGTATGTAGTAAATAAATAATAACAAATAGAAAGTGTATAAACTACAAATGAATAAGAAATAACGCAAATATTGTGGAAAACGAAAGTTTTAGAGAATTTGAGATTTCCGTGGTGGCAAAAATATTTTCAGGTGGCCAAAGTCGAATGGAGTGATTTAAAATTATCATCTGCAATTACTCTGGAATTTTGAGAACGGCCTTGTTTATGATCTTGAAGTTGAACCGCAATTTGACTGTCATTTTGTTGCATAGTTATTTTGACATGGCAAAAGGAACACTTCACCTACAGCTTTCAACTAGCTCTCTGCTTTCAATCGTTGAATGGTTTGCTTCTGTTCTCGTGTGATGTCTGACCAAGAAGAATGTCCCATCAGTTTTGGCCCGGGAACCAGCAACTTTCTCGGCGTGGTTTACCATAATGGTATGGACCCCCTAGTTTATCTTTGACAGCCATCAGCAATACTACCTACCTACCTTTATTTTTATCTGGACACTTATCTTTCTTTCCGCAGAACTTGAGCCAAGCAGTGACAGTAAAAATCGATCGCCAAAGCGTTCCGGACGAAGAGGAGCAATCCCAGAGTCGGCCCGATCGAAGCTTAGTAATTTAAACCCGTCGTCTAGCAGGTCCAGCAGAATATTAAAAGACCCACTGCCTCCCATAACGCGGCAATCTTCGATTATAAGTAGTAGCTCTGAAATAAGCGCAAATGCACGCAGCAGACATTGCGGTCGACTAAACTACCCTGTGTTCAAGCCACCGTGCTTTGAACATTCTACAGAAAAGAAGCCACGAACGTTTAACATTGATGATGGAGATGCTGCAAACCACAGTGTTGAATCTGAAACTATTATCAAATGCAAGAGAAAGAAGTATCCTCCAGGAAACAATTCCAATCGCACTGGTTCTAGTCCAATTAATTTTAACCTACTTTATGGCAAAGAGAGCCTGAGAAATACTAACTCCCCCAAATATGCTGAACAAGACGATGAAAGTGACTTATCTGAGTCGAGTCTGTCCATGGCTTCACCAGGCAAGTATGATAATGTTCAGGTTCCACAGGAAATCAACTCAAATTTCCGTTCGTTTTGGGATCTGACAGGAATGTACCAGGCAGGCGATTCAAATAATACTGGCTCTCTGCAAGTTCTCAGTTTAGGCATGCCTCAATCTGCGGGTGGAAAAAGTGACGCAGATTCCCTTCTCGATTCGGCACACTTGGACTGCTCGGCAAGGATGCGACGTCGGGAGAAAAACGGCGGCAGTTTCTCCACCTTAATGTCTCAATCGGCATGCACATCGAGCGTCTATTCACCTTACGCTCAATCGCCAAAGGCCGTCTCTTCAACGGGCTCGCCTATATCTCCATGCGTTGTTGGTCTCGATATTGCATCGTCGAAATCTAATGATTCAGACTGTGGAGCTCAAATTCAGCAAGCCCTTAAAGAACTCAATCAAAATGAAAAGAAAAAAACTAATTTCACAGAAAATATCGAAGAGGTATTGCAAAGTTATCGAAGCGTTAATTCTGAAGTGAGAAAAGACAAGCGTAGGTTTTCGCGAGATGTATTCAGAGATCTGGATTCATCACCATCGTTCGGTGATACGGAAACTATAGACTCATTTGTGGTTGCAGCTGAGATTCATCCAGATCTCACACAGAGAAGTTTCAGATGTAACACTGTCGTCACTGCAAGGGGTAATTTAGTAAGCAACCAGTCACCTAAGCAAGATGAGCCTAGAAGTAGTATACGATCACGTTCTCAAAATTCGTCTTCGCCGGACAAAATCCAATCGTATTCTATGGACTCCGATGGGGTAAAAAGTTTACCGACGAGTGCTCATAGAAATATTAATGAAAATAACGAGGTGGCAGAAATTCCAGGTATTCAAGCACCAAAGTCGAGGAGACAGTCACTAGTAAAAATGGACCTGCAATCATTACAGAATTCACCGCAAATTATGGATTCCCACGATACTGGGTTGAAGACAGATGAAGAGCCACAGGATAAGAAGCCCTTAGCGCAATCGGCCAGGTATGGTGGCGAGCGGATCTCACGTCTTAGCATTAAGAAGCCGGAAGTACTCTGCGCAAAGTTTCCTCCGTACTGGCCGGAGGTCAGGGCGCAGGTTTCGTCCCCCAGTGTTCGGAAAGACAGCTCCCCGGGTTCGTTTTCCAGCCGGAGCAAATCTCCAAGTCCACAAAGCTGCAAGGACGAACAAAACAGCTCTCCCAATCTGCAAAGTAGAAGAAAAATAAGGGTCCCAAACTTCCCCCGGTCACTCGACAACTCCCCGAAACAGCCGTGTCCCCTGACAGGCCGATCGTTGCAAATTCAAAAACTAAAACCTTCCGTGTCTCTACCTCTGACGAGCAGATCCAAGACCCAAAGCTGCACCGACTCGCCACAAGATTCGAGCCCGTTTGACTTTAGATTGAACCTGCCTCCGTCGCCGTCGCTACCTCCCTCTCTTCCGCGTCAGGACACCGAGGAAGAGATGAACATCTTCCCACCCGATCCCAACTGGGTCCGGTTCGAGCCCTATCCTGGATGCGTGCAGTACTGCCCGGTGGACAAGCAGCACACGCATCAAATCGTTGTTCACTTCCAAGAAAGCGGCCAACAGAGCTCACAAGCTAGCTCGCTAAAAAGTTCGGGTCACTCAAAATCACCGCAGATATCGCCACCGAAAGAATTGGTCGAAGTGGACGACCTCTCTGAAAGGCCGGGAATGGTGAAGAGCGTTTCCCAGTACGAGCGGAACTTTAAGGTGTTCCAGCAAGAGACATTTAACGAGCAAGCGAGCTCAGGATCGCAACTAGCTTCGACAGAAAGCAGAAGCAAACCACAGAAATCAAAACCCACTGGGCTGACGACAAAACAAGATTTCAAGCTAGCCAACACCTGGTTTGAAAATGAAATCAGTGGTAAGTCTAATAGATGGTACACAGTAATTTGAAAGTATTTTCTTTTATTTCAGCCCCTATACATTTTTTGATAACTTACAAAAGTCCAAACTAATCATCACCTTGTCACCCGCCAGGATCGGGTACAGAACGCCTCACAGACCGCAATTGGCGCGAAGACACGCAGTTCCAGTCACGGGCAAGTCCCGTGAGCGTGGCCAAAGCCGTGGCGGTCACTGCTCCGCTCCAGGACAGTCCACGAGCTCCGTCTCACGTCAGCTACGACTCGACGGAGAGGGACTACGGCCTCGACAACATTTCCCTGGAAACTATGGGCGAAAACCAGGGGATCTGCTCCTGGCTGGCTAAGCTTTGTTCCAAATGGTTTTCCCAACGAAACTAGAGCCTAGAACGATAGAGACTTGGGTTAGTAACTAGGTACAGAAGTACTTTAGTTGATAAACTGTTTAATGTAAGTTAAAAAGTTAAGAGGTAGTAGATTAAAGAAATGCAAATAAAAGTAGTTAAGTGTCGCTTTTATTTTCTCATTTAATAAGGTACACCTAATCAGTTTAAATTGAGAGCATCATCTAAACTTGAGCTCTTGTTTAATGATCAAACAAGAGCAGTTTTCACACTCTTTAGATTGAACTTGAAGCCAAAATCCTGTAACAAAATTATCTTTCCATATCTGAGAAAAAAAAAGATATTATACATTGTCATGCACTACTATCATCTATTAGATAGGTAGTGGTAGGTATATCATTGCTGAATGCATAATATATTTCACATTAATTTTTAAGAGCAGGTAATGGTTGTACAACTAAAGAATGATCGAGTACTATAGTGCAAGCGAGAGATTTTCATAAACACGTAGGTACGATTAGTGCTGTATAAGATTAGATCATCTCTTAGCTTGGGTATCCATTGCAACGATACCACTCTCAGCGCTCGCAAACAAAAACCGTAGTTAGAGCTCGGACCCATCCTCTGTAATGTACAGTTAAATGTAATATTTTAATTGCATTGGTACAAAATAAATAGAACAATTGAAGAGACTTCTACTTAGGTCCTAAGCACCGGGAAGTTAATACTGCTGACTAATTACAACTCAATTAGCCATAATTTATTTTCTTGCTATTCTAACTCCTCCTTAACAAAAAGAAAAATCACGTATTTTTTTCTGTTAACTTAAACTAAATCACATTTCTTGAGAATTATTTTATTAATCTGAACCTGAACACATCATCAATCAAAACCCTGAATATAACTAAATGAAACCAAAAATAAAGATGATTCGAACTTCGAAGTGAACAATGTAATCGGAAACTGAAGAGAAAGCGAAAAAAAAAACCCGTCTCAACTTAGCGGATTGCAACTGATATGAATGCCAGGTGTACAAGCAAGGAATGTTAGATGGATGATGCTGGCGCAGACGGGAATGAGACGAATGGTCAAGAGGCCTTGACGTCGGGCAAGTTGAGTGTGCGTCGGATGTAGAAGAGAATGTACGCCTTGGACTGGGTCACTTGCTCGATGGGCACCGGTCGTACCGAACTGTCGTTGAAGTGGAACCAGCCCGACTCGTTCACCGCAAACGCAGTGTAGTGGCCCGAACCAGCGCTGAAACAAATCACGCCGTCAACGTTCGGTCAGAGCTTCACGGGATTTCACAATATTATTACATGTATAATTTTCTACTATAACATATTTTAACACCATACCTTACCGCAGTGCAGTCTATGTACAATTGTAAGAGACCAAATATGTATTGGTATACATAAAAATAAAATCAATAAAAAAGTCGGTTGAAGGTTGGGTGTACAGTGATCCAAGAAAATCCTAAACCAATCTAGTGAACAAAACTAAATTTTTATTTTTCACTGCTTCACCCTCTGGTATGTTGAGTTCCTTCTTGCTCTTCTTCATCATATGCTTGTTGGGTAACATGCCAGGGATAAACGGAGCGAGTTGGGGAAGTTTGCGAGAAATAGAGCTAATGAACATACATTACTCCTCTCATGATACTAATTGGCCTAGGGATTAAAAAATAATGCATGTATAGAAAAAATAATAATTCATTGAGAAAGAAAGGATTGTCACTAGATGATCTAATCGCTAACATCGCTAATAATAACAACAATCAATCGCTAATTGAGCATACTAATATGCATTGATATTAAGGGGGACAGTTGATGAAGTGGACAAATAGGGAAAGGCAAGGCAAAAAGTCAAAAACTTTGTTGTGCAGGCAATTCAATGCATAATATGGTGGAATCAACATTGATAATGATTGGCTCGAGATGTTCAAACACTGTTTACGACTCCGGTGTCCAGCAATCCCGTGGTGGCACCGGTACGCCTCGCCACAGAGAAATCCCAGCTCACCCAGATCCGTGATGCACGATGACAGCGGCCAGGTCGTAGAGGCTGTTGGCGAGGTCCTTGACCCGGGCTTCGGGCGTGTCCGGGTTGTCCAGGGTGAACTGTGTCATGTCCAGCGCCTTGACTGGGAACGTCACGTTGGTGTCCAGCTTGGTGCGGAAGCCGCCGAACCAGCGGAACCGCTTCAGGTGCAGGCAGAGCACGTTGGGCAGTCGCCGGATCCAGAAACTGGGGGTGTTCAGAATGGGGTTAGTGCTCAGAATAGAGGCTAGGTAGTCGAGGTAAGAATGGCTAGACAGGGTGATATTTCTGGGATTGGTAAACGTTTCTCAAGGATATTTATAAAACTAGGCACTATATGAATCAGATCTATGAATACGTAAATCATGCACGATGGCGAGCACTAGTTGTGCCAAATTAACGTTGATTCGCTTTGGATTTCGTGACATTTGCGACTAGATGGCTTTGCCTCCAACTTGCTTTGCAAACTGAGTTATGATATGGAATTGCCACATTTTTCGTGATATACGGTTTAGGTTACTTTAGCGGGTGCGCGCGCAACTTCAGACCAGACTTGGAATTCTTGTTCTTTGCCCGCCATATTGTTTCTAGCTTTTTGAGCTGAAACGTGTTCAGGATAATGTAGACAGAATTGTTATCAAAGGTCTCTGTAGCACCGTTTAAAAGTAACGAAATATGTGGCGAAGGATTGATATAATTCTTGAATAAAAGATATATAAAAATATCGGCTATACCTACTTTCAAAAAATCTGAAAAATTAAAGAAGTCGCAACTTGCTGTCAGCAAGGAAAGCTGTCACTTGTCAGCCATGTTTATTAGTACTAGGGCTTCGTGAACGCAGTTTGTGTTGCGTTGAAGATGAGCGTAGCGGTTTGTATATAGCGCATAAAGAGATTGAGGCAAAAAGCCTATGATAATCATGGAGCAGCAAGCCGGACCATTGCTTTCTCAAAAATTCTGATCACTTAAAAATGTAAACGATTCTGACCTTTCTTTGTTTCTGTCCGAACTGTCGGGTAGCGGAAATATGCTCATTTTGAGGTCATTGAGCAATGTTCATGTAAATACATAGATGTAACTCATATCAAAGGATTTTATTAGGTTGGAGATATATTTCTGCCGCGGATTTACTTTCAAAAACTTGCATGCGTGAAATTAACAAAATTTCTAATATCCGTCTAATCTTGAAGTCAAATTCAAGTCAAAAAATCTGGTGTGATGTTTCGATTTGGTTTTGATTGTTTCTAAAGACAACAATCAAAATTGGTAAAATTTGAAAACAATACGCACTTTTAAATAAATTTCCATTCTTTTCCAAACTTGCCCAATTGTCGAATATTGCTCTTTTTTCTGCTTTGAAAGTGAAGGGTATGGAGGATTTTCTTGAAAAACGCAGGGGGTCTAAGTTGAGAACAAAAGTAGACACCCTGAAAATTCCATCCCAATCGAAGCAGGCGTTTGGCCTGTAGAGCGCGCGCAAACACATATACAAAAAAAAAATATGCGTAGGTAGTCTATCAAAGCTTATAACAAATAAAATAAATAAATAAACAGATTCGTTAAAGGATTGGGATTGTGACTAGGGATGACTTCGGGTACTCGGGCACTCGGTTCCTACCCGATTCCGACAGGAACCGACTCCAATTTCAGGAACCGAGTAATTTGATTTTTGCGCCAGAGACTGCAATACGAAATTTACACGTTTCGACAGTCTGTAGATAGATGGCAGCACGATATTGCAGTAGTACTAACTGCACGTCTGGAGCGCTAGTGTTGCACCTGGCGCTAAATATTGAACCTACAAATTTCATAATTGATTTTGCCACAGATTTTACTTTTTTCTTGGTTGAGGGTCGATTTTTCTCAGGCGGAAACACCTAAGGGATTTAAAAACCACTGTAAAGTAGTTATTTAAATGATTTCATCAAAACTAAATACCCTACAATTAAAAAAAAAAATTAACAAAAAAAAATTATTTTTGGTTTTCTAGAGTGTTGTTTCGAGTTGTTAGGAACCGGTTCCTGGCGCCGAGTAGTCGATTCCAAAAATACGGAATCGAAGTCGTTCCTAACTGTGACTAATCTTACGGAAACATTTTCAAATCTCATCCAATAGTTTGGATGAATCACTAAATGATGGGCCTGCAAATGATGGATGAATTTGTCAACAAGCACCGCAAAATCTGAAGTATGTAACACCACCGCTGGTGATGGTAGCTGGTCAACCTTCATCCCTCAGGTCAGGTATTTCATCAAAACCAGCCATGCCTACATTTGTGGGTAGAGACGTGGGTGTTCTGTTTCAACTTTCAACCAGCAGGTTCAATAACACTGGCACATGTTCTACCCACACATAAAAAAATAAACAAATTGAAGGTACGAGCGAGGGCATTAATTACCGCTTTGTCGAGCGCTGCTTGCTCTGGCATGCATTGCACAGGTATTGCTCGGTGTCGCCCAGTTCTTCTACTTGCACGAAACTCCGGAGGCAATCTGCAACCAGACGACAATCGTAATAATACGGTAAGACCACATTTTACGAATCAGAAAACAATCTTTTATTCAGATACAGCAAAATAAGGCTGAGAATGCAGATTTTGGATAGGGGGTTTGCATACGACAAGGGGGTTTTTAGTGTAAAAGTAATGCTGTTGGTCATCGATGGTCGTGAACGAGATGCCGATTTCTTGTAACTTTAACCTGACCGGTTGAGACAGACACTGTCCTGAAAGGATTCATTAGCATAGTACTCTCTTATTTACGCTTAAAGCTGTCTCAAAGGATGAGAAAGGCACAGCCAATGAGCGGAGAGGACTCTACTTATAAGAATTATGTAAATACAACAGAAAAGGACAGCAAAACCCAGAGATTAAAAAAAAAAATTCCCTCCAACTACCTAAAATGTTTGATGAGTATTAAATTGCTTGGCTATTGGCATGTTTAAAACAATATATACAATTTAAACTGGGTATTGGATGCTCTGTGAAGTCTTAATCTAGTACTTCTTGAACTGTTTTTTAATCAGTAGTTTACAAGACTTTGGGAAACTACGTAGCATTCAACCTTGGATCACTGCTTTGGTATGGGATAGGCAACTGGCATGCCGTGCCAGCTCTTAATGCGTTCACGATGTATGTTGCCACTTTTACGTTATCTTAAAACTGGATAAACATTAAAACCAACACACAAGGGGATTATTTAGCTACTTCTAAAATTCAATTCACTTCTATATAGAAAGGACTAGTACATATATAATCTTTTAAATAGCAATACATAACGACATAATCATGGTTATAGAGTTGATCTGACCGATGATGACAGCTGGTAAGGCCTGTACTCTAACGTTGCATGGGATACATACAGCGCTGAGCTAGTTGCATATCCCGGCTAGCAATGGTCGAAGATTCAACCATCAAATTAAAATGGTTATTCAAATAATTACCGAGATTGAAATGGAATGGAATGATTAAAGACGATCTAGAGGAGAGAGGTATTGATTGGAAGGAATTGGAAAGAAAGGAATTGTGGAACGAGAAGAAGTTGTGGGGGATGATGATTGAAAAATGTGGGGTATAAGGGGAAGAAGAAAGTGAAATGAAGGAATGAAGGAAGAGACTAGAAGCGTCAGGCGTGGCTGGCTGGCTTCGATAAGTGTAGAGCCTAGATAAAATGTCAGTACCTATTTTTAGTTAATTAGGACAATAAAAATGATTAATAATGATTAATTATTATTACTTAAAAAATCAAAACTAGTGCTACGGTAAAGGTAGGTAACTAAAACATGAACCTCGAAGATTATTAGTCAACAAATTTTGTTGATAAAATGAATGTAAACAGCGAGCGCAGCGTACCTGTGAGGTCGCAGTCAGCACTGCCGGTCTTGTCAGTCTTGTCGAGGAATTGATCGGGCACGTCGAGCGACAGATCTAGGAACGGGTCGTGTTTCTTCGACTCGCCACCGCAGTTGAGGCAGCGCACCTCGCTCTGCAGCGTGCCGCCGAAGATGCTCGTCACGATGCTGGTGCGGCCCTTCTGCGTCTGCCCCACCGCCTTCTGCGTCGAGTCGGGCAGCAAGTGCAGCAGCTCCGTGTGCAGACGGTCCAGCATGTAGCGGAGGAACTCGTGAGCGTCCTGCTGCTGGTAGCCTCTGTAGGACAATGCATCGACCGGTCTATCAATGAGGCTCATCAAATTTCTTAGACTCGTGTCTACTATATCCTATCTTTAGCACAAGTTTTTAAATAAACTATTTCAAACTGAGATTTAAATGCTGAAAAAAAAACAAAAAAAAACGATTGGTTCTTTTGTACATGTTATTAACGTCAGTCAAGCTATCACCTTTGATAAAGTAACTAGCATGTCACGAAACGTCGGGAAAACAGTGAGACTTTTGATCTAGCATTCAAAACCAAGTTTGAAATAGTTTTTTCAAAATGAATGAGGCTTCTTAGGAAAACCTCAGTAGACTATGATACTGCTTGCTTATGTTCAACTGTATTTCTTCGCATCCAGCAAAAGAAAATTGTCCGAAAGCAATGCAAGTAATATGTTTAAAGTGCCATTTATCTTTGTTGTTCTCAAATCATGAAAGTAAAACCACAACCATAAGCTCTCAAAATGTCAGCAAAATCAAGGTGGATTGCAATTTGATGCAAACAAATTTTTTAGCTAGGTAATAGCCGCTTCATACAAAGTTCAACCAACAGATTTGTGATTAAACCCATTTGTTTTCATGTTTCAAGAAAAATTTTTCTGGAAAATACAGATATTTTCATAATTGCAATAAAAATCTCCCAAGTGTTGTGTTCTACCTTTATTGTGCAATGAAAAGCAAATAAATATTTGCTGGCACCAGCAATCCCGTTCTTTATTTCTCAATAATGAGCGAGAGATGGAAGGGCAATGAGGATCCTCATGGAAAATGAAATGCAGTGTTTCTAGCTTTGCTCTGCCAAATGCCAGGTTTCAGAATTAAACCAATTTCAATAGTCTTCTACTATGAGTATTACTATATTGCAGCCCCAATTGGGACTTAGTTGTTCTGTCAATATTTCCTTCCGATTCTGTTCTTGAAAGCACTAAGACACATTCGATCACTGCTCTTGAACGGGAAAGACTGGTATGTATGCATTGCCAGCTCTTACTGCATAAATAATGTGTGTTAGTTTTCACGCAACCTTAAAAGCGGATAAACATTAAAATAAACAAACTAGGAACTTAAAAGCAACTTCTAAAATTCAATTTACTTCTTCAGGATGAGCTAGTATATATTTCAGCTTTCAAATTGCAATACCTACATGATGACATACTCTTCATTATATAGGTGATCTGACAGAAGATTACAGCTGGTAAGGCATACGTTGCACGGCATACATAGAGCGCTGAGCTTGTTGTATATCCCGACTAGCAATGATCGAAGACTACACTGCTAACAATGTGGATTTTAATTTCACACTAACAACAGTCGATATTGTAGGCATAAACTGATTTTAATAAACAGTTTCAAATATGGGAATTTAAATAAAATATAAATTAACTTGCAAGTTGCAATAGAATTATGATGAAATGCTGAACCACATATTACTTCTTTGCATTAGCTGCATCAGCCTTTTTCCAATGGCTGCCATCATCTTTGCTGAACCCATCAATTTATTAACTTTGGAGGTAATCATGACAAAAAGCTTGCATTCTCACCCACACCTACAATTCGTCCCAAGACAGACACTAGCGCTGCAGTGAAAAGTTTTATAAAAGACTAATGAGTAGGTATTAAAAGAAATACTATTTCAAATTGGGGTTTGGATGCTAATTAAAGTGCCAATGATTTCCTCAGTGTTTGAAATAGTTTTTTTACAAACTAGTGGTTAAGATAGGACAAGGAGACAAGAGTCTTAGATTTTTGTAATACCTAATTATATTCTCTCATGGGACAGAGTGTGGAGTTTTTTGAAGACAACACCTTTCTTATTCATCGCATGTTGATTGTTACGGAATTTCCAGAAGGTCTACCATATGAGACTTTCTTACCTATAACGAGGCACCACCTTCCAAATGACTAAGAATAGAGACTCGGGGGATATAGCACTCTTGGCATCTCCCGTGCTCAAATTGAGAATGACTTTGCGCAGCTCTTCGGTCATGGCCGCCTGCTTGGCGGCGTAGGAAGTGCGAGACTGGTACGACCGAGTGTTCATTTGCGACTCTTCTAGAGCAGGCATTGTCTTGAAGTAATAGCAGAATTCTTGGATATTGCTGGAATCAAAAAAATAAATTGGCACTTTAGGTACAAAGCTACACTGACTAGTTAGCATTTACCTACCATCTACCTACCTAATTATAACACTTGGACCAAGTTTTAATATTCAGAGCAAGAACCTACTCTACTTATCAAGAGTCAATTTGAGAAATTATGAAAACCAATTTACCTAAGTGATTGGAGCACCGCATTCATGAAGCACGTGTTCCCTAAGTTACGCAAGCCAACAGCCTTTTTTCCTTTAGGCTTCGGAACAATGCTTGACTGGTCAATAAGTTGCTTCATAGAGGGTTGATTCTCGTTTCCATCGCTGTCCCCGCAGTGAGATCTATTTCATGCAAACGATTAGCAATGAGTAACCCAAAAATACACTGAAGGTTGTTTCTGAGATTATTTAATTATGAATTTAAAAAATTAGTTTTTATCATGCAAGAATTGTTACTCAGGGGCGTAACTACCACCCGGCAGGACCGGGCAAAGCCCGGGGGCCTCCGACTCAGGGGGGCCTCACAGAGGCCCCCTGAGTTTCGGTGAATTTTCTGAGTTACTACCGTTCTCATGATTTGGTATTTTAAAATTTCGTAAAAATTGAAATGGTACATTTTTTAGATGGAAAAGATTTCTTCTGGTTAGTATTCTAATTGGCTTTGGGTATAAGCGAGAGGGGGTTAGCCGGCTGTGGTGAGTTTCGATACATGAACTCGTTTCTAGGAACGCAACATTGCCAGAAACCTATTTTGATTCAAATTTAGAATATATATACCACTGACTTCAACTGAAAAAAGCACATTGTCAAAGACGATTTTCCCAATATTCCCAAAAATTTTGCGCCATGAAACAGAAAGTAAACAAAGGCAGTCAGTTAGCTGATTGCGATCGGCGTGTGCGGGTGTGACGTAAGTCTCCTATAATGTCGATTTTTTGAGTGGATTTGCCGTGATTTGCCTATGCGCTGATTGATTTGCCGATTAGTAACTTAGTTTGATATGCCGTGTGCGCTTGTGCGATGAGCTCCAACAAACATGTATTCTTAAGCGGGTCCCAAAAGAAAGAGTCGCAAGGAGCTACAGGCACTAGTAAACTAGTAAAAATTAGTTGGTGTAGTTGGTTTGGGTGGGTGGAGGGGGGGGGGGGGGGGCATAATATTTTATTTTGCCCGGGGGCCTCCGATTTGAAGTTACGCCACTGGTTACACTACATATCAGTGAAATAAATCACATAAACAAAGCTAGTCAAATTTTTGCTATCTTGTCCAGTAATATATATATATATATATATTTATTACTTTTTTGAAATTGGCCTATGTGATAGAACTATTGAGACATTACCGTTTGCGAGAACGAGGTCTCAGACATCGAACATTTTCTTGCATTTCTTTAGACACTGAATCCGATTTCCACGAGCCCTCGTCATCCTGGGTGAGGCTGGCTGGCGACAGTCTATGGCGCAGTTTTCCCAGAGCTCCGCATTGGGTGTCATTGATAACAAACTCATCACACTCGTAGCTTCAAAAGGGAAATCAAATCAGTTCAGTGTCAGAAGGTTCAAAAACAAATTTCAATTCAGATCTTTCTGTTAGTCGTTTATGTTCTTACCAGAATACACTCAAGGATTCAAAATCAATACAAATATTGTGGCAGTTATTTTCTTCGGAATGATTTTTTGCGTGGCCCTTTACATAGCGACCACAATTTATTATACCACATTTTAGACACAGCCATGGGCTTAGTGGAGTTTCACAAACTGAAAAAATAATATAAATAGCCATTATACCCTTTGTTATCAATAGGTTGGTAAAATATATTTGAATGGAAGTATGTTGAGTATTTAGCTAATTTCTCTGACTTAAGACATGAAAAATTTTTTCCAGACAAAACAAGAATGAAATGGAGGGTGAACTGTTAAATGACCCCAGAAAGAAATTCATATACCTACACAGTCATTTTTGGAGGGATTTAATCGAAGTAATAAAAAAGACTCCTTGCGAACTGAACAAAGAGTTAGGTTGCAAGTTTGTTTAAATGGAAGACAATGATATTATTGTAATAAAATTAGGATACAAGCCCTTGAAGGCTAGGTCATTGGAACATTAGGGGCAGCCTTGACAAGAAAATGGAGGGCCCTTTAATTTATTAGGCCTTTTCGCGATAATAACAAATTCCTTGCACGAAACTATTTTCGTGTGAAAATTGAATTTCGTACTCAAAAATCGAAATGGATACATTAAATTTCGGTACAATTCAACAGAAGCCATAATTAGGCATGCAATCTTGGACTATGCTTACCAGCGCATAGCCATTCCTTTGTGGCCTCAGCATTTGGAAGAAAGTCCTCCACTACATTTATATTTTCTTGTAGATGGGGACAGTCCATTTTGTGTAAATTTTAGATTATTTTTAGTATAAATTAGATAAAAGTTTCTTTCTTCCAGAGCGAGTCGTAAAACACAAATAACTCCGGCTGGAGAGCAGATCGATCAATGCCCTGAAACGTAGCTCCAGCCAGCGAGCGACCTACAGCACAGCCTGTTGTTGACACCTCGCTCTAGCGTCTTGATTCCACAACTTTTCGGTATCCTTGCGCCCGGTAAAAATTCCGTCTTGCAACAAGAATTATCGTTCTAGTCCCATCAGAAATAAATATCGCAATGGGTTACTCGACTACTAATATTTAAACAGAATCCCGAGCCATATACCAATGCAATGTCGATCCCAAAGCAAAACATCACAGCTGCAGGAAATGGCTACTCCCTTTACTGTGAGACTTGCTGTATTGATTTACTGTCTTTTACTTCAAATCAATCAAGTTTAATTACACAGATATTTCATGTGGGATAAGGGTAAAGTATTCACTGGGGCTACGAAACAATACTATACTGCCATAATAAAATTAAAATATGTTTGTCACATCACCAGTTTAATACAATCAACTTAGCCATGGACAGCATACAGATTTGACAACAAAATGACTACTTTAAGGACGTCGGCCAAAGTTTGTGGTAGTCGGCTGAGTGAGTTGCAATCCGCTGATGTTGTGGAAGTCCATTTGCTTCAACATCTCCTTGGTCTCTGGGTCGACCTCGATGATGTCGTGTTCAAGCGCCGACACCTCGGGCACATAGTTGTCACGACGCTCGCGCTCCTCCTCTTGCAGTTTAATGGAGATTCCACGCACCTGGCTGTGTCGAAGCCGCTTCATCAAGTGGGTGACGAAACTAGAGAATATCGTAGGCATTAATACATTTTCTTTACCAGGTGTGCCGAGAAATAGGTCTGCTCTTCTCTTGGTCAACAGTAAATCAGCCAAGTGTAATGACTACAATCGACAATAAAACAAACTCACCCTGCAATCTTATTTCTCAGCGGCTTGCTGGGAATGATAGCAATTTCCTCGCATATTCTTTTATTGGTATGGAAATCGAGAGTAAGCCTGGTGTAGTACTTCTCGATGATAACACGCGCCGCTTTCTTGACAGTCTTCGTGCGTACACGACCCTACAGAACGACAAAAATCAATAGATGCTGTAGAAAAAGGAGACAAATGAGCCAACAGTTCCAAAGTAAAGGGCAGGCTATATAATCGTAGGGCAACAGAGAAATGGTATGAAAAGTTCAGTATTGACAATTCGGTACAGGTGAGAGGTTAGGGTTAGAATATTATGTTTCTTGACAAAAGGGCAAAACTACGCCTGAGATTGAATAGCAGACCAAAATGGAGTAAAACATTATTTAAACTAATTTTAGAGAATCTGATTTTACTAAATAACCGTAGGATTACACGGAAAACAGCCGATATAATCGAACATTTATCAAAATCCTCACCATGTTGACGCGATTACCGGAAAGGACCAAAACTTGACATGCGCAGATCGCAGCACTGGAGAAAATCCATCGACTCTGGTTTCGTCCTCTCCATCGACTCTGCCTTGATCAGCTGAGCTTGATCCAAGATGGCGTAGAAAAGTGTGGAGTAGGGAGGTGCTGCTTGAATTTTGCCTTCATTATGCTCCCAATGTCGTTTGAACATGTTGTGCGCCTAGTAAAACACTCTCCACTAGATAGGAGACGCAGTATTACTTCGAGGTAAGTGCCAGGGCGCAGGCGAACAATATCAGCTCGACTATTGTTGAGACAAATGCCCGTCACTGAAGTTGTACATGCAGTGAGGTGTGACATTTGGTCTGTGGTGGTTGTGTAGACCGGTCGCGCTCAATTTTTAATCGGACGAGTGCTATTTTGCGTGTGCTTAGAGGCGTATTGAGGAAACTATTTATCCAATATGTTAGCAAGAACCGGAAGATAACGCAATTTATTTATTATCAACTGACAATAAAGGTTTGACAGCTACTTGTCAGATATGTGTGGTCGTCAATGTAAATATTTTCATCGGAACTGATAGCTAACATCTCGTAAATTTGACAGCCAGCACATTTCTTCCACCTGTCATCTGAAAAGGTACACACGTTTTCTTGGGCTGTCATGCCATTTTTTTTAAACCCACGTGGGTTTGAAGGAAAGTTGACAGCTGTAGGTTTAACCTAACGAAGTTTTTTCTTTTATTTTCTGGATTATCCCTGAATTTCTGCGATTTCATCAAAATGTCTGTTTAATTGGATTTGTTTGTCATTTCGCAGGTCGCGTTCCCTACGCACATCAGTTCCAATCTAAATTCAGTGTTTCTCTTCATCACAAAAGTTCCAATATGGTTTGCCATACAGTATTCAGTGTTTTTTCTATATCCTATGTGTTTGTGATAATTTTTTCAATCTGTGAATCTCGTTTATCGGCCGTGTATCAAAACCAGTTCGCCGTGCATATACCACAAGGAAATGTGTCCGCGGACGAGATCGCCAGCAAACACGGCTTCAAGAATCTTGGACAGGTCAGTGTCTTCAAGTTTCCTTTCAACATCGTCTCATTGTTTGCCCCTCGTACTCGTCCTACTCGCCGTACTCGGTAATTAAGTGTCAACTGCTCGGCGTCGACGTCGAGTCGCTGAGACTCACTGATGACGCAACGCCCACTGTGCCAGCGTTTTTCTTTTCGTTTTTGCTGCCACTCGCGAGTTGCGAACTTGCTGACTCTGTTGAAATACCGAAAATAATTACATTTCGTGTAAGAAAAACGCGGCGAAGCACGTGACGCGGACGAAGTTACCGTGTCATACCTATACCTACCACGCACAAAACAATAACACTCACCCTGAACAATTATATTCAGGCCTGAATAGATACAAACAAAAATCTGCATTTCAGTGTATCCACAAAATGTGCAATGCACGAGTGAACTTTCTCTATAAGGTTTACTTTCACCGTCAGAATAATATGTTTTACACTTTCTTTGCTATTATTTTTAACTGGGGATGGCAATTTTTGTTACTGGATTAATTAATTAGTCGGCATCGGTCGTTAAGTCGGAATCCCCGGCCGATTACACAAGTTTCGCGCGTCGACGAAGGGGCGTGCGTCCTCGCGATCATAACGACAGCGTGCCTTGTCACGGCTCGACTTGGTTGGGTAGGGCGACCAACATGCACGCGAATGCAGCCGCTCCGGTTCTTGTTCCGACATTAGACATTAGACATTAGACAATCGACAGTGGACGCCGACCGGTCTCGTTGCCGGCCATCGGAGAGTAGTGACGGTCGACGCGGAGCCGGACTCTGTACGCTGGTCGTCGACTGCATTCAGCATTGTCGTGTCGGTCTCGACCACTTTCCCTTCTCGCGGCCGCCGCGGCCGCCGCGGCCACTCGCCGTTGCGATATGCATCATATTTATTATGATAATGGGCTGGCTGTACGTTTATTACACCTTTTATCAGACGTGTGTTGGTTTATTTCTGGCTGCTTTGCATAATAACACTGACCGAATTCAGGCAATCAAATTCCTGCAATCGCGCCATTCCGTTGGCCAGAAGTGCTTTATTGTCGGATGTATATATCTTACACGGAATGATTTACTATGATTTTGACTCGGAAATAGCGCTGAATCATTCTCCATGTTTAGCGCAAAGAAATGCGTTTAACCTCTCAAAGGACGTCTATTCAAGGGGCGACTTTAAATATTTCCAATATATCGAGCCTCGCCAGCGCCACGGCAGGCGCTGTCCGCTTTTCCCGAGCACCGTCGAAGAAAAGCATTGATTTCGCCCGTCGAAGTCGACGTGTTATCTTACGTCTTCCACTTCTGATCAATCAGAGTGAAACTATCTGCCACCCGCGACTCTTTTGAATTCGACTCGGTCAAGGACTAGCACATCTAAAAATACCTCGCCCCTTGTGAAAACTGTTTCGAATAAAAACGCGCGCAGAGGAATGCCGCGTCCGAAGACGCCGCTCCCGGAAGGAAACGAGTGTCATAGAGACAGCAAGCGCCCGCTTCTGTTCCCTCCTTTCGCACTCGACGGCGACCGACCGCTGCCTCCGGTATGCAGATGAGCGGCGACGCGTCGGCCTTGAACCCGGGGAAACACCTCTGCAGTCGAGTTAGACGCCAGCGAGACGCATCTTCTTGGATATTATCTCCCGCGCGAATGCATAATGTATCAGCCCGGCGCACCGCGACTCGTGCCACGGATCGTGCACCTCTCGCCGCGCCGGCCCACGGAGCCAGCGTCCGCGCGAACGGGGTCGCACGTCGAGTCGGTCGACGCCTCCCGACGCCCGCCGTCGCTGCGGGGTGCAGGCCAGCGTCAGACCGACGCCTTGCGGCCGCATTATCCGCACATTACGCGCGGATCTGCCACAGTAAACTCCAGCTCCCCCGATTATTTCGGCAGACGCGCTTAACTAACCTATTGTGACTGTGTGCGCTAACTCGCGGATTAACCAGTGTGTCTCCAAAACGTTCACTATTACCCATTCATAACACAATAGACGTCTTGGCGGCCTTTGTCTGTAAGTGTCCTATGTTAATGCGAGCATATACGCCATGCACGTGGGTTTGTTTTCACTAATCACTCGTCTATATAATAGTTTACCGTCGTCGTCGTCGTCGTCGTTGTCGCCGAGCTCATCGCGGCGTCGACTCGCGTGAGATTAGGTACCTTCTCTATTGGACCAAAGGGCGGCCGGGATGTGTGGGGTGTGGGGGGAGGGGATCCCGAGTTTGCTTATGCCAAGAGTGCTTCTTGGTCCTCTTACTTATGAGCTTATGCCCCGGCGACGCGCCGGCCCCGGCTCCGGCCCCGGGCGCCCTCGTGTTCGCCCCCCCCCCACCCCGGCCGCCCGCCGAGGCCTTATCTCTGGACGGGGCACCGGGGCACGAAGCCCGCCCGGCAAAGTTCTAGAACTTAATTGAGCCGGAGCTAACTAACGAACAGCTGAGATTTAAGCCCGATCGTATTGAAAGGGTGGCCCCATCAAACGCGCGTGCAGCCTCCTGTCCTGCAGCCAGACTTTATGTTCATGGACGTGCTCGTTCTCTAATATCGCGTCCTGGCTTCCTTGACTCCCTTCTCTCTCGCTCTCGCTCTCCCTCGGACTATCCCTGTGTGCATGCGAGTTGGTCGTTGGCAAATTAATCAATCAACTTAGGCGTAAGCTCCAAGTGGGTTCACAACTTTTTCAAGCGGATAATGTGCTTGATAGATAAGCCAATATCAGCGAAAACTGCCAGACGAGCCGACCGACCCGTATATGGCCCGTGGCCCGTGTGGGTCGTTCTCTCCGTCCTACGTGACGAGCGTAAGGACAATACCGGCGCGAAACGACAGGGAAAACAGCGGCAATGGATGTGAGCAAAATTGGCGTTCAGCGTTGCGGACAGCGGACTCTTGTGGACGTTCAGGTCATGCCTTTCGGCGACACACGCGTACACGGAGCGTACTTTTCTCAGTATTTTGTTTGAAGCGTACGAAACCTTGGGCGTTTCATTATTAAATATTATGAATTGAAATGCAGTGTGTTTCAGAAAACAATATGTGGTATCTAAAGTTCATGTCAGAATTACGTAAAAAGTTTAATAGCCAACGCGACGGCGTGTGTAGGTAGCTGAATGTTTGCACCAAGTGAGCGACTAATTTCATTTCGTCTCGTGGACAAAAAGCAAAGGTCGAGTGTCTACGGCGAATTGTTTGGTAAACAGGTGGGCAAGGAATAACAAGCTCTAGCCGGTCTACACCCGGGAGTGGAGGGAGGGGTGGCAGAGGGCATGCGTTGCCGAAGGGGGGTCAGCAAAGCTTGGGGGTCAGCACTGTAGTGTAAGGTTTCGTGGTCCTCGACAAGTAATGGTAAAGGGGCCCCTGCAATGCACGGCAAAGATGCCCCTGCAGTGACATTGTAATGGGGCCCATGCAATAAATGGTAAAACTACAAGGGCACCTGCCATGAATGGTTCCAACTTTCAGGGCCCATGGCATACGGTTCCGGGGCCCGCGGTCTGTTCGCCGTGGGAACCGTTGACCGTATCGAACGCGGGCACACACGTGGAAACAGTGGCGACCGCGATCGTCGATCGAGCGTGATCGCCACAGTTTCACGTGCAGAGTTTGTGCCGTCGGCAGGCCCAACGCGGCGATGTTACTTTCGGCGACGGCCACGAACCATGGCGGCGTGTCTAACTGCAGGATTTATTGCGGATCGATATACATCGGTGATGGCCTGCAAATAATTGTCTCGGTTGTGTGTATAGGTATGGAACGCCATGGCAGCGTTGGTGAGGTTTTACGGCGTATATCCCCCGGTGGTCACCCATCCGATGCTTAATCCACGGCTGTGTTGCTTAACTTTGAGGACTCGACTCCCGACACTTTATAGTCTTACGGTGATCTGCAGAGTTTGTGGTGATATCGACAAATATGCCCATGTGGTGACAATGATTTGATTCGAATGTGTTGCATCGCGATCGTATAGGAATGGAGGAATGTCAGCAACATATGGCGTGAAGATATCGGGTATCTGTTTGCCAATTGAAACTTCACCTGTCAATTTCCAAGCAATGTCATGCTATAGAATTACAATACCATTGTAACCACACACCTCCGCTGAGAGTATGGTAAACACTCTTAGATGACTTATACAAAACACCGTTCAATTCTATTGATTTTATCAAGGAACTCAACTAGAGTCCAGGGGGGCGATTGTGTAACTTTGTGGTTTCAAAACCATTCGTTTTCAATATCACTGCCTATGGTTTATCACGGCCAGTGATTTGAAATCGAGTGATTTCGAGCCAAATCGAACGAAATAAAGTTACACAGTCGCACCCCAGATGATACCTACTGAACTTTAGTGTATAGATTGTATTGTGATTTTGCCGTTTATACTTCGTCCCGTAGTGCAGCCTTTTTTGGCAAATCTCGCCGGGAGCACATGCATAAATATAACACGAGCTGAACGCGCGGAGTTGTCGCCAAAACCAGCATAGTTGGGCCATTTAAACGAACTTGATAATGCATTCATTGAATGAAATCATCACCCGATAAACAGCAGCGGCGAACCATTACGTTCATTTGCCAAGACAGTGTAAGGAAGCTACGACCGTCACCGAGAAGCGAGCCAGATTTTTCCAACTTTTCCGCGCGCGTGGGACTCCCGCACAATCATTTTCCTTCGACTCGACTTCGGGACTCGACTTCGGGTCCAGGGGTCCAGGGGCGGGGGGAAAGGCAATGTTAAACGGCGGCCTTAACTAATTCATTGCTTACGCGGGGAGGACAGCACGCGTCCCCGTAACGAGTGCCATGCCGGCGCGAAACGCAAACATCCCTCGGTGATTTATAAATATAATATAGGCTTGCCATGACTGTTCCCGGCGACTCTGCAGGTATTATACCTGCCTCCTCGGGAAGGGGGGGGGGGGGGCGGGGGCGGGGTGTAATCGAATTACTGTAAATCGCCGGGCCGCATGTTTTGCCAGCGTTGCACTCACACTCACCTCTCGTTAACCGGAGGGAAATTGTTTTATGCCGGTCGTGCCTGTCTCGAAATCGATTACCGAAATACACGAGGAGCTCCTCGCGCCCGACCGATAAGTACCACGTGTATAGTCGTCTAACAGAGAGCTTTTAGACAGTTCACTGACGGCATGGGCCGAGGCGGGGGGGGGGGGGGGGGGGGATCTTGTAATGTGTTTTGGGTCTCGCGAGTTCTTATGGTCTAGGAAAATCGACGGCTTGCTTGGATTCTGAGGGCCAAATGGGCCAGACAGGTTACGGTTTGTGTTGATTTGACGAGTACATGTGGCGCATTGTCGAACGGTGTCGGTATCGCGAGAGTGCCGAGGTTTCGGTCGCGCTGCCGTGCAGGAAAATGCGTTCCCGCGGTCAAAGGTATTGCCTTGCCGGCATGGGTTAGTACGTCTCCCGATTTTTGGCAGCGCCTCGGGGCACTGGGCCTATACTATAACATTGTAGAAAACCGGTTCGTTGCTGCCAAAGAACCTGAGACGAACTATAGGTACCTATGCCTTCTACCTTGGGTACCGATATCATGCCTCCACATGTTCGTGGTTTCACGCTTCTTGGGCCGCGCTCGAATCCCGTGTTTCATTGCATACTTGCAGATACCGTCTTCTTCACTGGGCTTGGGAGAATGTGTGTACAACTGTGCATATTACCTGTGCATATAAGGTATATTATACTGTACATTTAAATAGATTCAGCTGAAATATGTTTGAATATTTTGCATAAATTAGCTTTGTTTATACGTAAACGTCCATCGTGTCGATGAAATGATAGCAATTCAAACGAGAAACATGACCTGAAGTACTAATGTTAAATCGTCCATGACTGAGTGATACAAATTGCTGGAATCCAATTGTCTCTGTCGTTCTTTTCTATAGTTCTCTTCCAAAGCAGTTTGCGACCATTTAGATTGCTGATCTAGTTGGAAAAGTCGATGGGCCGCACAATCCACGACAATAACATAATGGGCTGCGCGATCTCGTCGGAGCGTGGCAGTCTCGAACCAAGTTCTGTGCAAATGGCCGCGCAATCACTCGGTTAAACACCAACAAATGCGTCCTCCGAGTGGCTACTGAAGTCAAACAGGCTGCAATCGAATCGACAGACCGCTACCTGTTTTATTCACATCCCATGGCTGGCAGATCCAATCTAAAGTTATCAGTTTTACTCGCCGGAGTGCATCGAAATTAAATCGATGGTTGGGAGGTGTGCATCGAACGCATCCAATGGTCAACGTTCCCGTTCTTGTTTCGGTTGCCGGAAGCGTCCCACACAGATATGCAGAACTGTCGTCACCAATAAAATAAATATACAGTTGGAAAACTGCAAGAAACATAAATAATTCGTTGCAATCGTGCAGTTAGTCCCAGAGGAACTATTGTTTGAATGTAGAGCATAGGTTTACAAAACAAAATATTATTCCTGAATTGCATGACCCAATTGAGATCTGCCAGAGGAGCAACGTATCTGATTGGATTCGATGCAGCATATAAATTTGTACTCCCGTTGCAGCTGACCGTTTAAATAAGTTTTAAGACAGCTAGTTATGAGCTTCAAGCTCGGTACTGGAAACTAGACACAGAGGGAACCATCCCCTCCGCCATTAGCATCTTGGTCTTGGTCTTGGTCTTGGTCTTGGAGCTGACCGAGACTGCCATCTGGTTCGTGCCACTACCAGATGCGATGCTGGCATACAAATTTGTACTCCCGGTGCAGCTGAGCGAGACTACCATCTGGTTCGTGCCACTACCAGATGCGATGCTGGCATACAAATTTGTACTCCCGGTGCAGCTGACCGAAACTACCATCTGGTTCGTGCCACTACCAGATGCGATGCTGGCATAATGTTGGCCGATTCGCGACGCATTTGATACAATTGCATTGTTATTGTTGGCGCTGTTTTTATGTTCACTGTTGACAATTTTATTTATTTATTCATTCTTTGAGTCTTAGAAATTCCTAATACTGTGCGGGACAGAATGAGCAGAATGTACAAAAGTAGGTGAACCGTTCTCAATTGCAATATAAATATAAATATACTTGCATTACTTCTTAGTTCTTGTAACCGTTAGAGCTGTGATTGTTCTTCATGGAAGGCACTTTAACGTATTCTATGTGGATGGGTGGTACCTTTCCTATGTTACCTACGCCAAGTAAATTTTTCCACGGTACCTACTCCTTCTCCTAGTGCACTTTATACCAGAGATACCCTTCTCCATTATGAGCTATAAATGCTGACGATATTGCTTTATAATGTAATGCATAGTATGCCCCTCCATGCTGAACGTTAATTAGCCTTTCATAACGTTTTATTACACGACTTTTATGGCCGCTTCACGGTACGTTTTATATACAAGAACACATTGTTTTAATTATTTCGCGGATGGCATTTAAAATGTTCAGGAAGAAATGTTTACACCGTATAGCATTTGCATCTAAATTATGAATATGGATTCTCGTTTTGTGTCATGTCCGGCCCTACGCGGACTGAACGAACTCTTCCGGGGATGACAAGACCTTGGCGATTCAAGGCCTCAAGGGTGCAGTTCCCGGTTTCGTTCACTTACAATGTAACTGGTGTTCAATTTGACACTGGTGTGGTTACCTTCTCTATTTCAATCTGCCCGTCATCTTTAGCTTCCCATCTACAAAGTTGGTCTTGCTCTTGCACATTCCCAAAACGCAAAGTTTTTCCGCTTGAAAGAATTTGACATGTTCTCGCAGAAAAACTTGTGTATAACTATGGTTTGAGATGCTATTCATTTTCTTGCTCTAACTTCAGCACTAGTTTACAAAAAAAAACTATTTCGAACTGGGGGTAGAAAGCTAAATGAAGTGGAATTGATTTCATGATGGCTGGAGTGCTTTAAAGTTTATTTCTCTTCCAAATAGCATGTTTTCAATAAATATTTTCACCGAGATTCATAATATATAAATAATAAAGACCAGCCAAATGTCTGCACACTTCAGCACAGTTCTGTCTCGCCGTGTGGTGAGATGTTTTGTCCCAATCGTTTGAGCGATCTCGTCTTGTTTCACAGCGAGAAAAGTTAAAAAGAATCTCTGTGTAGAAGTAACCAAACTCGTTCGTAAACCCACACCATTTTTTTGTACCAACATTCGAGCCAAAGAATTAGCTATGAAACATTTACGTTTAGAAGTTCCTGCTTTCGCTTTCAGATCAAATTTTCAGATTTATTATCAAAAATTATCCTCCCCTCGTACGGTATACCACATTGCAGCATGAAATATTTAAAGAAAACTCATATATTCAAAGTATATGTTTTTACTTATTTCTTCACCGAAGTGAAATATGAGAAGAAAATGAACTAACTTCTCCATTAAAGGCATATTGATTTTAAACCTCATAAGTCAGGGTCAGATATACAAAACATTTTTATTGCGAAAGTTATACATGCATCGGAATTTCAAACAACACATCTCTTCGAGGTAAATAACTGTTTAACATCCGACCCGATCCGATGTACCATGTTGTCCATCAGCCTCCCATCTCCATCCCCATCAGCCCATCGTTCGCAACGTCCGTCGCCCACACGTATACCGTCAGCTGGCCCGCGATAACAGCGCCACCGCACACCGACGCCGTCGAGTTACCGACACGTCGGTCGACCGTTGCGGCGTGTTTATGGGCCGGGGACGCCGCCGCCCGCCCCTGGTACAGGCACCATGGGCAGGCGTTCTTTCCGCCGACGCCTCGGGGGAGTCGCGGCCGCCCGAGTCCGACGATGCATTATGGCGCGCGATGCCCGCACCGCCGATCCCATGTCCTCGCGGTCTCGCGCGCACTGCACTGTCCACTGGCGGACTCTTGGGAGTGACAACATCCGCTACCGGCTGGAACAACGAGATATGGGCAGTGCAGGCACATGGCGTTTCGCTACTGTGATAATAATAGCTGTTCCGGTGGAATGAGTGCCATGTTGGGGGAGAGGGAGGGGTCGTCTGCAACAAAGCTGACCAATATTATACGCAATGAACGACGTTTAATTTAATTAACATCAGCGTCTTCGGTTACTATAAAATGGGGCGTCGGTTTAAAAGTTAATGTCCCTGTTAATTGAAGGTCATCCCTGTTAAATCGTTTAGTTTCCTGCACCCCCAGTTGGACCCGTGCAGTGTTCAGCGCGTGGCTGCAGCGATCCCTCCCAACCCTCGACCCGCTCGGGCCGGCCGATAACAACCCGACTGGCCCGCGGCGGTCGAGGCATTCCCGGCACTGATAGCGCCCAGGTATCGGTGTCGCCGACGAGGCATGCGAACGCGCTGCAGTACATCTCGTGTGTTTGGCTTTGAAGTACGTCGGGTGAGGAGATGATGAGGTCGTCATTGCACCGTATTGTCGCGTAGGGTTGTACTAGTTTTGCCACGCAGCTCGAGGATAGGACGGTGCTATACATGCGGCGATGGGGATTCGGCTGGCTGTCCTAATTATGAATAGATCTCATGCAAAGGGGAGCAAAGCGCGGTGCCGATTTCGCACTCTGCCTGCACTCTGCCTGCACTCTGTCTGCACTCTGTCTGCACTCTGCCTGCACCCTGCCTGCACTCTGCTCGCGTCTGCGGCTCGCCGGCGCTCGTGGCGCTCCGACCGCCACCCAATTGTCGTGTGATACGTGGGTCGCGTCCTGGGGATTTCGGGGGCCATGTGTCCCCCGCGTCCCCACTGCCGCTCCCCAGCCCCGGCAGCGACAAATAAATCTGAAAAAACTTGAGAATATTTATTTTCTGGTCTGGCTGTCTATACAACTCTCGGTGGATATCTCTCGTGACATGGGCTCGACTGGGACTGTTTGGGTGTCGCATAATTGCTTAAACAACTCGCCTGTCAGCCATTTAGGTACTATGGCCATTCCAGATGATAAGAGACACGCTGGTGTTACACACTGGCAAAATTCGGATATATTATATTAAATTACAGCCAGTTCATTTCTGATTCTGACGACCCTTGTCCATTATATTTTATTTGCGGAACTCGCAAGTTTACAGCCCCAGTTTCAGCCAAGAATGGTAACTTTAAGTCGTATTTCCTATTCTTAAAGTTATTGCAGATCTGTTAGTAGTGCCCCCCCCCCCCCCACCGCCCTCTGCCCCAGTACAGCCGCCCCCGGCAGCCCCCACCGCCCCCTGCCCCAGTACAGCCGCCCCCGGCAGCCCCCTGCCGCCCTCTGCCCCAGTACAGCTGCCCCCGACAGCTCCCCCCGCCCTCATGGAGGCCACAGCCACCGGTGGGAAATCCATGCCTCGTTTCAAAAGAAACCGTCAACATGGCCGATTGCGCGCCGATTCTTCTGGGCTTGTTCGACCTTTCCTCCCGCCCCCCCCCCCCCCCCCCCCCCCCCCGCCACCACGCCCACACAATGTGCTGCGTATCGCGGTATCCCTGGGCGCGTACACGTTTGATCTTTGCGTCGGCAACGCCAAGTAAAAGATCATTATTTTCGGAAAAGGAAAATATGTAAGCGCATTACATATATTTCTTCTGTCGTAAGGATATGATATTCAAACAGCGTTTTGCCTTTTTTATTTTTAAAGAAGATTTTTTTTTTCAAAAATCATACACAGCGAACACGAAATCCGAGGCGCGTACGTCTTATAAATACTTACTTAAAAAAGATTTATAATAATACGCAAAATAAAGATACCACGGTGTATTTTTTGAGCTTTTATGCATTCATTTTTATAGAAACTGCTTCATTGTCAATGTTGGTTAGACTCGAGGGCTGTTGTTGCGTTGAGAGCTGAGTGAAATGGATCGTTTTGCCGTGGCATTTCATAAGTGCCAGGTAACGCACAGAAAGGCACACACTCTAAACCCCACAAACATTCCACACGGTAACATTTTAATTGAAATTGAAAGTATCTTCACCGGTATAGGTATACCTACTCGCAACGCTCACCGATGATTACTTTACCAATTACGAACATTTGCGCCGGCCAGCAAATCCTCTCGGCTTTGCACTTCCGCGGCCCCCGCACAGTGCACCCCCTAGGACCTAATTGCATTCTTTCGCTGCTGGATTCCCCTCACTAATACCGAAAGTATTTACGCGCGTCCGCGGGCGTGTGGGAGGGGGGGCTAGCGGCGAGTGACATGACATTTACCTAGATTAGCATCCATCCATCATCCCGCGGTAACTCGCGGCGAGCGTCGCGCAATTACCGGCGCCATCGACGCGGCGCTGCGTCGCCGTCGGGTCTCGGACCGAAGCCCCCTCACGTCGCGAGCTTCCAATCCTTCGGTGCACACCATCACGAGCCGTCGAGCCGAGCGCGGACTTTTACTTTTGCACGCGTGATCGCCGATATGGCTTCCTTGCCAATCAAATAACCTAGTTTCATTCGACCGATCCGACCGGCCGACCGGCGATGATGCGGCTCGAGTGGTGCTGGCTGCACGCGGCGGTGGCGGTCTGTTCACAATAGGTACACATTCGCTGCCGAGACATACGACTCGACGCTTGGGTGGCCGGAGGAACGAAAGTGCACGGGGGACGCGCGCCTACGTTGGAGATGAACTCCGGAGCTCGCTCGGAGTGCAAATCTGCAATGATGGCTCGTTAAAAACTCAATCGCTCGTTAACTTGTCGTTTGCGTAGCAGCTGAGTCGGTCGGGCGAAGAGCTATTTCTTACGAGCTTTTGGGTAACGTGGCATGCCACGAAAAACCGGCGATTACAGTCCGTCATTTTATTTTTATATTCTTTTGTGGAACGATTGCTATAACTGGTTGGTCTCTCTCTAGAAGTTTGTGTTCACTGAGATGGCATAGAAAACAAGGCAGATCAATGTTATAGACTTTGCCGTTCCTAGCAGGATTTAATCCGCTAGTCGATTGTTGTTGAATTAATCCGTGGCAGCTAATTAATAGTCGCGGTGGCTCGTGCGCATGCGGCATGTCACGTGTCTCTTTCGGTTTCACGCATTTCGCACTCTGCCGCGTTCCCCCTGGGCAGGGCTGGCATCACGCGAACGCGGGCAACCCGCCCTTTCCCAGCGCGCCCTGTCCCATCGTGCCCTGTCCCATCGCGCCCTGTCCCATCGAACCCTGTCCCATCGCGCCCTGTCCCATCGAGCCCTGTCCCATCGAGCCCTGTCCCATCGAGCCCTGTCCCAGCGCGCCCTGTCCCATCGCGCCCTGTCCCATCGAGCCCTGTCCCATCGCGCCCTGTCCCATCGCGCCCTGTCCCATTGAGCCCTGTCCCATCGTGCCCTGTCCCATCGAGCCCTGTCCCATCGCGCCCTGTCCCATCGCGCCCTGTCCCATTGAGCCCTGTCCCAGCGCGCCCTGTCCCATTGCGCCCTGTCCCATCGAGCCCTGTCCCATCGAGCCCTGTCCCTTCGCGCTCAGTTTCGACCTCCAATGGCCCACGAGGACGGGGGCTGTCGCGGTCCGGGCCCAGTCTGGGGTCCCGCATCCCGAGGCCCCGTCCCGGACGCTGCACGGGGAGGACATTGGCGAACGCAATCACGATCCCGATCGCGTGTTGGGCTCAATGCCAAGACCACTACTTACATACATTCGCAAGAGGGCATCTAATTGCTGGTGCTTGCATTGTGTGCTTGCATTGTGTGCTAGGTACTTGAGACTGAGAGGCAGTGCTGCGTCGCGGTGCCCCTTCGGGTTACGCCATTATCGTGCGGTGCATGCCGTCGAGAGTACGCGCTGAGCGATCTGGTGGTGACAACATTTCAATGGCCGTGACTCCCACATCCTAGACTAACAAGTGTCCGCCATCGCTTCGCAGGGCGTCGAGATTGAACACTGGCTGGCCAGGCACACTTCCGGTCGTTCCCCCACAATAGGAGATTGGTACTTCTGAAGTAGACAGAAACTGTTTCGTTACGAGACTAAAATTGCATGATTTCAAATGTCAAATAGCATAAAATACATATAATATACTGGCCGAAGCTTGCGCGCAAACGTGCAATTACGGAGAATGGCGACATACACGCGTTCACTTAAAAACGGAAAATTCGAAAGAAAGGTTGCGCGTCGGATAGCGCAGAGACATGTTTATTTATTTGACCGGCCAATAAACTAGCGCCGCCTAATTATGAAAGTCGTTTCGTGAATAACTTAGACCGCGGCGCGCCACGATTTTATTGAGTAATCTGCGTGACGTATGCCACGATGTGTGTATCTGTATATTATTATGTGTTATAGTGTACATATGAAAGGATAACTGCGACCTGATATTGTGTCTGATTGCTGTTATTGTGCGGCGCGCCGGATGTTCCATTTGGTCGGCGTGTTCGTACGGCAGCAGCTCTCGTCTCGGCGGACATTGCGCGATCTCGGTTGCCATGCCTGCGGTGCAGCCGATAACTTGATAACGTTCGCACATACACATGCCAAGGAAGGAGGAAATATATTTTCGCTCTGAAATCACCTCGGGGTCGTCTTGTTTAGCTTCCAAGTTCCAATTCTGCTGGCAGCATCTCGTCTCCTGGATTTGACGAGCTCGAACGTCTTTCTTCCTGCACAGTTTCACTTATCGTCTGCAGCTGAGCTTGTGCATTGCGAAGGGTGATTCGCTGGGTGGCGCGGGGGGTGGGGGTCGGGGGTTAAGGGGAGAACTCTGCGAGCGTTACTCATGGCTGAACAATTAGCAATTAATTAGAAATCGTTATGAAATTTAGTGATCACACAGTTGAATTAGCAATTGTTCAGTGTGCGTTGTACGTTACGCGCTGCCCGAGGGGCTTGATTAAGAGATACAAGATTCGTGTTTTATGCAGTTGCAGGGGAGCAATTTGGATGGTGGTTTTGGGTGGTGTTCATAATCAGAAACTGGAGCGAGCTATATGTAAGCAATGGTCCAGACGTAGAGAGAGTGATGTTTTTTTGTTTTGGTATAGAGACCCTGACATATTTACTCAGACATTTGCATTAATTAATTGAAGACCCGCGGTTCGCGAAGGTGAGCAAACATCAGCCGAGGTGCCAATCGAATCGCGCAGCGCGCCTGGCGCGATCACGTCGATCATTCCCCGAGAAGTTGGCGGCGGCGACGAGGCGACTTTTTGTGATCCTCTCGTAATGACGTGTGCATGATGCTGGCAGCGATGCGCACACTGCGTTCTGTGTGTACGTAACGTAGTACCTACGTACGCGATTGCTGCTCGCGATTCATCACCGTTAATCACCGGGCGATGGTGTGACGTCGAGTACCTGTGCAATGAGCATGGGCGCATATTGATTGGAGCTCGCGCGGATTGCGCCGCGAGGCGGTGATTAAAAGTAGTCAAGTGAGCAGATGAACGCCTTGATTTGCGGCGCCCTGCGTTTCGAGTCGTATGGCGGTCGGTGGGTGGGGTGCAGGTCCCGCGGTCGCATGGCGGTGGGTGGGGTGCAGGTCCCGCGGTCGCATGGCGGTGGGTGGGGTGCAGGTCCCGCGGTCGCATGGCGGTGGGTGGGTGGGGTGCAGGTCCCGCGGTCGCATGGCGGTGGGTGGGGTGCAGGTCCCGCGGAGGCATGGCGGTGGGTGGGGTGCAGGTCCCGCGGTCGCATGGCGGTGGGTGGGGTGCAGGTCCCGCGGTCGCATGGCGGTGGGTGGGTGGGGTGCAGGTCCCGCGGTCGCATGGCGGTGGGTGGGGTGCAGGTCCCGCGGAGGCATGGCGGTGGGTGGGGTGCAGGTCCCGCGGTCGCATGGCGGTGGGTGGGGTGCAGGTCCCGCGGTCGCATGATGGTGGGTGGGGTGCAGGTCCCGCGGTCGCATGGCGGTGGGTGGGGTGCAGGTCCCGCGGTCGCATGATGGTGGGTGGGGTGCAGGTCCCGCGGTCGCATGGCGGTGGGTGGGGTGCAGGTCCCGCGGTCGCATGATGGTGGGTGGGGTGCAGGTCCCGCGGTCGCATGGCGGTGGGTGGGGTGCAGGTCCCGCGGTCGCATGGCGGTGGGTGGGTGGGGTGCAGGTCCCGCGGTCGCATGGCGGTGGGTGGGGTGCAGGTCCCGCGGTCGCATGGCGGTGGGTGGGGTGCAGGTCCCGCGGAGGCATGGACGCGGACCGCTCTACCGTGCAGGGACGACGCAGTCAGCCAGTCATCCAGCGAGCTGCAGAGCCGCGCCGTGAACGTCGAGCCGCGCGCGTTGCTGTTAAATTAATTAGAACGTGAATTCGTTTCGTTGTTTGCGCGTTGGCGCGCGAGTAAGAAATATGCACATAATTCCAACGTCTCTGGGGCCTAGGAGTTCTAATTGTTTGGCCTTTTTTGCTACGGAGGAAACGGGGGAAATGCTCTGGAGCTCCATTCCATTTCACATCTGCTCGCACGCTTATACATGATTGTAACTTCTTCTCTCGGCTTTTTTTCTTCTTCAAAACATAAAAAAATATATCATTTCGATATACTCGTAAATTCGGCAAAGAAACTGTACCGTGGGTAAACGTTGAGCGGTTTTTGGAATTTATCTTGACAATTATGATGTTTTTGTGCGCGCGATAAGCTGAAAAACATCGGCATCATCTCCCGGCACGGAAGGGACACTCAAACTGCGATCCCGAGTGCGAAGCTGCCGTGGCGTGCGTGCGAGTTCGAGGAGGAGCGGCGTCGACTGCAGCACTCCCCGAGGAGTGATTCTGCCTGCACGGCGTTCCGACGCCGGGACGTTCCACCTCCGAGGCGGCGGCGGCGGTGGCAAGCCGGGCGGGGGCGGCCTTCGCTGTTTGTGACCTGCATCAGCCGCCGGCTTACTTTTGACGCCGCTTCCACGTGGCATTGGTGCAAGGAGGCGCGGGAAAAAACTTGGGACCGGGAATTGTTGGCGGTGATTTGTTATACAAGTTTGCGAAGCGCGGTGAGAAAGTAGGACGCTAGCTTGGCGCATCGGAGTCTGTCCGGACTCCCGACTCGAGGACCGATCTGAGCGCGCGCGAGGACAAAACTGGACATGGACAAAGCATTACGTGCTATCCAAACAATCCGAAAAACTGGAATTTACCTATATTGAATGCAAATCTTCTTGATCTTGCAATTCCTATCCATTCTTATCTCTGGCAGTATCTTCTAGTTTATAGCAAGGCGTCGCCGCGTAAGACGCTGTTTGCCGAAGCCTTGCCGCCGCGCAGATTTGTTTAGTTTCCGCGTGTTTCGTCGAATATCGGCAGGGATTTGTCGAGCAAGATTCCCGCTTCCCGCTCTGTCGCACGACGCCGTCAGGAGGCGGCTCGACGCCGTAATAAGAGTAGCGTCGTGAGCCGCCGGCGAGCGGCGCGCGAGCAAACACTTTCCACGCCGGGCCAGGATTTCCCCCCGTTGTCCTGGCCGGC
Source organism: Nemoura dubitans (assembly GCA_921293005.1). Classification (NCBI taxonomy): domain Eukaryota; kingdom Metazoa; phylum Arthropoda; class Insecta; order Plecoptera; family Nemouridae; genus Nemoura; species Nemoura dubitans. Next base: position 51,772,123 of record OV121074.1, on the reverse strand, counting down.
AGTGGACGCCCCTTCGCCCGTCCGCTCGCTCGTACGTGTGGAAATGTGACTACTGGGTATCAAGTTGTGTTTGTTATTGCTCGAGAGTGACTACAGCTACACACGCGGCGTCGGCGTCGGCCGGCGTCGCGACGGAGGGGTTGTATAAAACAAACGTCGTTATTTGCCGTGCAGCGACGCTCGCACCGGGCGTCCACTCGCCGCGCAGCGCAGTTCTTTTTGCCGCCGCCAGGAGCGCTGGGCGACCGACATCGACGCGGGATCATCTTGCAATCACGAGAAATTAGAAAAGTTTCTGCTTTTTTTGCCCCCTCTGACGCTATTGTCGTACGTAGTGATGTCGTGTTGAAAGAATAGGTGTTTGAGACGTCACTATACATATATACCTTTTATTATGCTGCTAAAAAAGTTTATCAGCAAGCAATTCGTCGATCGCCGTTCGATGTATAACGTACATAACGTGCCAACCGAATTGCCCCGCCTGTCATCGAGCTCATATATCATTCACCGTCGTCGTGCGGACTGCAAAGCTCGCGCTGTCGTTTCGACTTTTAACTCTGACGTAGGAAATAAGAAAAATCGTCGGTTCGTTCGTTCGGCGGCGCGCGGACGTCGCATCTCGGCGGGCCGCGCGTTGTTTTTGTCGCTGGATTTGCGCCATGGCCGACGTTCGCCCCGGCAAACGATCGCGCGCGCCGGAATGCGAAATGCGTGTCTCCCGCACGATGACGCCGACGCCGACGCCGATGAGATAACGGCGTCGGTTGCGGGCGTTGCCGGCCGATCTTTCTATCCCGACGACGTCGTGCTGCGGCGCGGCGTGGCGCGGGATTAGGACGGGATCACGGAGTGACGCGGGTTAATAGATCGGGGAAATTCCTCCACTCTCCGCGCGCGCCAGACAAGTCATCTGTCAATGTTGAACATTTTCCTCGCGGCGTTGCTTGCGTTGCGATGGCGAGCGAGCCGGCGATCGATATGAGATCGACGCTTCATTTGTGTTGAAAGCATTTGCTGGAATGTGTTGGCCTGCGCGAGGGGTCCGGGGTGATCGCTCTGGTCGAATCTCTTCGCGGTTGCCTGTTCGCGTTTAGCTTTGTGTGTCTACACGCGATCGAAGGAGACTCGCTCGTCGTTGCCGTTGTCGCTGCTTCGTCCGGCGCTGCTTTGTGTCCGAATCGCGAGCTGCGCGCGGTCGGCGTCGGCGTCGCGGTGCGGTGGCCGCGACTTGACCGCAATCAGGACGTCAGCGTCCTCCGTCCTCGCTGGAGTCGGCTACACCTCCCTCCATGCCTGCAAGCTTGCTAAGCGTGCGTGGACCACTTTACACTCTACGGCACGCAAAACTAATCCGACCGTTCAAATTCACATTACTTTTGATCTAAATGTTTTCCGGCTCGCTGGATTTTCCCATTATGGCTGAGAGTTCTTTGTTGAAAAAGATGAATTTTATATTTTTGCGCGCGGGACTTCATCATCTCATCGCGTGGCGCTGGGAAATTGATTGCTGCAAATTGCGCTAACGAGCTCGAATTGATCAAATCTTCCTTCTCCTCAGCGCATATATTAAATGGACGGCCGTTATTATGAAATCTTGATTGGCTTTATATTAGTGCAGAGCTGTTTTCGGTTATTCCTGTATGATTTTTTCTTTCGAGCTGGCTGACTGCAACTTAATTACGCGTCATTTGTGCCAACTGATCGCTCCTGAGTCCTGCTGCTTGAGATGAATCGCAAGTTGCAGCAGCGGAATGAAGTTATTGACGTCGAATGTGATTCTTATTGCTACATGTCCGCCAATGGTTAAAACCCGCGCAAGAAAAATGAAATCGCATTTCGAAGAGCCCAATTGTGCTATACAGAAATTAATTACTAGAACAATCATAAAAAAAATGTACGCAATTAATTGTGTTCTCGAGGAATTACGACTTGGCGGTTCATTAATTTCTTAAAATATAATTTATAGTAGAAATTGCTTGTACTGCTTCAACTTGCGCAGCATATTTTTTGTCTAATGTAATCATGAAGCAGCCCAAAGAAGAGATCTTAAAACACCGAGTCTGAACAAATTTCAATTATAGCTATACCTTTATAATATATAAGGTATACCCAGTTTACCGTTTCAATTTCCGCTCTGCATAACGCGCTTATTTCAGTAAAGAAAATAATTACATTGTTTTAGCATAAAGTCGCGCTCGCCTTCCCTATATATAGATAGGTAGGTAGTGATAGGTATAAAGCGTGGATCAAAACGGAGCAGAGCGGCGCGACCATATACCTTGCTGGCATTGCGCGCGGCCTGTTCACCCTGGACCAAGATGTGTGCGGGGGCGGGGGCCAATTTGCTTGGCACGCACGCGACGCGACGGGACGCGACGGCATGGGACAGGTCACACGTAGCCACCATGTTCTTGGGACGTCCCGGCTAATTGGGGCAAGCACTTGCAAGTGAGGGAGGTATAGCGAGCTCCGGCGAGGACTCCGGAGTTGTTCGAGTCAGCTGCAGTCGCCACCGCCACCGCTGCCGCCGCCGCCGCCGCATTATAATTCATGTATTCCATTCCACTCCGTTCCGTTCCGTTCCAAGACAGCCACGTTCTTGGGCTCGCTGGCTTCCCTTGCCGCTCATAGCTTTGTTTGTTTGTGTGTGTGTGTGTGTGTGTGTGTGTGTGTGTGTGTGTGTGTGTGTGTGTGTGTGTGTGTGTGTGTGTGTGTGTGTGTGTGTGTGTGTAGCTGACATATTGTTGGTAAGAGACGTGCTAAGAATACTTACCTGGTCGCCGAGGAACTGATATACTACTGATTATTCGTGTACCAGTGGCGTAACTTCAGCTCAGTCGTACGGACGCCACTGTAACTTGTTTGTAATGTCGATGGACGCTTCGCTGCAGGTGGAAGCGAAAATATAATTCGAGCTGTAACGTGATTTGAGCACATTATAATGTAATCATTTCATTTTGTTTGGAATTTGTTGGCATACTTAAATCCGAATTCCACAGACACACACATAGGTAGTACATATTATAATAATGCGATGTTGCGCTTCCCACAAAATCACGTCGACGCGATACGTATTTAAATACACCACGTCACGGAACTATATTTGTATCCCATTCGAATTTCTAAAGCTAATTAACTATGCGCGTCATGTGCATGTCAAAGTGTAACATCCACGCTGCAGGTGGTTTTTTTGTCTGCCGTTTTTTGCCCCCATGTAACACGTGAAACCTTGAAAAATCACTTCAACTCACATTTCACAAAGCATCGAAACTAAACAGCGGCCGGCGCGGGCAGCCACACGGAAAATCCAGCAATTCGCATGTGTTTTCCTCGCCCCACCCCCACCCCCACCCCCACCCCCACCCCCACCCCCACCGTTTTCCAATCTATGAAGGAGCGCGCAGCCTCTTTCGTCTCGAGCGTCGCCAGCTTAACGTTATAGAGCAGGTTATAGTGTCACTCAACTCTCGTGTCTGCGAAATTGAATATATCACTGAAGTGGATGTATTGTCCGCCTCTCTGATTGGTCTGGCCCGAAATACGTATATATATATACGTATTCCGCGAAGGTCCAAAACACAACAACACTCTACCATAATTGTTTTTCCATTGTCGAGATATTTGCTCTCTCTCTCGGCGCTGCACTATAGAGTCAATGGTGACGGCGCTTCATCCCTTCCATCGAGCTGCTGCACGCTTCCACCCGGCCGTCCATTCTAACCATCCACTCCCACCCCCATCCGATAGCTGTTGTGTGTATTTTAACTTTTAACCTCTCTCTACACAATGTTAGCTCTTTCCCCAGATATATTGGCATTCTGACTGAGTTGTTCTTAATTAGAATTCCTCTCTCGACTCATCTACCGCGTCCCAGTCTGTGTGTATGTGTGCATTTACACCAATGCGCCCTCGCCCTCGCTCGGCCAAACTTTTGACTTATCTGTGTCGGTCTGCGCGGCTCCAGGGGGCTAGGACCGCCGAATGTAATCGGGGCGTTTGCTTTGACGTGCGTCTCGCTCGCTCGCGAAGTGCTTTGCCTGCGCGTTCGCTCTCTCGGACGCCTCCACCTTCCACTAAGCATTGTCCTTTGACGCGAGACCGTCCGACGAATCTGCGCTGCTCAAACAATATAAGGTACGCGCGCGCCCTCGCGATTGATCGACGACCTCTGCATAAAAATCTACGTGCGCCCTCAAAGTACCGCGCGGTTCTCTGATCTTTACAAGAGGAGGATGTAATTTATTTCCAGTTTTTGCTCTCTATATAAGCTGATGGTTTAACACGGGGGTGGGGGGGTTAACCGGTTTCGACCCCTCCCGCACGCAAGGGCAACATGTATGGTTAGTGCAGGTTTCCTGGATTACTGGCATTTGACCTGATTTAAAATCATCGTTTTCTGGCTGCGTTTAACATGAACGTGTGAAGAGGTCACGGTGACTCGAGCGATCTCTTGGTGCTCAGTTTTCCACGTGCAGCTTGCGGAAAACCATTCCAGTTTTCATTCGCACGACTCAGAACGGAAATTTCAAACTCCATACACATATTGCCATTGCGAAATACCTCGCTATCCGTCTATCAAACGAAAGTAATGACAGCGAATTGACACCAATGCGATGTAGAAACTAGAAAGAGCCGCTACTGTATTCGCAGTGCATTGTTTGGAATCGAGAGGAAATGCCGTATAACTTCCATCGACAGTCGGCCTTCCTATTTATAAGCAGAATGGATTTCTTCGTCTTGCGGTCTTGCGATAACCACCGGCCGACCGCCGCGCGAACACACGAATATTTATTGCTTTTAATAATGTATTGCACGAGACCTTGTACCAAATGCCATGAAAAAGTACTCATTACACGTACACAAGCTCCGTTCTATTGATACTAATCTCACACGGGCTGGAGGTTGCGCCTCGACGCAGGCAAGGACATGAGGCTAGCCGGCCGAATCTCCAACCACAGCGTGCAGTGTGATTCTCCAACTCGCTGAGAAGACATGCCTGTCATTACACAGCTGGAATACCTACAATGTAATTGACAGAACAATTAGGAGCGCTCGTCACCGGAGTGTCCGTCCGGTCAAAGGACTGGCGAGGTCGAGGCTGAAGACGCGCGGCAAGGATGCAGCCTCTCAACGGATCCTAATGCACGACGGACTGCTGGATACCGCAGCGGAGTCGGCTGCGCGCTATGGGTTTACCAGATTGACATTGGAAACGTGTTTGTGTATCTCTTTGCCATCGACGGTATGGGCGCAAGATGCCGTCGCCGTCGTTCTATCGACGCGAGTTACAGCTGTGTTGGCATTCGGAACTAGAAACAGAAAGTCATTTGCATGCATTTCGTCGATGTCTATGAAAGCGTATAAAAGTCAGCCGTGATTTTACTTTTATTGACGGAACGTTACAAAATAGCTCATGAAAAAGGGTTTTCAACTGTAACATTTACCTCTATACCTATATATAGACCTATACCTATGCCCAACTGTTCCCGAAAGAGACTTGCGAAATTCGATCTGAATGGAAAGCGAGTTTAAAGTTCGGCGTCATACTTCGGATTCGGGTGATTTTTGTGCTAATTTGCGCAAGATTGTCGCGCTCTCGGCGTGAATGGGCGCGAGATGAACCAAATTGAGCGCGCCGCGACCGACGACCGACGACCGTCGACAGGACTTTTCCACCCCGTGGATCACGCGCAGGGCACGCGGGCCTTGCGGGCGATATATATGTCACAGCTTTTTGTTATTCGCTCGCGGATTCAAGCCGTACGAAAATGCATGGTTCAAGTAAAACGTTTATATGTTGTCTTTCCATCGCGATTGATCAATTACGTGGGCTCGACGATTCTTTGTTGTATTTCATCGATATAAGCTATAGAAAGTGAAGGACAAACTCGGTGCTAGAAATTCAGCAAAAAAAAAAACACGTGGTGTATTTTTTGTAATTACAAATTAGTAGCATAATTGATTGAAAAGCACGCCTGGATATAGTTAGGAACACGCGTGCACACTATGAATAATCTTTTCCTAAACATGAGTTATCATGCCGTGATTATACTATGCACATAAACTTTAGACTTTACAATGCATGACAGTTTTGCCAGATAATAAAACAAATTCTTAAAGGCACCTTTATGTTTGCTGGTACACGTTTAAAACAATTATGTGTGTTTTGCCTGAATACGATTGTTTAATTACTTCCTTACAGCGAAGTCCTTTGCCTTGCCGTCGCACGCACTCCTCTACCTCGGGGTCACAAATTGCCCCTCCCCCCCCCCCCCTCCCCTTGGCATGCCGGCACCATTCCGCCCTTGATATTCGGTGCCGAGACGTGCCCCGTCCATGCGATTTTCACATACAGGGGCCCTCGGGGCCACAAATTGCCCCTCCCCCCCTTGGCATGCCTGCACCATTCCGCCCTTGATATTCGGTGCCGAGACGTGCCCCGTCCATGTGATTTTCACATACAGGGGCCCTCGGGGCCACAAATTGCCCCTCCCCCCCCTTGGCATGCCTGCACCATTCCGCCCTTGATATTCGGTGCCGAGACGTGCCCCGTCCATGTGATTTTCACATACAGGGGCCCTCGGGGCCACAAATTGCCCCTCCCCCCCTTGGCATGCCTGCACCATTCCGCCCTTGATATTCGGTGCCGAGACGTGCCCCGTCCATGTGATTTTCACATACAGGGGCCCTCGGGGCCACAAATTGCCCCTCCCCCCCTTGGCATGCCTGCACCATTCCGCCCTTGATATTCGATGCCGAGACGTGCCCCGTCCATGTGATTTTCACATACAGGGGCCCTCGGGGCCACAAATTGCCCCTCCCCCCCTTGGCATGCCTGCACCATTCCGCCCTTGATATTCGGTGCCGAGACGTGCCCCGTCCATGTGATTTTCACATACAGGGGCCCTCGGGGCCACAAATTGCCCCTCCCCCCCTTGGCATGCCTGCACCATTCCGCCCTTTATATTCGGTGCCGAGACGTGCCCCGTCCATGCGATTTTCACATACAGGGGCTCCTTGAAAGCCCCGACAGGGCCCCTTCCATGCCTCATGGCTTCATAAAGTAACCATAAAAGGCCCCAGGCCCCCTGGCAGGGCCGTAGGGTGACCTCTAAGTGCACTTTTAACCCCCCGGCAAGTCCATGGCAGAGCACATCCGGACTTTGGGCCCCCCGAGACTCTTTGGCAGGGCCTCTCGGGCTCCCCGAATGCCAGTGACGGACCCCCATAGGCAGATCTCCGCCTCGCTGTCGACGCTTTTCGGTCCCCCTACCCCCAGCTGCCGACTGTGTACCGCGTTTGAATTACGAATTAAGACCCCATTGTCCTGGGACACAGTCGTGGAATCTCGCGTCTTGCAAGGCGCGTCGGCGTCGCCGCCGCTTTTGTGCCCGTGTCGCGGCGCGCGCGGATTCTGCGTCGACGCTTTTATTAATTAATTTTGGCTGTGTTCAGTATTAATGAAATGTTATGTTCGCACACGCACACACGCACACACGCACGCAGAGTTGTCACGGTTGCGCGCTTTAAGATGCGTATTTTCTACAAGCCAGCAACCTTTCCGTGCTCGTGACTTCGAGTTAAACGCGCGAAAGCCTCTGGTAACATTATCAAATTGACTTATGGTAAATGTCGGGCAACCTTTGCGTCCCAAACAGACTTTGCCTGCCGATGGAACGCGATCATGCCAGTGCGCGGCAGTACTGCATCTAGCTCAGTTTATTTACAATCTGCAGTACAATCATTTGATTGCATTAACTATGTCGACTTCTTGTTGCAATTCGCAAATCTGGAAATTCTGAAATTTGATCACGAACCAGCAGTACCTGCACAGAGTGTACTTATTTGCCAATTATAAGGTTCATTCAAACTCTGTACCAATACAAGAAAGCCAAACAATATAGGGCACGGAAAGTTATTGAAGAAATAAGATGTAATCATTTCGAATTGGATTAGTTATATTATCCTGGAGGCTAGCGTTGTCCTCGACGACTTTTTGGACAAGTCGTGACACAATAAATGGATCCATGTCATATAGGTAAAGTACGTATATATAGGTAGGTACCTCCTAAAGGTATGCAGATGCGCTTTATATAAATGCGCACTCGTCAGGTTGCTTCGTCTGACAGTTAACCCAGTTGCGTTTAGCTTCATTCATGTCTTTAGACGGATAGACGTGTGCGATGTTGCATTTCGCTTGCATTTCGCTTACATTCTTGCACTTCTGACGATAATCGAGTTTGCTTAAATGCAACGTCTGTAAGTAACCTATACAACCTACACAACGTTCATGTCAGGAAAATCGCGAACTGCATGCGAGAGCGTACATGTTATATCCATTGTAAAACTGTCGGCGAGATTAGATTCTTGTTGATAAGCCGTTTACTAAGTTGGATGATGTGTGTTAGGTAGGCAGCGCGCAGTACTAATGGGGGCTGACGGTGGCGGGCAGAACTAAAACTTTCCTCCCGTCAGCTTTATCATCGTCATGTTGTATTTGCTATAATATAGAGAACCATTTACTAATTTGTTTCATGCGAGCATGACAGTGTATATGGTGCAGTACATGTTGTAAATTGCGAGTACTGCGGGTAATTTATCGGGCCAATATTTCTCTATTAATCCGATATTTTATTTAATGTGATTTCGGGTGTCCCCGTCCGGATGTGTCCCCATGGCGCCCCGCAAAAGGTGGTTGGGGTGGGCGGGCTGAAAAACACGCGCGACCCCAAACAAGATATCTCGTCAGGCTATACTTGCGAGCCCGTGATTTATGACGACCGCCAGCCACCGATTCGAAATGCATCTCCCCTAATGGTGGCACATATTAATTAGGCGACACTCTGGCTTCGGAATGATGCGACACTCTGGATTCGGAATGATGCGACACTCTGGATTCGGAATGATGCGACACTCTGGATTCGGAATGATGCGACACTCTGGGTTCGGAATGTCGCGACACTCTGGATTCGGAATGATGCGACACTCTGGGTTCGGAATGATGCGACACTCTGGCTTCGGAATGATGCGACACTCTGGATTCGGAATGATGCGACACTCTGGCTTCGGAATGATGCGACACTCTGGATTCGGAATGATGCGACACTCTGGATTCGGAATGATGCGACACTCTGGATTCGGAATGATGCGACACTCTGGCTTCGGAATGATGCGACACTCTGGATTCGGAATGATGCGACACTCTGGATTCGGAATGATGCGACACTTTGGGTTCGGAATGATGCGACACTCTGGATTCGGAATGATGCGACACTCGGGATTCGGAATGATGCGACACTCTGGATTCGGAATGATGCGGCACTCTGGGTTCGGAATGATGCGACACTCTGGATTCGGAATGACGCGACACTCTGGATTCGGAATGATGCGACACTCTGGATTCGGAATGATGCGACACTCTGGATTCGGAATGATGCGACACTCTGGATTCGGAATGATGCGACTCTCTGGATTCGGAATGATGCGACACTCTGGATTCGGAATGATGCGACACTCTGGGTTCGGAATGATGCGACACTCTGGGTTCGGAATGATGCGACACTCTGGGTTCGGAATGATGCGACACTCTGGCTTTGGAATGATGCGACACTCTGGGTTCGGAATGATGCGACACTCTGGGTTCGGAATGATGCGACACTCTGGATTCGGAATGATGCGAGCGGCGTTGGATTGCGGAATCGGGACGCGCGAGACGCGACTAAATCATCCGATGCGCGCCGGGCATTTGTCTCAATCGCGGAGTGTGAATCAGCGGCGATTCCGGTAAACAGCGGCGTGTTTCGGGCTGAATTAACGGCGGTAGTAGTTCATCATTATCGCGCGGGCGGCGGGGTTGCAGTACACTCATTTACAGCGAGAAGTCCATTTAGGGTTCATAATACGAATGAAGATAAGCGCGGGGCGGGCGAGTGGAGGGCGGTGAATACGTGGCCGCGTGATTAGAGTGCAGTTTTGCCCGGGACATGAGTGTATGTGTCCGCCACGGTGATTCGCTTTCGGAGCATTATCGGGATTAAAATGTGACGTTACAATGATTGGATCAGGGCTTATCAGACACTCTGTTTACAATTTGACAGCTTGGAAATCTAATCACCGTGTATTTTAACTGAAAGCGGTGATAATGTATATTGTGATGTGTTCGCTAAGCTGCATTGTCTGTCGATAGGGGTGGTTTGATATAATGTAATATGCGCACGGATCATGGTATATGTTTAACATGCCATTGTCTGAATGCGAAAGAGTAAATATGGTTTGTTGATGTGTGTTTTTACAAATTGTCTGTGAGCGGTGCAATATGGGTGCGTGGATCTCGGCTTTCGATGCCGTGTTTTCGTCTCGTGCAGCCCTCGTATTGGACTCGCCAGTCGCGCGCATCCTTGCCCTGGATGAGACGAGGGACCGCGATGATTGATGGCGCGCGCGCTGCCAGCGCTGCAGCGCGGAGAGCGCGGAAAACCAGCCGAGCGGATTTTCACACCCGCGGAAATAGGTTTTGACGAGAGAAAGTCTATCAATAATAGGAAGAATTTTTCATTGAGCTCGATCGAAAATAGATCAACAGAATTGAGTAATTTATAAACGTTGGTGGTAGGATATATATACACTCTCTCTCTCTCTCTCTCTCTCTCTCTCTCTAAGGGATGAATATATTGAAGAGGCGGTGGCGAAAAAAAAGCTGTAAATCTTGCTGATGAAAATGTCGACCTAGTGCTCCGCGTATGGACGTGATTTTTCCCCCTGCACACTGCTCTGGCGATGCCGATGGGCTTGGCCGGCATCGGTCCACCGTTTAAAAATTACTCTGCCGCGCGGTGGACGCAGCACATGTCGGCTGGCTCGGAAAACTCGGAAAACTTACGGGAAACGCGCGGGAAACTCGCCTGATTGGGTTTGCACTCGCCGGCCGAGCGTTTGCCTCCAGCACGACAATGTGTTCCTTCGATTAACGCTCCGAGACGACTACAGTGCGCGAATTTGCGTATTACGAACGTTTGTGTGCAAACCGCAACAGTTTGATGGCGCCCGGCCGCGAAGCGCAGACGAACTGAGAATGTAATTTCAACGCGATTCCATATAAAGTACTCTAGGCGAAGTCCTTCATGAATAATTAAGATGCAATGAATGCAGCACGAGGAATACATTTTCTTAAATTAATTTAATTGCTGCGATGCTCGATTTGGTAGCTCAGCAAACTCCCCATAGCGAGATCTCGCGGTTCTCTATACCTATATTGGATAAAAAAACAACGGATATATTCGAGAAGGGAATTCTTTCAGCCAGTGGCATTGCTTAAAGCGGGTATTTTTTTAAAGGAGATGCCTTGTTACGGGACTCGATGGCGGAAGGACGCCGCTCAATTCCCATACATTACACCAAGACACATTGGCCACCGCTCATCGTTTCTCTATCAAATTCGCACAGATTGAAGATCGACTTCGCCAGGGTGCCCCGATGCTAGATGTAAGCGCAGTGACATTGGCACTAGAGGTGGCCCACTGACCCTCCTGCGTGCGCCAAGTGCCAGTTAGTGTATCTAGATCACCGTTCGACGAGCAAAAGGGAAAGTGCTCTCGCTCGCGCCCGCCCGATACTCGTATCCTTCTTTCGGCTATCAACGATCGGATCTAAAGTGACGGTGGACAGCCGTCGCCTGCGCCCGTGCCGTGCCGTGTCGTGTCGTGTCTTATGCAACACGCTCGCCGTGCCCGTGTCACGTGCCACGAGCGCCTCTCAGATCGAACGCTGCGTGCTGGACCACGGAGATGGACGACCGTTAGTGCGGATCGCTTTGGGGAGCCCCAGCCCTTTAAATGAAGATCTGACTCGGAACTTATTCCGCATCGGAAATCGTCAGCAGTTTTCTTTTTTGCATAATATACCGCACCAGATGTCAAATGCAGGACGGTTTCCTCCATATTTGCTTTTGTGTGTGGCTGTGTGTCGACGCTTTTGTGCAATATTGTGTAGAAACTATAATGGTCGATGTGTTGTGATGTAAATCATGTAAATACCTCGTCGATTAAGGAGTGTTAAGACCGCGACGTATATCGTTACCGCAGAGCGGTTAGTGCAATTGTTGGTATAATTGGTTCTTTCAACACTGTTTCTTGTGATGGTATATATATGGCATTGTTCTTCCGCATTCTGTCGCCGCGGATTAATTGCCGTCGCTGCAACTGCACCGGTGCATCGCGGTGCATCGGTTCAATGCTTGGCGACAAGACAGACGGTAACCTTTGAGACTTGTTCCTGCACGTGCATAGCTCGATAGGTATACTTACGACTTAACGAGATCGATCTGGCTGCCGCCCCCCTCCCGTCCCGCGGCCCGCGCTCTTTGTTTATCAAACGGGCTCGAGTTGGTATGCCATCAATTCGGTCGAGAAATTCACGCGGCGCGGCGCGGCGGTTTCTTGCGCGCACACTTTGCCGAGTGTGTTTTTGCGCGCCGAAAGTTTGGCCGGGGCGTTGATTGTGAGTTAGTCGTGCCGTGCAGATCTTAAGTCGGCAGATGTCGGGATGGGATGCGAGGAAAAAGTGGATGATCGGAGAGTCTTTTATTTACCGAATCGCGTTCGGGATTGAGAGGGGTTATAGTTATAGGCTGCATTCTGAGCTAGGGTTGCAAATTGGAATCCGAACTGTCTACAAAAGTAATAACCGAGCTGCTTTGAAATTATGTGCCCTTTTTTATGCGTTACACCAAAACTTGTTAAACAAAGCAACTTTTTTTGGAAAAAAATCATAAAATGCTTTATATATATGTGTGCACAATGTTTACGAGTTTGCACTGTTTTATATACGAACTGCTGTAACATATATTCAAAAATACATTTTGCGGAAGAAATGTGGGTCAATAAATTGCCCATTTAATTTGATAATAATAATAATGGGCTCACCCCACGGGATGTGCAGCTTCATCTTGCAAGTCTAACACCAGAAGGGGGAAAATTGTATTAAAACTTTATTATATTTTGCGGCAGTATATATAGCTATATAATAGGTATGGTAGTAGTGTATGCGGGTGTTCGGATCTATCGCAGTTGCGACGAACGAAACGAATGACCGCCAGCGCCACGAGAGTCCAGGCGATGGCAAATTGGCCGACCTCGCAGGGTGTTGCTTTCACAAGCGCCGCGGCGCCTCTAATAGCAGTGAGGGGGAGGGGGGAGCGCCGGAGGGGGCGTCGTGACGCCGGACGTCCTTTCAATTAGACGCCTCGACATCGGCCAATTAACGCCTCTAAACAAGATCGTTATCTCAAACCGAGCCGCTGGTACAGCCACCAGGCAGTGATCGCCAAGATGAGTCGGCCATGCCTGTCTCTGTACAGCGCGCGCTGTTTCAGAGTCCACCAAGCACCAACGTCCCCGAAGTCTGTGTGCCACCGGCGCTGCGCTCACCCCTTTGCTTTCGCCTTCGCAGTTGTATTCGTGCACATTTATTCGTTTTTAGGAACGTTTCATCTTGTTCTCTGTCAACACTCACAGTCATGCACATGGTAGACATTTTCTCTGAAGCATTTTTGAGTAAAAATCAGCGCGCCGAAACGCCGCGACTGTGATTGGTTTGTTCCGTTGTTTGTTTTTCCTCTCACCGCACATTCGCAGCCGCGTCGCTTTGCCCGCGTTTTCTCTCGCCAACTGCTGTGTTGTTGCGTTGTCGGCGTCCGGGCTCCGCGTATACGCTGAGAATTATCACGTGCGCCGACGGGCGTATTTTCCAAGTTGCATCTTTGAGCACATAGTTCGAGCCGGAGAAACCGCTTTGAATCAAGTTTGTGCCCCTCGGCCGTCGAACGCGGCGCGATTCGAGCACGGTGGCACCGCCGAGTGGCGCGGGTTGCCTACACGCAGACACGCCCGAGCACTGTGGCACCGCCGAGTGGCGCGGGTTGCCTACACGCAGACACGCCCGAGCACTGTGGCACCGCCGAGTCGCGCGGGTTGCCTACACGCAGACACGCCCGAGCACTGTGGCACCGCCGAGTCGCGCGGGTTGCCTACACGCAGACACGCCCGAGCACTGTGGCACCGCCGAGTGGCGCGGGTTGCCTACACGCAGACACGCCCGAGCACTGTGGCACCGCCGAGTCGCGCGGGTTGCCTACACGCAGACACGCCCGAGCACTGTGGCACCGCCGAGTGGCGCGGGTTGCCTACACGCAGACACGCCCGAGCACTGTGGCACCGCCGAGTCTCGCGGGTTGCCTACACGCAGACACGCCCGAGCACTGTGGCACCGCCGAGTGGCGCGGGTTGCCTACACGCAGACACGCTCGAGCACTGTGGCACCGCCGAGTCTCACGGGTTGCCTACACGCAGACACGCCCGAGCACTGTGGCACCGCCGAGTGGCGCGGGTTGCCTACACGCAGACACGCCCGAGCACTGTGGCACCGCCGAGTCTCGCGGGTTGCCTACACGCAGACACGCCCGAGCACTTTGTCGCGCAGCGCGAGCTTTAATCTAGTCACACATAACTGGATTGTCTTTATACTTTACGACTAAGATTGTTTTCCATCTTGACGGCTAGGCTCGGCTGGTCTGCCCGCGGTTTTACGACAAACCCATAAACGTCGAGATTGATTTTCATATCCCCCCCCCCCCCCCCACCACCATTCCTTGGTAGCTGCAACTGCAATGGGGTTTCGCTCCTCCGACGCTCTGGTTCGTTTTTTCCCTCCTGGTTCACGTTTGAAAGGCTCGCGTGATTTCGGTTTGCAATTCCATACATCGTTAGCTGTCTGAGACGCTATCCGAGAGGCCATCACGTCGCAGATTGCAGCGAACTCGTGTTCTTTTATGTCACCATTAAATTGTACCTCGCGGTGCCTATCTTAGTTGTGTTCACCGACACTGATTTGACTTGTTTTGCCAACTGCAGTAAAATAACTCGACTGTTTGCCGCTGGTTTACAGCCAGGACAGCGCTCTGTCGGCTCTAAATAGGTCGGTGCTAGTGTCCTGGCTGCTGCTGTTGGCTGGCGTGGCCTAATAAGTCCTTAGTCCTTACTTAGTCTTCGCCGGGGTTAATGGTAGAAGGCAGGATTACGATGGCTTAGAGCTTACGCCGCGTTCTACCATTGTTTTAATGCATTCAAATCACACGTTTTATGTACGGTTTTTGTTGTAACGGGTTTTTTCAAGCTCCTATCTGTTGCTCGCTAGCTAATAGCCAGTAAATAAATGCAATCCCTTTTAGTCCATTGGACTGTTTGCTTAATTTTTACTGGTTGCAATTGGTTTTATAATTGCGAGTTGTTTTTAGAGCGCGTAGTTTGCTAGTTTTTCATCACTATTTTCGTTTCATAAATTAATGGGATTATCAACATTTTAATAATGGTTTTAATGGACTCTGCTAGAGTGCATCGGCACACTATTTGTAAAATTAAAACCGTGTCTGCATAAAGATGATAAAAATAGTATCATAAAATGAAATTACAGGAATTTGCTCAAACATATATCGCAAAAAAAGTAAAAACAACATAGCTGTTTCGATAAATCTAATTAACAAAGGCATGTCAAGCCCCTTCCCTGGATTCGCCATGTGCGCAGGTATCAGCAATTTCTGGGATCGCGTTTTCGCCTTGCCAGATCACCACGTACCATCACACCCTGCTATGGGTACATAATGCGGTACAGCAGCTTCAAACGGAATGCGTCCGCCGTTCGATCTTGAACCCGCACCCCTGGGCACTGGGGGCGCGAGGAACCAAGTTATAATTTAGCGTGCAAATAATCAATCTGCCGAGCGAGGGGAGTCATTCCATCACGCCCCTCACCTCCACACCCCTCCCACCGTTCCCCTGGCACACACGCGGCCGCAGTGGGTATGTCTACACACATTTCCAACCGCCGGAGATTGAGTTTCCGGCTGTGTCTTTGCGTGGCAATCACTTCCGGTGACGGTATCAAGATCTCCCGGGTTTCGTATCTACAACGATCCAATTGCTCGATCGCGGAAATGCGTCGAGATCTGATGATGTAAAAGCCTTATAAGGTTCACTCGAGCCATGGGGCTGGAACCACATGCGACCAGATCTGATTATGTGTATACCAATGCCGAGGGGGTGACCGGATATGTTTTCATTGGCAGTCGCCTTGTGACGGAACTTGGAAGGGGTTATTTGATTTTACATTCGATTATCTGCTTTTGGACTTGCAAGAGATATCTTTCTTTCGGGCATGGAAAATCGTACAAGACAGATGTTGTCAGCCTCTGGCATTTCTTTTAAAACTCTTCTTGGTATACCAGAGTCCTATATGATATTTACTTTTGTATAGGTTTATAACTCTGATACGTACAAAAATAAATATCTGCGCGAGGCACTTACAAACTAATTGCTGAGAGTAGGTAGGTATAGGCTTTCGCTTGAAAATTAAACTAATTTTCCCATTGAGTTTCTTTCTAGGGTGGGTTTAATAATGTTTATAGAGATCCACTCCACTCTGCTCAGATCCACTTAATTTAAACTGAAGTCGTTCAATTTTTCGAAAACTCCTAAAAGATTTCATACACTTTTTATACATCTCAAAGTAAAGTTTCTCTTCGCGAATCATCTCCAATATTTTTTAGGTATATATAGTTACAATTAATCTAATTCAGCCTAAAGCATTTTATTATCTCTAGAATCCGTAATTCTTTCCTAGATAAATCGCATATCTGTAGGCGCATACTTTGGTGAATCGATAATCTGGTTCTGTGAGATGTGAATTGCTGGCTCTGACTTACGGTGATTGGCCGAGCTCTGTCGCTGAAGCGCAGGGACGCATTATTCCATTTAGTGCCCAATAACCGCGATGTTAAATTGCCACAATATGGATAATATCATGTACTGTTAGTGTAACTTACCGGTACCATATACTAGCATACTGGTAAGTCGATCACACGACTTAAAACAGCATATGTACATCGTCTAACAATTTCAATTCATTTTCTGGACTCACATCTTTGACATTTCTTTGTGTGTGTTTTCTTCGGTGTTCGACCTTGTGTGTGACATTTCTCCGGACTTGATCGTGCGTTGTCGGTCGTATACTCGATTTTTTTTTTTAATTTTTTTTCTTCTGACACGTGTTACAGTAACGTTCTTGATGTGTGTACCCTGGGTATTTTTTACGGACAGCTCCAGACAAACTGTCCAAAAAGCCAACCTAAAAATGTTCGAAATTTTACATTGCGTCTGTATTGTGCACGAAATGCAACAGCAATAGCCCGTGTGTTGTCTTTCGGTGCTCGGATCAGGCCGCCATGCAACAGCAATAGCCCGTGTATTGTCTTTCGGTGCTCGGATCAGGCTGCCTTGGAACAGCAATAGCCCGTGTATTGTCTTTCGGTGCTCGGATCAGGCTGCCTTGGAACAGCAATAGCCCGTGTGTTGTCTTTCGGTGCTCGGATCAGGCCGCCATGGAACAGCAATAGCCCGTGTATTGTCTTTCGGTGCTCGGATCAGGCTGCCTTGGAACAGCAATAGCCCGTGTATTGTCTTTCGGTGCTCGGATCAGGCTGCCTTGGAACAGCAATAGCCCGTGTATTGTCTTTCGGTGCTCGGATCAGGCTGCCTTGGAACAGCAATAGCCCGTGTATTGTCTTTCGGTGCTCGGATCAGGCTGCCTTGGAACAGCAATAGCCCGTGTGTTGTCTTTCGGTGCTCGGATCAGGCCGCCATGGAACAGCAATAGCCCGTGTATTGTCTTTCGGTGCTCGGATCAGGCTGCCTTGGAACAGCAATAGCCCGTGTATTGTCTTTCGGTGCTCGGATCAGGCTGCCTTGGAACAGCAATAGCCCGTGTATTGTCTTTCGGTGCTCGGATCAGGCCGCCATGGAATAGCGCGCGACCAGAGAGCCACTCATTACCAGGTATTTATTTGCTGTGCCGCGCGGACAATGAGTATCGAGTACCTACCTCTAGGTGCGGAGCGAGTGCGCTTCGCCCATGAAACACAGATCGAACCTGCAGCCCGACCCCGACAAACATGGCTGCCACGTCCCGGGATCACCATCAGTCTTCCGAACACACACACATTCAACACATTCAACACATTCAACACATTCAACACATTCAACACACTTTACTACACGTAATTGCGCTCATATATTTATGGCTAATTGCACGGGCTCAATAAACAAGCTGGCATAAACATTTGCGAATGTTGCCGCCGCCACCACCGCAGCGCGATATTATTAATATTGGTTTTATATTATCAGTATTATTATTATAGTTATGCAGTTATGCACCGAGGACATGCCGCGTTAATGTTTTAGCTGGGCCACTCATATAATTTGGGGCACAACACGATAAAATCACGAGTTAAATTGTTCTAATTTACAGCTTTATTATATAGTGCTGGCTTTCCGAAGAGTTACTGGCCTTATCGGACCCGTGCGTACGACGTACGGGGCGGCCACGGGGTTCTGCATGTGGCGTGATACTGATTACGTGGGGAGGGGGGAAGGGGGGCAAGGTGCGGTGTTACACTTTTTATGTAATCCTTGGCGGCGCGGGGGGACATTCGGACTGCGCGAGCGGTAGCCGGAAAAAAGTGAAATCGTTCTGTCTGGGAAACGGTGGCATGGGAAATTAAATCCGCCGTTACGACCGCGATCAGACAGCTCCTGGCAGCCACGGAAAAGTTGATTCGGGAAACTCATTTTCCTCGCGACGCGCGCTCGCCACGGCTCGTGATCGAGAGCGCGCGGCCTGCTATTTCTTTTCCGTCGTCTTTCCCTCTTGGTCTTTGACGATCTAGCGGTCTGCTACAGCTTTTTCCTTTTCGCGTTTTGCAGTACTGCCTATATATATAGATATATTAAATAGCACCGCGTTTTTTGGTATCGCGAAAACCCATTGAAAGAAATTATAGCAATATCATCAACATCCGCGGATCAGTTTTCTTTTGACGACAAGTTGATTTTCTATCCGAGCTGACATCTCAAAGTCTTTAGTACCAAATTCTTTATACTGGGCAAAGCCCCAAAAGCCTGGCTTCTCATTTCATGTCGTAACGCATCGGACGCTCACTCGCCCCATGACAATATTATCAACCCTGAGCGCCAATCCTCCTCTCATTTAGGCACTTCGGACCGCAGTCAGTCCCAAACATATAGACGCGCGCACCCCAAGTTCCTGGCCCACCCCACGTGCCATAGATGCTTGCGTCAACACAGCGTTAGCATAACTCGGTTTGTGATGTGCGTCATGAACGCCCTGGCCTGCCCTGTCCATGCCTGTACCGAACGTCCGACTCAGTGCCATTGCTAATTGCTAACATGATGCATGGAACAGTCAATAACAGTGTACGTCACAACCCATTAACACTGGCCCGAGCCGGAATTAATGTCCTCGGCGACACGCGAAACATGCCCGGCACGGCGACCGGAATTGTATCAATTTCTCTGTAAATCATTGGCCGGCTCTGTTTCTGTGTGTTTCTGTGTTTGTGTGTTTGGGGGGAAATGTATTAGTAGTGACTTGTGTGACGTCGCGCGGCATGTACTAATATCAAGGCAGCTTCGGAAAAAATTATCTGATTTGTTTGAGTACTGCACTCACAAACAGTCGTTTGTTATTAATATTAATAATTCGAGTTGTTCATGGAGTGGCTCGCTCATTCGCCGCGAGTAATTCGTATTCGTGCTGACATTTTCTCATGCTTGCTCTGATTACAAGCGGTTTCCTATTTCATTTGCCGCGCGCTCGATTTTGAAAGATGTGACAGCGATAATCCCGGAAATGGATTTACACAAAATAAAAATGTGTTCTCCGATGACATATCTCCCACACTCGCACACGCACACACACATAGTCATGATCAGTATTTCACCACAAACGTCACTGATATGGCGTAAGATTCTTTTGATAAATCGAGCGTGGAGGGGAAAAAGTCCCCCAAATGAAGGCAAATCCAATGGTCTCTGATTCCGAGGTACGATCCCGTCCCACAATGCCACAGCATCCCCCGACCGACTCGATGGAGATGTACGTGTATGTGTGTACGTGTATGTGTGTATGTGTGTGTGGGGCGTGTAAGTTGTGCGTGCTCGCTGGTGTACGTCCGGGGGGGGCGGGGGGGGGGGGGAGATCGTGCGAATAGCGACGTGTCCTGCGTGCGGATAGCCGGTCGAGCCGAGAGCCGTGCGAGGAATTGAGCACACGATTAGCTCGGTGAGCACACGGCGCCCCCCCCCGTACCCCCCGCCCCTGGATTGGGGGCTAGGGGGCAAGGTGCGCGCTCGGATCATAGATTCGCGATCGGCGCGGACGGAGAATTTGTCGGCGGCGTCGTCGTCGGGCGTCCATTGTGATCACGACTTGTTCATTCCGGTGGACCGAGTCGGATGCTGGATGGCACGACACGACTAGGATGCATGCCAGAGTGGGCGAAATGTTGCATGGCTTTAGTTATCTTGACATTGGTAGTCGATGATCATTTTGTGCCAAGATTCAAGAAGATCCATCCACGGTAACTATATAATTATGCACCGTAGTACCTATACCTACACCTTGCTATATCTTTCCAAGGACGCAAGATTTAGTTATTTTAATTAAATAGTTGGACCTCCGGCCCAGCGTTGGGTCCTACTGCTCCTTAAGAGTTACCGGAAAATATCTGCGCTGATGAATTCACTTTATGCTAGCAATATTCTCCAGCCGGGTGACCATAATTTGCGAGGGTGCACGCACTCATGTCAGGCCAAACGAAATGACGTCCGCTAAGAACGCGTATAATTTTCCCCGTCGACCAAGCCAGTGGCGTCACGCGTGTCCTAGCGGGCGTCCCACTGGCTACGCCACTGAGACGCCACGATGCTCCGTGCACAAAGAGACCTTTGTGTCTCGAAGAGTTCCGTGGAGTTCCGTGGTGGAGCGAGTTGATTAACTAATGGTGTCGTCTACAGAGCGGGCGATGCGCCATGCGTAAGATCAACCACTTTTTCTGCGTTTTCAGCGTCTTTAGAAAGAAACCGGCGGGACGTTTTCTTTAACAAGCCGCTCTAAAATATGACCAATTTCGTAAATTATCCGATTGCTTCTAGTTGAGTCCATTCTCGGTTAGAGCAAATCGATTAACCCTTGCGGCTATCGATTAGTCTGTGTTTATGAACTCGTGCCGTCGAGGCAGCGGTCTTTTTCGCTAGTTTAAACCGCCCCCAGCTCGACTGTTAACTATTTTATGCTCATGTTCGACGTCTTACCTTATTTCGCTCACGTCTTGTCGAGGTATGCTGTTTACCTCCACCGTCCGTAGTAATCTTACGGCTTTTCTCCGCATCTAGCCTGATTAAATCTCGCCCCGCAAAAAAAGGAAAACAGCGCACAACACGCGGCAAACTTATCGAGCGTAATATTTTATATTACACATAACAAGTTAATGTTGTACCTGGCAAACAGAAGGTAAGCCCGGCTGGCAAGGCGCGGGCACGCTGCGCTGTCCTTGGCGCGCGACCCCTGGCTCGAGGACTCGCGTTCGAGTCGCGGTGGAGGCGCCGGGTTGGGCACACAGCGCGACGTTGCGGGCGAGTGGTGTCGCCAATCTTGGCCTCGGTAAGCCGGGAACGTTGGGCGGAGCACGTGGCGTTTCGAGCCCACAAAACACGGGCTTATGGAGATAGCAGCCCCCAATAACTCGTCGATTCAATTACTAATCGGGCCTATCTATTGTAAATAACGACATGTCTGTTACATGGCTCAACTATGGAATCATGAATGCTAATGTGTGTACAGAAAAATCCCACAAATTGTCTGGATTTGTTTGTTCTGTTTTTAGTTCGTATTTCGGTGGAGGTGCCGTGTCGGCCTGCCTCGACAGAGATTGATGTTATCACGGAGTGATTCTTGCATGCGTCGGAGATTTAGTTATGCTTACAAGTTAAAGGTTTCGCTGGGCAAGCATGTTTTATTGCGTTCGGCGCCGGCGTTATTACCTTTCCCGAGCACGTGGGGGTGGGGGAGGGAGGGAGGGGGGGGGGGGCGCATAGGTGCTCGCCGCGGCCCAAAACAGAGCGCGGCGGTCTTGGGGAAATCCACGCGGTAGCGGGGAAACATGATGCGTCTTATATGCAGAATCTTGTTTACGGCAATAACTCTCGGCTTTGCAGGGCTGCAATATCTTTGGGCGTGCGATTTGTTGGCGCCGAGATAATGGCGGTTATCAAAGTTTGCACAGGCCACGTGCACCGGCCCCCGGTGCGGTGGGGGGGGGGGGGGGGGGAATGGGGGCTGCCCTGCCCGACGGGGCCCACGCCACAGTGTGTAATGGATGTTGCATGTCTGGCTCTGATCTATAGCGGGCCGCGCGCTATACGCGTTGTTTCCTGAATTGAAATTAGAAATCACTCAGTCTGTCAGAAGGAGAAAAAAAGCGAGATTTTGCTCCTCTCGTGCAGCGCGTTATTATTTCGCGCCGCCAAACACTTTCGCTGGCCCGCGCCGCGCCGGACGTTGGTTCCCATGCGCTCCCCGCGTGCAGCGTGCGGTGAGCCCCCGAGTTCTCGATCTGTCTTGGGCGCCTCACGCCCTCGTCGCAAGCCCGGCAAAGGGGCGGACAACGGCGGGTCGGTCGGGGTGCGTGATTACCGACGATGCCTCTTGTTGCGAATCTGCTGCGTCCGTCGCTGCGTTTTTCGGGAGCGCGCGCCTCTAGATCCTCTGGTGTATAGATGCCTGCGCCTCGAGCGCAATTTATGTCATTTCGGCGCGTCCCATCCCCCAAGCACATTACGATACATACGCACAATGCCGACTGATATGATGTAGGGTATACCAGATGCTGGTTTACTGCGAGCCCGCGCCTCGCAGCCCCCGTGGAGGAGGGCGGGTTTGGGGCGCCGATTCGATCCCTGGGGGCGCCTGAACCCCCCCCCCCCATTCTATCTTATTTATGGCATGGTCTTTATCTTATAATGCAATATTCACTATCAGCTTATTTCACTTTCAAATAAGATTGACGATTCGCGAAACGCATTTACCCTGGAATTATTGGTAAAGATATCGTGCGTTCTCTTATGCCAGAGATAACGAAACGAGTACCACAGGCTGCGGCATAAGAAGACGTGTTCAGTATATACAATGTGCTCGTTGTTTTTCAACGTGGCATAAATGAGGCACAACAGTGATTCGTTTGCACGGTAATGTCAGCTCATGGTCGCCATCGATGGCCGGATAAATCGGCCCTTGGCACAATGCGCCCCGTCGTGCGATCATCGTAGGCCATCGTTATCATTCCCTCCGAACGGAGCCAAGGCGCGGCAATGGGGACACTCGCCCTCGCCGCCGCTGCATAACTTCCGCACGATGGCATATTATTGCCGGCAATTGCACGTCCAGCGACTACCGTGATCGCGCCTGCAGGCGCTCATAAGAGAGCGCACTCCCCGCGCGGCGATATGAGCTGCCTCCGTCGCGCGATCGCCACGTCGTCGTAATGGCTCAATAATAAGACTGCCCCCCCCCCCCCCGGTCGAGCGTCGCGACGCCCGTTCGCATACGGACGCCACGCGAGGAGATGAGGAGAGAAATTCTTTTCATGCTCTATAGAAGCGCGGGTTGCAGGCATGGCGGGCGGGCGGGCGGGCGGGCGGGCGGGCGGGCGGGCAGGCGGGCGGGCAGGCGGAGTTTCCTCGTAGATAAACTGTTTGTCCCAAAGTGGTTTCTTACACATGATGCTCCTAGTGCCCTGGTCGCGGTTCGCTGGCTGGGTCGTTGGGTTTTAGCCCGGCCGTTGGGCTCGGATATCTTCAAGGCTGTTACACTCGCTGTCGCCACAAGTGTAACTCCTATGAATGACAGCCTTCCCCATAGGTCTACCTTTCGTCAGTGTTGTCGAAATACCTTTTTCCCCATTGACACTGTTCTTATACACTTTTGAGTTTCGTATTTTATCTACCTATACATACAAGCACTATAGTTTTAAAAAGTACTCTTTCAAACTGGGTAATGCATGCTATAAATAAAGTGTGATGTTTCCCAAAGTTACGTAAAATGCACTAGTTACTTTCTCAAGTGGGAAAAACAGATAATTTAGTCCTGAGTATTTCATTAACATTTATCACGTGGTCTTTTTCTTTCGTTCTAACATTTAAAAGTTGTAACGGGCATTAGATGATTGTTTATATAAACCGAGGAATATGCCCATCGATAGCCGGATCACAGGCGTCTACAGTTTAGACCAGGCTTGCTGTCAGCGCCTCAGAGAGTTGGGCTGCTGTTGACAAGCCAACCTGGTTCAGACTGTGGCAGCGTTGGTTGGCGAGGAATGGCCTCCACTCCACACGGAGTTGATATCCACGAGGGATGCACTTTAGCAGTCCATGTGTTCCCACGCCGCCGCGCGGCAGACGCTCGAGCTAGCTGTTCGGCGTCCATTATTGCTCCATTGCTTCGAGTCTGAGCCCATATGTTATCGCCGAGCGCGCATCTGAGTCCTTCCGACGCCCATCTCTTCGTGCGACGCCGTCGCCGAGCGTCGGTTGCCGACACCGACGCCGACGCCGACGCCGCGGGCTGACGTACGACCCTTTACTCGTCAACCGCTTGCCGCGGGCCTAGAGAACGACGCCATGCGTGGCCTGACGTGTACGTCGAGAAGCCGACGCGACGCCATGCGTGGCGCTCGGCGTCGGCGTCGGCGTCGACGTCGGCACCAATCCATCGAGCTGCTGCTGACACGGCACTTTGCAGACGGGGCTGGATCAGCAATTCATTTGACGCACTTTGAGTCATACTTTCCGGAGCAACTTCCGTTACATAGACGTGTTTTTTGAGACGTTTGGGAATACATTCGCTGTATAGATACACACATATATATATATATATATATATATATATATATATATATATATATATATATATATATATATATATATATATATATATATATATATATATATATATATATATATATATATATATATATATATATATATATATATATATATATATATATATATATATATATATATATATATATATATATATATATATATATATATATATATATATATACACAGAATGGAAATGGGGTTTGCGTTTCCTCCAACTATATCGAGTGAATCTTTAATCCTCTCTAGATGTGTAGGTGTACACAAATGTGCACGCTTAGCGGAGAGCAAGACATTCAAACGGCGAGCCGGTCCGTCCGTGTTGTGGACGCTTGTTGCCGCGTCGAGCCGTTCCTCTGCGGAGCGCCGCGCGCGCGGTCGGCCCACGTATAATCTGATTACGCCGCGACCGCCGCGCGGGCTGCAGCAGATCAGGGGCCGCTTTGGGGTTGTGGTCAGGTGTAAATTACAAGTCCACTGTATAGAGTCGTGAAACATGCCCCGTGCACTTAGCGCGCTGGCGACGTTAATACTATCTGAAAATCTCTCCCCTATGATGCCGCGCGTGGCGTGGCGTGGCGTGGCGGCGTCGGCGCCGGGAGAAAGGCACCGCTCACTGTGTGTGTGTGTGTGTGTGTGTGTGTGTGTGTGTGTGTGTGTGTGTGTGTGTGTGTGTGTGTGTGTGTGTGTGTGTGTGAGAGCAATCCCCCGCGGCGAAACCCCGAACTTTTTGGGCCCCCGCGTCTAACGTAATAACTCCTTGAGAGGAATGTAATCAAATCCATGTCTTTCTTCTTATTTCACCCGGCGGTCCTTTCCTTTTGTGATCGGCCGACAATAAAGCCGGGTTCCGCAGGCCTGGAGACGGCCGGCGTGCGCTGCGTGGTCTAATTGTAATATTTTTCGCGATGGAATTGCGGGGCGGGCGTTTCGAAAAACGCGCTCTCGGTTGGTTTGATGTGGGCGGGAGGATGAGGGACTTTGGCGAGGTTCTGTTGCTAAGGTATGGTGTGTTTGCATAGTGTAGAGATGAGACTTTATTGGAATCGGCACCGGAACTAAGTAACTTGCCTTGACTCGAGTTTCTGAAGACAATACAAGAGCTGGGGGGTTTCGCGGAGTTGGGCAAAGTTAGCCATCAAATAAGTAATTGGAACGGATATAAAATAACCAAGCTGGATGTAAAATAATTTGTTTATGGCTCTTTCTAACATTTAATTACTCTAGAAAAATAAAATAAATCAACGAGAAAGCTAGGAATTCAGCGCTTTATGAGGATAAGAAATAAAAAGTAACAATTTTCTCAGCTCGTAATTTCCTCGACTTCACCATCGAGTGTTCGGTTGTTTTGTGGTCCAATTTTCGCCGAGACTTTGCGAATTCTTTTGTTCCTAAGAGTTGCCGCGTGCACCGGGCATTGGCTGAGATTCGAACCACGGACCATCCCCAGCCACGACACAAAAGCTTTCACAAAAAAAAAACCCGAACGAACGAAAACGAGAGAAAAACGTCGGGCGCAAAACGTCTAGCGACGTTGAAACAAGCTAAATGCTTTCACGGGCGCTCGCGCGTTGTGATTTATATTCGTTAAACTCTCTGGCTGGCACACTAAACTGTCGCCGGACGTTTCGAGGTTCGCGATCCGACCGCTCTGCACCCAGCACCGATGGCCGGCTCGGTCCCTGCTCGGTCACTGCTCGGTCCCTGCTCGTTCGCGGCTCGGTCGCTGCTCGGTCGGGGGCGACACTTGCCCCTAATGCCCGACGTGGAGCTTGCATGATTCTTTTTGCCGTCCGTCGCACGGTCATCCGTCTTGCTGTCTCGCTTTCTGACGCGACTGCAGCCTCGTCTTGACTAGGCCCATTTTCTTGCCCCGTCCGTCGCGGACGTCGACGCCGTCGCCCACGCGTCTCCTAATGCTCGGTCGGCGGAGACCAACTTTCCTGCCCGCGATCGCGATTCCTGGATACTCGACCAGTTTTTTAAATTAACCCATCAATCTATGTTGCATATAAAGATAGCAATCAAAATTCTTCTGTAAAAGCACATGGGTATATGAAACGAAAAGCAATCTCGACAATATCAACGCGGACCTTTTTTTTTATAGACACACACCAAAGCACCAGAGTCTCGTAACTTTACTGCACAGCGAGTGAATTAAAAATCTCGCCCATTCTGGCGGGGCGCACAACGGAGTAAATATTCCGCTGCCAGTGACAATTAAGCAGGGACATTATCGCGTAGCGGCCGGACAACATCGCCGTGGCCGGGCACATCCCCTTGCGTCTGCCGCGAAGTAAAGCTGCAAATGAATTGCCACCAGTGTTGTTGCGGGAGCGGGCGCGACTTCCCCGAGCCCCGCTGAAATAATGCATTTTCGCGTGGACAAAGGGCGCCTCGCGTCGTCGAGCTCCCCCTTCCCCCCTCTGCCCCCGTCGGCCGAAGCAGGATCGACGCCGTGCCCGGGCTATAGCGTCCACCTCGGGGACGCCGGGACGTCGGGACGCCCGCACGACGCCGCCCGGCCAAGAGACTACTCCTGTGTAGCCATTAACCCCCGGTGCACTTATAGCTTCGACTATACTATACGCGACACTCGTAAAAACAATGGCGTCCGCTGTGGGAACAAATTAGGACGTTGACTTTTTAGCGGGAGAGAAAAGTATAAAGAAGCAATTTTACTTCCTTACATTTACCACGAGAAATAAAAAGGGAGCTAAGAGTTTTGCGCTGTAGTTTGGCAGCAGTTGTGGGTATGGAGTAAATTTTTAATGAATTTTAAACCTTCGCGCGGGCTGCATTTAGAACAATAAGATTATCCAAGACGATAGCAGTGTTTTTCACTTAGGAGTAAGCATGCCCCGACCTCCGAGACTTTCCTTCTTTTGTATGCGCCTTGGTATGACTCCAAATCGGAGCCTGTTGTCTGCCTGGCTCGGTTGCTCACGTGACTTCCATTGCGTTCAGTTGCCGCGCACGTGACTTTTCCGAGTGCGCCGCTCGCTTTGCCGCGAGGCGCCGAGACGTCGAACACGTCGCTTTGACCGCGTCTGACGTCACTGTACCGATGTGTGGATGAACGATGCACTGACGTCCAGACTTTCGCAGCCTCCGAGACGACGTGTGTTTTCTCTGCACACTCAGTGTCAATCACGGCACGCCACCGTGCGGTCTCCCAGCCGCCCGCACCACCCGCACCACCCGCACTCTTGTTTTATCTTGTGTTCGTGTGTGTGCTGGTACCCAAGTCTATTTCTCTCCCGTCGGCACTTTTTACCCGCGAGCTTTTCCCTCGCTTTTCACCGCTTTTCCTCGCTTTTCCTCGCTTTTCCTCGCCGCCTTTTCTTGCCGCCCGCCCGCGCATTGTCGGCCGCGCCGGGCAATTTGTCTTGTCCGACACCTGATCGACATGCGAGTGGATTCGCCACTCTCGGACCCGGCGCCTCCACCGCGCGGAGGCGGCGAACGTGTTTCGCCGACGCCACGCTCGCCGCTGTTCTTTGAGCAGCTCTCATTTGCTTTCATTTTGCGTAATTTTCCTTGTTTATCTAACGCTTTCCGTGCCCGTTATTGTGCCACACAGATTAAGTATATATATATATATATATACCGCCTCCGTTTGAAGTGCTCTTTTGAGGTTGTAAAATTTGAATATCGTGCACAGTTTTAACTGAGACGAGTTGTGTCGTAGACGTTCGGGAAGAGTGAAAAACAAGGGATCGCTATGCCAGCAATGTGATATTTGCATGCAGGTTTTTCCTCGCCACAATGAGAGGTGGTTTCTTTGGTGCATCTTTATTCTGTATACTCTGAGTCCATGGATGCACGTCATTATCTCGCGATGGATCCTTGGCAGCCGAGGATGCAGGCAGCAGACGTCTCGAGGCAACGCCCTTCGGCTCCACGGTGTTTACATCCAGCATCCAGCCAGCCTGAACACACATGTTGGGATGTGTAAACACAATAAGCGATGCAATTCACATCTGCACACAAATGTAAAACATTGCAACGCGAATC
Organism: Nemoura dubitans; assembly: GCA_921293005.1. NCBI lineage: Eukaryota > Metazoa > Arthropoda > Insecta > Plecoptera > Nemouridae > Nemoura > Nemoura dubitans. Next base: position 51,743,264 of record OV121074.1, on the reverse strand, counting down.
GGCGCGTTTTTTTAGCTACAGCGACGCGACTTCTATTTGGATGCGCGCGAAGTGAAGGCAGGTCCATATATTTTTCTGCGGCGCGACCCTGAGACTTTTCAGTGCCAATTTCCACTCAATATAAAATCCATCGGTTATCTGCTTCGTCAGTCCCAAAATGCATGTGTGAGCGTGTTTTTTTTTGTAATTTCCGCAGAAAAATAGTCCATGTTTTAGTCTATTGTGCTCAATTGAATTACTCGGGCGATGTTACTAGAAATTGCGTTCATTTTAATTTGCAGCAGAAACACGCCATTCCGATAAATGTTCGCCCAATTGAGTGCATTAGTGAACACCACAATCACACCGTTAATGTAAATAACTAGCAGCCCGAGCTCCCCACGCTCGCATATCATTGGCCGGCATAATTTTGTTATCAAATTCGTTTAGCGCAAATAAACACAGAAAAACGTCCGCCGAGCGCGGCCAGTGAAAACTATCGCCGAGCTTTGAAAACTCGCCCGACCAGCTAAATAATTCAGTGTCCCAGCTATGAACACAGCCGCGCTCACGTCACATTAAAATATGTGCACTTCCAGGGAAAACAATGTTTCGAAATAATATGTCATAGGTTATCGCAAGTTCCGGCCAAGTTCAGTTTTAATTATTGCGATGAAGCCAGCTAGATTTGGGATTTTCTGGCACATTTATTTTTCACCATACTTACAAAAATATACAGAAGTAAAAATTGCATTGCATTACATACCGTTGCATGTCGTTATGCATTCAACACAACGCAATATTCCCAGCAGGCAAACCGCAAAGGAAATGAATTCGATCCTGCTTTAAATCAACGGAAATCGCAATTCTAAAGATAGCCATTACGCAAAAAGCTCTTCTGTCGCTCTCCACGTCTACACAACACAAAATACATGTTGCAACATAATTGGAGGCATGCAAACCCGACACATTCATAACAAGCAGAGACCCTCGGGGTGTTTCGGGGCCCTCCGGGGTCTTTCGGGCCCTTTCGGGGCGTCGTATCAGCCCGTGTTTCACATTTGAAAATGATTCGGTGTGCATCTGACGAGACCGGGGTGTCTATTGGGAGAGAGCGCTGCCGTCGCCGGCAGTGATTGATGCCTCGAACAGACGGGACGCATTATGATGATCTATGTCCCCGAGCCGCGCGGCGCGGCGCGTCACCACCTTCCAGGTAGGTATACACCTCCGCTCTCGACGCTGACACGATGCCTATACACTGTCTTCGCAGATTAGAATGCACGAGCGACAGAGAATTGCGCCCCTATGTTGTGTACCCGCTCTGCTCGACACGGTTATACGCATGTGGCCCTCGGGTGTACGTGCCTTTATGCGTATAGGTGCGTATATACGCGCGCTCTGGGCTGATTTACGACGTGGATATCATCATATCTCCTTGTGAGTACAACGGGGACAATTGCTTTGTATCAATGAGTGCCATCCGGCATTCCGCGCGCCTCGTCGGGGATAATTGTGCCACTTTATCAACTCGCTATATGGCGGAGATTATGTCGGAGACGATGTCATTGCTTGAAGTGTTTGGCACGGCGAAGTATACCAAATGCGACCAACTAGCGTCGTGTTCCAAAAAATGTACTACGTTTAAGTAGTATATGTTGTCATGCTGATTGTGGCTCTGTTTGTGAAAGCTTTTACCATGCGTAAACAGCACGGGCTCATAATATATACGGATTTTAGAATTGTATACATCTGGAAGGCATCCCTCAATATGGACATGGGGTTACTGTGTGCAAACATTTAAAGCACGTTCTATTCTGAAACGTTTTGAAAAGTTTACAATTTTCGCGGATTTCCATGTTCTCGTCCGCGAATAAACCGAGGGCATTGTTAGCCAGTAAAAAAAGCTGATTTCACTGTCAGAGGTAAACTGTGAGTGTGCAAATGCGGACGTCGATTACCCATCTATCGCCGTGTCATGTTGACTCCCGCGCACCCCGTTCGACCGTTCGACCGTTCGAGCGGGGAGCTGCTCTCGCGGTAATCCCCGGGAAGTCCGTCGACGACTCGTCGGCGTATTTATTTGAATTGTGAACAATCCGCGAGTTTTCCGAGAGGCCGACAGGGCGAGTATGACGTGTAAAGGTGGCAGGGTGGTGATGGCAGGGTTGGGGTTGTCCATGGCACAGCGGTGATGGCAGGTCGGTGATGGCAGGGTGGGGTTGTCCATGGCAGGGCGGTGTTGGCAGGGTGGGTTGGCCATGGCAGGGCGGTGATGGCAGGGTGGTAGTTGTCCGTGGCAGGGCGGTGATGGCAGGGTGGGGGTTGTCCATGGCAGGGCGGTGTTGGCAGGGCGGTGATGGCAGGGTGGGGTTGTCCGTGGCAGGGCGGTGATGGCAGGGTGGGGTTGTCCATGGCAGGGCGGTGTTGGCAGGGTGGGAGTTGTCCGTGGCAGGGCGGTATTGGCAGGGTGGGGGTTGTCCGTGGCAGGGCGGTGATGGCAGGGTGGGGGTTGTCCGTGGCAGGGCGGTGATGGCAGGGTGGGGGTCGTCTATGGCAGGGCGGTGATGGCAGGGCGGTGATGGCAGGGTCGGGGTTGTCCATGGCAGGGCGGTGATGGCAGGGTGGGGTTGTCCGTGGCAGGGCGGTGTTGGCAGGGTGGGGGTCGTCTATGGCAGGGCGGTGATGGCAGGGCGGTGATGGCAGGGTCGGGGTTGTCCATGGCAGGGCGGTGATGGCAGGGTGGGGTTGTCCGTGGCAGGGCGGTGATGGCAGGGTGGGGTTGTCCGTGGCAGGGCGGTGTTGGCAGGGTGGGGGTTGTCCGTGGCAGGGCGGTGTTGGCAGGGTGGGGGTTGTCCGTGGCAGGGCGGTGTTGGCAGGGTGGGGGTCGTCTATGGCAGGGCGGTTATGGTCCAGGGTGGTTGATGACAGCCCAGTCCACGAGGGTCGCTCTTAGCGGTTGATATACGTTCAGGTGTTGTGTGATACCGGCTGATATCGATGTGTGGACAAATCAAAGAACACGGCTCGGTTCTGGCGTTAGCTGGTCCCATATTTAATTACGCTTCATTCCGATCTCGTTTGGGCTAGAGTAGCCACCCTCGGCAAAAAATATGCAGAGGATTTGAAATGTTGCAATGTTTATTACATGTTCGTCTTGTTTCACACCGGTTTTTTAATCCAAATTAAGTTGCTTTGAAATGTATCCCACGTACGCAGTTTTGTCTCAAAAATTACAAATTTATTTATACATATACCTTTCCCTCAGTGGCGTAACTAGAGGGGATCAGGCATACCAGTGCCCTGGGGCCTCCGATAAGATGTTTTGGGGCTCGCAGAGGCCAAAGTTCATCCGAAAAAGTCAATACAGTTTTTGTAGGGGCTGAATTTTTGGAAAGTTAATCCGAAATGAAGGCGATGAACTTCTATTATGGATTTGAAGCTAGGCATTTAACGAGTGAAAAAATCTGGGAGTACGTTTTCCTCCCGCCGCGAGGGGAGGGGGACACTAGTTATTTTTGCTCTGGGGCCTCCGATTTGAAGTTACGCCACTGCTCTGCTGCCCATGCGTTTAGTATAAATTATACCTTTGTGTACCTACTTTTTTATAAAGACTTATAAATCCGTATAGATATGCTATAATAGGTTATAAGTCCATGGAGATTTATTTAAATCCGATGCTTTTGAAAAATATTTCCTTCTTTTTAAAACGGCATTTCAATTGATCCGAAGAATAATTTAAGCAGCTTTTAAAAGCTTTGATTTATTAATACACTTCACGTATTAAATTTTGCACTTATAGATTTATATAAAAAATAAAAAATAACATTAACGTTTGTAATCGCCAAGTATTTTCGCAACCCGAACGACAGCGAATGAATAATAATCATCCCGAGCACCTGCATTTCTTGCCATTGCCAGTGGATCAGCGTGGGCCGCCAAGGCGCCAAGGCGCCGAGCACGAACACAACCACAATATCTGGCGCCGAAGGATGCTGGGTCCGCTTGAATTAAGCGGGCGTGGTCGTGGCGTGGCGCGTACCCGTTGAAACCAAGCTGCGACGCCTCGTGTGCCTCGTGTGCCTCGTGTGCCTAGCGAGCCTCGCGAGCCGGGCAGCCGCTTTCCCTTAGGCGGGCAAATCTCGCACGTCCCGCTTTCACTGCTACTGTTAGTGGTTTCATGATAACTTCTTTTCCACTAAGTCCATCGCTATATCTTCCATAGAACTTGGCTGAGAAGCGAGCGTGCCGCGCTGCAAATGACGCCCCCCCCCCCCCCCCCCCCATTCTGTTATGATTATTGACTTTAATATAGAGTGCACCACGCGGACGGACAACATTTAGAAAATACACTTTTCGCGTTCACGCTGGCTTTGTTTACGCTTTCCTTGAGTAACCAGGGTTGCGAATTGCGCTCGCAACGGCTGTCTGGTCGTCCCATTGTTCCGCAATGTGTTCCGCACTCTCGCCGTAGGTACGCAGAGCTCTCAGCGAGCAGCATTTAGCTTGCTGCGTCGAGTCAACACAACTACGTTATTATGTGCCACGCCAAAGTGTTCCTAAATGACGCGATGCTGTGTTATTTAGTTTTCCCGTAATTTTGACGCGATGCATATCCAATGTTCTTATAAATGAGTCGATCTACTTTCCCAAGTGCATTGCTGTTGTCTACTTGGTTAGTGGTATGGCAGTTCAGACGCAGTATATACAGGATATGCGCCCTCAGGAATGGTTCTCCCTTATTGACACAAAGCCGGAAGAGACGCATATGTACATTCTCAGCTCCGGCGCGCAAAGGATCGAAATGAAAGCCTCTATTCGCCGCACTCGAGCGGAATTCATAAGCACGGCTCATTCGGCCGACCCGGCACCTCCACCTTGGCAGCCCGCGCTTCCGCCGTCGGCCGGGACCGGGACAGGAATCAGTGCCCACCGCTCGCACACTCTCGCGGTTGCCGGCCCCCGCCGCCGCGCGCGCGTTGTCAGGGATGAATTCGTTATTAGGATTCGGGCGCCCCGATGGCGAATCGCTCCCTCAGGACTCGCAACACTTTTAAATGAACTCGGTTACGAGTTATTTATTGACGGAGGTTGGCAGTAAAACATCAGACTGCCTTAGAAATCGATTTTGTGGGCCTTGCACATGACATCTCGCCTGGGGGGGGGGGCAGGGGGGGGGGGCATAGAGAGCTGTCCCTCTCGCTTTAGACGATTGCTGAACTGGATTTGTTATTTGTAATCGGATATCGCGCGGCTTCGTTAAAAGCATCGAGGCGACGTTATACTCCAAGGTCCGGACTCGGGAGGCATTGAGTGTATCCGCTCCGCAGAATGCTTCTTCTTGTTTCATAGCCCAGTTCCGCACATAAGACAGCCCGCGAGTTGTATTCATTTTTATTGCGGCCATTGCTTGCGAATCTCAGCGCTAATCCCGAGGCGGCTGGATAATTCGTGGAAATGTGCGACACGGCGCCGCGGCGGTCGTCGCCGAGCGCTCGTTGCCCCGAAGTGGCGTCTCGTGTTACGCGCCACGGCCGCTGCCCCCGTGAAACCGCGCGCTCGCATTTCGTGCGTCACTATCCACACACACACACACGCGCGCACGCACTCAAACACACTGCAGCCATTTCCACGACAATTTTCCTACGCACTCGGCGCGAGTAGTTGGCATGCTGGCGCCGCGGCGGGCCAGCCACCGCACCCGGCGAGTGATCACCTTGTCGCCTCGGTGGGGGCGGGGAGAGCGTTTCGTCCGCGCGGAAACAATTCGTTTCACGTTACAACAGAGCCGCGCAATTTTTCCGCCGCCCGCCGCCGCCGTGTGCTTTCTGTTTCGGCGCTCGTGGCTCGCAAGTGTGTTATGTGTGTTGTGGGTCTGTGTGTTATATCTCCTTGTTTTTTCTGCTGCTGTGTGTCAAATAAATAATCGAGCGCCGGCCCTGGAGAGACGCGAACTTAGTTTGTTGCACTCTCTTCCTGAGAGGAAAGTTGCGGCCATGCTCTCGATCCGCGTGTTCTTATATTATTTTTCTTCTCTCCAAAAACAAGTTATTACTAAGTTATTAATCTTTAATGCCGGGGCTTTTTGTAACTTTGACTCGCCGCGCCTGTCTTGCGCGGCGTACGTGGGGATACACCCAGAAGACGTATGGGGCAGGGCGAGACGCAATGGCAGTAATCCACGCTCTTAGATCACGCTCATCTCTAACTGTATTTGCATGTTTTTTCTTATTCCTTCCCATCCAACAGGCGGTGTCGACCTTTATGAAACAGAGAATTTCGATTGAGGCACTGAGGTCAAAGTTGATGGCATTCTTGTGGAGCATGGACACCGCGCCTCACACGGCCAATTCAAAGAATGACCGCTTAGGAGGTTCAACCATAGATCATTTAAACACGACGCCTGATCACATATCAAGAGTAATTGAAAAGCATCGGCAAGTACCGAGGTACTGTAGGTACTTATTGTAACTCTACCGTCGACGGATTAGGTATTCCATGGCAGTGCTCTTTCCCTTGCGATGGCAGCAAAACCTCCCCCCCCCCCTCCCGCCACCCATAAAGTGGGTTTGTGCTCGATTCATGTTGTTGCCATTGTGTATAGGGACTAGGGACCATCTTTGCCGATAGCAGCGCGACATGCACGCAAAGTGCATCGCTAATCCTGTTGCAACTTGCCCCCCCAAGAAAGTGCACTAATAAACTGCACTCGTAGTGACGTTCGTTGCAGTCCAGCTCGCTAGTCAGACGCCGTTCCCATCGCTGCAAGGGCGTTGTTGTCGTTCATGTCCAAAGCAGTGCATGTCTTATACGTATACCCGTCTGGCTGTAATGCGATACGTATACGAGCCCTTGCGAGTTCGACGGTGCTTCGCCTGTCCACTAAAATAGATCGACGACGTTTTGCCCAAGATAGTGCACTTGTGGCAAGAAGGGGAAACACATACATGGAGAATAATTACGCCCCGGGAAAACGCCTTTGACTTTGCGACCCGTTAGCCGCCGGTATGTACGAGCTCGGCGGTCATGGATGCGAGAGAGGAGCCGTAGATCTTGGACCGTGCGGAGATCGAGGACAATGGACACTTAGATTTCCCTATATCTCCAAATCGGCCCGCTGTGTGACGGGGCCTCGCCGCGGAAGGCAAGTGTTGCTGGCTCGGGCTAATTGGTTTTGTTCTTGTTGACCCGTGTTTGGTGCTGTGAATATAAAGTTGGGATGGGTGAGTGTGGGGGGGGGGGGGGGGGTAATTTATGGTATTGCCCCCCCCCCCCCTCCAACCCTGATATTTGGAAGCAATTATTTTCCGGCCGAAATGTTGTGCCGGACGCGTTATTTGATTGCGATACCGAGCGCCATTGCTGGGCCAATTATCGTGATTCCCAGGTTTTAATCAGCGGAGTCATCGCTAACACGCGTCATGGAATTATTTCACAATTAGTGATTAGTACCTATAATTGACGATGGGGGCATCTATATGTAGGTACATATATCGAATATATTATATAGAATAATGCAAAGCTTTTTCCATGGTGTGTCGACAAATATTACAGTATTTGCGACGGGAATTGATGCTGAGTGTTCGTGTGTTCGTGCAGTGTTCGTGTGGTCGTGCAGTGTTTGTGTGGTCGTGCGGTGTTCGTGTGGTCGTGCAGTGTTCGTGTGGTCGTGCAGTGTTCGTGTGGCCGTGCAGTGTTTGTGTGGTCGTGCAGTGTTTGTGTGGTCGTGCAGTGTTTGTGTGGTCGTGCAGTGTTCGTGTGGTCGTGCAGTGTTCGTGTGGTCGTGCAGTGTTTGTGTGGTCGTGCAGTGTTCGTGTGGTCGTGCAGTGTTCGTGTGGTCGTGCAGTGTTCGTGTGGTCGTGCAGTGTTTATGTGGTCGTGCAGTGTTCGTGTGGTCGTGCAGTGTTCGTGTGGTCGTGCAGTGTTTATGTGGTCGTATTCCAGTCCTTGAAAAGTTTGTCTATAAAATTATAATTGCATGTGAAAACTCCGTTACTTACCATTAAAATGTAACTGCAGCTCGGCTGAAATATAATTCAAAATCACACAAAAGACCGGACATCGCGTATAGCGCTGTGCAAACTTTTCTAATCATGGTCGCTATTTTACTTTTGTCACACCATCCACCCCCGTTTACTTCATTAAAAGTTACATGCAACTATTGTACATGTGATTTCCACGCGGCGCGCCGTGGTCTTTCAACCAGCTAACTTTTTCCACTGTTTAATACGACGGGTAATATTTACTTTATCTTTGTATATGAACGTGGCTTAAAGGGCTCGCTCTGGTCCTGGCCGAACCTCTATGTGCCATATATGCGGGGCCCCGTACGTGAACCATCAGAGGTCGTGATGAAATTTTGGTTTTATAAACGAGTGAGCAAATGTCGGGGTAAAATCCCCTCAAACGAATTGAATCTATACATAAAGGTATATGCGCAGAGTTTTGGTAACTAGCCCAGAGCCAGCGCAATTGGAGTTGATTAACACTCTTATATCACTTGTCAGATGCCAAATTGAGGTCGCCCTCAAGAGACCCGTAAAATGATAAGCAATCCTGAAGTTAATTCCAGTGACATTCAATTTTTTTATAGCGAGGAAAGTAGTCCGTTTGCCCGCGTTTAATTATGCTTCCTGGCGGGGCAATTCGAGGCTGATTGCCCGGCGAGCCGCACGCTGACACGGGGGTCGGTCGACCGACAAGCACGGGGCACTGAAAGCCGGTGGACGTCTGTTTGACGTGCGCCAGGGTTCCTCGGTCTTGCGCCCCTCGAACCCGCTCGGACAAAGCCGGTATCGCCAGCCAGCCAGCCAGCCAGCCAGCCAGCCAGCCGGCCAGCCAGCCAGCCAGCCAGCCAGCCAGCCAGCCAGCCAGCCAGCCAGCCAGCCAGCCAGCCAGCCAGCCAGCCAGCCAGCCAGCCAGCCAGCCAGCCAGCCAGCCAGCCAGCCAGCCAGCCAGCCAGCCAGCCAGCCAGCCAGCCAGCTCGTTTCCCCACGGACTGTTTCACACTCAACCAATAATTAATCGTTCCACCTCGAGCTGGCTCCGTGATATCAATAATTAAAATTGACGGCATCGCGCCAACAAAAAAATGTTCTGTTTAATTGACTTTTACGACAACAATGGAATAGTGTGTATTTACCTCTTGTTGTTGTTTAACCTTTTGCTTTTGTTAAGTACAGATACGTGTTTTCGTTGAAAAGGGTGGGACGATGAATATTATATAAGCACATGGCTGTTTTGTTAGAATATTTTACAAATGATTGGATTGACTATAGCCATCTCTTTGTTTAGCGAATTTGATTGGTTTTTGGCCGTATGGACCGCACAGTGTGCACGTATTGGAGTATGTTCTCTATTATACTCAAGTGCTCTATGAAGTCGGGCTTATTGTCGGGATTCGGGATGCAGGCAGTTCATTTAGCGACTCCCGACGACTGAAACTCGGTTACATTGCGTGGCTACGGTGGCCGGAAATTAGAGCGAAATCGAGTTTCGTATTTCGCCGCTGCAAATTGCAGGAAGGAAACTCTTAGGATGAGATTATGAAGTTTTATTGATGGTTTTACTACACTCTGTCCCCGCAGCATTTCGCGCAGTTGATGTACTCATGCCCCTGCGTACAGCGTAGCCCGTACTGAAATGTGCGCAGCATGCCATGTCGTAATTTGTTACTGAAAAGTGATTGGTTTACCTAATTGGCAGAATTGAACACTTTTCAACTTTGATAGCTTGTTCTGTGGGACGGTGCGATTCAATGTGTCGGGCCGGGCGAGAGATCCCAAAGGGCAACCTTCAGTCACGGTTCTTCTGAATCCGATTCATCGTGATTATTTGAAAAGACAACATGAAATATATTAATTGATGAATTATCATATTGAAAATGTATCTCAACTTTTCCTATTTTAATTGGCTATCAACATCGGATTCGGATTGCTCCATTCTGATTCAGTGAACAAACATTACTTCGCATCCATTTTCAATTGTACATATACCTTTTCACCTACAAACTGCAGATTACGAATCGCATCTTATGTCATCCGCATCTCCTTTTCGGCGTTGCGTAGATCGCGGTAGGTACCTAGCTTACGGCCTTTAATTATGTACAGAGCTCAAGATATAAGAGTAAGCATTTGCGTTGGGGCAAGTCAGTATAAGACATTAAGTTCGTGGTCTACATCCGTCTCACAGCTCATTATAAACAACTCTCGGTTTCACTTTGTGTCGGTTTTAGCAGCGAGAGTTGATGCATTTCCACCCCTTGAGCTTTTCTATTTCGGTTTCGTCATCGTGCGCAGTGGTCGCAGCGCGCAGGCAGCAGCCGACTTTGGCTGCACTTAAGTCGGTTGAGATGCGAGCAATAATTGGCAGACGGCTCGGCTTTATTGAAATGCCATTGTGTGCGATGGATGCATGAAAATGAACCCCGTCTGCCTTCCCCCCCCCCCCCCCTCCCCCGAACGAACTCAAATCGCGACCGTTTTCAGATTCAGACTTTCCTCGCTTTACACTCAAGGATTCATATTTTTATGCCGTCTCTGTTTGTGTCAGACAGAATGTTTTTTTCTATCCTCGGTCTAAAATATAATTTATAAGGAACATCAAAAACTCTCCGAGGGACAAAGTTTGCTTTTGCCCGTAAAGTTATCGTCATCCATAACGAAAGTTGAGTACTCATTAACAGATGTGAAATGTTTATCAACTGCCCGCCTAACGACGATCTTAACAACCCCGTCAAGTAACGAACACTTTGCAAGAGCCTATGCGCTTTATGACAGATGTCATTAAAACAATATTTCTTCTTCAAACTCTACTCGTTAAATGGAATAACGAGTCGCTTCTTGTTTGTCTGGGACTGATATTAAATGCAGTGTTATGGGCAGAACTCGGAGTTGGGTCCATGATTTCATGAAGTTCTTCGAACTTGTTCTCATACAATTATGATAACTAAATAATGTATGCCAAATTTCTTTTCTTATGCCGTGTGTTTACATTTTAAGCACATCTTAAGTAACCCCGAGGAAAATTGAGCCAAAAGACATCCACAGTGATTTAAAATTGATGACCTCGGTGTTGATATCGTTATTTTAGCGACGCTTCCATCATTTTCACTTACAACGCTTCGCCCACTTTCTGATGACTGTGTCATCGCATTCGTTGTGACGCGGTCTGAGGACCGAGAAGTAAAACCAACCGTGGCCGTGCGTCTCAATTATTCTCAAGAATAATTAATAAGTTTCAAGCTCCGATTTCGGCACTGGGATGCTTGCATCTCGTGGCTTCAACGAAATAGAACGACACCGCACAACATCGCGGTGCAAATATTGCAACTGCCTGGTATACATAGAGGCTTACCTGTACGTGGCACAGGCAGGCACCTTATACATAAAACCCAGCTACAAATATTACCATAACATCTTATTATTAGCCAAATTGAAGGTGACCGAGCGTTTTGGGTTCTGTCGACCGAGCTAGATTTTGTTTGCTTTCCCATTATAATCACTGCAATGCTCTGTAGTAACACTAACAGTATTATATGTATACCTATACAGTCTTCGCATTATAATGCTTAGTGGTGGAGCATTATTGTGCCCTGGGGCTCTATAGAAATAAGCATCCCTTCGTGCAGCATGTGCCAGGCACTAGACAGCACGTGTGATGTAATCGGGACATCACGTCGCTTTCCACGTGGAAAAACTCGGGCTCGTCAAGAAACGGAAAATTCGCGAGATGCCGCGCGACGAAAGGATCAGAGCCAGCCAGCCTCCCACTTAACTCTCCTGTTTCGTTACTGCACTGTTGCTATGTTTGCCTCTGCCGCTTTATGCGGTGGTGAGATAAAGCGGCAACCTGGTAGGTTTTGCGTCAAAGAATTAATTCCTGACATGATAATGTAAAGCATATTATAATGCACATTGATACATGTAGAATTCTTAAATACCTACCTATGTATAAAACGAGGTGGATTTAGTTGGTGAACTTTTGCCAAGATTATCCGCTGGACGTAAAACACGAAGCCCTCGAAACTCATCGACGGCTCCCAATACGTGTTGACACATTTCCCGGGGGCGAAATAGCCGTTTCGTTACGTTTGATGGATCGATCCTCTTTTGGCTCATCTCATTTCACTGCATTTTGATTGGATTTCTGACTCATGTAGACACCAGCAGCTTCAAATGCGAAGCTAAGCCCAAATTCTGTGAACTGGGACAGCCGCAGCTGTTTGGTACGTGATGAGTATAAGCTTGCCAATTGAACCTGCCGACATCCAACACCAAGCCGCAGCAACAACATCATAAGCCATTCATTTCGCAATCGACAATTGGACCTGCCGACATCGAACACCAAACCGCAGCAACAACATCATAAGCCATTCATTTCGCAATCGACAATTGGTCCTGCTGACATCCAACACCAAGGTGCAGCAACAACAGCATAAGCCATTCATTTCGCAATCGACAATTGGACCTGCCGACATCCAACACCAAGGTGCAGCAACAACATCGTAAGCCATTCATTTCGCAATCGACAATTGGACCTGCCGACATCCAACACCAAGGTGCAGCAACAACATCATAAGCCATTCATTTCGCAATCGACAATTGGACCTGCCGACATCCAACACCAAGGTGCAGCAACAACATCATAAGCCATTCATTTCGCAATCGACAATTGGTCCTGCCGACATCCAACACCAAGGTGCAGCAACAACATCGTAAGCCATTCATTTCGCAATCGACAATTGGTCCTGCTGACATCCAACACCAAGCCGCAGCAACAACAGCATAAGCCATTCATTTCGCAATCGACAATTGGTCCTGCCGACATCCAACACCAAGGTGCAGCAACAACATCATAAGCCATTCATTTCGCAATCGACAATTGGTCCTGCCGACATCCAACACCAAGGTGCAGCAACAACATCGTAAGCCATTCATTTCGCAATCGACAATTGGTCCTGCTGACATCCAACACCAAGCCGCAGCAACAACAGCATAAGCCATTCATTTCGCAATCGACAATTGGTCCTGCCGACATCCAACACCGAGGTGCAGCAACAACATCGTAAGCCATTCATTTCGCAATCGACAATTGGACCTGCCGACATCCAACACCAAGGTGCAGCAACAACATCATAAGCCATTCATTTCGCAATCGACAATTGGACCTGCCGACATCCAACACCAAGGTGCAGCAACAACAGCATAAGCCATTCATTTCGCAATCGACAATTGGTCCTGCCGACATCCAACACCAAGGTGCAGCAACAACATCATAAGCCATTCATTTCGCAATCGACAATTGGACCTGCTGACATCCAACACCATTCATTTCGATGTCGCCGTTTACTGCAATTGGCATCAGTTTCAATTACACGCTCACACGCACACACGCATACACATACACACTGCACATATTGAATTTCTTCTTACTTTTGATTCTGTTATATATCTCTCATATTCATATCTAGATGTAGCACAATGATACTTTTTATTCCCTGGGAAATGTGTACGCGCTCCTAACATTATACGGATATCATTTCCAGATGATTGGCCACTTACGGGAATTAGCCCGAAACGCGGCGTCGGTCGCGCCGCGCCCGTATTTCATCCCGCCTTGGAAAACCCGGAACGGCATGGGAAAACTGCTGGATATCCATCCGGGAACAGTTCAGTGTTAGCAGACCGCTGGCCTGGCCAATAGCCTTGCCGTGCAGCGCGGGCGAACCTGGGCTAACAATAATATACTAGCACTGTTGCGAGATAAATTATGCCGGAGTATTTTGTCTAAATTATGGCGATGTAATGCAAATTTATTAGGAGCAGTGCTAGAAAAAGCGAACGAAATTTCTATAGCTACTAGCTAGTCTTCTTTATTTGGCAGGAAGCTAGAAGTGGTATATAATCTAATTTCGGCGATTGTGGTTCCCCTCTGCAACGCGTGCGTTTTCGAACGCCTCGTGAGTCGTGATGCGTGAGTCGTGATGCGTGAGTCGTGATGCGTGAGTCGTGATGCGTGAGTCGTGATGCGTGAGTCATGATTTGGAGGTCGTCTAACGTGTCGCCGTCCCCTCTGTCCCCAGATCGGCAGTCTGAAGGGCTTCTACCTGTTCGATCACCCGCACGTGCACAAGAGATCGACCACGGCGAACGTGGACCACCACGCCAAGCTGGGAGACGAGCCTGAGGTGAGTGGACAGCGGACATGTTTCGCGGACAACTGAACTCCATTTCACGTCGAGAAGGAGACTGGATTTGCTTCTTCCTCCAGGACCCACTGCTGCTAGACACGAGCTAAGAGTTTCAAAACTGACAAGCCGTGTCTTGAGCAGTACAAAAGACTCTAGGGGCAGTTTTGAAACTGAGGTCGTGTCTAGCAGCGGTGTGTCCGCGAGGATGTTGCAAATCCACTATCCTTCTTAACGTGAAATGGAGTGTAGTGACCAAACTATTACCCCAAATGAACACCAAATGTTGAGTAAGAGGTAGTACCTATATACAGGAGCAGTAATTGTTTATGATATTTTTTTACATAGGTTTATACCCGATTCCACCTGTTCAGTCCATCAATATCCAATATCCATTGCTAACTAATGTAACTATCTATAGGATAAATTCAATTTACAGAAATTGAAAGTTTTATTTACTCACAAAAAGTTCCCAATGCTTGTTTTAGTTTGGCTACTCCGGAAACAAAATATATTCGGGAAAACACAATTTATGTTTAGTTTTGTTTGTATTTCTATTTTATACCAACTGCACACGGTAGTGAGTTAAACAAATAGACCCCTTGCTTTGAAAGTTAGAATAATTAAGAAGTTGGTATATTCATTGTTATGGTTTAGTTATTAGGTAATTCTTGCTACGATGAAAATTAAGATCGATAACCTACAGGTATACATTTTTAAATTACCCAATTAGGTGTATACATAGTTAGATACTATTTTTCCCCTACAGTAGAACCTTGCTTATAACATAAAGTAGATATAGAAGGATATTTTCTTTGTGAAGAAGCCCTCGCTACATAATTATCGCCATTAAATTATTGCACGGCTTTGTAATAGCCTGCCAAGAGTCCAAGGTGTCGAATTGAGCGCGCTCTTTGCAACCAATTACCGGTAATTAGTCGGCGCTTCCATCCCTTGTTGCCGCCGCTGTCCGCACCGTAATGCCGCGCATCTCGCAGCTAAATCTCCCGGGCATCTCCCGGGCACAATGAACCGGACCACTTATCCGCGTTGCTCCCCGTGATCAGAATGCCGCTCAATCTCAGCTAGCAGACGCACGTGTGTGTCGCTTTGTCTGCATAATTAGCCAGGCTCTTTCAGACCGGGCCCATTTTCTTTCGCCGCGCGGCGAAGGAAAATGCTCTGCGTGTACACAAAACGTTGAACGCGCGCCTCTACGTCCGTCGTCGCGAGTCCTGACGCTCCTTTTCATATTTAACTTTGTCAGTAATTATTAATTGACTTTGAAAACAGTGACAACGCCGCTTGAATCCTGCCAGAGGCTGCTGCGACAGATGCTCAGGAACACCTGTTTGATTGGACCAAACAGGTACTTTTCAGCACCGCCTTTCTTGGAAACGTTGAATAGCTTTGCGCTCAACTTGATATGTGCGCTTTTCAAGCGGTTTAGATGTATTTCTATTTTCTATTAAGCTTCGTTGAAAATTCTACGTTGAATAATTGTTATAGACCAATTTATTAGCGGGGCTGTCTTTTAATCAAGACCTTATAGATAGATGTAGCAGCAACTTGCAACAGTTTCAATGAGCTTGCAATGTATACCTATACCTGATGCACACGGTGCATTCTTTGCTGCTGGGAAAACTATCCCAAGCGAAATGCATCTTGCATTCAAGGTAGGCGGTAATTCTTGAGCGCTCCGGATGTAGGTATTAGGTACTGCCGGCGATGTCATCCATCTCCCCGCTCCCGACAGCTCTTCGACTATATATCCAACGAGAGACTGCAGTTAGTATCCGGATTGTGATATTGCCTGGAGCTTCTTCCTCTCTCTCTTGTGTCGCGTCTCGTTTTTTTGTTTCCCACGGCGTCCTTCGCCGTACACAGCTAAGCTCGAGACGAACGGCACAACAAACTTCGTGAACGATCCGATGCAACGCAATTACATCGCGCGCATGTACCAGTGCACTAGTTTAACAATGGCTTATTTAAATTCATTCACAGACACTTACATTGCAGCCTAGCATTTGTTTCCATTTGCTGATGTTTTATTCAATAGATTCACATGGTTTGTGCCATTCGTCGTCGAAGAGGAGGATGCATTAACTGGAGATCAAGAGACGGGGTGTGTTATACTACTGCATCGACCGACCGACCGAGCAACAGCATGTGCATTCAGCCATTGTGCTGTGCAGTACAAAACGACACCGTACTGCACGATAACAGAGAACTGAGCAGTGTCTCATTTGAATAACACGAACTTCAAGAAATAATTCATTTCCAGTCAGATTGAACTTAGAATTTTTGTAAATTCGCGAGCTCTAGCATTTCTTCTTGGTACGTAGGCGGACCCTGCACCGGGGTGGGTATGTCTAGCGTGCTAAACAGGGACGCGATTTGCATGACACGCGTGCAGTTTGACGGCCGCTGCGGCCGGCTTATATTTCGGCGCAAAGTTTTAATTTTAATGAAAATTGTGCGTGATGGACGCCTGATTAGAATGTGCTATCTTTCGTCCCGGCCGCCCCCCGGCGGAGGGAACGTCCCTGGACGCGTCACATCTCGGGAGCGTAATTATTATACACGGGAGTTCTGGAGCTGTACGTGTTTTTCACTTCTTTTTTTAGCGATAGGCCTGTTTTTTATTTTAAATTCGCTATTCCGCAGGCATGCGAGCCGGCTCCGGCGGCTTCATATATAGGTATACCTACGGTTCGTGTCTACGTGAATTCAACACTATCGAGATTATAAACCGATGAGTGTTCGGCGATCCAGCTGCTTCAACTATGTCGATGAATGTATAGGCATATAAAGTCTCAAGAGGCTCCAGTTTGCTAATGTCTTCGCTCGCAATTTGAGCACACTATATTGATCAACTCTCTGCGGCTTTCGTTCGCAGACCCGAGCATATATATGTCCCCCACTTGGCGCGCGTCAGTTGGAACTGTCGCCGTCGCCGCGCGCGATGCTCCATTCAGAAGTCCATGCAAATGACACGGGGGAATTCTTGTTGCGGCAATCCAAATGGATACTTTGGGAGATTGATGCGTCCCCTTCCCGCGTACTCACGTGGCCTTATGAATCATACCCGTATCTGCAGTCCGCGTTGCATCTCGTTTACAAATGGCTCTGCTATCGCGGTGTACTCGCATGTGTGCAGTACCGGGGGAGGAGGGGGGGGGGGGGGGGGGGTCGTAAATAGACGTCCGACATTATCGTGCCGCGGCAAGTTTTCCGCCGCTCGACGCCAAACCGACGTCCGGGCGAACGCGCATTTGAGCGTCGCAGATTCGCGCGCAAATTTTGGCCGCGTCGATTTTCACGCGCTCTCCGAGGCAGCCACCCCGATGGCGACGGAGCGCGTGTCGAGTGAGACGCAAAAAGGCGTCGACTTGCCACCATTTTGCGTCAGGGCAAAGCGTGGAAATGCGTTATAGCTGCATGTTCGGCCCGCCACAGGGTTAACATTGTATGTCTAGGCCTTCCGTCGGTCGGTGTAGGTAATATAAATGTATATAGCTGCTCCATCATTGATATGGTTATATTATATGCCATATACGAAGTCGTTTCCGCACGATCGGACGTAATCTGAAAGTGGCGTGCCTCGATCCCTTATCGGCGTGCGAGTAGCGACCTCTAGAGCCGTGCCTATTCGCACGCCGCCTGCCGAGTCCGTGTCGATCCCGAGCCCGAGCCCGAGCCCGAGCGACTTGAGCCGGCTGTCGGGAAATGTATCGAAAATTAGCATTTTGCTCTCTGCGCGCTCTGCCGTCTGCAGTCTGAGTGTGTTTTTCTTCGGTTTATTCCGTCTCGTCGCTCAGCGCTCGCCCTCGGATCACTATTTTCTCATTACTTTTAAAAGTGTTTCGACTTGAAATGGGTTATTCAACGCTGATGGGGATTTTCGGTTCCTCGGCGACGGCGACGGCAGCGGCGCCCGTGTCTTCCGCAGGCGGCTTTCAGCGTCTTCATGAGAATTGATGTGATCCTGTATAACTATTCCCTCGACATGATCAGGATTCGAAATGGTCGGGTGTCGGGCGTCGGCGTCGCGGCGTCGATACCGCGCGCTCGAGTCCGCCCGGCGGGAGCGATAACACGCGGCGTCGGCCGCGGGGTCGGCTTCGGCGTCGGCGTCGGTGTCGGTGGGTGGGCATCGCCCGATCCGGCCCGGGGACGGCTTTAGCGTGCATAATTCAGTGTCCTCGGTGGGCAGCAGTCGGCCGATGAGATGACCCCGGTGAGAAACAATGTGCGGGATGCATCGCCTCCACCGCCGCAGTCTTCGTCCGCTCGGTCCCTGGGGCCGACACTTTCGAAGGGGCGGTCCCCAAATAAAAAACCCATAAACTCATCTTATTTGATGGCGGGTGCAACCGCAAAGTGAATGCCACATTTCCGCCGTCCAGTTTATATCAACGGGGTTTTTCTTGGTTCGATAAATTGTGCACGGGGGAGCCGATCGCGTTGGCTGGCTGAAAGGGATTTAGTGTACGCGAATGCAAAGTGAGCGACGAAAGAAGCTGCTGGTGGAGGTGCCGAGTCGCGTGCTCTGCGGGTTGCATACCGCTACCGACCCGATAGACGGCTCAGTGCAAGGAACGCTCGTAAAACGGCGCGATCATCGCTAGGATAACCCGCACTAAACCTTGGCGTATACACTAGCATAGCCGAGCAGCAAGGCGAACCCCGCTCACATAGATATTCTTGCCCATAAATCTAAACCCCTGGGAAATGTTTATTCGCGAGATGTCATAGAAAACTAAATAATATCGCCGGGTGAAATATTTTGATTTTCCCAATGGCTTGGCGGGTAATCTTCAATATAACTTGAGGGCCTGTTACACGCGATGTTATCGCGGGTCGCGCGCCGTGAAGTTCGGCGTCCCCCGCGCCCCCATGGAAGCCACGGGGGCGGCAGCGACGCGACGCCGCGCGCTATCTCGTTGTTCTGAGACAGCTAAAAGCCTTGTGGGTCTCACTTGATATTCCTTCGCGCCCGCCACCCCGTGCTCTGTGCCCCGGCCCAGCCAGCATCAAATATCCGGCGGCTCATCCCTCCCCCCCCCCCCACCCTCCTGTCGCAACCGCCCGCCCGGGTCCGACCCCACCCCCCATCTCGACTGAGAACACAACGGCGGTGCGCCCATGACCCGCACCCATCGCCCGGCCTCTCAGAATATGCACGACCGAGATTGAAACCTCCGCGCGCGACGCGAAAGCTCAGTACAAACAACACTCTGCCGGTCGCCGACAAAGTTGTGTCGTAGTTTCACACCCCGGCGACCGACAGAGGGGCAGCTCGAGCAGCCGCCGCCGACGGACTCCGGCCGGCGCTCGCTAAACTGTTTGCTCGGTACCGCGTTAATCCCGCGAGCACGGGCGCCGGTCGCCGGTCGCCGTCGGCTCGTCCGCACTAGACGCAGGCCGGCCGACGCTAGGTCGGGCTTAGCTCGCATATGGCGCTAACTCGAGTTTGAACAGCCGGCCGGGGGGGGGGGGGGCGCGGGGCAAGGGCAGGGACCTAGGACGGGGCATGACGGGGAAATCGACGGCGAGCGAGTGCTGATAAAGCTGTGTACGCATTATCGGACGGCGTATATCTACCTTCGCCAGCGTTGTATTTCGAGACCGTATGATCGTGCTCACGAGGCTATTCGCGGCGAGGTCACGGGATAATGGGGCGCTGTTTCGCCGGCTGGGGGCTGCGCTTTTCATAATCGTACGTCAAAGTGGCACCTCCGTTTATGCCGCGCACCCCTACAGTGGCGCTATTCAATTTCGGGGGCGATATTATATATCAGCGTAAGGAAATTGCCGCCATCGATGAAAAGCAGCGGGGATTAAAATTTAATAACGCACGATGTTTGCCGTGTGACATCAATAATAGCTAAATCGACATCAAATCAAATTAATCGACCGAATCTAAAATCGCGTTTTATAATCTATTATAATGAATTCGCTAATGGATATCCTCTCTCGGCATTAGATTTACGATCGTAATTGAAGTTCGCATGGCATCGCTGGTATTAACTGGCGACGGTTTTTCTTCCGCCCTGCAAATGGTTTGTGTGTTGATTCATGCCCGCGTCATTCGGCGGATCGAGCTGACAAATCGCGTCGTGCCAATCAATCAAGTATTCCCTCTGTGCCCGATGCATGGTGTGCCGATGCCGCGCGTATCAGCTCTGCCGGCCGCCGGACCGCCGCGGCCCGGCAAGTCACGATGCGATGCGATGCGATGCGATGCGATGCGATGCGATGCGATGCGATGCCCGGTTATTTACTGCACAGTCGGACCGTCAGAACATCAGGCTTATGCAAATAGCAACGGTCACAGCGTCAAACAGACGATTGGGGAAGCAAACTCTAACGAATGGATTTGTAATCTCTTTCCATCACATGCAATCATCGCATCGCACTGAAAATCCAAGCTTAATGTGTTCCTATTTACCGCTGAATTTATATTTCAAATCATTAAAGGAGTCCTCCGAATTGCTTTTAAAAGAGCATATAGCATACATAATACTAATTAATTAAACATCCCGTTTGATTTTATTGAAAAATAAATGTTGCGTAGGAATAATCGCACATTTTCGTTTTGGCGCGGCACCTCCTCGTGACGTATCCTTGGGGAACGGCTAGCGCCAGCAGCATGCGCTCGGCCGCGCTACGCAGTGTCTAGTATTAGGCCGATAGCTTTCGCGGTCGGGTCGCTTGTCGATTTGGAGTGAAATGGCAGGACCTCAATATAGTATGGATCCGAAGTTCTCTCAAACAGAAATCGGTGAAAATAATGCTAAAATAGCCGAAGAAAAGAGTATTTTGAAGGGTGGACAGAAAAAACATTTTGGTGTCTGTTTTGTTTAGCACATCAATGTATTTTGTAATTACATCGATAGAGCCGTGCTCAGTACTGCACTCGCCTTCCTGACAACGCTCGTATTTGAGATGGCTCTTCACAACAATTCGATTTAATGTCGCTGTCCATTGAGATGCAATTGCCACTGCGTAGCGCATGCCGCTGGCGTTAGCCGTTCCCCAAGTAAACGTCACAAGGAGGTGCCACACTAAAACGAAAGTGTGCGATTTTTTTTCAATAAATTCAAACGGGATTTAATTAATTGGTCTTCTGTACACTATGATCTTTTAAAAGCAATTCGGAGAACTCCTTTAACCAGAACATATATATGACGCGCGAATAAATTATACACTAAAGTAACTTCAGCCATGCTTGTTTTATTCTAGTTGTGTTGCCATTTGAGCGGAGATGTTTCAATGGTTTATTCGCAAAACGTCCCGCAGCTCTGTACCGATGTTGTTACACACACTGCATCCATCCACGCCGCGCATGCTAAGTTTCTTTAAGATGCTAATTAACCACCTTCCGTTCCGCCCTCGGTGCGCGATCTCCGGCATGAATAATTCTCTTCCGCGGTGCTAATCTGGTTAGAAAATGATGTTTGTTTCGCCGTGGCGCACATTGCTTTCATTTGCTTTTCGCAGATCCGCGTTTCGCTGAGAGCGTCTCATAAATAGGCGGCAGGCAAGCGGGGAATAAACACGCCACTGCGAGGGTGTAAAGGGTGTAAAGGGTGTAAAGGGTGTGTATACTGTATAGGAGTGTGTACCTTTTCATTGCACAATGCGGGCGTACGATGCGCGGTGTGCGGGGATCCCGTTGGAACGCGCACGAGGCAGCGCTTTCTTGGAGGACGGCACTCGGCACCGCCGCACACCGTGGTGATGAATGCATCGACTTATTAACTAGCTAATTAATTAGTCTTGTGTGTCGGGGATTTAATTGGCAGTCAGAATTGCGCGCGCCCGGGGTATTATGTTATATTGGGATCGGGTTACAACTTACAACGCGCCAAGTGCTTTGTGATACAGTTGCAGTTATGATCGGTGTCGGCGCGGGGTTTCAGTGGCGTGGGTTTCCGTCGCATGCCCGTGCGGTGTTTGGTTTGGCAGCGGGGCAAGTGCCCAGGCGCGGCGGCGTCTGGCGAAGTTTTGCCCATTTACTTCGTGTCGCGCGTTTCTTGAAACAAATCCGCGAAAATCAAAGGAAACTTTTGTGAAAATAATATTTTCCGTGGCTGGCCGTTGTATATACCAACTAGATATGTGTCGGCATTCGAGACTCGAGCTTGGAAGTCGCAGCACAATATTATGAAAAGTTCTCTTTTACTTGCGTTGAGAGACAAAAGTTTGTCGGAGCTCGTCTTCTTACTTTAGTCAGAACAGCTTTTATGAACTTTAAATTCTCATTAATCTAGACAGTGATAAGTCGGGTTTCAATTATTTTAAAGCGAGCTTGTTTCTCTCGTTGTCAAACAGGTGGGATCGTGTAGAACTGCTCTTTACATTTTAGTGCTGCACGGTTAAAATTTGTAATTCCCACCGGGAAAGTGTTATCCGTTATTATATAGACGAGCAGCCTCGCATTATTATAGTGTGTAGTTTTTCTTACAATTTCCCGGGCCGGCGTTGCGGCGGCCGTCTTATCGCATGGTATACAGTTTAATTGCGAAAACTTGGCCCTTGTTTTTCCTGCAGCCCGCATGCAGCCACACGCGAATTTCCCGAGAATTGTAAGCCCCCGAGAGAGCAGCGCGACATGCTACACACAATTTCCCTGGCAAACAAAAATATCCTTTTCTTTATTAACTACTTTCGTACACGAGAATAATCTAACGGCCAAGGCACTATAACTCGCCGCCGCCGCGCGTCATAACAAAGTCCCCCCCAGCTTTTGAAAACATTACATTAATTAGTCTAGTGCTGTTTATGCTTCACCCCAACTGCCAGAGCCCGCGCTTTTAATAACACGAGCCCTGGAAACGTTTAACCCCGTAGCGCCATGCGCCAAACTACATATATACACCGGCTAAGATGTTGTGCTAAGATATAGTTGCTTCATTAATAATGTACGTAGGTACCTCGGGCTCGGGCTGTCGGTGGAACGACGACGCCGAGATATGAATAGCGGGGGCTTTTGTGCCCTAGTGTCGACGTCTGCCCCAGTCCTTGCGTGGGGCGTGGTGGGGGCCATGGGTTTAGGGGGGGGGGGGGGTTGACTTTGCCGCACATTTGGTAGTGCGGCCGTGTGTGCCGCTGGCAACAAGTTGGAGCATACATCGTCTGTGCGGATGCTGTGGATCACAATATTGTTCGCCATAACCGACACAGGCGCCAGTTGGGACGTGATTATACCAATCGCGGTTCAGGTTCTTCACTGAGTTTTGTTTTTCTTTCGCTGAGAAATTCGGGTTGTGCAAAGCAGAGGTAAATACGCAGAGTCTGAATATATTTCGAGCACCCATACGAGAGATGATATTACATTCTATTGATTCCCGATACCTACGACAATTATGTCAGAGGGTTGACACGTATGTTAAAGTAGATTCAAAGCGTAGTACAGTAATACTGTTAACTGTATTAGGTTACATAGATCGGTGTAGTACTTATTGTATACGCAAGGGCTCTAGTGAGGGTTGAGTCAATTCGCCAAACAAATGCACGCCCCTGTGACAGGGCTCTAGTGAGGGTTGAGTCAATTCGCCAAACAAATGCACGCCCCTGTGACAGGGCTCTATAGTGAGGGTTGAGTCAATTCGCCAAACAAATGCACGCCCCTGTGACAGGGCTCTAGTGAGGGTTGAGTCAATTCGCCAAACAA
The DNA here is from genome assembly GCA_921293005.1 of Nemoura dubitans. Classification (NCBI taxonomy): domain Eukaryota; kingdom Metazoa; phylum Arthropoda; class Insecta; order Plecoptera; family Nemouridae; genus Nemoura; species Nemoura dubitans. The sequence continues at coordinate 51,719,415 of OV121074.1, read as the reverse complement.
ATGCACGCCCCTGTGACAGGGCTCTAGTGAGGGTTGAGTCAGTTCGCCAAACAAATGCACGCCCCTGTGACTAGGGCTCTAGTGAGGGTTGAGTCAATTCGCCACGGCAAATGCACGCCCCTGTGACAGGGCTCTAGTGAGGGTTGAGTCAATTCGCCAAACAAATGCACGCCCCTGTGACAGGGCTCTATAGTGAGGGTTGAGTCAATTCGCCAAACAAATGCACGCCCCTGTGACAGGGCTCTAGTGAGGGTTGAGTCAATTCGCCAAACAAATGCACGCCCCTGTGACAGGGCTCTAGTGAGGGTTGAGTCAATTCGCCACGGCAAATGCACGCCCCTGTGACAGGGCTCTATAGTGAGGGTTGAGTCAGTTCGCCAAACAAATGCACGCCCCTGTGACTAGGGCTCTAGTGAGGGTTGAGTCAATTCGCCACGGCAAATGCACGCCCCTGTGACAGGGCTCTAGTGAGGGTTGAGTCAATTCGCCAAACAAATGCACGCCCCTGTGACAGGGCTCTAGTGAGGGTTGAGTCAATTCGCCACGGCAAATGCACGCCCCTGTGACAGGGCTCTAGTGAGGGTTGAGTCAATTCGCCAAACAAATGCACGCCCCTGTGACAGGGCTCTAGTGAGGGTTGAGTCAATTCGCCAAACAAATGCACGCCCCTGTGACAGGGCTCTAGTGAGGGTTGAGTCAATTCGCCAAACAAATGCACGCCCCTGTGACAGGGCTCTAGTGAGGGTTGAGTCAATTCGCCAAACAAATGCACGCCCCTGTGACAGGGCTCTTATGCATCATTGCACGTCGAGCGGACAGTAGAAGTCAATCGAGTGTAATTCAAGTATGCGCACTTCGTCCTGCACGCGGGTTCAGGAGTTCGTTATCGCTCGCCGGCTTACGAGCTCCAGCCACCGGGCGTTGTTTTCAGAGTCAATAAAGCTCATAACTTATACGGTAGGTATATGAACTGGAAGAAAATGACCCTATCCAGAATCGCTAGATTTTAGCATTAAGTCTGGAGTGGCTTCACTGCACTATATACATAAGGTCGCTAACCCTAGGATACACAATCTAAACTAAACATTCCGTCGCTTTCTGAAGTTGGTGTTTCCCTGATCCCACGCTCGTGATTACATCCTGGAAAGTTGAGCCCGAGACTGCAGCCCACAAAGAACGACCGGTCGCGATTATATTTTCCCAGCGTCGCGAGTGAGCCGCATATATAAGGTATTCTACATAACGCGACAGTTTTCTTTCGTGCCGTGCTAATGTATTTTTAATGTCGGCTACAATAACTCACAGGCAGCGAGTTGACAAAGCAAAAACTGACCACCTACTGGGGAGGTAATTTTATTTTTCCTCGCGGTATTATGATGTAGATACTTTAGCTTGGCGCTGCCTGCTTGTCGGGGGTTGTTTTGCAACAGTCGTATTATGCTAATGCCCTTTTACATCTTTCATGCTGCTGACTGGACACAGTATCTCAATTATAATGACGTTGTTATTATATTATGATCTGTCAGAACTCAGAACTTGAAATGTGCGGCTACTTGAAAGCGTGCATAACGTTACACCGCACATGTCACAGTTCCCAGCGATAGCATTAAAAGTAGCGCATTTCGTGGTACACTAGGTTTATACTTATGTAGATTTCCAGTGCACCTATGGAGGGTGCTATAAAGCATGCCAATATTTAATTGAGAAAGCCACGGTAATTTATTTTTGTCTTGATGCATTGTCCGGTGATCCCGAACTCAATCTGTATAGTATAGTACATGACCATTTCCTCGCTCTACCTCCTTCGCCTGCAGACTGTCGAGATTAGCTTGCGGGTTGCGCTGCGCAGAAGTCACCGAATAAACACATCGAGCGCGCGTTCACCTCTTTATTTGCAGGGTAACGTTCCGGCAGCCGAGGGCGATCTCTATAACAAGCACGAGCGCATTCCTCAATTGCAGCGGTGCCTTGCGCAACTATTGTATTGCTTCGCTGTTAATCAATTGGCCCATAGTGCTTTTGTCTCTAGTTTTAAGGGACAGTTATTACAATGTATTGGCTTTGTTCTGACCATGGGCGAATATAGTCAGAGTACACAATGGTGGATGTAATGAATAATAATTGCATTTGTAATTACCCTTTCTTGCTGGGTATACCTATATGTATACCCACCAGCCACCATCGGTTGTTTGTTTTGCTCGAAATTTGATTGGGTCCTTTCGTGATTGATAACCTCTGACAATGGCAACGCAGGCTCGCTTTTATGTTATATATCCAGTGCTGCCGTTGCCCATTCCAGATCGGGCTCTAAGATATCGCTCGCAAATTAAACAGTTCCCATTTTCGATATTAATTATGGATATATAGACACGTTTCGAGGGGGAAATAGATTTAGATACCACGTATTTATTAGTTAGAGCTGTCGGCCTTTCGCTTAAATGAAAGCGATTTTTCCCCATTTCCACCAGCAAGATTCCGCCGCGCTGCATGCCCAAACAGCGGGTGCCTGCCAGATTCGAAAACAACGATTTCTGGACCATGTTTGGACGACGAAGGGTCTGAAGGCGGTGTGGGGGGGGGGGGCATTTCTGAAGAGGCGAGAATTTTAATTAGATAATCAAAGTTTGTTTCACGCTCTCTCTCGCTCTCTCGCTCGCTCCACTTTCCCGATGCCCCATCGGCATGCGACCCTCTCGCTTGTTTGTCTTCCGCTTCCTCCTGCAGACGGGTAATTAATACGCCGGGACGTCGAATTGTCGATGCGCTGCCCCCGCGCAGACCTCTACCCCCTGCCCCCCTGCCCCCAGGGCGGCCGGAGAAAAACCCGTCCGCTGATTTATGTCCGCACGGCGTCGCGGCGGCCGTCGCGGCGCCCGATCGCGAACGCGACGGGCGTCGCGTTCGCCTCGCCGGGGAAAAAACGCAGAAACAACAACGTTTTTGATACAATTAAAAGTGTTTCGCTGTGCAAACGACAGCGATGCCTGTCAGCGCGTCACGCCAAGTCATTACCTACGTAAATAACGCTGGGTACACACCGCCGTCACAGAACGGCACTGAAAAAATAGAAAATCTGCTTTTCAGAAATAACAACAAGCCCGTTTTCCCTTTCATATATTTTCGCATGCCGGTAGCGAAAATCCAATTCCATTCCATCCGAGCAAGATATGCCAAGTCTCTGGGCTTCCCATGGGTTGGTTTAAAAAGAGTTACAGATCCCGCGGCACTGGCTTGCGGGCAAGTCCACTGGCACCCATCCGATCTCGAACGCGAGTAACAAATCTGCAATAACTTAGGTATAGGAAGTACGATCTGGGCTTGCATTTTTGACTGAAACTGGCTGGTAACTTGTCAGTCCCCGATCGGAAATGATGGGCTAGGGTCGTCAGAAGTAAAAAAGGACGTTGGCGAGAAAATTTTGCCTCAGGTATGCACCGGAGAGTTTTATATCGCCCGTGATGGCAATTGTAAACCTGTTCCAAAAGAGCCAATGCCACAAGGGATACGTCCAATAGCAGCCAGCCTCAGCCAAGATTGCACACTCGTGTCATTTTGTCTGAGCTAAAGTAATTGCAGATCTGTTTCTCTCCACCCGAACCCGGCACCTCCACGGCGTGGACCGATGGCCCGAAGACTTGTCGTCGGGATTAGCTCGAACACGATGGCAATATCGGCCCTCGTCGGACAAACACCCCCTCCCACCCCGCCCCGCGACCAATTGTTTGATTGCATGTGGGGCGGGTCGGGGCGGTGCCGCGGTCCTCGTCGAACCTTTCAGTCCCCGGTTCGCGACCCGGCACCGGCACTCGCCCCCCCCCCCGGCCCGCGCGTTTACACTCGGCCACTGATTAACAACATTGTTAACTCTCGAGCTACACTAGTCCGGGGTCCCGACTCTCGCTGCTGGCTGTGTTTACACCCCACGCCGATGCTAACTCTGCAGCAGCAACGCCGATGCTTTCTATATCTGAACGACATGCAAATATCATGCGCTCTGTTACTGCATATAGGTTTGCATGTGTAGCAGGCCTCGGCGCTCGGCGTGAATATATTTGCCGCGGGATATTCACATTTATGTGATTTTTATAATAAAATATAGCGTTCGTAAATCAAATGACGTTCGGCTAAAGAGCCATTTCAGATTCACGTAACGACTAAGCAGGATCTCTGGCATCATAACCTCGTTGCCTTTGATAGACTGTGCTCTAGCTATAGTCATCGGCCCGGCCTGCGTGCACGCTTTCAACAATGAATGGCTTATCCTAATTTGATGGCTATCTCACTAAAAAGAGTTGTGCCAGCCGTATATAAATACTTATACGAGCGTGTTTCGTGTATAAAGGAAAATTAAGCACATGGTTCTTTCGTAGAAAAGCCGCTAATATAGCAACGATTAATTTAGTATATGCTAATCTAATTACATATCTGATTGCTTAAAAACAACATGGCTCTAACGATTTGGTTTTTGTAGTAGGGCATGTGTGCAGTGCACTTGTCGCAACCTCGATCAATGTGCCGACAGTTGACGTGCGTAAATGGCCACGCCGCCAATCTGATTGGAATGCTTCGAATATGTGCACCCATGTCGAGGGTGCATGCAGTGCCCGTCCTTGGGGTGCCCGTGCTTGGGGTGCCAGTGCTTGGGGGGCCAGTGCTTGGGGTGCTTGGGGTTCCCGTGCTCGGCTGCTTGCAGTGTTGCGCCCGAGACGGAGATTAAAATGATTGATAGCCGCGAGGAATTAATCTCGCGAGTGATTTATTGCGAGCAAAATCAATCTGTGTGTTTCTTAGCAAAAGTGTGGAAATTGAACTCGCGGAGGCTTTCAGCTCGAACCGCGGCTGGGAAATGTGCGCTGAGCGACGGCGCCGTCCCCGCGCGGACCGCACGTATTTGCGGCGGGACGCGGTGGGGAATATAACGTGCACGCCCGCTATGGACGGCTTCTTTATTTCCCGCCCAGGACACAAATGAGAGCGCGAATCTATTCCCCCGACCGCCCGCCCGGCCCGGCTAGCCGCACGACATTTATTACATTCATCTTTTGCGTCGTCACTTGCCCTGCTCTCCTTTGCGAGCGTCGCCAAAGAGCGAAGAGCTAATTCCGCATAACCGGCGACCGAGTGGTGGGTGGGGTGGGGGGGGGGGGAGTGGGGACACCATTGTGGATGCACTGCATGGAGATTCGCGCAGCGCGAGGAAACTTTGAAAATTGATAAAGCGTGACTTTTACATATTTGCATAGCTGAATAGTTTACGTTCTCGGCGAGTGCTCCGCGTCTGCAGCGTTCGAAGCCCGACGTCGACATCGACGTCGCGAAATCAGCGCGCGAGCAGCGAATGCTGACTGCAGCGTGCCGAAGCGTTTTCATTTCTCGCCAAATTCTGGCCGTAATTGATCGCGACTCGCGCGATAGATTGCTTTCCAATCACATCCAGACGCCATAATTAATGTGCACAGTTACTAGCGGCTGCTCGGGGCCCGGGGGGTGGTTGTCGGACGTGTGCGGGCGAGGGCTGCCCCGACCCTCACGCGCGGCGCGCGATAAATTGGCAAATTCTCGCGACTGTCCGTCATCGCGATTTACCGCCGCCCGCCGCCGACGGGCAGCTAGGAGTGCCGCGGGCCTTTCGACGGCTCTCAGCGTGGCCGGCCCGGGTAATGTTTTCTCCTGCGCCCCCTTCCCTCCCTCCCCCCCACCCTCCATCCAACTTCACCGCGGGGGCGCCCGTACAATAACCACGGCCGCGCGTTTTCCATGATTAAGGACGTGGCGTTTGCCGCAGAAAACTCGTTTCCTTTCCGAATGGAATAACGAAATCTGATGGCATGGCTCTTCGAATCATTGTTTGTTATGATGGGATTTTCCTACATTGGTCCGCGCTCACTTCTCTACATCTCGCCGTACGTGTGTACGTGTGTATGTGTATGTGTGTGAGGGTGTGGTATAAAGCTTCGGCCCTTGGTCCACATTTCTTCCATTTCCATTGTCCATAAAATAGCTCTCTAAGAATATATTGTGTTATTATATATCTGAAAGATGGTTTTCAAAAGAAATTTTGTGCTTTTTCCCCGGCTCCAATTGTCCTTTTCCTCTCGCTTCATCCCACAGCACCGTGCAGGCCACCATCAAACAAACGACTGCGCTTTTCTCAACGAGTTTTCCGCCGTCGCCGTCGCGTTTGATTCGCGTCCGGCTTTGTTTCGCCAAGATTTGACGAGATTTGGCTGCAGATTGCAGTGGGTTTTCCGGGGGGTTGACGCCGGGCAGGGGCGGCTTTGGCCGGCGAGAGTCCGGCTCGATGACCGCGGGGCCTCCGTCACCGGCGCCGGATCAGCGAACGGATGGGACGCCGTTTTCGGACGGAAGGACAAGTTTTTGCTATACGCATTGTGCCAACGATCGCCCGTCGCTCGTCAAACAAGCCGACTGACAGCTCGGCCACGCGAGCAACTGCCCCTGTGCAGGGAACACCACCCCCACTCTGCGTTCGATGCGAATCAGACTCCATCACAATGCCCATCGCTCATCATTAATCTGACTAATGATGATAACAACCTAATTTAAATCACGAATAATCGAGAGTGACTTTCGCTTCCATGTGTATCGGTACTTATATTTAATGCGAAAGTTGTAATCTCGCGACCAGATCGACCCGACCGCCCCCACTGACATCACGGACTCGTATTTATTAAGCCTATATACACCGAGCCGAGATAACCGCCGCGAGATACGACTGCGATACGGCTACACAGTTTCCCATCACTTTTTCGTCGATCGCGTGCAAAGTTATCGTCCATAACCAGTTCTACAAGCGGCCAGATTTCCCGTTAGCGACCGGGCCTCGATAAACATGCGATTCGACTGCCGCCCGTTAAATTACCCCCCCCCCCCACACACACCCCTTCACCCCGTCGAGGGGATGAAGTAGCTACAGAATGGCAGTACGCATCGTGGCTCATAGAATCTGCTCGATGAGCTGCCACACGTGGCGCACGACTCGGGCCGGGCCGATCCGGCAGCGCGAGCTGATTGCTTTCATGTTTGCTGCGGGAGTTTAGAGCTCTCTTTGAGTCGACTCTAACGAGCTGCGCACGCGAGTGATTGATAACGGCAAATATGGAGTGTGCCACGTTTGGCCCGCGCGCGACGATTGGAATTGGCGTGGCGCGGTCGATACCGTATACATACGTCAATGTTTCGCGCTGGGAGGAGGAGGAGGAGGAGGAGGCTTGTTGCCTGTCTTCCCGTAATCATCTTTTGCAATCAAGCGCCGGGCATTACGACTTTTCCGCTTCGACAGGAAATGGAATTTTCTTCGCTCGCGCGTCCCACCCGCTATAGGCGGATCCATTTTCTCGGATTCGTTTTCCCGGTCGTTCGCTTGGCGGCCGCAAACAATGGCGTGCAGGCAGCATCGACAATTCGGCGTGTCGATATCCTCGTCGTCGCCGCCGCCGTCGTCGCCGCGCGCGAATCTCCTTTATAATCGAGCGTCATAAAGTGTTTTATCGCCGTTGGGGGGAAGGTGGGGGGGGGGGGGGGGGGGGGCGTCGGGGCCCGCGACTCGCGCCGACGTTTCGGGAGTGTGCGGCACACAGGAGGCGCGCAAACTACATCCGCTCGCCGAGCCCCGCGCGTCGACACTCGGCATAGGGGCATGTGCGGCGACGGCGACGCGGCGAAGCCTTGATACGCTATTTACGCGACCGAGATTGAAATCGTCGGTGAACCGTGTCTGGAGGTTCCCTTTGCAACTCGGTCCCCCCCCCCCCCCCTCACGTCCCCGGCTCCGTCCCCGTCCTGCCCGCGAGTTGATAAATATAAATATTGACGCTAGCTGTAGCGCGCTGCTGAATGCGCCTGCAGCGGCGAAACGTTATTGGCTTCCATCGCTCGTCGTCATCGCCGTCGTCGTCGTCGTCGTCGCGCGAATCTCCGGCGTATTGAATGCCGATGGCAGCACCGCGCGACGCGGGTTCGAATCCCGGACTTCCGGTGCACATGCATGGAAGCCGCTGTCGATGCATTATTGGTTGCACCCGAACGCGACGTCCATTGGCCGGGACGCGGTGCCGGGACGCCGGTCCCCCTGCAGCGACGGCCGGACTACACAATGCAATTGTGCCGTGGATGGCAACTCCGGCGCGGAAATGATTTTTATCCCAACGCACACGCACGCACAACACCAGAGTTGCTGATTCGGACGAGCCGCGTGCAGCTGATCCACTTGGAACCATGGACGCGATTCACGGAGTGCGCCCACCGACCGGCCGGGTTTTGTTTCATCACGCCTTTTGTCTGGCGGCCCAGTTTTTCCCGCGCGCGTGGCGTGGAAGTGATATTACAATTTGCCACTCGCGGCCGCGCGCCAGCCTCGCTGCAGTGGGAAGGAATGTACGGTTTAATAATTTAGGCTTTCCCGGACGTCGGCCGCGATTTATCTCTTTCACTCTCTCGTCGCGTTGCATACACTAATGGCAACGCGAATGGATGCGATAGAATTCGCGCGTTTAAGCCTTAATCAACATGACCCTCGGCGCGATCAAATCGAGCTGTACACATACACTTTGTAAAACGAGTTAATGAATAGAGGCGTCGTTTATAATTTTGTATAAGTGCAATTGGAAAGCAATGAAAACGACAGCTTATTTTCTTCGTTATACTCGACGCTCGCGAACTCTATTGTAAAACCTTGAGCTTGCGAAGCTCTCATTTGCATTCCATTTGCTGTCCCGACGGGGTCCTGAGCCCTTGGCGCCGGCGAGGATTGCCGCTAAGTGGGGGAATACGCCCTACTTTCGCCAACGACGTCGACGCCGTCGTCCTGACATTACCATATCGGCCGCGGCGTCAGCTGACGTCCTGGCGTCGCGGAGTCGGCGTCGGATATCGTTTATCGACGCTCATCTCTCCTGCACGACGCGGGAGGAGAGAGATCTGATTATTGGCGCTCGTCGAAGCCCGTGGCGGAGCTTCGGGTTTGGTTTACTGGCATTACCTTGCCGAGCGTTTTGCGCGCGAATGCGATGGGCTGTGGATTATATCGGTCGTGGGTTATCCGCATAAATCCGAGGAAACCTCGTCTCCACATTCCATGCAGTATTCCTTGCATGAAGCGTATTTCATAAAAATATTGGTTATGGCTCTTTGAGTCTTTATTTGCCTCGCTGTGGGTGTAGGCCACGACTTGGTATATATATGTCTCCAGCGAATGCCGTTGATCTCTGAGAGCATTTGATCTCGAGTGATTCCTACATTTTGTCTGCCCTTTCATCAAATCCGAGATCTAACATTTAGCGAAGGAAGTCACTTCTTCCAGCAAAGTAATAGCGTATAATAAACGTTGTGTGTATAATATATACCCGTGAAATTATCATTTGTCAAATTGGCGTGCTATCTGCTTGGTTCTCTAGAGAAACAAAAGTAATACTATACCTCTAGTACATACTGTCTTATTGGTATCCATTAGGTAATTGCTCGGCTAATTATTATGCGATGAGTCTGTTTTCAATTAAGAGTAATTACCATTTCCGTGTCTTTCGGGTAAAAAGTGCTCGTCCCTTTTTGCTTGCGATGGCAATATAATTGGTTCCGCAAACCGGAAATTTCCAAGTGAATAATTACGCATGTTTACTACGAGCAGTGCGTATGCCGCTCATTAAATCCGAACTGGGACCTTTTCATAATAATTATTACGTGTAAGGCTTGTCATCTTGGAAAACCTCCACAGTGAAAAAGCAAATGTATTATTCTTGCTATTTCAAAAATTCTAGCTCATTTTGTTTGTGAGTGGGTTGGTCTGTTAGCCCAAAATGCCAAGCCCAGCTACATTGCAAGCCAATCGAAAACCGGGGAAATCTGCATTATGAGAACTTAGTTTCTACTTTCTTGATCCACTACAGTTGGAGCAGTCAATTTAAATCGCCGTATAACGTCATTTGCGGGAAGCCAAAAAAGCCATTCGAAACATTTAAAATAAATCTGCGAGTCGAGTTTCTTTGCGCGAAACTTTTCTATGAAACGAACGCGCGCGGCTTAAACTGTGTTGCTTTGATAAGAACGGAAACTTGTTCGCGTGTATAAATCACGTGGCACGCAGTTTGAAATAATTTCAAGTAGCTAGCGCCTTTCTCGACGGACTCTAATGCGATATGCAAAGACCAAGCCGCGCCCGGCGAGCGGCCGTCCCGCGCGAAAATGCGACACATTGTTAATACTTTTCTTCGGCTCGAGTTCGATTCCATTTCGGCGCTATATTTCCAGCGAGTCACCTGCTGCGGTCGCCCGACTGTCGTGACTCCCCGCAAGTCATTCGTCTTACTCCAGCGCTGCCTAGGTTCTTGCCACGTACAAGGAGCACCTCCATAGCTATAATATGTATAAGGGCACACACAGCCATGCAGTGTGTATAGGTACAGAACCAACCACAGCATCACGTTAAAGTTACAAAACGTTCCAGCATAAACTAGATGCAAATTGAACGAAACCATGGAGTTCAGTGACTTCACTTTATACACAGGACCAAGAATATCATATTCGGTATAGAAAATATTACGTGCATGTATCATCATACATATAAATTGAAAAAATCTGTTTAAATAATACTATCTATATATCTTCTATCTGGCAAATATATATATATGGAGTTGAAACAAATACCCCATTTTTCATGGCATTGTTATTTGCATACTGAGAATTCTCTGGTTTCTTTCTGCGCGATCCACAAGGAGCAGCTCGCATTGTGCCCCCAGCTTATCAAACAGCTTATTAGCCTAATAACGCGATTCGAACAGGATCCGAGCCGCGAGTCGTGCGTCGTGCGTCGTGCGTCGTGCGTCGTGCGTCTCGTTATTTCCCCGTTGCTGCCGAGTCGCGCCTCGCGAGCGCGACGTCAAAGACAGGGGGCATTATCCTCGCGTCAGCAAACCCCCGCGTCGCGCTGCCAATTCGGCGAACGTCTTGCGTTACCCTGCGCGCGGGCAAATGTGCCGTGTTTAGCGAGCTGCCGTAGCCCCGCGTCGCGCTGCCAATTCGGCGAACGTCTTGCGTTACCCTGCGATGTGCCGTGTATAGCGAGCTGCCGTAGCCCCGCGTCGGCGTCGGTGTCGGGACCCCGGGCGCGTGCAGGTCGGGTCACGGGTCGCCGCGCGAACACCCGCTCCCGTGCTCAGACGCCTGTCAGTGTCGTCCTTTCCAGGGATTACGTTTTAACGCACTATGCATGGGCGAAATGAAAACCATTCACCTGCGATCCTCCAGCCAGCTAATGACAATTTAGGAGTTTGTCAAGCGGATTCCTGGGGAAATTGCCTATCGACTCGTAGAGGTAGTCGAGTCGTCTGTAGTCGGATTCCGAAGAGCCATGGATGGTGCAGCATTATCTACATCATAAAACCCATGGATGCTGCAGCATTATCTACATCATCGGGTGCAAAGCAGCTCGCTCCAGCTTATATTTTCCCAGCATGCGTACGGTAGGTACTTTTGTTTTGTTATTTGTTTCTTCGCGTGGAAATTTCAGCTCGCGTTTTGTTTACCCGAGTTGCGTCATTATATGTATCCTGGTTTGCCATTATGATAATGTTTTCGAAATTCTCATAACAATGTCTTTATCATGCGATGCGCCCCTAAAAGCCAAACATTTACCCACGGCTTTCCATCTTTTGAAAACAGTATCCGTGCCCACACCGCCCCCGTCCCGGTGCCCGGTGCCTCCCCCCCCCCTTCCACCCTCCCCCCCCCCCCCCATCACCACCGGCACCCAGCGCCCATACGAACGGCGAGAGGGCGCAGCGGCTGTTCGGTGCCCAGGCAGACAGGGTGTTTGCCGAAACGATGAAAGCGTATTCCGAAGCATGCACGAGCTCTTCTTGTATACGTCAGTCTTTCTTATTACATAATATTATAGAAAGGAACACTAAATTATGGAGATAAGGTTTTCCGCCGACAAACGCGCGTTTTTGCGGTGCTGTTGCCGACGCTTGCCGCTTGCCGCGCTGGTGTGCGGCATTGTTCGAATGATGGACATCCGTTACGCGGGTGCACCGCCGACGCCGACGCCGACGCCGACGCTGCTGGGTACACTTCACGCGCTCCAACTTTCTATAATTTGACACGTGAAATGTTACTCATGTTTGCATTGTTTGTTTTGTTAGTTTTGTTACTATTTTAGCTCGATCTTTTTTCATATAGCCAGAAGCTCGCGTGATGGTGATGTGACACATTCTGAATTGCTTGGAAAACACTATATTTTTCATTCCCGACGTTCATGCAATTCGCGTGCAGTCGAGTGCGGAGCGGCAGAGCGCACATTCCCGTTTGCCTCGGCGGATTCCGGCTCTTGACTCTGTTTTCCGAGCGCCACGAGCGTCCTAAATTATTTCGGTGGAGGTGCCGGGTTCGGGCCGCTTCTCTGCGTGGCTTCTTGGGTTGCCCACGAGCACGAGTGTGCTGCTAGTTACTTTTTATGTGCGCTGTTACTGGCCATGTTGCTGTGAGTGTGTTTTCACTTCAAAGCGTCAAGCGCGGCCAGGCGAAATGCATAAACAAGGTGGAAACTTACTTTTCGAGGTAACGTACTTTTATAAATTTTCCATTGCTGCCAAGAAACTGGGAAAAACTAAAGCATTATTTTAAAGCGTATGCTGATTGGTACCTTGCATTATGTATGTGTACACCAATGTACCCGTTGCTGGTGTTTTCGCATCTTTTGATGCCTTTGGGTGTATATAGTATATTGAATCTAAACGAAGTTTATCTTTGGAATTCCGACTGAATATGTTCACAGGCCCAACCGGCATCCATGTACAATTGCGCCCTTTGTTTGCTGCTGTATTACACATATAAATACGCCTGGTTTTTTGTTTGTTTCAATGGTCCGTATTCACTTACAGAGTCCTCCATGTGGTTTGTTACTCCGGCTCTGTGAAAAAGCTGCATGTCGCAAGTAAAAAGCACCTGACGCCCTTACACTTCCTAGTTAGCCGCACACACACACGCACACACGCACACACACTGGTTGCAATTGCCTCGTGGAGCTCGGCAGCCGCGACTGCATCTCGACACTCGAATTGCGCTGACGAGCAATCGAATTATTGCTATGACGACGATGATGTCGCTGTGATGCGATGTATAAATCATGCGACGAGGCTTTGTCCGCCTGCAGGACGTCGAGACCAAAGGCTCGGTGGCCGGTCTCGCGTGCTTTGAGGGCGCCAAGCACCATCCCTGCTCTGCCAACCCTGCCGCGCCGCGTATCATGCTTGGAACCTCGGCACGTTATGACATAGCCGTGTGTATTTTGGACCCTGCACGTACTGTACACAATTCAGCCGTATGTATTTACCTCCACCGTGCCAGCCAAGAGTTTTCCGGTGCACACACAATTCCGATAGTAATGCATTTTTCCAATTTTCCCATTCAACTTGCGGCGCAGAGCTTGTCTTTATTCCGTAGACATCAGATGGTCTGTGCACATGATACATGATACATGATACCTACCTGTACAGGACCTCTGTGTTTTCTGTGCAGACTCGCTAGTGCAAATCGCGTTTCCCCTCGATCAAAAGCACCATGAATTATTTATGATTTTAAAAAGTTCTCAACCTAATTTCCATCCCGTTTGCAAATGGAACCTATAATCTGTTCTAAACTTTGTCATTTAAAACTCGACTCGCGTTCCATTTATTTTCTTCGGCAATGTTAATCGTTTGATATTGCTCTCTATACACATAACCCGCGTCTTCAGTCGCCCCTTTCTCTGTCGGACGCGACGTCTTCGCAGCAGTGCATGGCCTATCGCCGCTCGCCATCCGATGAATTACCGGCGAATGTTACGTCGAGAGCGGCACGCCCGGTAATTTGTAATACATATTCGCATTTCTCGGCGGGCCCGGAAATCGCGTCGCAAGTAGATCCAAACTTGCGCCATTACGGCGATCGAAACTGTTCGCGGGTTCGAGCTTGAATGCAAACTCCGGCGTTGCAATTTACAATGCAAGTCTTTGCCATTTCGCCATCAGCAATGCATTATGCATGCCCTATGTGTCTTGCAATTTAAAGCGCAGACTTCGAGGGAATGTCGCTCGAGGGTGGTCAACTTTTGAAATGGTTTTCCCAATTTTATATTTCCCTTTCTATATAATATGCTAACTCTGAAAGCGGAGACGGCTTTCACGCGTCTACAGCAGCTATAAGACTAGCATTTAACAATGGCGACAGCGATTTTCCGGGCGCGCTGCATTTCCCCGTGCACGTTTGCATGGGCTATTGAAAGTTATCGTCGATGTTTAGTTAATGCCTGCATAAAGACATCGATGGCACGCGAATTCCTAGGCACGTCCCGTTCCTATATTCCCCGTCCATTCAATAAGTGATGAAGCCTCGAGTTTATACCGATCTACATTACCGCGCGGCATCAGCACCTTGCATTAACCGACACTTTATCTCATGTGCGTCGTTAAACAGTGTCGTTAAACGTGCCAAGATAAAACCACGAATATGTAGATGCTTTGCTAGTTTTATGTGCGAGTGAGAGGCTGCGCGAGATACCGTTTGGGCGCTCGCTCTCTCTCGCTCTCGCAGCGTTCCCGTTCTATTTGTCGCAGCGAATAGGTGGAAGTGCCGTTTATCCGTTCTTAACGTGTTTCCATAATTTTATTTTTGAGCCCGGATGCCGCCGGTTGTGTCAAAAATGTACATTTGTGTTATTGTAATGTTCCGCGCAGCATCGCTCGCCTGAGCATGATAACGGATATGCATTCGGTTTATATGCGAATATTTCGGAGACATTTTCTAGTTTTGTGAATTCCTCTTGTGTGCTCGCATCGCGGCGACTTTTCGTATTCTTTTTCGGCATTCGTATGCATCTCGTTCGAATCGCGACGCCGCGCTGCTGTTGTCACAGATTTCGGCGTCGCGTGCAAAGATAATGTTTTCAATGAAATCTCGCCGAGGGAGCTGCGATACCCGACGCAACCCGATCCCCACCGTCTGGTGGTTCTCTTTCATAGCCGCCCTGGCATGTGTCTGTATACCGCGGGTTGTTGTGCACGGCACAAACTTGGCGATAAACTTTCGCGGGCGGTGGCAGCCATCTTTACCGAGATATCTTATTTCCCCATGAAAATTTAATGGAAAATATTTCTCTACTAAAGTTTGTGATTGACTTTGTACGCGAAATATTGTGAAGACCTTGGCAAACACCCGCAATGTTGCAACGATCCCTCGCCCGCTCGACTCGACTCGGTTCGGGCGCCAAAGCCGACATCTTAATTATCCGTGAAACCCTTGAAAAGTTAATTTCAAAGCAGCGACGACGACGAGCGAGCGCGCGCGGGTTTCCAGTAAGAAGGACTTTTCAAGCAACTTCGACATTAGTCAACATCCCTTGCCGTGCGAGACGCCGACGCCGACGCCGACGCCAACGCCCCCGTGTGAGGGCCGCGCGGTAATTCTAAAATATGGTGGAAATTACGCGGCCGACACGTCCAATAGGTGCTTCGGAAGGCTCGAATCACCGTGAAATTGCAAGCAAATACACCTGATGACAACAGATTGCATGGAACTAAGTGCAAGAATTACTTGTGTGGGTTGAAACATGCCCTCACTACTACACCATGCAGCTTTACTATCGAGTTAAATTGACTCGTTTCGCCCGCGTTTCCCAATTCGATGATCGCACGCTCGAAGGGTTCGGCCTGTCGTGCATGTCTGGGACGTCCACATAGCCGGGCAGTAACAAGACTCATCAAACGCATCGCACAGTGCGTCTTGCGTTCGCGCGCCGTATAGAAGCGAAACATCAGATCGTACAAGTTATCCTTCTTCTTCACTCGAAGCGCTCGCTGTAGGGTTTCGTTCGCGTGCCCGCCGCTGCGCGCGCTGTAGGTAGCTGATATAGATAACAATATGAGTAGCGTTATTAAATTCCCTCCACTGGCATCCAGCTGACAGGTCGATGTGATATGCATAGAGTCGACGTTGATCAAGTTTACGGCGCGCACACACTCACACACACACACACACACACACACACACACACACACACACACACACACACACACACACACACACAAGGACAACTTTTATTATTAACTTATATTCTTACCTCGTATACACATCCCAAGTCTCTCTTTACGGCGCCCGCCGTGGCGCACGATGGCAACTTGCTATTTTTTGTCACAAGCATTTTCCTATCAAATATTCACGTTGTAGATGGAAACTGGTGTATGATACAGTTGGGGAATATAATAGATCGAGAAGACAGATGATTCGTTCTCGCTGCTCGCGCTGTGGCTGCGGCGGCGGCGGCGGCGGCGGCGGCGGCCAGCATCGAGATGGAACTGAAGGCTGCGAGATATACGAGACTCGTGCTGGCGAATCGATCGATGCGGTGGAACCAACCACTCGACTTGCGATACCTATACCCTTTATATATATATACAACTACCTATCATATTATTATCTGATGGAAACTTTCGCAGCTATACCCTGAGACGGATAACTCCTATCTAGGAATCACAAAACAACTCTTGTAATTAATCTTCAAGATAGCTGGAGACATATAAATTATTGTACTTGTATCCTGCTCCTTTAATATATATATATGTACCTGTATTTCCGTTTGGTGCAATTTTGTCGGTGACTTATGGCGTCAAGGAGTTGGCACCTTCGCGGTGCGGTTTCGGGAATTCACGTGTCATTCTGACACGCACGAACGTTGAGAAATTGGTTTGCAATTGGAAATGATTAACAATCGGAAGGGCGCGATATCGCATGTCCATTTCGCGTCTAGTGAGTCGAGCTGGAAGCTGCATGCTGTCGCTCAGTATCACAGCATCAAATCAACGTCGCCTCTCGTGTCGCCACCATCGTGCCATCGTGCCATCGTGCCATCGTGCCATCGTGCCATCGTGTCATCGTGTCATCGTGCCCCAAGGCCAGCTGTCATCTCGTCGGGCGCAGAAATCACCAGCAAAGTGCAGGCCGAAGCTCTCCCACCCCCGCCCCCGCCCCGCCCGAGTGGCACGGCTTTTATTTCCACGTCTCTTGCGCGGCGGGCCGAGACGTCCGAGTCCGAGTCCGACACGACAGCGATGCTTTCCGCTCGATCCGGCCGAGAGTGGACGGTCTGTCCGCGCCCGACGGAGTGACACTCGCTCGTCGGCTCGCGTCTGTCGACGCTCCGTTCATGTCGCCCCCATTCACCATTTCTACTCAAATTGTTCGTTCAAATTAAATCCAGCATTCATGCACGAATAAAGAATCCGTCTGTTCCTCTTCGTGTGTTTGCTTTCTTACGAATTTACTCAGCGTGCCTCTTGTTATTGTAAGGCGTAATGGAAACTGTGTGCTCAGAACCCGCGTTTGTTCTTCCCCTCTTTACCCTGCCGATCGTTTGCCGCCAATATAATTTACAATTTTAACTCAATCAGATTAGCGATATGCGCGCTAAAAGGAGGTGCTTTGCGCGCTCAATTTCAAAACTCTTGGCCGTTTCCTCGCGGCACTGAGTGCAGTGCGCACATCGCATCAAAGTTCAAGACGAGCTAATCCACTTATTTATCGCCCGGCGCTCTCTCGCACGGCGTTAGCGAGCCGAGGCCGAGCGAGGCCTCCATCAGTGTCGTGCAGTGCTACGATCTGCCCGGCGAGCGTTATCTCGGCGTCGGCGTCGGCGTCGGGATAACGATGTTAGGCGTCGCGGCGCTCGACGCCCGGCAAGTTCGCTACTTATTCGTGCAGGGCCGAAGTAGACGCTTAATTGTGCGTCTCTTAAATTCGCTCTCGACGGCCGACGACTAGCGTCGCGGTGATTGACGAGACAGTTTTACCGGCGTCCGCATTTGTATATCCGGCGGAATGGGATTCATTTCAGCGCTCATACAATCTGTGGAACTATGGAACGGTTGGCGTGTTTCGCGCTTTCTTCTCACATTGAACGGTGGATGGAACATGGAACTTGTTCTTTTCGACACCTTTAGGCGCTGGCAGGTTTTCCCGACGAAAAGCCAGGTGCAACTTTGTTGTCTTGCCGTGTCGCGTTGGCTCTCGAGTGAACACCAATTGACACAAGGTCTGGCAGCTTTATTTTCGGACAAACTTTGCGAGGCGAGCGGGGGCGCCCGTGGGCGACGGCCGGGTCGTTGAATGAGTTATTAAGAAGCCGCGCACCGGCGTGGTTTCGTCGGTCGTGTCAAATCAGTCACGCCGCGCTGCGTCCGTCCCTGGGCAGCGTCCCTCGGCGGGCGGCGGCGGGTGCCGTGCCGTCACTCTGCGCTATTCTCTCGGGGGGAAACTTGTCCAACTCGGTGTCCGTCTCGCACGGACCGACGCCCCGGCGTCCCGTCGCGGTCAGGTGCGAATTGATTCGCGTGGGCGAGACGCACTTTCGCGGCCGTCCCATGTCGTCTGATCTTTTCGCTCCGCGAACTCTTGGTCGCGATCGGGAAAACACTTGGACCCTCGCGAGTCCCTTCACGCCGTAGCGACGTGCGTGGCTTTTCTCTCTCTCTGTCGGAAGAAATGTATAAAAACATGTCATTTTCGCGACACCCCGCGGAGACGTCGAGGCGGTTTCGAGGCCAACACTCGATGTTATGTCTGACGTCGTAATTGACAGAATATTACGCGCGGCTCGAGAGCGCTGCGCCGTCGGGTGATTGATTACCGCGCCGATGTATTATCAGCCCTTAAGCTTCCTCGAGGGGCGGCGGAAAAAATTGGAAGTGAAGGTTTGTCGAAGGAAAAAGCGTATAGATAAGCTTTTCGCCAGAGCGCGTCGAGGCTTTCCGCGAGTGAATCGATAACAATCGAGAGGAATCGATTAGAATTGATTATCAATCAATCGCTGGAGCAATGCCAGAGGGCATGCGAGTCCTGATAATGGCGCTCCCCTCCCCCCACCCCCACCCACTGCGACATAAGCGAGTTGTCGGCTTTCTGTCTGTCTGACTCGAGTGCATGATGATGGTGTGGGTATAGGAGGGTGGAGGGGGTGGGGGGAAGTCGTCAGAGCACTGGCAGCTAATCATCTCGATATGTGCTCGCTAGACGCTAATCACCTGCTATTTGCCGCCAGACTGCGTTGGCATCGACAGCAGCTCACGGTTTAATTAGCTGGACATTTGCTCGGACCGGACGGCATGACAATTGGCAAGGCGAGGCATTCATACTCGTGCCCCCGCCCGCGCCGTGATGGGAATCGAACTGGGGACGAATCGCGCTCTCAGGCCGTCAGCAGGTGCACGTTTGTTCTCAGTAGGTATTGCAGGTCTGTGAACAGACTGCGTGAATCGACGCAAATACATTGCACTGATTACGCCATGGCTGTATGCGATGCTGTTCCATTATTGCAGAGACCATTGGTCCGTAACAAATGCTGATGACATTCTTAACCAACAAAAAACGCGCAGATGCCAGCTAAATTACCATGCGTTTCATAAAACATTCGGTAGAAAAGACTTTTCCTCGGCTCTTTCGGCGGATGGCGACAATTTCCCCGAAGATATATTGTGTGTGTTTTTTCCCCGCCGCGAGTTGCCACGTAGATACCGAATCATATCACATTCCACCACGTTTTTTGTTTATCATAATCTTGTGCGCCCGCGCGTATCGCTGGGAATCTGATGAACATGCAATCTCTCCCCCTGTCGCCGTGCGGGAACTGCTTAGCATAACGGACGATACAAGGGTATAGAGAGCATCGCGCTGCTGCGCCGGCACCTGGTGTGTTGGCGTCGACGTCGTCTTGCTCGTGTCGGCGCCGGCTGCCAGCTCGACGCCTGTTGTTCGACGTCGCCCCCCCCCCCTCTCTCTCCCACTCACCCCCCGTCGCACCCTTAGCGTCGCGTCACTCAAGACGACGCCAAATGACGCGTCGGCGTCGCGACGCACTCGGCGTTCGCGAATTCACGCACTCAATCAGCGCGTCTGGCGACGTGACGCGAATCCGATACACGCATCCGAGCGCACGCACGCACGCACGAGACGCGCTGCTAATTCGACGTCGTGTTTTCTTTTTGTCTCCAGCGTCCCTTTCGAGTGTTGTTGTGTTTGGCCGCGTCGAATGCGACGCCCCTCTTGTATACAAGCGTTTACATTTGAGTCGTGTTTTGTAGTCGTCGCTTTTCGACGGCACTCGTCTCAACACCGGCAGCAACTGCTGTGAATTCATTGAAAAGACTTGGTGAAACAGCAAGTATCGCCCAGAGGTGCCGACGTGCCGCAGAAATAACAATTAACGAAGTGAGAAATCTATGTATGGGCATAGTGGGTATATACCAATGCCAGTCAGGTGATTTCAGCTTCCACCATCCTATGCTTCCGAAATGCAAATGGTGAGCTCAATTTGTAAACGGAAAATATTCGCTGACACAAGATAGTAGAGCTATATCATGCACAATGCATATTTCAGATGCAGAAGAGAATCTGAGACGTTCGAATATTCGACTGGCATGTCTGTGCAAAACAAATCCGTGCGGTTTCTCCCGAGATCACCGAATGTTTCCCCCGCCTGCAGCCCGCGGGCCTCGCGGGAGGCACGGCGTCCGTCACATCCGGTGCGTCGTGCTCGACGACGCCTCCCGCCGTCGCCGTCGCCGTCGCCGTCCCGTCGCCGTCGGCCCGAGCGACGAGGACGCATGAGGATGTGGTCCCTTTCGGGTCACTTTGTGCGCCGAAATTTATGAATTTCCTGCATCCGTTCCAGGGACGCAGGAGTGAGAGATTCGCTCTGCGCGCCACGCCTTTGTCACTTTTGGAATCAGATTCACTCCGGCGAAAATTGGAATTTTATTACATGTGAAGTGTGACTTTCGTGTCGCTGCCTCGTGAAAACGGGGAAGTGATATGCCGTTCTATTTATAATACACTGTATAATACGCACGTGGAGTCTCCGTTTTTACGCTACTTAGTTATGAAGTCATTGAGAAATATCAAATATTTCCTCGTGCCTTTCCCGCTGGGCGTCACGTTAGCGAAGGCGCCGCGGCGCGCCCGTGTGAGTACGACGACGCCGAGGAGAGAAAGGAAAGTCTATATTATTGAATTCCGATGTCTTTCTCCCAGAGTCGAACCAAACTGAAGAAATGTTATTAAATCGCGTGGCATTCAACGTAAGGGCGTGAGTGGTTTGTGCGATGTTGACTAGACTCTGCAGACAGCGCGTGCGTTTTCCTCTCCCTCTCTCTCTCTCTTTTTTGCGCGCTCTGCCCAGGGTTTTCCGGGGTTTCCCGGCGCCTCCACCGCCGCCGCGTCGACGCACCCGACGGATTGTTCGATCAGACGCAATGTCACTACATCGAATGTCGGTGTGCTGTCAAGTGTTCACTTTCAGCACTCCATTTTGAGCTCGTCAATGTCACTATCGTCGGCCGGAGCCGCTATCTTTTATTGTCAGCCTCTCATATTGTTATTATTGCCTACTCTGCCGATCACGCGGGGAAAATGCTCGAGGCAGCACAACATATTGCAGCTTTGAATCATGCATATGCTGTCATGGCCGGGGAAATACATGTCAAAAGGCCCGTCGATACGAAAATGCCTATCTATATTTTTTATCAGCGATTCTTGGGTGTTGTATGTGCCAGCGATGAATCTTTTAAATGACACTATTAACGTCAGAGAGTTTTTTTTCCATCATCACTTTGGATGCGATCTGTTTCACTGTTAGAAAGTATGACGTCCTAAATGCTGTTTTCTATTAATCTTTATCTCCATACAAACCGCACAAAAGCACACTTCAGAGCCAAATTACATGAGCGTAACGGAGATACGTCCCACACACTATTCCAACCTCATAATAAATGCTGTTAAGTTTTTCATCTTCCGAATTAGACCTACTCAAGTGTACAGAGCATGCTGTCCTTCGTCCACACAGTGACGGTCGGCGCCTTTTCGTATCGGTGGGGCACGTGATGCCGAGCCCCACACGTAACCCCCAGGCGCTCCCCAGGCTGCAGCCCCGAGCATTGTCTGGCTCGCACTGCTGTACACCAGTCTAGCGGGGCGTTAGGGGTGTCGCAGCTTCGCTGTTTTGCCTGGCAACGGAAAGCACAGCGCCGCGAGGTGTGCACTGTGCAGTCGAGGGAAGATCACCTGCTGATTTCGGTTACACGTGCTTCCGGAAATTGCACGTCGTTAATTGTTAAACTTGAACGGCGTGGCCTCTAGGCGTCTGCAAACTTGGTCTGAACGCCTACTGTGGCCAAGGGGTGTATCCCTCTCATCTGCACTTCCTCGCTCGCGTGTTCCAGATAAACTCACTCGTTATTCCATTTGAAAAAGCATATGTGCAACAGCGAAAAATGGCGAAGTATTGAAACGTGTCTGTGATTACATCTGGTAATCGCTCGCGCCTCGTTTCCGGGCATCTATGACTCGGCGAATAGGCGCCATGATGTACGACGGCGTGGGCACGATGGGTTGAGACGTTTCCGAGTCTCGTTTGGAAATCCCCGCTCTGATCAGCAATCATCCGTGAAAGCGTCTCGGGCTAAACATTGGGACTCGGCCGGCCTCGCGGTTCGTGTACATTTGGCGCTCGCCGTCGCCGTCGCCGTCGCCGTCGCCGTCGCCGTCGGTGGTAGCGACTTATATATTTCCGAAATCTTCTTTTTCTCTCTCTCTCTCTCTCTCTCTCTCTCTCTCTCTCTCTCTCTCTCTCTATACCTTGACTTATACTTTTGGCGACCGTTAATGCGAGGGCTTCCACCCGCCTCTTGGGAGGGCGACGACTCGAACTCGGCTAATAACTCTTATTAATGTGCAGCTAAAGGATTGCTGGATTGTATAGTGAATGTTTCTTAGCAGTTTTAACAGTTGGTATTAATCGCATTAGCACCAAAGAAACTTTGTTCGCAGTTTTGTAAGAATTGTACGTTGCCAACTTTTGACTTCGCTGACTTCACACTATGCATGCGCGCCTAATACGAATTAGTTTAATTGTGTCCTGAAAGTTAGGGGTGGTTCAAAATGCGTGCGCACATTCATCGTTAATCTTGACATTTGTTGTTGTTTTTTTCTCGGGTTGGAGAATATGGGGATGGGGAAAATATGCGCCTGTGGCCCCTTTTAAATTCGTGTTTCAAAAACTTTGTGCTGGTAATGGATCTGTTTTTAATTAACAGATATTTGTTACGTCAACTCAGATATTAATGGGTGTTTGTTTAAAAAACACACCCGAGAAAATGGTGTAACTTTCCATCGCATGTTTATGCACATGGTATATTAGTCGAACATTCACTTAGAGCAGTGATTGGTGTCGTCAAACGTGGCCACGAAAATGACTGCCCCTCTAATAATAGGTAACCGCTCGCTGCGTTTTCACGTCGCGCTATTAATTATTCATCACGCAATGCGCTAATTTGGTTAAATTCGAGCGAACGAATCGAGTTCCAAGTGCTGTAATTGAAGTGTCTGTCCCCCGTTTCGTTGTCTTGATGGTTTATTTAGAGTCTCAAGCGAGCGGAATGAGAGTCATTGAAATCAGTTTTTCACAAACAGATCGTCGGCCCTCGCGCAGTAGCGGAACGCGCGTATGAAAGCTAATTTCATCTCAGTCTGCCCACCGCGCACTCGCTTGAACTCACCTCTCAGCGCTATAAATAAAACACTCTGCGCTGGGCGCTGTGTTACCGTGGTCACGACGCCATGCACGTCATTATGTCCCCGATAATAAAAGTCCGCTTAGCTAATAACCGTCGCATAAAACTGCTTTCAAACTGATTGGAGAAATAGCGGCGCGGAGATAAATTTATTCTATGCAAATAAGTTAATCAAATCAATTATCATTATAGATAACTAGAGTTTCGTCCCCTCACGACTATTCCTTCCTTTATGGCTGTAAAATTGGCAATGTCCTCCGATCGAGATGGAAACTAAATCACGTTCTCGCCGTCGAAACATAAAAACCCATAATGCTTCCTATGAGCTGATAAATCAACCGGCTTTTTGGCGTCGAATTTATAACTTCGGGGTGTGAACTTTCAGGATAAATGACAATTATAAAACTTTGAAAGCCATTATGTGTTTGTGCTGCTGGGTTTTTTACGTGATGCCGTTATCAATTGGATCCTAGTTTCTCAAGTAGTGACAAACTGCCGTTCGGGTCACTCGGATTCCAGCTTTGTTTACAAAACGCGCGGCGGCAGCAGCAGCAGCAGCAGCAGCTCGATTTATTCCGCAGATTGGACGTTCTCTGTTATTGGATCGTTTCTCAAGCGCCCGAAGATTGCACCCGCGCGTCTTCTGATGTTTCCATGCATTTTTACGTATTGCCTTGTCGTTGCCCTTATTTATGGCCACGGAATACACAAGTTTCCGCGCGCTGATGGATTAGTCCCGCCAGAATAGTTCCCGTTGTTGCCGTGCATTGTTTACACGCCAGCATGAATACATTTCGGCGCCGCCGCGCGGACGGAATATTCAATTATGCGACGCGCTGATTCCCGGCGTGATTCCCGGCGTGATTCCCTGATCGGTCGCGTCTTTCCGAGCACGTCACTGGCGAACGGGTGTCGATCCACCGAACGCGCTGGCACGCGCGCTATTGTGCACGAGACGACGCCAATAACCACGCAACACATTCTTCTCCAGCCGCGTGACACGTGCCCCTCGGACGGACGACGACGCCGATGGCTGCCTTTCGCTCGCGCGCGAAACACGTGGCAGTGCCGAGTCGGCACTTTCTCCGCGGGAGACCCGGCGCGGCGCGTTTTACGAGCAAACTCTTTATTGTAGTGTAGGGTACATCTGCAACTTGATACGTTTGACCTTTTTTACACCTCGACCCCCGTGTGTACCCGGCCAGAGCAGTGCGTTATGAGAATCTAGCGCATTACGCGAAAGTACCTACGCACAAGACCTTCATGGTAACGTAATCAAAAGTTTGTCCGCGCCCGAGTGAGTCAGTTCGCCGGCTCCTCGCGTGAATGACTCGTGTTTGCCTCTCCGACTGCGAGCTACTTGCGAGGTGGAACAATAATGGGCCATATCTTGCCCGGGAAAGTTTCCTATAGTGTAATGGATTTTATTCCCAGCTCTCTCCCCTGCCCCATACGCCCAACGCCACCCACCACTTCAGTGCAGATAAAGATGTAAGGGAAGAATGAGAAGATGTGCGTGTGTGTGCGTGTGTGTGGAGGGGGTAACGGCTTGTATTGAGAGGAATGGATCTTTGTGTGGGCTTAAGTATAGGACTTGTAGGTACAAGCTGCGTTGCGTTAGAGACCGGCTCGGGTCCGGATCTTTGGGGTGGCTGGAAACGCGGACGGCCGTGCCCAATCACCGTGAAATGCCGGATCTGTCGATGCTTATTTGTGTGCGTTCTTCCGAGTCTGCAGCGTCCGTGCTTGCGGGTGTGCAGATTGTTTGCCCAAATAATCCCCATTTATTCGCCCCTATGCGTGCGAGCTTGCGTTCGCTCGTCGTGGAGTTGGTGTCCTGTTAAAGGTTGTGGAATGAAAACATCAACCATATATTATGTATAAGTTCGATAACTAACCGACATTTTGATTTCTGTTCTAGGTAAGTTTCTGATGAATTCTACGAGTACAAAATGAAATGGCTGCAGATTGCGGAGTAAACAGTCGACAAATCAGTGAGTGAGTACACATCACGTGCCAAATGCGATTCTTGGATTTAGTTGTCAATATGTGTCCCGTTGTCGCAGGCATTGTTTCGATGCTATCGCGGACACGGCGGAAAAAGCTCTCTCCATTGAAAATAAATCAAATCTCGCCGTGTGCACCTTCCGCGCGACTGCGCCGCGCCTTTGTTCGCCGATAATGTAGCGATGATGGGCCGAGCTGATACGGGGCCGTCGCTCGGCCAGCGAAGCTTGACGTTCTTCGCGCGGAAAACGGAGCCAAAGTTGTTTGGAATGTGATATCAGCCCCCCGACCCCGACGGCCCCCGACCCCCGACTTCCAATACCTTCTCCCGTGACCTCCCGTGAGCGGCGTGGCGTCCTCGAGCCCCTCATTCGACCCCTCGTTCGACGCCCACACGCACCCCCTTGTTATTGCCGCGGGCTTGTCAAGCCTACAATTCCTTGGCCGCACGACGGCTTGGCTTCACTTCCAATTGTTACGCGTTAAGCTGGGTTTACAGCTAGCAATGTCAGCCACACGATGTCATCAACATTGGCTCTGGACCAATCTAGCTGGGTTTACAGCTAGCAATGTCAGGGACACGATGTCATCAACATTGGCTCTGGACCAATCAAGCTGGGTTTACAGCTAGCAATGTCAGGGACACGATGTCATCAACATTGGCTCTGGACCAATCTAGCTGTGTTTACAGCTAGCAATGTCAGGGACACGATGTCATCAACATTGGCTCTGGACCAATCTAGCTGGGTTTACAGCTAGCAATGTCAGGGACACGATGTCATCAACATTGGCTCTGGACTAATCAAGCTGGGTTTACAGCTAGCAATGTCAGGGACACGATGTCATCAACATTGGCTCTGGACCAATCAAGCTGGGTTTACAGCTAGCAATGTCAGGGACACGATGTCATCAACATTGGCTCTGGACCAATCAAGCTGGGTTTACAGCTAGCAATGTCAGGAACACGATGTCATCAACATTGGCTCTGGACCAATCTAGCTGGGTTTACAGCTAGCAATGTCAGGGACACGATGTCATCAACATTGGCTCTGGACCAATCAAGCTGGGTTTACAGCTAGCAATGTCAGGAACACGATGTCATCAACATTGGCTCTGGACCAATCTAGCTGGGTTTACAGCTAGCAATGTCAGGGACACGATGTCATCAACATTGGCTCTGGACTAATCAAGCTGGGTTTACAGCTAGCAATGTCAGTGACACAATGTCACGAACATCATCTCTGGACCACGACATCATGTTCGCTACTCTGTCATGGTGCCATCGACGGTGCCGAGCCGCTAGACGATCGGCTCACCTGTGTGCAGCTTGTTACCTATCGGAGTTCGCGTGCGAAAGGTCGTCAGTCGACCGCGGCGACCGCGTCCCGGGTTCCCGGGCGACGGAGCGTCGTTGCCCGGCAGGCGCACGTCCCACCGACGCGGGGCAATCTACGACTCGCCCCCTCGCGCAGCGCAAAGGGCACACTTCCGTTATTCCTAACCTTCCAACTAGAAGTCTGTTTGTATTAGCGAGCTGAGTTTGATTTGTTTGATGTGGACCAGAACGGTGAGGGTGTGCCGCTTCACTTGGTTAATTCTAATTTACAGAGCTTCAAATTTTTAATTATATATTTTTAATAAATGAAAATCTCCGTATTTTTTTTTTATAAATATCACTCTTCAACATTTGCTGGGAATATTTAGCTTGATGAAATTTCCACGTTAACTGCGTCCTATTAAGCGCCCCGCTGTGTATATATAGCGCCGTGATGGCTAATACTTAACGGGTAGAATTTTACGACAAAATTAAGTTTTCAATTTGAACTTAATTGGCAATTAGTGTGTGAAACGAATCGGCTGCAACGCCGTGTGACCCTGTACAGCGGCATCTGTTGCTTCCCATTCTGTGATTCGGCACTGGAGTCGTCGACGCCGCCGCGCGGCCGACTCGATATTATTTCAGATGCCCGAACTAATTGATCTTTCGTGTCCCTATCAAACTTTCCGCCAACTGGGATTAATAATTTTATTCGTGCCCATAGCGCGCGCGCTGCCTCTATTCTTCCACGTGTAGGTACCGCTCAGGGTCGGTCGGCTCATGGCCTCATGCCGGCCTCATGGCCTTATGGTCGCCTCATGCCGGCCTCATGGCCTTATGGTCACCTTATGCCGGGCTCATGGCCTTATGGTCCCCTTATGCCGGATCATGGCCTTATGGTCGCCTTATGCCGGGCCCATGGCCTTATGGTCACCTTATGCCGGCCTCATGGCTTTATGGTCACCTTATGCCGGCCTCATGGCGTTATGGTCGCCTTATGCCGGTTCATGGCCTTATGGTCGCCTTATGCCGGCTCATGGCCTTATGGTCGCCTTATGCCGGCCTCATGGCCTTATGGTCGCCTTATGCCGGGCTCATGGCCTTATGGTCGCCTTATGCCGGTTCATTGCCTTATGGTCGCCTTATGCCGGCTCATGGCCTTATAGTCGCCTTATGCCGGCCTAATGGCCTTATGGTCGCCTTATGCCGGCTCATGGCCTTATTGTCACCTTATACCCGGCCTTATGGTCGCCTTATGCCGGCGCATGGCCTTATGGTCCCCTTATGCCGACCTCATGGCCTTATGGTCGCTTTATGCCGGTTCATGGCCTTATGGTCGCCTTATGCCGGCTCATGGCCTTATGGTCGCCTTATGCCGGCTCATGGCCTTGTGGTCACCTTATGCAGGGGGCTTGCATTGAAACCCACCAATCAGCCAACTTCCTAGATGTGATCATAGACCAAAGACTTGACTGAGAAATGCACATTTCAAAGACCTGCCTAAAGGTAGCATCTAGCTGTTACCTAATAAGGAAACTAATGCTTAACTGTAACCTAAACTAGTATACGGCCAAACTTGTATACTTTGCTCAAATACAGTCGCGCTTAAGCTATGGTATAATATTGTGGGGCTGGACACCACATGCCAAAAGACTATTTATATTACAGAAGAAATCTATATGGATACTTGGGAAAGCAAGCAAAGACCCATGTGCCAAGGTGTACTACAAAGACTCATGCTCAACTCTCTTTAAAAAATTCTGTATTTTAACCTTACCTAGTTTGTATATATACTCAGCCATTATGTATGTAATTTTAAATAGCCATTTAGTAACTGCAAACGCAGATGTCCACCAGCACTACACCAGAGGCTACGAGCAAATGAATGTAAAGAAAAACAAACTTAAAAAACCTGACAAATGCCCTATGCATGCCGGAGCTCTATTATATAAAAAACTCCCAGCCAGTATTAAAATCCAAAAGGGAGACAATTTTAAGAAAATGCTAAAACAATATCTCTTAAATGAATGTTTTTATAAAATAGATGATTTTTTACATAAGAAGACAACACACTGCAACGATGGTTTGGACTATAGTGTATGAGTCACATTTCTATTGTACTTTGTTTTAGTTTTAAAGGATTGACTGTCTTCATAATTTGTACTACAATGTTCCTGCTGACAATAAACAAATTATTATTATTATTATTATTATTATTATGCCGGCTCATGGCCTTATGGTCGCCTTATGCCGGCTCATGGCCGTATGGTCACCTTATACCCGGCTCATGGCCGTATGGTCACCTTATACCCGGCTCATGGCCGTATGGTCACCTTATACCCGGCTCATGGCCTTATGGTCACCTTATACCCGGCTCATGGCCTTATGGTCACCTTATACCCGGCTCATGGCCGTATGGTCACCTTATACCCGGCTCATGGCCTTATGCATGGTCGCCTCATGACCTTTGGTTGCCTCATGACCTTTGGTTGCCTCATGACCTTTGGTTGCCTCATGACCTTTGGTTGCCTCATGACCTTTGGTTGCCTCATGACCTTTGGTTGCCTCATGACCTTTCGTTGCCTCATGACCTTTGGTTGCCTCATGACCTTTGGTTGCCTCATGACCTTTGGTTGCCTCATGACCTTTGGTTGCCTCATGACCTTTGGTTTCCTCATGACCTTTGGTTGCCTCATGACCTTTGGTCGCCTCATGACCTTTGATCGCCTCATGACCTTTGGTTGCCTCATGACCTTTGGTTGCCTCATGACCTTTGGTTGCCTCATGACCTTTGGTTGCCTCATGACCTTTGGTTGCCTCATGACCTTTGGTTGCCTCATGACCTTTGGTTGCCTCATGACCTTTGGTTGCCTCATGACCTTTGGTTGCCTCATGACCTTTGGTTGCCTCATGACCTTTGGTTGCCTCATGACCTTTGGTTGCCTCATGATCTTTGGTCGCCTCATGACCTTTGGTCGCCTCATGACCTTTTGTGTCCTCATGACCTTTGGTCGCCTCATGACCTTTGGTCGCCTCATGACCTTTGGTCGCCTCATGACCTTTGGTTGCCTCATGACCTTTGGTTGCCTCATGACCTTTGGTTGCCTCATGACCTTTGGTTGCCTCATGACCTTTGGTTGCCTCATGACCTTTGGTTGCCTCATGACCTTTGGTTGCCTCATGACCATTGGTTGCCTCATGATCTTTGGTTGCCTCATGATCTTTGGTTGCCTCATGACCTTTGGTCGCCTCATGACCTTTGGTCGCCTCATGACCTTTGGTTGCCTCATGACCTTTGGTTGCCTCATGACCTTTGGTCGCCTCATGACCTTTGGTTGCCTCATGACCTTTGGTTGCCTCATGACCTTTGGTCGCCTCATGACCTTTGGTTGCCTCAGGTCGGGCAAATTGTCCGAGATTCGGCCAGCACCTTACGTCGAGAGTGCAATTCCAAACACGCAGCATCGCCGCATGTACCAGCGCGAAGTCATAAAAAATACACCCTTCCTGAAAGTGAATTTTTCAACGCTTTACGCTGGGCGCAGATTGTCTACTTTAACACACACGGCAGAGAGATCTTAAATCGATTCTCAGGGAGCGAGCGAGCGAGCGCGCACGCGGCAACTTCAGTCTTTTGATTCTCATTTCGGTGGCGTGCCACGGCTCGGAAGTCGGAAAACGAAGTCCCTGCGTCCCAATGGCTTCCTCGAGTCCGACCCTTGGCCGCCGCCCGCACGCGGTCGCACGCCATGAGCCGCTAATAATTGATGCGCCCCCCCCCCCCCCCCGCGCACTTCGCAGTTGCAGCCGCCGGTCCTGTTACCCTCTCGCGTAACATGCAAATGAGTCGTCTTGGCAATCGTTGTCTTCCAGTGCTCTGTTCGTGTGGCGGCGACGCCGACGCCCGCGGCGGCCGTCGGCGTCGCATACCCCTTGCTCGTCTTCGTCGTCGCCGCGCGGCTCCCTGTGCATCGCCCCCGTCGACAGGCGAAACTTTGAGCTTTGACCCACTTGGAGCGCCGCATTTATTCGCGAGGCGGCAGCTCGTGCTAGGCGAACACCGCGCACGAAGAAAAGCGGGGGCGGAAAACTTGCAGTGTTGTTGTTTCCAATGCACCTACTTCGGAACTGTTATTGTCGACGTTTACTTTATGGTAGAGCACGACTATGTCTATTTGGAACCTTGCATAATTTACAAATTCCCAGCTTCTCACATCATATTTGATTTTCATTTTTCCTACAGCACAGAAGTCGTTATAAATCTAACTACACCAACTTCTTTTACGTGGAGAGTAATCCAACCCGAACCCGTATAGATAAGACATAAAGCGTTGATGGAATGACAAGACTCATTGTTTTTCATGTCAGACTTCTTTCCGGATCGCAAGGAAAGAGATAAATTCGTTTTTATAAGCCATAAATCCACATTGATGTTGTGCAGTCATTTGGCGGTATCGCGGATGCAGGCGAGCGGGCGGACCCGCGCCGCGTCCCACTGCGAGGCTACCGAACCGCTAAGCCGTGTTTAAACCGTGAAGCAGCACGCTCTATGCAGCGCTATGGGGGCATAAGATGTCATGTCTCGCGTCGAGGCTTAAGTAGCCCCGGCGCGAGATTATTCCTCCCGCTTCTTCGATATTTTGAAAGGGATAGCTAACGTGGCGTGGTGGAAAGCCCGGGATCGATGAGCAATCTTTCATTGAATCAGTTTAATCGAGCATAAGGCGAGCGTCTTCTTCTAAAGAGCGCTGCCTGCATGGGGTAGAGAGGTGGGCTATTGGAGACATGCCTAAGGTTTATAGCTGGCAGTTCACTCCGCTTATATGTTATAGGTATTTTCATTCAGGCTTTGTTCCCCTTGGTTAAAGTGACTTGCCAATTAGGATATATACTTCTTATTCACGTGCTGCATTGGTGATAACAGTCCAATGCACACAATGCGAATGATGGATAACAGTTCGGTGGGAGCACGGAGCCGTTACGCTTTGACGAGCTTTTGTTTTCCTATAGCAAAACGCCATCGCATTGGAACATGATTCCGAACTTCTATTTTCCCCCTGGAGAGGTCTACACCGCCAGTCGAACATCTAAACAGTCCCGGTTCTATATTGGGCGCCAGCGGCGAGGAGCTCGCGCGTGCTCGGCAGCTTCGTCAGCCAGATTTCTATTTTTCCGCCACTTGCGTAATTAATTGGCTCATTACGTAAGCAATATAAAGTGAGTGGCAAGCCAATCAGAAAGTTTACCGCTCGGTCGCACACACGAGATTGTTCTTTTGTTCTCGTGCGCGCGGGGCGGGCGAACGCACGACGACAAGTGCTTGCGCTCTCGTCTTGTTCGGCGCATACATTCGTAAGGTGGACGCCGTTGGGACGGCGGGGCAGGGCGGTCGGGGTCGGGGGTTTTGATAAATACTTGAGCACGAGTGGTCCACGGCTCGCGTATATTTATTGAACGCGGTGGCATTCAACGACGCGCGCTGCTTTGCATTTTAACGGCGCCACGCGTGGAGGAGCGCGCTTCTTAATTCGCGCGTCGGCCGCGTCTCGTCGGCGTCGTGCGCGTCCGAGCTGCCGTGCAGTTTCCCTCGCCGCACGACCTTCGCCGTCGCCCGCGTGCTGATTGAACGGCCGTCGCCGCACGCACTTTGTGGCGAACGAGCGGATGACGCCAAGTGCCGCGCCATTATTTACTTTTTTGTTTACTGTGAAATGTATCACCTGTATCACCTACCTCTAGCCCATCGCGTCGGGGGCCGCTGTTGCCCCCCCCCCCCCCCCCCCCCCCCGAATCGGCGGGTGGCAAACGCCTGGACGCGAGTGCGTTCATTTTTCATGAGTCGACAACGCTGCGGCCGCGAGTGCTCTTGGTTCGCCGGCGACGAATTATTGATGCTAATAAACTGCGAGTGAATGTGGATGGAAAAAACACGGTCACCGCTCGATTGGTTAGATATGTTTTTTGACAATGTGGTTAAATTTGCATGCTTCTGAGCGATTTTTTGCTGCCACGTAAAATATGCAGTAGCCGCACTCCGTATACATAATGCTCGCTTCAAATTAGCATCTACCGGATGGTGTGGTGTAAAAGTTCATTTCTTGCTGCATAATTGAGCTTTTTTTCTGTATTCTCTTTTGAATGCCTCTGGAAAATAATTTAATGACCAATTTTCCAGGTTGTATTTCTTACAGTAAGCACAAAATTCCTTTCTTCCGATCTGCCCTTTCTGAGAGAGCTCGCCTATTCGATAGCAAGCATTCTGCCCGAGTCCTCGTGGACCCGGCACCTCCACCACGGGGCGCGGCGCGATTCGACCCCGTTCCGCAATCCGCAAAAACCGGGGGCGCTCGCCGTCACTCATTACTCACCGCCGCGCGCGGCGCCAAAGATGCAAGACTCCCGACAGCCGTCCGCCTGTCTTCCTGAACCAATTTTCCTTTGTCCCCTGGTGAATCTTTGAAAATGACGTTTGAAACAATAACTCAGCTCGGAAAATGTCATACTCTCTTATAACATTTCATATAGAACCAAGAAGAACTTTAACCAATCGTAAATTCTTTCCTTTTCTCGTCGACCTCGCGGCCACAACGGAGGAGACACACTCTCGCATCGCGTCACATTATAAAACAAACAGCAAGCATAACAGCAAACCCGTATATAGCGAGCTGCAATTGAATTGCAACTTATTTTCCAATCTGAGACGTGGCACGACGCCGCTCGCCGACGTACTGGGTCATCTTCGATTTTCAATATCGCTAGCGCTGGCGTCTCGAATTACCTTTTCAGTTTTCTGCATCGGCGACGATGCAATACGCTCTCTGCACGACGTAATGTCAATTGCCCGGCGCTGTCGGATGCACGTCCGAGTCGGCAGCTCGCCACAGCACCGACCTGACCGTCATGTCCCGACCATATTCCATCCCATATCCCGACCATATTCCATCCCATCGCCGGGTAACAAAACCCCGATTGCTTTGGTGTCGCGACGACGTTGCATTGAAGTCACGTGGCATGACGTCTTCTTTGACCGGCGACAATAAGCCGACTCGTTCGTTCGCGTCGTCGGCGCCGGCTAACAAGGTCATCGCAGTGGACCGATGGCGAAACAAAACAAGACGAATCCTCTCCGATTACCTCACCGCGTGCACAGCGCTACCCGGGCGCGCAAAGCCCACGCTCTCCATGGCCGTGCCGAGCTCGGGCAGCTCGATTGCAGTTCTCCGTTTAATCTCCGGCATTCTGCACTTAACAAGCTGAATACCTACTCCGACTATGATCAGGATGCACACATACTCGCTCGGCGTGCCCGAATTCGCGGACGAGTTGATGTTTGCGGGGCGCTATTATTGCAACGTGGACGTCAAACCGCGTTCGGGTCGGGCATTATGCCGAGTCCGTGCGTCGCTCGCTCGTCAAAGGCAAATCCAATTCATTATAGCTATTTGGCCGCCACCATCGGACATGTATACACTATATACCTAGGCACACATTGGCTCGCTAATGAACATGTTACTGGCTGGCCATTTCGTACCTGATTATGCCAATTAGCTACGAAACGAAGCCAATCAATCGATGCTGGATGCACATTTGATTGTTTAGCGGCGCGGTGGTATGCATTGCACTGATCATGTGCCATAAATGCATTCGTGAAGGAATCTCTGCCATTTACCTACAATAATATTTATCGGTTACGGTAAGCGTAGCTTTAATTACACATTCATCGTGATTCGTACAGGACTTGATCGCATCCCCTTTGTGAAGTTACTGCGGTGGCAACGGTACGTATCCGCTCAGCGGTACTGCGGCGGACGGGGGCGGGATCGGCGTAACACCTTAACCGGGAGACATGATACATGAGCTACCGCGCGAGATGTACAGCTTCCTCTGATAGCCGCGATGCCGGAGCGTCGTGCGCGCGAGCAAGTGATAAGAACTTCCTGGCCAGTTGGCCGCGTAGATTTACGGTCATTTTTGTCTCTGCAGACGTGGCGGGGTTTCCGGCTACATATATACCACCGTGCCCTTCATAACAACGGCGTCGGCGTCGGTGTAGCGGCGGCGGCGGCGGCGTTGCATGTGTGCGCGAGGCGTCGCCGGCGCCGCCGTGCAGTGATTATCATAATTGAAATCTCGAGTTACATTTTAGCAAAAGCGCCTCGTCGCCGAAAGAGGGCGTCGCGCGGCCGAGCGAGGTCGTGCAATTGTAATCGGTGTCCGATTGCCCGACGCGGTCGTCGCTCGGGAATTTATCTCCAGTGTTTTCTTGGGCGTCGCGGCGTCGGGCAAAAAAGCGCCGTGCGCTCGCGGTCTTAATGAGCGCAAAAAGAATACGCGCACGCGCGCACGGAAAAGCGTCGGAAAATTCCTGCCGTGTACAATTACGTAACGGCTGGCAAAAAAAGTTCATAAATTAGGACAGCTTCTTTTATAAGATCTGGGACATTTTTTACTCGTCATGATATGAATTGCTTTTCAGAATTTTCGTAGAGGTTTTTTGCAAGAACATCTCCGTTTATATATATACTCTGAAACTGTTAAGGTTACGTTAAGGATGGGGGTTTTAATTTAGTGCCGCGCCGAGTTTATGCGAATTGACATAAAAACGCGTCTGCCGTCGAAACTGCTCAATACCCTTCCACTAACGTCTTCACATGTTGTGTTTCCGCCGTTAAATTTCGTCTTATTTTATGTGACTTTAAACTATGCTCTCATGTGGGGGCCGTTCCGCGATCACGCAACATTTACCGCGGGGCAGCGTAATTCCTTGCCTCGGGAGTCGACTCCTTTACTTCATCTTCTAGTCGAGCGTAAAACTTTGGTTAAACTCGATCAAAAGTTTTCATTGTCATGAATGTTGTCGAAATTACATTTCGCATGAGGCAGAGCACGGCGCCGTCGTCGTCGTCGACGTCGACTTGGGCGATGGCGTCGAGGGCCGCTCGACGCGCATGTGTGCATGTGAAACCGTGACGACGAATCTGACGACTCGGTAATGAATGCAATAACTTTTAACAGCCCGAGGAGGACAGCATCCTGCCGCCACCCCTTGCCGCCCCCGCAGCCCCCGCCGCCCCCGCCGCGCCCCCGAAGCAGCCGTCGGCCACCAGAGTTATAAAGTCGGAAAGTTAACGGCTCTGCACGGGAGTCGCTCACAAGCAGTTGATTGAATTTGCAGCTAGCTGCGATTGTTCGTAGCGGCCCGTCGACTTTGAGGCGTGCTCCCCGCTTCGAGCCCCGCTTCGAGCCCCGCTTCGAGCCCCGCTTCGAGCCCCGCTTCGAGCCCCGGGGCCGCCGAGAGATGGGACCAATCGACATGCGATTAGATACAGCCCTTCTTTGCCGGCGAACAAAAGATGCGCACTGATGATATAAATGAATTGTGTTCGGGACTGGGAACGCGCGCTCGCGAGGCGAAAAGGGCTGGGAAATCTATCGGGACGCGCGCGGCGTTTACGGATGTCGTTCACGTGTCGATGTAGTTGTGTACTCGGAGTGAATCCCGAATCGGGGTCCGGGATGAGGATGTACTCCCGGAGCAGCGCGCCAAGGAATGCGGGCCCGGGCCGACATCAGGCGCGGCGTCGGCGATGAGTTGTTGGCTAGAAGGGTCGGTCTCGAACATGATTCAATATCGCCACCCTTCATTACTGGAAATCAGACACACCATCACCGTCCTATACACGTGTGCTCTAATTCGACCGTCCAATTCAACTACTAATTAGATAGACGGCTAACTTCGATGATCAGTTCATAAAACAGACCATCAACACAATCAGACCAACATGATCCCGATTGAGTCAAGTCTACCGAGTGGTCGACCAACTTCGAGCTCGCGCTCTTTCAAAGCCGACCTCGGCGTCTGCCCCGTTCAGACGCTGCGTGCTGAAACGTCGGGCCTTCTCGAGGTGTCTCTGTCCGCTTTGAGTATCAGCCTCTCACCTCAACATCTCCGAGTCTGGCGGAGATTGCGTTGACTAATCGCGAGATCTCTCGCCGCTGTGCGCAGTGCGGCGGCGTCGCCGCCGCCGCCGCCTTGCGATCGCCGCCGACATTCTACGCACTTAATTTACGAGCATCTGATAATTCCGGGAGTAATTAGTCGGCGCCGGATCCGAGACGAGGTGGAAGATCAGGTCTGGGGAACTGTGGTTAGCCACATAATTTAGCTAGTTCGGTGCACGCTCTCTACTCGAGTTTGAAGTGTTTGCGGATTGAATATCTCGGATAACAGTTTGAAGCAAAACACCTTTATTAACAGTCGATGTTTTTCCACGTGCTCCCTTATTTGTGGATTAACTTGTCTTAGCAAAACGGGTTAAAATATCACGTGGTTCTAGGCTAGTGATGATGGGATAAAAAGTTAAACTTTATACACTGAAGCTTGCTATATGCAAATGTGTGCAGGAGATAATGCATTGAAGTACTGCTCTCGCTTAGGTTACCCAAAGAATGTAACGCCTTCTCTTGGGATAAACGCTACTTCATGAGACATCCGAAATGTGATCCACCCGTTGAAACATTCGAATGAATCCGGACACCGTAGCAGAAAATGACAAGCTTTGTAAACAACAGACGTAATGAAGAAGACAATAGACAGTTGTCCCCCAACAGTCACTGCCCTTTGTTGTGTAAACGGGAGCGACAATACAGTGCCGCACTGAGCAGAGACACTCTGTGTAGTGATCCGGCGACGTCTGCCGCTGGAGCATTCGTCCCTGGTTGCAAGAGCCCCCCACTAATGCCGGCGTCCGCGATAAAAGCTCGCCGAGTGACTATTTGCACACGCGGATTAATTGATGGCCGTCGACCCGGTCGAATTACGGCCCCGTGCGCCGTACAGTGCCGGGCTTGTCAAAGGGACAACTGCTGCGGTCGGCGGCGACTGCGGCGGGAAATCAAAATAATTTACTTTCCATTTACCTCTCTAAGTATGAAAACCAGGTTCCGCTGGCCTCCGCCCGCGTCGCCCGCGTCGCCCGCGCTCGGCGGCCAATTGCTGGTGTTGGCCGAGTGGTCAGTGTTTTGTTGCAGCGAAGCAATTACTTGATTTCCAGTTGCTTTAGGGGACGCGCTAGATTAAATTTGTTGTGTTGTGTTGCCGGCAACGGATGCCACATCGCCGGGGAGTGCAGTAGGTACTGTACGTGCTCCAGATATTATCTCTTGGCTCGAACATGATGCACGCGATGAAATTAAATTGCATCGTACTTTTATTGATCTATATATACGAATGCAAAAGTTATTTATAAAAGCATTTTCTTTCTTCCCCCAGCTTGCAATTTTGATTGCTTTATAAAATATTGTCTACTGAGGTAGA
This sequence comes from Nemoura dubitans, assembly GCA_921293005.1. NCBI lineage: Eukaryota > Metazoa > Arthropoda > Insecta > Plecoptera > Nemouridae > Nemoura > Nemoura dubitans. The sequence goes on along the minus strand of OV121074.1, from coordinate 51,681,164 downwards.
AAACGGTAATAATATTTATGTTAAAAGTAAGTGTATGGTTTCAACAATTTTCTTCTTTGAAACTTTTTGAGAAATGCGCTCAGTGTTTGCTCTCCTCTCGAGCTTCATTCACGTCAGACGCAGAATCAAGGGGATGGGGTGGCGTCATTAGTTCGTACTCTCTCCGCTTGGCATTGACGGGCCGACCGGGCTTCTCCACCGAGAGAAAGAGACTGGCGCCTCCACCGCGTGGTGCGAGACAGGGACCCCGTGCCTGCACCACGTGGTGCGAGACAGGGACCCCGTGCCTGCACCACATGGTGCGAGACAGGGACCCCGTGCCTGCACCACGTGGTGCGAGACAGGGACCCCGTGCCTGCACCACGTGGTGCGAGACAGGGACCCCGTGCCTGCACCACGTGGTGCGAGACAGGGACCCCGTGCCTGCACCACGTGGTGCGAGACAGGGACCCCGTGCCTGCACCACGTGGTGCGAGACAGGGACCCCGTGCCTGCACCACGTGGTGCGAGACAGGGACCCCGTGCCTGCACCACGTGGTGCGAGACAGGGACCCCGTGCCTCCACCACGTGATGCGAGACAGGGACCCCGTGCCTGCACCACGTGGTGCGAGACAGGGACCCCGTGCCTCCACCACGTGGTGCGAGACAGGGACCCTTTTGGCGAGGCGAAGGAGCAGCGAGACATCGTCGCGTGCTTTGCATAATTGTGTGTCGCCTCCTCTGTGCTCGGCGGTGCGGTGCGGGGCGGTGCGGGGTGCAAGTGATTGCTTGCTCGCCTGTTCGCGTCACCTTGCCAAGATTATGTCCCCGCACTCCTGAATAATGCAGCAGTTCAGCGAAAACAATTCAAATTTTACACGTCAAATTGGACAGACGTAATAATATTTGCCATCCCCACACGTATAACAACGCGCCCGCGGGTGAAATATCCGAGTTGTTGAACTCGTTACATTTTATTGTCGAATTTAGTCGAGATAAATCTCAGGTAGTAAAACGAAAGTCACCTTTTGGCATTATTCATTCTGCTCGAAGCTCGTAACTTCCGCGCCCTCGCCCTCGCCCTCGCACGCACACACACACACACACACACACACATACACACACACACACACACACACACACACACACACACACACACACACATTGTTTAATAAAAAGCACTTTCGCGAAATCATATTTTATGTATGAACTTGATGGGCCGCCATTCGACAACATTCGCGTTTCGATTTACTTTGATTCGATCAGCATCAGTCAGGTTGCAATGCAGGAAAAACGTCGGAAACGTTGATGGACTTGAGTTGATGGCCTTGCGTTGATGGCCTTGAGTAGATGGCGTCGATCTGCAGGCGACCGGGGCCGCAAATCCATCCAACAAAGAAGGAACAAACAAGCCGCGATTTCGGGAAATTAATGCGTTTTTTTTCTCGCGTACACCCCTTGCGTCCATTGTAAACTTTATGAGCACGCAGATTAATTATTTTAAAATAATTATCCGCTAAGTTGGCTTAAAAAAGCAATTCGTTTCGCAAAAGCTCGCGAGCGCTCTCAGCTTAGTACACTTCCTCTTGGATGGGCACTGGGGATGTAAAAATGTACGGTGAATTATGATATGGACCAAACTTCTGACGAGCTTTCTTGTGTTATGAGGGAGGGGGAGGAGGCGCGCGCGAAAATACTTATGATATTGTGTTTGGGGCTATGAAACTAGGAAGTTTTACACGAAAGTGACTGATGAGTATTAATGCGGCGTCCCACCCGCCCCCCGAGTGCCGCCCCCCGAGTGCCGCCCCCCGCCGCCCCCCGACAGCTGAGACGGCGCGACGTGGACTGCGTGCTGCCGCCGAGAGCATCGCGGGCCCGCGCTCGGCGGCGAGCCGTAAGTCGTGACAAATACAAATTTCACTCTGCCAACTTTTGCTCCGATGCGTCCGTTTATTAGTCTCTCTTCAAACAAGCCAGCTTTGCATAAAGAAGGATTTAGCTCGCGTCTGTTGTATTTCCTTAGTAAACATTTTGACACAAATTCGCAGGCGTGTGCAGGCAGCGCTCGCAGCGTGTTTTTTTCGGAATTATGAACCGCTTGTGTATACCGTGTTACGGAGAGGAAAGACTGGCGATATACTTTCGAGCGACGCGTTTGCACACGTTGTTGCCGACCACGGCGACGACGACGACGACGACGACGACGACGACGACGACGACGACGACGACGACGACGACGACGACGACAACGAGGACGACTAGATGTTCGCGTTGTTTCGCGAACTTTCGCTGACGGCGCGGACGCTTTTCACCCAGGGGTTGTTTCTAACTGAAAACGAAACTTGTGCGTTTCGCTAAATTGTCTCCTTCGTAGAAACTTGAGAACATTTGTAGTACGTTATAATTCAGTGATTTTCTCGACTACATTTTACTATAACGTGTCACTAAGTTAAGGACATAAAAAATGGCTGCTGATAATATCCATGTAAATTGCACAGTAATAATATGTGTTTCATTGGGCATCCTGTATACGTGACGAACCGTTTGTCGTAAAAAGCCGTCGTAAGGGGTAGTTAACTGTTGCTAATATTTCCTAAATAACTGGTTCAAGCGCTTGGATCGCGTTTGAGGCGAGGCGAGGCGATGGCCCGAGGCGATGGTTCGCTTTATGCGTGATACCTTGTACGTCGGGTGGCTGTCTACCCGCGCTGTAAATGATACCTTGTACCTCGGGTGGCTGTCTGTGTCTACCCGCGCTCTAAATGCATGCTAATGTAATCCGCCTCCGCCTCTGTCTTCTTTGTTGTGTTTTTAAGCCTTCCATTACGAGCAAGTCATGCGTGAATCAGGGCCCGAGCCGCTCGCTAGGTAAATAAATAATCCACCCCACCCCCACCCTTAGCACTGGCCTTGTTAGACGCACTTGCTTATCCGGAAATTTTACACCGATATTATAATTCCGCTGCGGGGATAATTTTTGTAAATTCCTCCCCCGCGCCGCACCGCACCGCACGCAAAGAAAACATGGGCCGGGGTTTCTCGGTGTTTCACCTCGGCGAGTATGAAACGATGTTCGCATGGAAGTAATCCGAAGTGTGCGTCGGCGTTGGCGCATTGTTTGCGGCGCGCTTTCGTCTCGGGGCACGTGCTGCAGCCACATGATTGATGCACTTCTTTTCTCTGCGTACGCGTTACGGCTCATCGGCCCTCGGTGGGCAAACAATGTGCGTCGCGCACCGGCGCAAGGAACGGCTCCAAATGTACGCGTGATTGACTTGAACTTTTCGCTGTACCTTACCCTCCCCAGCTTCAGTCGGTGTGCTTATCATTTGAAACAGTATGCTCACCGCTCAAATGGGTATTTTTTGCCCAGAGGGGTTACTTTGCCTGCTGTTTAGTTAGTGTTTCAAATACCCGCTCAAATCTACAGAACAACATCTGTTCCTATGGACACTTAATATCTGTATATACACACTATTCGAAAAGCAGGCAAAGTGGTGTAGGTAGGTACCTACTTATCCATTTTATAGGTATTTATTTATAGCTTGAACCGAGTGTAATTTAAAGTGTCGGGCTATGAACTCTCTCTCAGCTCAATTCGTTTAACATTTGGCTTCTTGCTCTCGAACTGTCTGCCCACAGGTGTGCATAATCCCGAAATAAATAATTAATAACCTCTAGCCGATCAACACGCTCGGCTCGCCGTCGCATGATCATAAATCACGGTAATTAACAGATTTTCGAGCCCTTGAGCAAGACGCGAACGGAAATGGCCCTTTGCATTATTGTCTCGCAAGTTCTGTCTTATTGTTCGAGCCCCGGGGGCGCTTCGTCTGGCTGGCTCCTGGGATCTTGAACCCGACTGACCTGCACTCAGCCGAAAAGACGTCGCCGAAACTAAATGACAGCCGCTGTCAAGACTGCGCGCAAGTAAAACACACGAGAATTAGAAAAACGAATTTCCGTGTCTGTTAAGTTGTCAATATCAATGGCGAGCGCCGGGGCGTGCGAGAGAACAGGAGAGAGCAGGAGAGAGTGGGAGAGAGAGAGGGAGAGAGAGCGAGCGCGCCCGGCGAACGCGGCTGTCGGAAGCGACCCCCGCTATTAATAACGTCTGCGAATCAGCGAGTGAATCGTTAAGCCAATAAATAACACAGATGTCAATGTCATACCAGTGCTGGAGGCCAAACGTGGCCGTGATGGATGAGACAATGGAACGATAAAACTGACGGCGCCGAACTTAAAAATGACAAGGGACATAAAACAGCTTGGATGGAACTGACAGATAAACAGCCAATAACACAGAAATGAGAATGGAACCGTGTTTTTTCCCCTCCACTGCCCCCTCCCACCGAACGGTGCCTCGAGCTCGAGACGGTTTTCATTTAAGCGTCCAATTTCTGGAAATCAGTCTCAGTCTCGGACAATGGAACAAAAGAAAAATTGTTACGTTTATCCTTGACGCTTTCCGTCCTATAAGTTAAACACAAAAGGCACATTTATTGAAAAAAACGTGCTATATTGTGACAGAAACGTCGATGTATAATTCATGTGCGGCCTCTCCCCTAGTCAAACTATTCGAAATTAATTTCCCGGGGAAAAGATTTCAATTTCATAAGTGCTAATTACTGCGAATGTGATCACATTATGTAATTAATTAACGACACCCACACAGATTTAGTTCCCTTTGACTGCGCCCCAAATTCATACGCCTCTCAAAATTACCAAAATGCTACGTCAGCTCCCTTCAAATTATTTAAACTTTGACTCGGTGTTTTCATTACTTAACCGCCACCGCGGTACTTCCAAAGTGACAAGTAAAACAAATACCCACGACGCTCTGATTTCCACGCCGACGACACGGCACTTGCAAGCGACAACACCACTATCGACGTGCATGATGCACTGCCCTCTCCGCTTCTATCCCGGGCCAAGTGTGTGGGGGGCACGGAACGGGGGCCGCCCTTCGCCCCTCGGCACCGCGCCGCCTGAATTATGCACTGGCCGGCCGTGATAGATGGACGCCCGCGGCGAAGACGTAAATAAGGGCGCACTCGCCGGTCTTAGAGCGCGTCGTAATGAATGTCGCGGTTAGCGCGAGCAAGAAGATAACTGACGGATAAGCCTCCTTGCGGTCTTCGCAGCCTCACAGCGCGCCTGATTTATGTCGCACCTCCGCCATTGTTTCACGACGATCGTATCGCGTCTCGTGGCCGACATTCGTCTTCATTCCCATTGTCCGCACGCTGCCTGCGAACCGAGTTGATTGAGTTCGTGGAGGTGCCGAGTCTGCTCTGCTGGCTGCGTCCAGGGGCGGCTTTTGCCTTGGACCTGTCGGAAAGATTTGCGCGTGTTCATTGCCATCGTCTGCACGCTGCCTGCGAACCGAGTTGATTGAGTTCGTGGAGGTGCCGAGTCTGCTCTGCGGGCTGCGTCCAGGGGCGGCTTTTGCCTTGGACCTGTAGGGAAGATTTGCGCGTGTTCATTGCCATCGTGTGCACGCTGCCTGCGAACCGAGTTGATTGAGTTCGTGGAGGTGCCGAGTCTGCTCTGCGGGCTGCGTCTATGGGCGGCTTTTGCCTTGGATATGTCGGGAAGATTTGCGCGTGTACGCTTTATTAAATCTGGAAAAAGAGAGAAGTGTGCATGCTCAGATGGGTGGCTTTGCTGGCTGGTATAGGCGTGTGACGCTTTCAAACTTTCAACGCATGCCTTGACATGTTTCGCGTCCGGCTGCAAGACCCGGACTTGCCAACCCTTATCTTGCGCGAGATCTATTACTAAGGGCCAGTATTACAATATTTTTCAACTCTGGGTTAAGCGTCTAGCCCTCAGAAACAGATGAATACCACGGCATCCTATTGGCGGTTGCCATGGCAAATATCTTAACTCCTACTTTAACTCGGGGTTGGGGCACTTGTAAAACCGGGCCTAAATAACTGTTTCGGGACCTAGAAAGAGAGATAGATTTATTATATTTGGCTCTGTGGTAAATGTTTGATTTTGTGTTTGAAATATAGGCCATGCACTTCAAAGATTTATTAATAATCTGCATTTCACTATAACTATTAACAACGAATGCGGGGATAAATTATGGGATCATGTTTAAATTGCGCGTAAATATTTCGCATCGCAGCGACCGCAATTAATATCCAATGTTCGCGCCGCATTCTGTTGCAACGTTGCACCGTTTCGGCCCGTGGCACGCCACGCGTCGGCCCCCGGACGCGAGTGCAACTAGCAATGTGATGGCGGTTATCACCTTGTTTTCGTGCGCAATGATGACGAATTGCAGGCATTCTCTGGTGGAGGCGCCTGTTTGCCCTGCGGGCTGCATTTAGGAGTTGCAGAATGCAGCCGTTTGCGCTGTGCCAGAATCCAGGGTTGGTATTTCAGTGGCATGTTGTGGATGGAATTGGTCTCAACTCTTAATGCTGTTGTGTGTTCCTCGTTGTTTTGGTAAATTAGTCGAGTGAGTCTTCGAGTTTACTCTTCGACTTACTTGGAGTCGGTCAGGTTCCCAATATTACCATTCTCATTTCTAATTACCTACATCCATTTACATTTTTGGCGAATATTTGTCCAATATCAACGACAGCATGACCTTTGAATGGTTTAACTAATCATTATCAGAGATGCCGAGTCTGTTCTGCGAGGTGAATTAGGGGATGCTTAAATTTTTTATATTGAAGTTTCACTGGTGCTTTGAAGGGAAAAAAACAGTGATTTTGTCATATCCTTTGCTCGTAGCGACTCACAAACACCAAAAACTAAGCTTGCACAGTGGAGGTGCCGTGTTTGCTCTGCGGGATGCATCTAGGAGGTGCTTTGAATTGACGTGTTGGTTTCTCTGACTGTCCAATGCTGTTTCCAGACAGCTAAGGCGCAGAGGTACTTCGGATGGACGCCAAGCGAAGATTCTTAAAGCATTCTTAGTGGAGGTGCCAAGTTTGCTCTGCGGGCGGTATTTAGGAGTCTGTTTACAAAATCTTTCTACCAGAATTCAAACCACGTATGCTTGTTGAACTTTCCGAGCAGAATTAATTGCTTGGCAACTGTTTATAAATTGAAAAGCGTTTGACTGGCCTAGTTTGAAAACAATCCGCAGAGAGATGTTTTCGCCGAGCTTCACCCATGTAAATATGTTGTGCCACATATTGATTTAAGCTCAGTGCACGGGATTCCCGTCTGCATTCAGATGGATAACAATACTTCAAGTCGCTCGAGCAGCTTACGCGCTTCCCACGAGAGTTCACTTTCCAATCGCATTAAAAGGGAAATACATTTCCAATTATTTGTTTGCCGCCCGTGCCCCGCGCACATAGAGGTGTAGGTAGGCAAAGCATTTTCGCATCAGACGCACCCGAGCACATTCGCACACTTGCCCCATGCTGATAATGCGCCTCGGGGGGTTCCATTTTTCATTAGCTAGTGTACGTGTGTGCGGTTTTGCTTTCCCTACCCCCGGCATAGGTGTACGTCTCTGCCCGACGGTTGGGGGGGGGGGGGGGGGGAGGGTCGGGGGCGGGCGGCAGCGATGCGTTGCCGGGCGAGCGTGGAATTAGCCACGGGTCGAAGGAATCGAATTTATCGGCGAGTGCAAAGTGACCGCGCGCCGATATCCCATCGCTCCGCACACGCACACGCACACGCACACACGCGCTCGAAGGCCCTCGGTGTGCCCACGTGAAACATGAGCGGGCTACGCGGCACGTAGCTCACTTGAAACTTTCAATTAATTTAATTAAACATTGTGTGCGGCGTCGGCGGCGACGGAGAGTACGTCGACGTCGGCGTCGTGACGCCAGGAATGCGCTGGCCCCGTGGACCGCAGCGCCTGTACGGCAGCCGGACGCCGGCGCTATCACGTTTTATAGACTAGTAGTGTCCGGCCAATGGTAATGCGTTGCCTCTTTGATGTGTGTTTTGCTTTGTTTTTTGTATTTTCACTGTCCGTTGGTTGCGCGTAACGTGTTTTACGTTCGAAATCAATGTGGAGCTGACGGGCTTCGCCGGGGCTAGGATTTTAACATTTTGGGGACGCGAGACCGCCGCCGTCGAGGCCTGGAAATGGAATGCAGCTCTCCGGTTCGAGGGCGCCGCGCGGTATGCCTATTGATGTCGGCGAATAGAATTTCCCGGTTTCAATCCTTTCACCTTCGCTCGATTTTGATGCTGTCCGCTCTTTTTGTGCGCACTTCTAACGTGTAATTTAAACTGCTCGCAAACTAGTTAAAACACTGGTTTAACCAGCTTGTTCCATTTTGTAGGCGTATGTGGTAGTTAATTTATTATACACTACACACCGCCTCTGGATATACAATACATTCAAATTAAGTAGGGTAATCCAGTGGTATGATTTACGCGGCGGCGGCAGCGGCGGCGGGTGTACTGTTTTCGCCCTTCCGTGATGAGTGGGTTACAGGGGAATGTATGCTAATTGTCGGTCGGTAGCTGCACCCGAACACGCGTTGGTCCTATCATAATGCATCATTGCCTCGCCTACTGTATACACAACTTTCCCACACTACGCCATAGTCGAGCAGCCCCCCCTTTTTTCTATCTCTCTTATTGTTGGCCCGCGGTATATAAGCTTGAATCTTGCCTCTGGGGATTTTTTCCCTTCTTTTTCACACCATAGACGTGTTTATTTTGCTAATTCGGTTTATTTGTTCATAGAAGCGTAGAAAGCGTTACTTATGTATCAGCGAATCGCCTTTACATTCATCCACTGTAATTTGCATCACGCCTGCATGGCTATGAAAAATTTCCCGAGACTTGCGCTCGAGTTTCGTAGGTGCGTACGTGAATGCGGACCGAGCGTCTGAATAATGTGCGGTGCCGGGCGTTGGGCGTAGGGCTTGGGCCGTAGGGTGTAGGGCGTAGGGTGGTCTGCGAAAGACGTGGTACCTCGACGAGTATAGGTGCCGTTTTAATGGGGGAGCATAGCCACATTTCCTTGAGAAACCTTTCGGCTTCGTGGAAGCGTCAGTCACGGCGCCGGGGCTGGTTATTAATTCACGATCGCTCTCCGAGTAATGGACGATATCGAAAGTTTGTCTATGAATTGCATCGTTTATTTGTTGACGTTCCATCTCGCCGAGTGTATAAAATGTTTATTGTGGCTTTTCCCCCATCACGCAAGTTGCTAGTTCATTCGATGGCCTCTATGTCCCATGAGCGATATAAATTGGTGGAGGTATATACAGAGATGGGATAGATATATCCGAATATTTGCCATCAACTTGAATCCAGACATAGCTGTTTGGCAAACTTGAACGCGGGAACGAAATTCTGCTTTAACTTTGACTAGTTCTGCACTGCACGGTCTTGAATTGCGAATCTATTGATCTTTATAATTTAATAGCATTGTGCCGTTCGGTTTGACTTGTTTGAGGTTTATTGCACTTTGCCTCTATGGTATTAACTCATTGAGCAGCGATCTTCGACACTCAGGAAAGCAATTTGCGAATGGAAATCTCGTTACATCGCAGTTAGGTGACAATGATCAATATTCTATCGAGAGCGCGACAGACATCGAGCGAACGACACAGAGAGAGACGGGGCGGAATTGGAAGCCTATCGCGCCTGCACTCATTCTGAAACTAATCGTGTTTATTAGCCTATCTCATTCTCGCGGGTGGGGCGTCGCCTTCGGGTTTGAAAGATTCGCGACTCAGTACGCGAGACGCGCACACGAGCCGCGCACTTTTCCGGTCGCCGCGCGCGCGAGCGTCCGTCGGAAAAACGCGCGACGCCACGCGAGAGCGCCGCGCAAAACTGATATTAACTTTTCGCCCACGTTCGATCATTTAATTAAACCTGCGGCGTACAACGCGAGCTGCACACACCACGGGCCAGGTGGCGCGGCACGAATCCCGCTCGCTCGCTGTGCGGCGGCCGTTTTAAATTTCCGCGTGCGCTCCACGCTCGCCGCAAAGAAACACGACGCTGTGCCGCGAGCCGTGCACGCAGCGCAAGAGTGGGACCTCCGCACTCCGCGATACGCAGCCACGAGACTGTTTATGAGCGGCGCTGCGACGTCGACTCGGAGCAGTGTGTGTTAACGTTAGCCGTCTCGCGGCAGCGGCTGCCTTTTGGCGCAACACCGCACGCTGTGTGCAGACTGTGGAACTGTGCAAATTCTAATTGGGCGAATTGCTGAAGGGAAACTGCTTACATATTGCAACGTGTTGATTAAAGCTTGACTGCATTCACGATAAGCATGCCTATCCGCGCCATGCCATGGGACGTGCTTGCTCAGCATCTGAGTGTCTTCGTGGTCGTCTGGCGGCTGGAGGTCGAAGCTCCCCGCAGGTATTACAATGGCGGCTAATCAACCCCGGCGCTATTCTGCAGATCCAATATTTGCTGTCGACGTCGTCGTCGCCGCGATGTCGTCGTCGTCGTCGTCTTATTTCGGTCCCCTTAGCTGCAATCCATAAACACAAATAAAACGGCTGTTGGTTGTGATATTTGAGTCGCAGCGAGCTGCGGGATTCCATCAACCCTTGATGGCGAGCGAGGTCTGTGTTTGAACTACGTTAGGGGCTGTGCACCCCAGAGGGAACCCCAAGGCAATGCTCTGACGGTTTAATAATTCAATTAATTTATATCTCGTTTTTTTTGTTGCAATTTTCGAACTGTGTTTTCTGTATGTTTGCACTGTAAACATTGGCGTTATAAAAGCGTGTGTTTGTTTGAGTATCGGAAAGTGCTAATCCTGAGCTTAAAGATATTATACACATTGTATTTATAAATATTATACTAATCTATTGTTCCTCTCTGATGCTGTTTTAAATCCCCTAGAGCCGACGTTTAAATCTTGAAACAGAAATTGCTTGAAACAATAATTCAGATTATTGTTCATATTCTATTCTGGCTTATACATACCAACATATAACAATATTGCAGAAGCAATTTAATTTATTTCCTCTATCGCAAGGATGTAACTTTGAATCTCGCTGCAGCAAGTTTTGGCAAAACAAGAACATCATCAGCCAGCGACGTAGAACAATTCACAGTAATTGCTCGGTACTCAAGATTTCCCCGAATTGCGTGCAAATAAAGAAAGTGATGACGGCCACGTGACACGGATGACAAGGGTGGAAGATGGAGGGGGGGGGGCAATCTCGTGGCTTCTCAGCGCGAGAGAAGTGCGAATTTCATGGGAGGGGACGCCGTCGCCGACGCCGCGCGGAGGTGAATCGAGTTAAGGTGACGAGTTTTGTCGGTCGGGGGTGGCGAAGGAAATGGATGAACCAGGGGCTGGAAATGGAGGCCGTATATATTCCTCCAAGGGGTGTGTAATCCAGCCGCATGGGCGAGCGTCCGCGCGGCGTACGCGTCAACCCGGGTGCACACCCCTGCGTTAGGCGGGGGTGGGTGGGGGTGGCTGCCGGAACGAGGCGTCTTGGTGTGTGTATATGTAGGTGGATTGTATCTAATTTAGTTGAGCGGGTTGGGCGCTTCGCTTGGCGGCGGCGTCGAGGCTGTTTATCTAGACCCCCCATGCACTCCCCCACTGGCTGCTGGGACGTTGCTTACCCGAGCGATAACCGCGTTATGGCGTTACTGTATCCGTCAGTGGCGGCCCAGGAACTTGATTACGGCGTGCGATTGGGGGAGAGTGTTTTTGCAGCGCACATAGCGAACAGGTGTGTGAAGTGTGTATGGAAAACAAATAGACCGCGGCTGCTGTGCCTGTTACTGTTTTGTTTTCCCTTGCTTTGTGGATGATGTATGTATATGTATATGTATTGGGGAAATTAGATTCATTTTGAAATATCCTTGTGGTTTTAATGACTCGTAGAATAATTCAACGTTTTGTAAATATTCGCGGTGTTTTTATGAGTGCGTTGCGTATTGGTTTGCCATTCAAATGAAGGCACGGGAGCTTCGGATATTTGCCGTATATCTTCAATTTCTGCAACTGTGGTTCAGAGTGGTCAAACTATTCCGCTGTGCGAGTTTTCCCCTCGTGCATCAAGTGTCTAAAGTGCAGCTCGGGCACCGTTCGTTGTTTGTGCGCGCATCTAGGGCGGCAATTCATCGCCACGAAAGCCCGTTTGCCCCCTGCATTTGCGCACATAACATTATTACGTTCCGTCCCTGTGTTTGAATGCCGGGCCGATGTTTGCTCCTGGCATGATCCCGATAACATTGCGAATGCCCGCGAGGAGATTTTTAATATTACTCTTTTTACGATCACCGAGCAAGAAATCCGGCTTAAAACTTGAGCCTTTTTATATAGGGTAGGTTATATGCGAACACTAGAGCATCATTTATGTCCTCGCTGTAGCATTTTTTCAAGTTTTTTTCCCCAGCTCCATATTTTAATCTTTATTTCCAGTCGTGTCAGCGTAATGTATAAAGCGAACCGATGCTAACCAAGTTTTATTTCGCGTTGCAAAATAATGTAAAATTTAATGCCGCCGGGTTAATGCTTCATCTCGGTCCCCGGACTCATGCATTTTGACACCCGATGCAAACTTACCTCTCGGCCGGCAGAGTTAGCGCGCGCGGGGCCAACGCTTCTGACAATAACTTCTTGACTGCATTTTGCCCCCGAAGCCACAAATCAATAGCCGCCACGAACAAAGTGCTTGCTCGTGCATTGTTCTTACACCTACTAGCCCGAGCACAGCACTGCGCTGCTGCACTAATATTAATTGAGTTATCTTATCAAGTTTTGAATTAATTACAGTCGAGCTCATCCGCGCGCCGCGCCGCGGTAGAGACTTGACGGCAACCGCAGGAAGAGGCGCCGCTAAGCGCTTTCCAAAGTCGCCATTTTGCAGCAAGATTTGCGCATACTTATTCATTATCTCTCTATTCACTCGAACCGAGGACCTCTGATAATTAGTCAAGAGACTCTTCCACTCGGCTTTCTTCCTTCTCCCAAGGAGAAAGAAGCTTTTGTTGCTATTTATTAATGAGGCGTCTCTTCAGAAGAACTCGAGCTACAAGCGTGGTTGAAATGAAAATTGCCTTTCAGCGGGAATCGCTTTGTGAAAAATAAAACAGACACCGTTGTTGTGTTTGGGTGGGGTTTTTTTTTTTGCTCTAATGTCAAATTGATACTTTTTAGGGGCCGAAACTTGTATGGCGCGGGGTGAATGAATGTTCTATTAGTGCCAGTCCGGTCGAACGACATGTTATTATGTTTTGTAGTTTCCCCAAGCGAGGGGTGGTGAGAGAGGGGGGGGGGTTAGGGGCTGACTGCCCACCCACTGACACGCTAGCCGGCTTTCCATCAGTCCAGAGAGTGTGATCTTGACGCAGAATTGCCTCTAATGACTGGCTACTGACACCTCGCCTTTCCTGCTTGATATATTATGCATGTGCGATTGTGCGTGGGTCGGCCCGTGACTGCCTATCGCTTGTGTGCCGTTGATTTATCGGCCTCGGTGTTCATACTCTCGGCTCACGTCGAGTGTGTAGGTACAGTGCTCGGTGCTAGGTGCTCGACAATTATGACGCTTAATTTAATATGGCCGATCTGATAATGCAGCACGCGCAGGTTAGCGCTAGGATGCACTTTAGAGAGGGGCCTAAATGCATACTGGTGTAATCAAAATCCTGATCGCGTTGAGCAGATTTGTGAGCCAAACTATAGCTAGACATGAACCTGTAATATTATCGTTGAGTCCAGTGATTTCATTTTTGTTGAGAAGTTGCCCTGTAAAGCAATCGATGTCGGCTGAATAGCGGGGCATCCAGGGTGTACACAAAGTTGCATGTGCCTCGTGAATGCATTTATTTAGCTTGACACTTCGTGCACGGCTATAAAAGTGTATAAAAATGCTGATATGAATTCCATCTGCTATTTTGATTTCGAAATCATGCAATGCAGTGTGTATATAATATATGTTTGCTCATGATTGATTAATGTATTTGTCTCGCTGTTAAAGTGTATCCGCTCAACGTTCACAAATACTTACGCTTTTGAATTATTAACCCTCCCCGTACAAACTGCATGATTACTTATTTATATTCCCGAGTCGTTTAGCATCTTCAAACGCCATTCGCACCACTTGCAAAACACGGAGTGCTCCCGTCCGCCTTTCATTCCCGGGCTCGGCGCTGAGAAAAACAAATTAAGAAAAACGGCCCAACATATCTACAGATTATATATATACTTTAGGCATTTCTTGCGATGTTTTCATTAATTTGAGTGCGCCATCCGTTTTGACAGTGTGCATGGCGTCCTTTAATTTTTAATTTCTTTAAAATGTTTATTAATTTTCACGGGAAGCGTCGCGCTGTCGTCACAGAGTGTTGATCGCCGGCGAATTGTCCGACAACTGTATAAGCACATGGCAATCGCGCCGCCCGCTAGCACCCGGCGCCGCCGACGCCGACGCCGACGCCGACACTTGCGTTAATGAGAGCCGATTTCGAGTCTGTTTACTTTTGGCTCGCACCTAATGAAACTGCAGACACTTGTTATAAGTTACATTGTGGTGGCTCGCGCGGTGTACATTCTGAGTGTGGAAAATCCATGGAAATGGCCGACACTTTTCCTCGTTACTCTGCGAAGTCTCACGTAGTAATGTTTTTCCACGCTTTTTACGAGACTGTTTTACTTTTCACTCGGCGGAATCATTTTCATCGGGAGCTGCAGCCGTAAAGGATCAAGTAGCAGGAATGTAATTCCGAATGCCCGGTAGTGCAAAGACCAGAGATGCCAGCTTGCAATCCTGACTTCACGATTTATGCCGCTCCTTTGTGATGTGGCTTACAAATGCATGAATTCGGATTTGATAAAGAATTCTTTTATAATACCATTATGTTTCTGTCAGAATGTTATAATATTCAGTCTTTTACGCTGGCTGGTAAACTCTTCCATGACTTTGCCAGCGTGCAGCTATAGTTCCAAAGAAAATCTATGTGCATCTGCACTTTTAAGAATTTATGCGAGAATTATAACGGCGTGAATTGCCTTGGCGTACAGATGGTCACAAGTGTGCACGGCACTGCTCATTCTGGCTTCTAGATTGTGAAACTATTTTTCCAAGACCCATCGCTTCAACCATCAATGCCTCAATATTTGGGCCCCAAAGTACCAAAAAATGTAGAGCATGTTATTTATTTGGTCGGCGGTACAACTTTACAAGTGTCTCAACCCAGAGTTAAAGTAGGAGTTAAGTTATTTGTCACGGCAACCGCCAATATGCCGTGGAATTCATCTGTTTCTCAGGGTAAGACGTTTAATCCTGAGTTGAAAAATATTGTAAAACCGGGCCGTAGAGTAACTGGTATTTTCTAGGATGAGAGTGCGTTGAAATTTTTTTAACGCATCTCGTTCTACAATTTCTTGTTTCTACAATGTTTTATTTCTTTACATAATACTCCATTTTCATTTCTTTCCTAGCGAATATAATTAGTATCCATGGTCTAACGAGCTTTTCGTTATTTTTTTAGTTTTGTGCGCTCCATACCTTGGCTTCGTGGCGAGCGCCCCTGGTGGAGGATGTTGGAGGTTTATTGAGTTGTGTGTTCGCAAAGCGATGCCCCGCATTTAATAACGTACAACCATGGAAAACATTAAAACTGCTATTCCGATGCCGTTCACTGACAATAGGGGGAAATGGGGCCGCAGCTTTATCAAGTTCGCAGCAGATATCTCTGTTACACGTTGAAGAAGTGAGAGCCAGCTAAGTTGGTCTTTTGGTAGGGTGGGGGGGGGGGGGGGGAGGACAAGTTTTCTGAGCAGAGAGACCCGGCAAGGAACACAATTTACAAGTCCCCCCCCCCCCTCCCCACCCCCACGGGCGTCGTCGTGCTCTGCCCCACGAGTTGTGTCTCCAAGTCTTTATCCTTGCACCCTTGAAAACTTCATCCTCGCGTGAATCGTGATACAATCATGGTTCATTGTGACGATTACGTTCCTGCGGTAACTCCGGGCTTATAAACTAATCTACTTCAATTAATGGCGTTTGCCAGTAATGTGTTTTCGGCGTTCGACGCTCTCGTTGTGCGTGGCCTGCTTTATATGCCCTCCGTGTTTATGGCGTTGGCGGATCGAGAGAGTTGACTCGGCGGCTGTCAAACTCTGCATCGCCGAAATGGCGCCGATGAAACACATCGCATGGCGTTGATGTTGTCTAATGAACGGCAGACGATCATTTGGGAAGACACTCAACAAACTTATTGATATAACCTATCAAACGCTATGTTGATTGGAGTTCCAACTGAACTAATTTAGGGAAAAGTAATCAGTGTGCTGCACTAAAAACATAACAGACGACTTCGTTGACAGGAAATCGTGCACATTTATAGTTGGCTTGTTACGTACTCTGCAACGCAAGCGCTTTCTACGTTCAATGTGACGCAATTGCAAGTGCACTTTCGTACAGTTCCGTCTCATCGAAGACGACTTTCAAACCAAGGGGTAACAAATTCCAGCGGAATAACTTAGCATAAAATAGCTTCGGCGACCTACTAGTACCACCATACAACCCCCCCCCCCCCCACGATAGCTGCTCGGATCGGCTCTTCGTCCTCATTCTCACGAAAGGAGTTTATGTCAAATAACCTTTCACCGTTGTTTTGTTGTAACGTGGAACTGAACTGTGCTATTTCTTTTGTTCGCAGGTAAGTGACCGTGTACGGCTGCGGGGGCGGGGGCGGGGGTGACAAGATCACCCCGGAGCTGCGACGTCGCCGTCGCCCGAGGTATCGTAGCGTCTCTCGCGTCATAAATCACCGTGCTGCCGATACGGCGAACGCAAAGACGCTGTTTCCATCCTGGTGGACGTTGCCGCGACCGGCCGCCGGGGGCGCGGGCGTGCCACTCAAATTGCCATTTTCATTGATTTCTCCGGCCGCGTATTAAGAATTAAGAGCATTGGAGTAGGAAAGTACTCGGACCACATCCCGCGCAGATTTACCTCGTACTGGATCCTGTTGCCACACCTCGTGTCCGCATCTGTCTACCGATACAATCTTCACACTTTGAGCAAAAGGCGCATTTTTTTATTTTCGTATCTCAAAAATATCCACTCTTCTCATATTTTCCAGCGTTGTAAAACAACGATGTACGCGGCACGCGAAGAGTTTCCCTCGTATTGGTTTGCACATTTTGTCCGATCGTGTCTTAACTTATGTTGTATCGATACGGAATCCTCACACTCTTGGCAACAAATTCCCGCACCTTAAATTCCGAAATACCATATGAAAATTCAAAGAAAGCTGAAGTCAATTATCACAATCAACTATGCCAACCAATAACTATAATATCGTGTTCCCGAGCGAATGGTGATAGTTATTATTATTATTATAGCTCATATGTCTGAGGCTCTGAAATCAGCTTCTCGGGGTATCGGACAGGTACTGTATCATAGCTTAATTACCGGTTTCTGTGGGCATCCGAATGTGTGACAGTGCAATGTGTGCACATGGAGGTCATGAACAAAGCCTCGACGCTTTTTGCATTTCTTCAATCGAGACTTGCTCGTTTTGCCCGCCGGGCGAGCGCCATCCGCGATGCTCGACGCGTCGAACGCAAATCGAGCAACGCCGCGTCGGTCGCGACGCGACGGACGCGACGCGACGCGAGGATTCGCGAATTGTTTTTGATACATGATCCCGCGAAGCGCGAGCGGAATTGCGGCGGGCAGCACAATCCAGCGAGACACGTCCGTCCTGCAGCGTCGTTTTTCCTTGCGCTTTTCAAAACGTCCGCCGTTTTTTCCCCTCTCCCGTTCGTAACATTTTCGTGCTGCAGCGAAAATTTTCCAGCTTCCTGAAACGTTTTTAGCCGCGATGATAAATTAGATTGTTTCATATTTCTTAACTTGTTATTCTGCTAAAGTAACCGTCAGCTTTTCT
Organism: Nemoura dubitans; assembly: GCA_921293005.1. NCBI lineage: Eukaryota > Metazoa > Arthropoda > Insecta > Plecoptera > Nemouridae > Nemoura > Nemoura dubitans. The sequence goes on along the minus strand of OV121074.1, from coordinate 51,663,346 downwards.
CTGCGGTTTAGTAATTTCTTCTGCGGCTTTTCCTGTTTTTATCCGCGGCCTTGAAGCCCTTCCGGCTCCCACCGCCGCCTCTGCTTCCCTGCGCCCTCTATACGGGCGTCGTGCGACCGGCTTGGCAAGCACTTTGAGACCGTCCAGACGTCTAAACAACCGTGAAGACGTCTAAACTACCGTGAAGAAGTCTAAACAACCGTGAAGACGTCTAAACAACCGTGAAGACGTCTAAACAACCGTGAGGACGTCTAAACAACCGTAAAGACGTCGACCGGTTCTCCAAACCCCGTTTAAGAGGCCGACCGCTTCGTTAATCCCCGTCTAGGAGACCGACCGATACGGTGATCCCCGTTTAAGAGTCTACCGCTTCGCTAAGCCCCGTTTAAGAGGGTCACCGGTTCGTGAAGCCGCTTTAGGAGGTCGACCACTTCGCTGTAAGCCCCGTTCAGGAGGCCGCGTCTGCCCTGTGACGCGACAAACATGCGGCCGATTCTAATTCGCTTGATTAATTCGCGCGCCGCGTCTCTGGGGACGGACGGCCGCGCCGCTGGTCAGCGCTGAGCCCCGTCGGGATTAATCGCCGTCTGACCGAGACCACGTGCACGCGGCCGGGCACTGCGGCCGGGGCGTTCGTCGTCGCTCGCCGGGGGCGGTCGTGGCCCCTGGCGGGGGGGGCGATGGCACGACACTCGCCGGAATGAGTCCTTTGTCTCGCCGCGAACGCCGCGCACAAGATGGCCATGTCGCTATTCGCTCTGTGTGCGCCGTGCGCGGGTGCCGCGGGTAACGCGTCTAGTTTGGGTGAGGGCTGGTCGGTCCCCGCGGTGCCGTCGCGGCGATGCACTCGGGGGGCGCACCACGCCGCGCGGGGGTGTAGGTGTGTACCTGTGTGCGCCGCGCGGGGGGGGGGGGGGGGGGGGGCTTAGCGCGCGGCTAAACGAGATCGACGGCTCCAGGGAGAAAGTTTGTTTTAATTAAATGTTCGTCTGGCCATTTCCCATGATATTTTTTTCTAATATTAATTAAATTATTTGCATTAGTGTCGTGTTTTCATTCATCATTTTAATTAAAATCCATCGGACAAAAATAAACAGATTGTACGCCGTGCGCTTTTTCACACAGATAACTTTATTTTCGTAGTTTTAATTACACGCTAAATGTAATCAAATAGCGATTTTTGTTATTTTGCGGACGGGCGAGGGGTTTGTTTGGGCGCCGTGGCCGGGTGCATCGGCTGCTGTGATGCACGCCACTACTCTGTCATGGACGGCGACGTCGTGCTTGGCGGGGGCTTGTCGATCGCCGTCCCTGCGCTTGATTAGCATAACTGCCGCATTCGCAGCCCTCGATGCTTCGGTAGCATGTAGCATCGACACTGGCCGCAACGCCCGCCAGTTACACTGTAACACATACACATCAATGCACTGGCCCCTGCTAACAAGGGACGTGTCACCATCAACATCGATCACCTAGCGCGATTGTATTATTATGTGTACTTGCTATCGCACTATTTTGCCTAATGAGACTCAATTTACTTATAGTTTTCCCCAAAACTTAGCTCAGTGTTTAGAAAATGATTTCATACGGGGTACAGAATGCACAGTGAAGTCACAGCAGATTTCCCATCGATTCGTAACCTTCCGTTCCTTATACTGATTGCTGCCTGCGTATTTTCTTGGGAAAGTATCCAGCGAAAAGCAGTTGTATATGTGTTTGCTATATACCAGCACCAAAGCTCATTTTGAAATAGTCTTTTGCAAATACCTACCTACCTACTTTATTCTAGTTGGTTCTCGAGCAGTCTGTGTTCTTTTGTAATTTTATAATGAAGGGTATCAGTCGTGTTTCAAGAAAGAAAGAAAAAACTTCGTTTAGCATATCACGTAATTGCTCGCATGACGCAAAGCAGTAATGATAAATGCTAAGTGAACCTTGTCTGGTGCGCTCGAACACGTTTCCGTCCAATTAGGCCTACCCTGGCATACGACTGATAAAAAAGTCATTGTCCCACGCTCCGCCCCCAGTATACGGCAGCGAAGAGAACAACGAATGCAAACACATTCACTGGCTGCACCCCGCTCGGTTCAGGGTGCACTTTGCCGCGGAAGTCGTGAAGATGCAAGTGCTCGAGCTAAGACCGGGAGCCGATGGGAGCCGACGGGAGCCGACGGGAGCCAACGGGAGCCGACGGGAGCACGAATATGAATTACATTGAGAACCTAGGCGCAGCGCGCGGTTCACGATCTTACAGTTCGAGTATTGTTTCCATGATTGCCGCATTCAGAACATCAGCGAGGGCCGCGCCAGTGGGCGCTATGGCGGGGGGTGGGGGCTTAAATTTAGATTAGTATTCAGCGAAGATAGCATCAGCAATTACGTCCCCGTCGTACACATGAGTGTGGGTGTCGGAACGCTCGGTGCTCCTTTGGCTTGCTGACATTGTGGAATGTGGAAGGGGGCGGGGGGCGGTGGAGGTATTCGGTTTTGGGTAAACACTGCCTAAACACGGCCCATCTTCCCGACGTGAGGCAGGACTGTAGCTGACCGGGACGCGTTCGGGAGACGCACTTGGCAAACATGGCGGCCACGGTCAGCAGTCAGCGGTCAGTACATAGTACTTACCATCAAATGGGTATGCGTATTCTACTCCTGGACTTAAATATGGGGTCAGTTGAATTTCCTCAGAAAGATTTGCATGAAAAGAGTATAGGCAGGCCAGGTACTGACCTCATGGTTAAGCACATGGAGGAACTGGATTATGTGCTTAGGGTATTGAAATCTCGTTTTGACAAACCATTTTTCTTATCATCAACTGCCTTGTATTAGAATCGACCAAGCTGAAATCAGTACCTACACTGTGGAGTTTTGCAATAGATTTCACGCAAGTCTAATGATCTAAAATACGCCTTTTTAAGCTAGAAGAACATTCAAAAAGCTTCCTGGGTCTTATTAATTTTCTTAGACTCATGTCTACTATATCCTAACTATATTCCTGGGTCTTATGTACGAAAAACACATTTCTTGCATCACTTTTTCGGTACTTGCAAAAAAGTAGGTATTCACAATGTAAATTAATTTCATTTTCAAAACTGTTTTGTTGTCTCGCATAACCTCTGACCCGACTGGACGAGGTAACGGCCGTAAAGCCATAGGAAAGTTGTATAAGCAGGGAGCAAGTATAAGGCAGTAATAAACATTAACTTGATATCGCGATAACGGAAACAATTAGAAATAATATTGAATAAATATTCAAATATTTACAGCATTGCCATAGAAGTGTTCCTAGCAAAGAGAAGATGCCAGAGGTTTTTCACTTTCTTTTCTAAACTGTAAAATTAGTTGTTTTATGCCAGTTGGGGGTGAGTGATATGATATCACAAAAACATGCCAGAGAACAAATTCAGTTTGGCAAGGCAGCTACTGATTATAAAACTGGCTTGTCAAAACTAGATAGAACAGAGAACATGGACATCCAGTGTCTCCATGTGAAGTGAGTGAGGCTCCCGTGAAGACGAGGTAGCTGCCCAGGAGTCGGGAGCCTCAGAGGTCGCCGCCAGCGCCCTGCACATTTTGGCCGGAAAACGAAAATATTAAATAGGAAACGAGTTGCTGGCGGCGTCATTAAGAGTGGCGCAAACAAGCCCAGCCAATAAATCAAATAGTTAATTACTTTTCCACGTCATCGTGGTCGGGCCGAAGTTTAGAGCTCTAGATTAATGATCGAGAATTTTTATATGAAATTAATTTCCTGTAATTGAAATTTATTCACATTTTCTTGGGCCTGGTTGAGGTGGTAGTGGGCGGTGGGGGGCGGGGGGGGGGATGATGTTTATGAAGACAAACAATCTCGGACGCTGCTCGATCCGACCGAGACCGTTCAAGTAGAAGAACAGCGAATGTTCATTAGGGACGGTAATTAATTGCCCCCGCCGCCAGTCCCTGGTATACACCCTGGCAATTCGGCTTTGCTATCTTGCCGGAGTCCCGGTCCCTGGCCCGGCACGCCAGTCCCTCAGGAGACCCGATATCGCGGCAGCGAGCACCTCCTGATAAACATGCGCATGGAAAAGTTTTAATGATAAAGTTTTTTTTTTTTTGAGGCCGGAAAATGCTGTCGAGTGGTACCGGGCCCCGGGGGTGGTGGGGGGGGGGGGGGGTATCATGTGTGCGTCGCGCGCCGAGAGCTTCATAAAACACCGACACGTGGGTTTGACACCCCGTAGTTCGTTTGCTCCGCACGCATGCGCTCCGGGGCCCGGCCGGCTTACGACCGAAGGCGAGGTGCTCCTTCCCCCGTTTCCCACGCACTCTGACAGATGGCCAGGCCTTAAATATTCATCCAGCTCTCTTTGAAGCCGCACGATGAACAGGTAGCTTGCATATAGTTATACACCAAATACCATATCCTTCCCATCATTCCAAAACCTACAGATTTATGGACGTATAAGACAGCTTCGGTTTTTCATTTCTATGTCCTTTGCAGTGAACTTCGACCTGTCAAAAAGCGTTACTGAAAGGGACCCAAAAATAGTGTATCGAATCGTGATAAAAACCGGTAAAATTTATATTCATTAAATTCTGAAACGCAGCGACGTGTATAATGCCGTGCTATCTGAATGCTAGGGGACATAACGACGTCCCGGCGGGCCCCCGGGGGGGGGGGGGCTCGACCCCCCCCCCCCTGCTCGGGGAGGGGCGACCCGGCAGTCGGCTCGTGGTCGCGCGGGCTCGATGTGGGCTATTTACTCTTATTGATGGCTGCTATCTGTCTTACCCGAACGGAGCAGACAAATTGGTCACTTTTTTCGCACTTTTTTTACCCTATATATAGACACGTGAAAAGCGATGTTTTATTTTTGCCCTGGCGCCCCCCCCCCCCCCCCCCCTCCCCCCCGACACTACACAATACAACGCCGGGCGGAAGCGATCGCCGCTCGTCATCGAGCGAACGGAGCGCTCCCGGCGAGCGCGGCGTTAGTTAGGTTCGGCGGTGGCGAGGACAGGAAGTGTGCCGGCACTTGTTATTGGATCTGCGCCTGGTTCGGTTCGGTGCGACCAGGGTTCGACCACGGTTCGACGATGCAATGGCTGGCTCGAGTTTGTTATCCTCGAACAACGCGCGGTTCACTAGCGAACGGCGCTGGCTGAAAACCATTCAAACGGTCAGAGAGAGGGAAAAATAGGTTAGCCATTCGACGTTCTTTTTGACAGTTTGTAGTTTGCTTTAAGTGCTCTCGCTACACAACGGTATGTCTACAGTAAATTCACTTCTCCGGCATTATGATGCAACGATACGCTTGTGTATTTCCTTTAGATATGTTTCAAGAAATCGACCAAGTACGTTTGTAAAGTTATGAACGCAACTATAGCAAGACACTGAATGCTTATTTTCCCATGGTGCCTCTTCTAAGCCGCTCAGTATCAAATTAAGGATATTCTCTTTTCAGAAGCTCAACATGTATAGCGACGTCTCAAACAGCTGTTCAAACATCATTTCCCTGTCGAGAGTATCCCATTGACATTTCCACCCACGCTTCGGCCCGCGGCTGACGCGACTCGTAAGTCCTTACAGTCGAGCGAAAAGGATCTCTGTGGTCGCGACTAAACCGCGACTTCTGGCTCGGAAGGTGGATGTTATTGCGCGCGGAGCGGGAGATGTCTGGACCGGAGCCCAGCGCCGGCGGCCCGGCGGTAGATCGCTTTCAACTCGGCGTGCTATTCATCCGGCGACGCCGACGCCGTCGATGTCGTGGTCAATCGCCGCCTGAATGGACGCCTATTAGCTAGGGCCGAGAGAGCCTCAATGAACGAGCCGTCACTGAACACTTGACTGGCCGGACAATCTGCCCATCGCACCGCGTTTTATTGCCCTTTTTAGCCCCACCCCAACGCAAGGTGCTTTTCATTCGTTGCCGTATACTATACCTCATATACTTTCTGTGTATACCTAATTTACTTTCCGTGTATACGTTTATACCGACCACATGCTACTTGTGCTTCACCTTTCATTAGAACTTGTATCTTATGGTGTTGCACAAAAAATCGCTCTTTAGCATTTTTTCCTGAGGCTTTGCATAAATTAGAATTGCTTTTGAATTGCTAAAATCATGTCCTGAAGTTTCGTAACCCCGATACTTTTCCTCGTGCCTCTCCGTAGGTATACATGTTTAGCGTCTGCCTTTCCCATGCGATTTCCTTATTAAATAAAATCACCGTTTCTCCAGCTGTTCCTTTGAATATTTCTCTCGTCTGACGGACCCTGAGTGTCCTGACAGACCCTGAGTGTCCTGACGGACCCTGAGTGTCCTGACAGACCCTGAGTGTCCTGACAGACCCTGAGTGTCCTGACAGACCCTGAGTGTCCTGACGGACCCTGAGTGTCCTGACGGACCCTGAGTGTCCTGACTGACCCTGAGTGTCCTGACGGACCCTGAGTGTCCTGACAGACCCTGAGTGTCCTGACAGACCCTGAGTGTCCTGACAGACCCTGAGTGTCCTGACAGACCCTGAGTGTCCTGACAGACCCTGAGTGTCCTGACTGACCCTGACCGACCCCGAGTGTCCTGACGGACCCTGAGTGTCCTGACTGACCCTGAGTGTCCTGACGGACCCTGAGTGTCCTGACAGACCCTGAGTGTCCTGACAGACCCTGAGTGTCCTGACAGACCCTGAGTGTCCTGACAGACCCTGAGTGTCCTGACAGACCCTGAGTGTCCTGACAGACCCTGAGTGTCCTGACAGACCCTGAGTGTCCTGACAGACCCTGAGTGTCCTGACAGACCCTGAGTGTCCTGACAGACCCTGAGTGTCCTGACGGACCCTGAGTGTCCTGACAGACCCTGAGTGTCCTGACAGACCCTGAGTGTCCTGACTGACCCTGAGTGTCCTGACAGACCCTGAGTGTCCTGACGGACCCTGAGTGTCCTGACGGACCCTGAGTGTCCTGACAGACCCTGAGTGTCCTGACGGACCCTGAGTGTCCTGACTGACCCTGAGTGTCCTGACGGACCCTGAGTGTCCTGACAGACCCTGAGTGTCCTGACTGACCCTGAGTGTCCTGACGGACCCTGAGTGTCCTGACTGACCCTGAGTGTCCTGACGGACCCTGAGTGTCCTGACTGACCCTGAGTGTCCTGACGGACCCTGAGTGTCCTGACAGACCCTGAGTGTCCTGACGGACCCTGAGTGTCCTGACTGACCCTAAGTGTCCTGACGGACCCTGAGTGTCCTGACAGACCCTGAGTGTCCTGACTGACCCTGACCGACCCCGAGCTGAGGCTTGACTGAGCTTGCAGCCGACTGAGATTGCTGAGAAAACATCTTGTGCGCGCACGTTTAGCGACGGTAGAGCGAATGATTTTCCGCGCGACTTGGCGGCGAGGGCCGACTGCCGCCGATTGTGATTGATTCCTCGAATCTGCCTGCGGGCGCCGATGCTAATGACGCCTCGCCAGCCGAAACAGGACGCCGCGAACACGCCGCCTCTGCCGCCGACCTTTCATGTTTATTCTAAAAATATTTGATCAAACGTCGTATATAGTTTGAATATTTACTTAGACAAAGAGAGAGAGAGAGTGAAATGGGAATTGATTATCGGCGATATACCGCTCCTTGCGATTTGACCAGTATACAGTCTACATTTTGTCTGCGTTTTGTCCGCGCTTTGTCACTAGTCCACACGCGCTCACTCAAACAGAATAGCACTCTCTGCCATATATTCTTTTGCCACCCGGACACATATATATATATCTTTTGCTCTTTCTTTTTTATCATAGTGTGGATGTGTGAGCTGTGTGTGTGTGTGTGTGTGTGTGTGTGTGTGTGTGTGTGTGTGTGTGTGTGTCCTTTCCCAAAACTTTATTCGCTCCTTTCATCATTTTATTTTTCTTTCCACATTTCTCGCCAATAGTTTTTTTCTTGACGTATTTCCTCTCGATTCCCCCCTTCCCCTGCCCCCCCCCCCCTCACGCCAGCGCCCCGGGGGGCGAACCCCGGACATGGTGCCACGGTCGGTCGGCGTTGGGGGGCAGGGGGCATGAAATGGGCCCCTGAAAAGAGTTTGCGGCTGCATCTTTGGCAGACCGTATTATATCCCCGCGGCCTCGACCTAACAATATAATACGCTGGCGGGCGGGGGCGGGGGCGGGGGCGGGGGCGGTGTAGGGAAAGCGCGTCGGGAAAGCTCGGCACGCTGGGTTTCCATCGCTGGTCGCGCGTTCGCGTGCGATCCGGCACTCGACGCCCACGCCTCGCGCTCCACGGCATCTGGACGGGAAATATATCTGTGTGTGATGTGATTTTTTTTTACATTGCAAATACTCGCGGCGGCGGCACAGGTTGGTGCAACGCTGGCGGCGTTTTTGCGATAAAATGTTCTTTGCGAAGAATTTTACAGCCGTTTATCCACCGCGGTAGCCACTGAATTAGAACAAAAATCAGGTCCGGATTTCAGCTCTTTGAGTATTTCCTCTTTGAAACTCGCGGCTGGCTCTCAAACTATAGATCGGACTTAATTTAACGTCGTTCTGTATATTTCTTCCCCCTTTCATTCCACACACACCAATTCTCATGAATGCCGTGTATATTGATTGAGTTGTAAACGATTATAAACACATTATAAAGTGTACGCTTGCGAAATGATGGGAATTAACCATCGAGTGAGCCAATTGAAGAAAACTGAACACATGCTCTAGAACCGTTGCAAAGCTCTGGAAAGTAGCTTCGCTTTTCGTTTAAGTAACCTAATTGCAGGTAAAACCCTTTATGTCGAACTGTTCGTATTCATGCCAAACCAAGTAGGTATAAGCAGGTCGGTAAATACGCACGCGCAGTGTTAAGTGTAAGCCTCCGCTGCGGCGTCGCGTGGGCTGAAGTGGCCAATAGATTCCATTACTGTTCGATTCTGTGTAGCGAAGTCGTGGCGAGGCCTAATTAACTTAATCTTAACTGCTGCAAACACAATTATTATTAATTTCACGTCGGCCTGCAAACAGACAAACAGACGCTGCAGCCGCTCATATAACTATATAGTATTCTATCAAGTAAATGTTTGTGAGTTGTTGGAACAACGGAACGGACTGACCACTTTATGAAGAGCTGGCTCGGACATAATTCTGACCACAACGCGCTAAAGTTCGCCGTGTTTCGGGCCCGACGTCCGTGCACGCGACGCCGACGCCGACGCCGACGACGACACATCATGCTCGAACTAATTTTCACTCCATGACAAATTAGTAACAATGAGCGGTATCCAAAACTGAGCTGTGTACGTGCCCCTTTGAAAAGGAAGCAGCGAGCGCCTGCTTTGTTCGGATTGGTAGCTTGCCACGCGAGACCACTTCAACTACTTGGCAGTCTCGAACTTGGTGGGGTGGGGCAGGGAAGGGGTTGCTTTTCCATCGTTTCAAATTGCTAGAGTCTTCGCTAAAAATGCAGTCAACCACGCAGGATGATTTGGCATTCCAACGATGCATTGACTGATAATTGAATTGCTAACAGAGGGGCCTGGCATTCATATTATTAATGCAATTTCATTTGCTTTCCTTGTCAACCGGTACACGCACCTGTATATATGTTAACAGTAAACACATAATTTGTCGGCGTTTCGCTGCTGTGTTTATCGAAGGAAAGTCGGAGACATTTCAAGGCTCTTGATCAATATTCCCTAATTGGAACGCAGGCTATATTGAGTAAACTTCACGTTTTCATGGACCAATAATTAAACCTGCCCTCCAAAATGGTTTCCCAGACTGGTTTCCCTGTCAAATGATATATAATCATCTGTATAACCATTATAAGTTGCGTAACATTTCTACCCCTCTTCTGTTTTCCTGAAGGAATTTTCTTTGACGGTCGAACTCTTGCCTCATTGGAAAATCTGCCCCTTGTCATCATGACTTCCGGGAACGGAATTATTAATGACACCATGGATGGGCTGGCGTCGATTTGAACACAATTTCCCACGTTGCCGATTTTTTCTATTTTTTTACCCATAAAAGTAATGCTGTACTATTTAAGTACACAAAAACTTAGTTGTAATTGAAAAATATGTTATCATATTAAATTAAACTTTTTTTCCCAATTGCGCACATTTTTTGCATAGAAATACTTTGAAAATCGGCGTTACGATGAATACGAAGACCAAGCGCTAGAGAGACTTTAACATGGGGTAAAGCCCCGGGCTCCTGTAACCCCACCGAAACCCCGCCGCTTTGGCCGCTGCCTCTGGTGTTGGCTAGAGTTAAAGACTCGTTGCTAACTCTTAGCTCCATGGCTATGCCCAAAAGCATGCTATAGCCGTATGGCCGCTATAATAGTGGCTAAGGGTATATAACGCCCCGCACCTAGAATCGTCCAGACTGGCGACTGCCAAGGTACAAGTGATGTAAGTGCGACGCTCTCTGTCCGCGCAGGTCCACTGGGTGCAGCAGCAGCACGAGCGGCGACGCAAGAAGCGCGACTTCAACGTGGACTTCCCGCCGTTCGGCGCCTATCCGGCCTTCCTGGGCGACGCCGTGCGTGAGAGTCAGCCGCCCGCCGCCTCGCACCGCCAGCAGTACCGCGCCATCGGGCCGTACAACATCTTCCCCGACCCGCTCTTCAAGGAGCAGTGGTACCTGGTGAGTGGAACGACTTGAATTGCATAGGGCCTACAACGTCTTCCCCGACCCGCTCTTCAAGGAGCAGTGGTACCTGGTGAGTGGAACGACTTGAATTGCATAGGGCCTACAACGACTTCCCCGACCCGCTCTTCAAGGAGCAGTGGTACCTGGTGAGTGGAACGACTTGAATTGCATAGGGCCTACAACGACTTCCCCGACCCGCTCTTCAAGGAGCAGTGGTACCTGGTGAGTGGAACGACTTGAATTGCATAGGGCCTACAACGACATCCCCGACCCGCTCTTCAAGGAGCAGTAGTACCTGGTGAGTGGAACGACTTGAATTGCATAGGGCCTACAACGTCTTCACCGACCCGCTCTTCAAGGAGCAGTGGTACCTGGTGAGTGGAACGACTTGAATTGCATAGGGCCTACAACGACTTCCCCGACCCGCTCTTCAAGGAGCAGTGGTACCTGGTGAGTGGAACGACTTGAATTGCATAGGGCCTACAACGACATCCCCGACCCGCTCTTCAAGGAGCAGTAGTACCTGGTGAGTGGAACGACTTGAATTGCATAGGGCCTACAACGTCTTCACCGACCCGCTCTTCAAGGAGCAGTGGTACGTGGTGAGTGGAACGACTTGAATTGCATAGGGCCTACAACGTCTTCCCCGACCCGCTCTTCAAGGAGCAGTGGTACCTGGTGAGTGGAACGACTTGAATTGCATAGGGCCTACAACGACTTCCCCGACCCGCTCTTCAAGGAGCAGTGGTACGTGGTGAGTGGAACGACTTGAATTGCATAGGGCCTACAACGTCTTCCCCGACCCGCTCTTCAAGGAGCAGTGGTACCTGGTGAGTGGAACGACTCGGATTGCATCCCTTGTCCCCCCCCCCCATCCCACCCTCCTTATAGGGCTACAACGTCTTCCCCGACACCTTCGTCTCCCGAGCATTCACACACACTTGGGGCTATGCCCTGCGGCCATCAGCGCCCAAATCACTATGCTCCCGTTTTACCGGTCCATCCTGATAGCTGATTGCTGAGATATCACTAGATAAACAAAACTAATGATTTCGAAAACACAAAGTTACACAAGCGCTTTTTGAGATGCGCCCGTCGTTTTCTGCACCCATTCGAGAGGAGGCGGGCCCATCGGCTGTCATCGATTTGGTTGTGAAGCATCGCCGGACTGATCTTCAGCCCTGCGATCTTCTTATGAAATAAAGGCAGACAAACTTTAGATTTAGTTTAGAGAGTTTCTCCCCTATTGACGGCCCGATGAAAGGTATATAAGTTTCAAATGCAAACAAAGTCAACAAACGTTCTGATTTTCTGTGGCCACAACTTCCATTGAAATGATGAAACTATCGACATTCATTCCGAGCGGTTGCCGCTGTGGTAATATATATGAATTAACCGTATACCGGTAAATTTAGTTTCAACTTTCAATCACGCAGCGTTCCCTTGGATATTTGCATGCCGTGCTAGCGCGACGATGTATCGATGTTATAAATTCCAGCACAGGTGACATTAAGTATAAGGTGAAAGACCCCCCCAAACCCAATAGCGCCCCTTCATGAATAATGTCCTTGATCATACTTCCTAGGGTTGCCGGACTCTCCCTTGATATCCTGTTCGTGTCCGCATCAATTCCCCGGGTGCGTATCATAAACAGTGATTTGATTTCGGTCCCCGCACTCCGGCGCCCCAAGGCGGCCATATCTCGTGGTCCGACCCGACGCCCCCGCGGCGTCGCGACGTCCCCGACGCCCCCGACGACGCACGGAGCCCATTGTTGTCCGTGTTGGAGAGCACGTCGCTCGCAGCGCCGCGCCGCGGCACAACACTGCACAGTGCACAGACCAGCCAACTGGGTCAATGCAATTTACAATAATACGCCGTGGAGAATAATAGTTCACCTCGGACATTTTTGTATTGCCGTCTGATATTTCCAGCAGCTTTCGATGTTGCCTCGGCTGTTGAATATAATATTGATTTCTGAGCTGGATATTTTACAAAAGTTCCATTCGATCGAATTGTATTCGCGTTATTGCCTCAGCATCCAGATTATGAAAAGAAGCGACTCCGGCACTAGCAGGTCCCAAAAAAAATTTAATATATTTCCGCCAACAGAGGAGCAACTCCAGTTAAATGTTGGTGACCCTGTTTTCAGTAAACTTTCTGCTGTAAATTCACCGGTTTCAATACATGTCGAATTTATAGAGAGTCAAATATTTACTCTTTTCCTTTTGGAGTCCAAAGAGAACGGGGTGTCAACTGCATTGTGACTTGAAAAAAGCGCGCAGCCGGACTCTGTGCCGCGGCGCTCCCGAGCCCCTCGTTAATTATACCGACGCCTGGAGGTGACCGCCCCCCCCCCCCCGCCTCCCCCAACCACCCAGCCCACCCTTACCGTCAAACATGCAGGGGTCAATATTTGCATCACTCATTATTGCATTGATTAGCAATTAGCGCTCTTATTAATGAAATAATTCACTCTGGGAGTCTTGACAGTTGAAGCAACGTCCGCCCGATGCGCCGTCCGAACGCGATATATACAGGCCTAAAGCGACGTGCGGGCGTTCATCAATTTTATTATTTATTCCCGCTCGTGTCGGAATTATTCATTTGTTTGCGAAACTGTCAGTCGGCGAATGCCGTGCCAATTATTCGCGCGCCCCGGCGCGGTTGAGCCCCTGACGAGACCGACCCTGGCGTTCGGGGTAGTACATATCACAGCCCGTTCCAGCCAGCCAGCCAGCCAGCCAGCCAGCCAGCATTCTTATCTAGCGCCCCGGCCGAAGGGAAACTTATTTCCATAACATCGCAAAGTTTGATTTACTAACATCGCGGGCGTATAAATATAAATTTACCTATCACCGAGTCGTCGTATTGGTTTCAAAGAACGTATGCCCATGTCGACCGGCTCAGTGCAGGAAAGGGGGCCGACCCGAGCCCCTTGAGTATTGTGCTTATGCCTAGGTCGAAAAGACGACGTCGGCGACGGTATACAATCCCCCTAAACACACACCGTCGTAGTGCGTATAACTTACATCGCCAGGGCAAACATGAAACATGTTCTAAGTTAGTGTGACTAAGTTGAATAAATCATCCAAGTTTGCTAGTTATGTGCTGCGAGGCAGACACGCAGCAAGACGGGTCGAGATGATCGGGTCTCTCGGGGAGATTGGGCCTTAGGGTAAACGTCGGCTTCTGGCGCGGCGGCGATGTCATCATTAGCATGCCACTCCTCGCATCGCCTCGTGTAGACGCGAGGCCCACAGGTGTCACGGCGTCGGCGTCGGCGTCGGCGTGTGAATACATTCGGTGGCGGTTGATGGCCTAAATTTCGTGGGTCGGTTTTTTTGGCCCTTATGGAAAACATCCCGTATTTTATACAAATCGCGCTGGAATTGATGGCAAGCTATAACTCAAATCTTTCGCTATGTACAGAATTTAATGTCTGCCAACGCATATATTAAGTTTTTGCCACAGTGCTATATTTGTAATTCAAATCTCAACGAAGCCGTTGTACTCACCGTTGTCCCTAAAACCGGCAAAACTGCGTACTCTCTCTGAAATGTAGTACTCTTTACAAGTCCTATTAGTCTCTGTTCGTACGATATACTGATAGTGATAGCAAATCGTTCGGTAGTTCGCCCACGTAAACGGGGAACGCCATTTCCCGTTAACTGCTCGATCGTCTGGGATCCCCCAGCAGCCTCACCTCAACTATACACCAGAAGAAAACACTGTATTAGCTCAAGCTTGGCGTAGGTGTATATATGTGAACGCGAGCGTATGGTTTCTTGCTAGATTACTGGAGTAAATGTGTGGCTGACTTCGGTCTGGCCGGCCGACAAACAACGATGAACTTCGTGCCACGTTGGTGCACGTTTCGCCCTGCCGAGTGCATTTGTGACTTGCGTTGTCCAGCGGATGGCTGCACGCATGCATTCATTCGCCGCTCCCACATAACTTAGACAATGGACTACATGGTACACGTCGTCAAACCGTCGTCAAACCGGGTCGCCGGATTGTCTGCGTCCTCGCGCTGTTGACAAACTACGATAATGAACAGTCGCTAACTCGGTCGCGAGTCGCGCAGCGTTTGCTTCATCTGCATCTTAAACATGAATATATAGCCAAATGCAGTACCACTCGGATATCTAGATATATGTATATTATTATATACATATACACAAAGGCTCTTTTGCGAGAGTTTAAAACTTATAATAATGAAAGTACACAACACTAATAACATTTAAGTTTAGTTGAGTTTATAACTCGCTTCTCAAGTTTCTGGCTGAGTTATTTATAATAAAAAGATTGTAGTGGCGGGAACTGTTATGAAAAGTTTTTGGAAACATTGATTTTAATGAGATACAAACTTGGATACACAAACTCATAATGCATTTGAGTTTAAAAACTAAGTGCTTGAAACCAACTGTTTAGTATTGTCAATATGAATCTAGCGCCGTTCGGTCTAGCGCTGTACTCTTTATTTGACCTGATTTTAAGCAATTCATGTCTCAGCTTTAATAATGTCCAAGTTTACTCTATAGGTAGAACGGTGGTCCTCTAATTTATTAAATAACAGTGCATATATATATATGGAATACCTGTACCAAACAGATGGCAAACAAGCATTTGTACAAAAATATTGCACATGTACACGCCTCAGATTAAATATAGAGCGCGTGAACTAATAAAAATGTGTTCTCCATATAACCGGGGTCACATATACAAGGATAGTAGATTGCTAATATCTCTTGCATGTGTGGGAGTTCCCATTCCCGCGCCGGCACCGGGCACAGCATTAATCTCTCTGGGCTAGGTTTAATCTCCCGCCAGACAGATGTGGAACAGAGCAATTGCTATCCGTTTTCCGCGGCTGCAAGAACGCCACACCACACCGTTCGCTCGCTCGCTCGGCTGTTCCTCTTTCCTCGGGGATAAAGATGAAAACCGTGCCAATTGGTTCGCAACTTTCGCCGGCGCCGAGCAACCGAGCAACCACCTGGACTGACAAGGCTGACATTCTCGACGGGAGCATCCCTGGCAGAACGCTGGCTGGCTGGTCATCGCGGGCTCTTGGACCTTCCAAATGCACCAAGGCTTAGCTTGCATTGCTAACTAAAAATACACGCGCCCTATGCGGACATCAGGGGATCATGGGCGGTGATGTCACGAGAAAATGTAGTGTTACTTGACCCGGCGTTAATTAATTAAATAAAAGGCAGCTCAAAATGAATGCAGTAAAACTTTTAGACGTAAAGTTGCACGTGAAAAAACTGCATAGTTAAGGATGTAGGGTAGGTAAGCTGGTTTAGGGTCGAACTTGTAACGGCAGGTCATTTGGGTATAATGATACAGCGGTATATAAAGCTGTGCTAATATTGTTCTTCGGGCATGTTTCATAGTGCAGACTAGTGAAGATACTTTTCAGTTTTAATTAATTTCCAATCAGGGTGTACCGTTAAATTATAGTTGCTAAGCTCATAAAACGTGTAGTTTCGTGGCTGGCTGGTAGTTCTCGCTTCCAGGCGCAACAAACGCAGCCCGCAGAGCAGATGGCGGCACCTCCACTCCCAAGAACGCAACCCGCAGAGCAGATTGCGGCACCTCCACTCCCAAAAACGCAACCCGCAGAGCAGATGGCGGCACCTCCACTCTCAAGAACGCAACCCGCAGAGCATATGGCGGCACCTCCACTCCCAAGAACGCAACCCGCAGAGCAGATGGCGGCACCTCCACTCCCAATAACGCAACCCGCAGAGCAGATGGCGGCACCTCCACTCCCAAAAACCTCGCACTTCGACGATTTTTAGAGACGTAGAACGTGTCGAATTGCGTCCACTCCCGGTCGCTGCACAATTACAAAAGTTTTTATTATCGGGTGACAAAATAAAATACGAAATGCTCTTATAAACAATATAAACGCGTTAACCTTTCAACTTGTTAGCGCGAGTTGGTACATTTCTTGTGACACGGCGACCTCGCGCTTCTCAAACAACTGTCCCAACAAGTTATCTCGCTGTTTCCCAACAAACAGCCGCTCGGGTAACGCAGCGCCGGGTAACTGATCTTCTTCGCGTCTCCGCGGTGGTCAATTAGTTGGAAATTGATTGATAGTAACTAGTTTCTCTCCCATCTAATCTCTTCCACGTCAACTTCTTATCGCTGCGGTAAAAGCACAGACACCTTGCTCAGTTTCATTCTTTTGTGTCGACGTGTCGAGCTCTTTTGCTCTCCACGATTCCGCTCGCTTCGCCGGCTTTTGTGCAAACTGAAGAGCATTTTAATATTTCAGTCGTTTCGGTTGCATCTAACTAACGCCAATTGCTGACTTTGTAAGTGTGCAGCTCTTCAGACTCAAATGCAAATTTTACGACGTGATTCTGGGTTCGCAAGCTGTCCAAAGACGAGTTGTTCTCCGAGTATTCTGATTCTGATTGTGTTTATCGTGTTTAAACCGATGCTACTGCAGCTGTTTCTCGGCTCACTCATCGAGCGTTCAGCCCGCTCAAGTTCTCAATCAATTCTCGTCCGCGATGCCTCCGTACGTACCTCCGACTATCTCGACGATATCCGTCGCATTTGTCTTGTACGTCACGCGCTGGTCCGTCCGACGTCGGCGCGACGTAGCGTGGCCGTCGAACGCTGACGAGACGCTTTTTACCGGCGTCGACGTCTTGCACTCCTTCCTCGATCAGCTCCTTGTACCGCGATCAGCGGTCTCTGATTCGTCGCCGCTCGTAGCGTAAATGAACCTCATTGTCATCATGGGCTTCTCCGCCGCGAGATCCTTGGCAGTAGAACGCCCTCCCCCTGCTGGGCGGTGCGTTTCACTTCAAGGACGCTCTCGTCGTGAAATGCGCGCACAAGTTACAATTGCTTTTAAAGTATCGTGAATGTAGCGCTTTCCTTAAAAGTATATTTCCCATAGAAAATTAATTTATTTATCCGAAACTTCTTTTTTTTGAGAATCCTTTGGCTGAATTGTGAGGGTAATACTTTGTGCGAAATGCGATTTGTCGCGAGACTTAGGTTGGGATATTTCTAAGCCGATATTACATTACCAGACTCGAGAGTTCTGGTAAAACAAAAGATTGCATTTGAAACTTTTCGAAACAAAAACTCCCCGCCTCTTTATACGATAATGGGCCTCGGGGTCGGATTGCTGGTTTGGAGCTGAAAGCTCGATTTCATTGCCTCTTTTCCCCTTCTGTGTAACATAAAACGTAGGGAAATTTAAGAGATATGCTCGCGGGCAACGAGGCCCCATCTGTTGGCTTCGACGTATAAATATTATTGGCGTTCCTTTATAATAGCACCTGCTTTGTTGTTGTTTTTCGCAGAACGGAGGAGCCAAGGACGGCTTCGACATGAACCTGGGCCCCGCGTGGCAGCGCGGCTACACGGGCAAAGGCGTGGTCGTCTCGATCCTGGACGACGGCATCCAGACCAACCACCCAGACCTCGCGCTCAACTATGTAAGCCCACGCATCATGCGTTTCACCCATTCATGTGACTGTGCACCCAAGTCTTCGAGTCCACGCATCATGCGTTTCACCCAGTCATGTGACTCTGTGCACCCAAGTCTTCGAGTCCACGCATCATGCGTTTCACCCAGTCATGTGACTGTGCACCCAAGTCTTCGAGTCCACGCTTGTCACTGCCCTTCACGAAACTCTTTCCGCCTCCGCCGCCGCTGCTCACGCTCGCTCGCTCGCTGGTGCTAGTTCACGCTCGCTGGTGCACTACGTGTGCACCATGTAGTTTAATCAAAATGGTGATGTGTACGTTAAGTACATTTGACCCAATGAATGTTACATACTTTAATGACGCTTTGTATAATGATAGCGCGTGTTATTAGTTCGGTGTGCATAAAGAGAATAATAAGTGTTGACGTAATCTCATGCAAACATTGACAGTACCATTTAGTTGGCGTCACGAAAAGTACACTATACAGTGCACTGAAATGGTGTATCCTGACGACGGTCTGTTCACAAACAGTAAAGGGCCACTTATAACTAATGTATGATTGGCCGGACTGCCGTTAATACCCCGTCCCCTAAAGCCGATGCGAGCAACTCGACGACCGCGCTGTCACCCCCCTTTGTGCGAGCCCTAACTTCGGGCGTGTCGCGTGTGACGCTTGGCCAGCTCGGGGTGCGTTTCCCGCCGAAATATCACAGCCGCGTCTGGGGACCGACCGAGGGGCAGGTAATGTGATTGCCTTCGAGGCCGCGAGTGCCCGGATTAACGCAATTAGTGCGTGTCCGCCCCGGGCCAACGGCGAAGATTGACCGCTGTCAAGCGACGCGCTGCGCACACAGAGTGATCGTCTGATCGTGGTGTCTGGCCGTTGTTTCGACAACTTGCGACCTACATGTGTCGAGCGCGCAGAGTGCTGCGCAGAGTGCTGCGCAGAGTGCTGCGCGGCGCGGCGCACAAAGGGTGCTGCGCAGTTTGCCCCGACTCAATCTCGCTATGCGGGGATAAATGTCAAATAATGTAGGATTCGTTTTGCGCGATTCTATTTGTATTATTTCGGACTCTGCGCGACGGGCGTAGTGCACTTTAACGACCGTCGTGTTTGCCGGTTCAATGCAATTATGTCGGCGCGGTGCTTCGCCGAACAATACGGACGAATTTTATTGGGAAAACATTTATCTCGCTCCATCTTCAAATGCTCGAGGATGCACTTCAGGAGATCCCATTCTCTATATTTGATAATTTTATTCCATCCGAAGATGAGATGTTATATACTTGCGCGAGTGTCTGGTTGATCTAAAGCATTTTATTGTTCTTATGCAGTTACCGTTTTCTCGACATGTAGCGGGATTTCCTTCGAAATGAACGTACGATTTCTGCCGCCGGCTTAACAAGCGCGGCATTGCGGGGCGCACTGGCGGGCGGGCGGGCGGGCGGGCGCCCTTTGAGTGTTCAGTTTTCCGCTGATTTACTCAGAGTTCGCATTTCTTTGACTGCATTGTCTTTGAGCCCGGCCCAGCCCGACCCGGCCCGGCCCGGCCGCCCAGCGAGCAGGCCAAGCAACGAGAGGTCCCAGGAATCTCCCGGCCGGGCCCGCAACCACCGACGGATCTTTTGCTCCTGGAAGAATCCGAACAAAGGACGCGAACGTCTCTTTTGTGCCGTGTCCCCGCTATTCTTTGCTCCTCGCGACATTAGCCTATTATTATGTCAAGTTATAAGAATGCGAATGTGAGTGTGTGCGAGTATATGTGTGTGCTGCGAATCAGGATTTCTCGTAGCTATAACGAGAATTCCGCCGGAGGAAGCTTCTCCGAGCAGACAGAGCAGACAGAGCAGTGAAGACCTTTGTGGCTGGTGACGTTTCACCTGTGAACAAGGCCAGACGGGCGCGAGCTGTTTCGCAAATCGCGACCGCCATGCTCTCTTTTGCCCTCAACTCACGCGAAACGGTACAGAAATGTTATCATTTTCTTCCCAGTGCACTTGTTCTCTTCGACATCGGGAACAAGAGAGAATTTAAAATTGGATTTATTTTCAAAATCATTTTTATTGATGTCGCAAACTTTAGAGCTGTCGACGTGTTCTCAAATTCGTAGCCATTTGTCAACCCGTCTCTTAATTCTAATTGCAATTCAGATTGCAAGTTTTACATAAATTCAACTTTGCTAAATACGATTCTGTCTAACTTCGTTTGAAGTCTCGTTAGCTCGTGTTAACTTAACCGGCTCAGATGGCAGATAGTTCAGATTTCGTCGCCGCTCACTCTCTCTCTGTTCGCGCAGAGGGGAGAGCGATGCTATATAGTCAGTGTCGGCGCCTCGCGACCGCGGCGTACGATAGCGCCGGGTCGCGGTGTTGCGGTCACTCGGCCGCGGTCGCCACCCACGCGACATCGACGCCGACTGTACGTGGCCGGCACGGCGACGCTGCGCGGCGTCGGCGTCGGCGTCGGCGTCGATGTCATGAGTGACGGTGACGCCACTCTCCGCGTGGGCGGCTGGCTGGCGTCGCGAATTATAACCCTTAAAAAGCCGGTGGTGCGCTCAGATAGAGTATACGGACCGCCGCGAACAGCGACGGCAGCTCGCCGGGGAATATCGCCAGCTCGGGTTTCATCAAATAAGTATTGACGGGAACTGCTCTTTCAGCTTTCGCTCCGGCTTTAGCACCTCGTCAACAGCTTTGCGACTTGTCCGCGATAAGAAAGGAGACGGGCCCTGGCAGCCATTTCAACTTGAAATGTTTCGTACTTTCGACGCGCTGCAAAAATATCCGCGCGCCCAAATTATACGAGGGGTGGGCAGAAATTTGTGAAACTTACACAGTTTTGCCGAAGGATATTTACGGAGCAATCACTATAGCTATATAATTTAATAATTACGAGGAGCACTTATCGGTTATTTTGCATCCTTGTGCAACCCGAACCCTCCGCGTCCTGCTTTGAACCGGCGCTGTTGTAATGTGCCTTGCGTGCGGATAGCAGGGCAATTGAAATTGGTATCGCGTTTTTGTGTGGAAATTCGAGTGACGATCATTTACATGAAGCGTTTGAAATTTAATTATGTTTCCAACTGCATTGCTTTGATAAGTATTTTCATTATGAAACTAATTTCGCTTTAGTAATTGAAGGCGACCTGATCACATTGACAATTGCACTGCAATACTTTTTATTGTATCTCAGTCTACACTCAAGCCATTGGATTAAATTAGCAATTATATATTTAATTAAGCTACTCGGATTTCACGCGCCTGCGCTACGTGTGAAACTGCGCCTTCTTCGTCAGTGCCACTACGTCGATCTCGATCCCGGCATGGACTCGAGTCTAGCGCCGCTTGTGGCAGCTTATTAAAACAAGTAACTCTGAAGCGGAAGCCGGCATGCAGGTCGAGACTGAATCCACGCGATCCGAAAGGACACTCCGGACCTCGCTGATAGACTTCCTCTTTCATTTTCCGAAGAAGTACAAGATAGTAAATCGAAACAAACAACCAATCTAACTATATCTATACAAATATGTGCCATGCTCTTTTGCTATTTCAGTACACACTCGATAGCGATCTGCGAACACAAATCATAATGCAACAAAACTGTATTTGCGTAAATGTTCTACATCCAACACCCTGCAGCAGTTCATTGTCCCAGCTGCAATTGTTTCTATTTCGTTAAATCTTGATGAAATAAAACGTCTCCCTGTACACTCCACTTGGCGCGGTATCGTCTTGATCTGTTGCTTTTAATGTCCCATCCCCCATTTGGGTCGAGGTTGCCACCGAAGCCCGCCCGAGCGACCGACGCTCACTCGCTGAGAATTAGCCTCGTATCTCGCAGCGTATCGCGTCGGCGTCGGCGTCGGTGGGGGCGTCGGTGGCGTCGCGGATCTAATCGCTAATAGCGTCTCGCGCGCGCGGCCCGGTGCTCCGCGGTCGGGGGCGACACAATGGGAGACGCGGGCGGCAAGTGCGTAGCCGAGCGCCGGCACGCACTTGCAGACGGCCATTGGGTGCTAAAGGGGCCGAGATTCTTAAGATCACTCGGTACGACTCTGTGCGTAGGGCTGTTTGATTAGTAAAACTCAATTACACATTTGGCTCGGCTCTGTAATAGTTACAACACGGAGAATGTTAGGTAAATTTGCCAAAGAAGTGTATATTTTAATTGTTTCGTAAAACGTATAACTGCTGCTATCTTATCTGCATCGAGATAATGGTCCCTGGCTTGCGATTCCCATGAATAGTTAAGCAGTGTCGAGCCAATTGACCGAGCGTCTTGTGAAATTCGATATCCTTTCTTTACTTTCTCCCCTCCCGCGCTATAACGAGCCAGATTTCGTCGCTGTCTTTCTCCACCCGAATTCCGTTCCACACACACTCACACACGCACACACACACAGAGAGAGAGAGAGCCAATTCGGCGCGATTTATCCAGCCAACTGAAATCCACTCGGTGCGCGTCGCGTTTAATTATGGCACTGAATTATCTAAATCTTGATTGAAATTACGCTAAATCTCGTATACCGTGTATTTACACACGCACCCTATGTTCCAATTAATCCAGATATCATTTATAAAGCAGAGGCCGCCGCCGCGTCCGTGCTCCCCCCGCCCCACCCCTTCCAGCCTCCTGCGTACGCCAGGAATCCGGGCGGCTGCAATCCCGTAATTTACATTCCCAGCCGTCCCGAAAACTATCTAACAAAAAGCAAATAAACACTAATTTTGCATGTGAAGCTTCTCCTAAAAACGTGCTGCGAGGATATTTAATTACTAGTCGGCAGGCAGGCAGGCAGGCAGGCAGACGGGCGGGCGGGCGGCGAAGTGAATTGAAGTGAACGAATGGACCGGGAGGCTGTCGGATGCCGAGAGCAAACACCGCCGGGCGCCCAGTGCATCGCACGGCCAACGACGCCTAATCCTCGGCGTCGCGACGCCGGCGTTCACGTCGTGAGCGACGCGTTCACTTCGCTTAGGCGCGCGTGAACGCCGGCGTCGCCAGCGTCGCGACGCGTACTTATCACACTTAGCGGATTTACGGGAGACCCAAGACTCAGCGGGGAATGCGACGTCCGCCTCGGCCGGGTTCACTTGCTAGCACGGACTTGTTAAAAGAAAAGCATTGAGAGTGTTTATAAACTGTAATGACAGTAGTTTAATGTAACACGCAAATGTTAATCTCAGCTTATTTATATAATTTTTCTAGTCGGTGCAGAGGTAGCAATTGCAAATTATGTGAATGTGATGTCTAACATTACATGCAAAGCTTAGAATATAAAACTATTTCCGAGGTATTATATCTTTAAGCTCCGGCTTTGGGGAATTCGCCGGCGCCCGACTAAAAGCAATTCCTTTCTCCGCGGCGCGGCCCGTATACTCTTTTACAACTAATAATCCTCCCCCATTTTCTCTTTTCTTTCCACTCTCGCGTCGCTAGCTAATTATGGTGATTATTAGGACCGCGCGCGCGGCGCGTACATGACGTCGTCGGCGTCGTCGGGCGTCGTTTTAATCGCACTAATCAACTTCTTATGGTGTTTTAGTAGCGCCGGGCGCGCACGGTGCTCTATGAGCGGCGCTGAGAGAGCGTCGACCGACCGAGCGTTTGTGAAATAATAGGTTTCGCGGCTCGCAGTCCGTTAATCCAGCGGCGGTGGGTGTATAGCAGGCCGATTACGCGGCAGTGGATCGCGCGCCCAAGCGGCCGCTCGTTAAAATGATGTTGCCTGCATCTTTGTCACTTGTCGCGCTTGATGACGATCGTTAGTTTTTAAAAATAAACTGTCCCGTTCTGCAAAGGGCTCGTCGCGGAAAGTTTGCCCCCCGTTGTCGCACTGCGCGGCGGTGCCGTTCGGTCGTATCGCAGCCCGTGTTTCGCGCGGAGGCGGGGGCGGGGGCGGCCTTGTTTTTCATATTAATATGGCGGAATTAAATCCTTCTCGGCAGTCAAGTGAAATAACGATCCCCGCGCTCGCGACGACAAATCTCGACGACAGTAATTTCTTAGCGACAGCCGCGCGTTTGCTTCGCTTTTATAAGAACGAATGGCTTCAAACGGGCAGAGATAGTGCAGCGCGCGCGCGCGGGCGGGCGGCTAAGGAAACGTCGGGGAAAGGAAACGTATTTATTTGAATAACTTTCTATACTGGCGACTTCTGAGATCAGTATTTTACATCCATCTCTCAGCGCTGTAATCTGGTCGGTTGGCAAAGATTTGCTTTTACTTGCCATCGGATGCTTGTTTATTCGCGTTTCTATTGCTTGGCTTTATCTGCGCTTGTCTAAATAATGTTTGCCAAGCTTTTCCAATGTAGCAGCCCCCGAACGCAGCCCGCAGAGCAACTGGCACGGCTCCTCCACCAATTTTTGAAGTCCAAAACTGAGTTATATCAAATTCGCCCCTGAACGCAGCCCGCAGAGCAGACTGGAATGGCGCCTCCACCTACTGTTGAAGTCTAAAACTGAGTTCTATCAAATTCGCCCCTGAACGCAGCCCACAGAGCAACTGGCGCGGCACCTCCACCAACTGTCGATGCCTCGAAAAGAGTGTTTTCAACTTCGCCCCTGAACGCAGCCCGCAGAGCCAACTGGAATGGCGCCTCCACCTACTTTCGATGTCGCGAAAAGAGTTCCGTTAACTTCACTCCTGATCGCAGCCCGCAGAAGAGAACTCCGCCAAGAAGATGCTGGGATTATAGCTAACGATGTCAACGACACGATATCTTGATTAATGTCTATGGACCAATCACGCTGTGTTGTAGCGAGCTGCAATGTCAGTGACACGATGTCATGAACATTGGCTCTCGTCCAATCACGCTGGGTTTACAATAAACAATGTCTAGCTAGCTGAATTGGTCTTGATCTAATGTGCACGACATCGTGTCACTGACATTGCTAGCCGTGAACCCATACGTTCGCTGGTCATGAAAGTCTTCGCGTATGAAGATCGCTGCTCAGCAAACAACAAGATCCGTCACTTTGACGCGGGTCATCGAGTGCTGTCGTGCCGTGCTGACTCACACCGCGCCGCGTTAACGGCTCGTTAGCTCTGGACGCGTCGTCACGAGCCACTTGGTCCCCGGCGCGCGCAGCGGCGTCGCTCATCCGGTGACTTATTGTAATGATAATGCCGTAACGAGCGCCGCCACCGCCGCCGCCGCCGCCTAATGCGTCTGCACCCGGCGACGGCGACGCTGGAAACATGGCGATATCGCATTAGCCCAATTGCCGGTGCCGGGGCTTGAAGGCAGCCAGCGAGGAATGCATTAGCCGCGATCTTGTCTGTCAGACTGTCTGTTGCCCGGGTGGGGGGGGGGGGGGGGGCGCAGCCGAGTGGATCGGGGTAATGTGCACAAGTGGGGCCATCAAAATTGCCAGCGTCATAACTCGAAGCCGGCCTGCGCAGGCGCTGCTCGTGTCTGCTTTTTCTGCGCGGCGATCAAACCGAGTGCACTTAATTAGAGTCGTTTCTTCATTGATGCAAATGTTGATTACCGTGCTCTTCACTGTTCAGCCAAGCTCAGCCGGAGCGCGTGGAGTTTTTTTTGTGAATTAGTTTCCCCGCTCGAAATTTCTAATGGCGTTCGAGTTTCAAAAGCGTTTTTATTGATATTATTTTTGCAATATGGAAATTGTTTCCATTGCCGTTCCTCGCAAACCTCTGTTGAACATCGAATCAGTGCTGTAAACTCGATTCCAGCATTTTATCGGTTGCCATCCAATCTCTTTTAAACAATAAAGCTAACGTTTCAAGCTCGGCAAATTGCAATCTCCGCTCGTAATTGTTCAATGCGCTTTACCGCTCCGTAATTTTAATTGGGGCATTGTTAGTCTTTTTGTCGACACCGTCTTAGCGACGTCGTTTTCTTTGTCGTCTTCGTCGTCGTCTCCGCAGTCGAGCGTCTTACGGCGTCGGCGTCGGTCTGACATCGACGGCGGGCGCCGCGAGATGAGCCGTGAGACATCCCCGAGCAATCTCCGGCATTGCTCTCGCTAATTACCTGCATATCTGCTCGTCGTCGGAAAGATGGCCGGCGCAGAATTCGACTTGCGAGCCTCCCGCCGCGCGCTGCACCGGCGCCTTTGTACGGTCGCACCCGACCGAGCAGCGAGATTATCATGTGCACTTGCTCAACTAGCTCGTCTCGGCCGGTTCAACTGTGGAATCTTTGACGACAATCCACGAACAGCGGGCAATGAGGACGTTATTATCCAGACTCGTGCACGCTCAAATTCGCACGGAATTTCATTTATTATATACTGAATGGATTTCATATCGCGTTCGCCATCTGCCGCTTGATATATATAAACCGGTGTTTAAGTCAATAGCGGCACAGATGATTTGTCCGGAATGAAATGATCGCGTCGAAACATTTCGTTCATTTCCTGCTCCGAATAACCCATCTCGATGACATTTCACGGTTCAAATCTATCGTCGGCGACCGCCTTACATCTAGTTCCAGCATGCCCGGATCGAGCGTCTTTTAAATCGAATCCCCGCCTTATTCCCGGCTCTTCGCCTGACCGTAATAGATGGGCTCCGGCGTCGTTTCGTCTTTCTTGTTAAGCAGGGATTGTTCCTTGGGGAATGTTTAAGCTGGTGAAATCAGCAGTCTATTGTAAAAATCCTGCTTCCCTGCAATGGCCCACGGATGCCCACGGCCCATGCCCGCTGTATTATAGTGTCCCCCTCAACGCGCGTATTCGCTGCGAGCTCTATCCGAGATTGTTCTACGGGGGCGGGGACGACACAATGGCTTCTCGTTTGCCCAGACACATTGGATCACTTTCATAAATATTAATCTTGTCCACGAATGTTCGTGGGTCTGCGGCCAGAGACAAACGGTCCCGCTTTCTTCCGGCGACCATTTAGGGGATGTCTCCCGTTCGCAGCCCGGCCGAGTCCTGGCGCGGCGCATGGCGCGCTCCTTGCCGTCCCTAACTCACTAGCCTGGAATTGCCGCGCGGCCTTCCCGCCCGGCGGCCCGCAGCGTTCCCGGTCCGATGTTTTACTCGCTAGACTTTCGTGTAGGTGCTTTAGATTCTTCCCGTCCGTAAAGTTCCCGAGGTACGACCTTATATATTTACTATCTTCGCGCTGGAATAAAGATGAGTGATTCGTTCCCGGGCCCGATAAAACGCCCTGATCCAATTGGACCAATTCTTTCCTTATAATTGTCTTATCTTCCACGTTCTGCTTCCAATAAACTGTAAGTTATGACCGCGAGTAATAAAAGTCCAAACTTACATCCGCGCTTATTCGCGATGAAATATTGATCAAGTTTAATTGTAGGAAAGAATCCGCCACACTGGGTTATAATATAAAAGAGTATCGGAGCTGCACTGGTCTGGCGTTTGTCCTCCGTGTATGCTTTGCAGGCGTCGAGGAATGGGGGTAAAGGAAGTGTATAGGTAATCTTGTCCGCTCTGATCGTATTACTCGACTACATTACTGGCTGTGGAATTGGGTTAACTGCTCGCCGCGCTTTATGCTCAGTGTCGGGCGGTGGGATTGGGGGAGGGGGGGGGGGACGTTCATCCTGCGAAGAATTGCAGCAGCCACTCGGCCGGGCACCGCCGCAGAGTGCTGCATTCGGCGAGGCGACTCCGTGACCGACAGGACAGCCTTGTTTAGCGGCCGAGCCGGATGGAATATTATGTTTCCCTTCCAAGCCTGCCTGCTGCATTCCAGCGCGCGATTAAAAGCTATAAATGTTGTGTGCTTAGGCATTTGCGGATAATTGCATCAGCGTCCTGGTGGATAAATGGGGTTGCAGTTGTGTTTATGCAGTTCCTTTTATGGGGTGTTTTTTGTGCACCGCTTTTAGACGTGCCGTTGACGTCCCAATCGCCGGAATCGTTTGTGGCATTTTGTTGATGAACATATTTCGATTGGCGCGCGACGTTGGAAAAATAATTTTACTGCTACAGCGCGATCTGGCGGCAATATGTTTTTTGCCCGCGAATTTCCACGCTTTGTTGCTTGCTCAAAAGTTGAGCCAATCAAGTCTGTGATTGCCCACGAATGTAATTAGGATATTACAAAAGCATCGAGCGCTAAAAGCCCTGTTCAACAAAGCGCCATCAAAATATGTCCCCTCTTGATGTGAATAGATCAACCTTTCTGTTTTGTTTAACTTTCAATTCGTTCTTTTTTTTTAATCCAGTGTTCCCCGATGTAATTACTTTACTGTTTAATTAGCAATTCAAACATGGTGAACTTGTTTATGGGAGACGACTTTTACCATTGATTGCGTGAACGAGATTTCAATTAATTTGTGTTTATGTTTGCAATTATCCATTTGTTGGGGCAAATATTTAGACGAAGCTCTCTTAGCGGCCTCCGGGTCTGTATGCGCCCCGCGGGCAATCAGTGAACGACATGTTCCATTGCTGCGTTGCATGTCCGCGTTCACACACTCGTACAGAAAACACAGGCTGCAGCACACTAGTCGTTGTGTCTCTTCGAATGGCACCGTCGGGAACTCGCGTTCGAAACGTATACCTGTCGCATTTCAAATGCTACTAACTAATTGGCACTGCTGTCAATTAATTACTTCCTGTCCTGAATTTCTTTTTGCGACTTTGCCAGGTACGAAGGTGGTAATTGTATACCGTGGCTGCAATGGAGGACATACACATGCGGTGTTCAGTGCTGTGTCATTAGGGTACGACTACAATGGGACGTGTGCTACTTAATGAAGTATGCATTGGCCTCCCGTGGTCATTATGCCGCACTTTTTCTTGTTCAGAAAAGTGTGTAGCTCATAAAACGTGGGGAAAATCATGCTTCAAAGGGGTGGATACACACTGGCTACTGCCAGGATCCGCCTGAAATTACTGATTGGTGCGCGCGCTGCTGCTATCAATTCATTTCATTATCCTTTTAGGAGCTGATGAATTTTCTATGCAACATAATTCGGTGGCATCTGCAGCAACCTCGCTAATGACTCACGCAACCAGCCATATGCAACGACGGGCCGCTTTAATGTCAATATAATTAGTAATCGATATCACTGTCCGAGGCTGTGCACATTCCGCGCTGCACGAAACTGCATCGGATGCTCGCTGCACGAAACTGCATCGGATGCTCGCTGCATTTGACTGCAGTCGCGACAGAATCTGTCGATCCAATTATCACTTGATACATCTACACGTCGGTCCCCGTTTCCTTCCGCTGCTCGTGACAATGCCTCGTTTCGACGTACACATAAGTCGGTTTTATTGTTCACTTTTCGCGATTCATATTGTATTCAATTTCAAAGCTCCGCGTATTAAATGGCGACGTTGATTTATCGCGAGCTTTTGTCAAGTTTAAAACTGTTAACGACTGGAATACATCACGGAATTATCGACGGAGGGTGGGGCAGAGGGGGCAGGGGGGGGCAAAGCACGACCAGCGCTGCAACTTTTCATCGGCCGACTTCTGACTGTCCGCAAATTTATTAGTCGAAAGCTGGAAATAATAATTATTGCACGCGTGAGTAACGGCTAGAGGACAGCGTTCGTGACAGAAATAAAATGTGCGGCATTTTTTTCCATGTGCAATCAGCCTGAAAGTTTTTGGGTATACTCCTGTATACGCGTTTCATCTAATCTTTTGCACCCTTACTTTTATCAGCTAGCATTTGTCTGATGTTGGTTTATATTTGTACGTTCGTTCCAGCTCATGCGTGCAAAGTGGCACGGCATGGTCCCCCCCCCCCCCCCCCCCCCCCCCCCCCCCCACCCACCCCCCCACCCACCCACCCACCCACCCGCGGCAAGCGTCGAATAATACTTCATCAAAAAGCCTTTCAGGGAAAACTTCTCCGCAATTGGCTGGCCCCGGGAAAGCATCTTAATAAGTTTGACTTCTCGCCCTAGAATATACCAAATACCTCATGCTCTTCCATTTAACGCTAAATTGCGAAGATGCGCCTACGGCATCCTCGTTGTACATTCTCAGCGTCCCCTAGCTATCGACAAAATGCGATTATCTTATTTTACGTAATTTCGAAAAAGAACCATGTTTGTTTCCGATTGAATTTCGTCGACAGCGCGCGTACAAATGTTTGCCCGCGGGGCCATGCTAATGTGTATCCGGCTCTGCCCCACGTCCCTGTAACGAGCAGCGAACACTCGTCTCTGTGTGTCCATCGGCGCCACAACGTTTTGTCAACATCGACACTGTCTCCCCCCCCCCCTCCCCCCCCCACCCATCTGCGCGCAGAGGAAGTCGTGCTGTCATTGGCTCGGCGGCCGTGTTTGCGACAACGAAACATGTCAAATGCAGGTGAAACGAATGCGATTTAAAATACGTGACCTGTCAATTAACTAGCCGAGTCCCACATGCAGCGCGCGCGGCGGCGGCGGATCGAACTGTGCGATCACGTTGCCCGATGCACGGGTGTACGAACACACACGTTCACACACGTACTTCGAGTTATAGAACTACATGCGCGGCTTATTTAGTGCATGTTCTGTGTACGCGGAGATACGTTTTTTAATTATTTCGTCTGGCTTTGTTTATAGATGATGTGCAGAAATCACGAGAATATATACATATTATTTATTGTTTTATACGTGGAATGACGCTGCTCTCCGTTTTCTTTGCTCGTTTTACGGATATTTCGCTCTGCAAACCAATTATTTTTAATAAGTAACCGGAACTTTATAGAAAATCCCCGTCTCTTCCAATTGGAGCAACAAACAAAATGCGAGAGAACAACGTTTTCGCGCTTCGCATTTGGGCGTGTTTTTCGGTACCCCAGTCGCGCGGATACAAAGGCCGTCATGCCGATGGGCGTGAAACCCGGCGCCTCCACCAGACGGCAGCAGCAGCGGCAGCAGCAGCGCGGTATTAGCACGCATGGCTTAGACTAAGCTCTATCTGAAAAGGGATTTCCCAGCGCACGGGTCGCGGTTTCCCCCGCAGATAGCAGATTTGATTTACTTGTCCTCTCGTACTTCATCATCGTAACGGCCTGCCCGCTCCTTTGTCTCCTTATTTCATATTCCGACCCGCCGCCGCCGCACAGAAAAATGAATCATAATAATATTTTATTTTTTTACTAGATTTTAAATTTCTCAGGAGAAACAACGAGAAATCATGCAATTTTTTCCCCCTGTGGAAACCGTTATTTATTCTACGTTGATTATTCATGCATTTTCTCGCGCTGGCATGAATATTGCTTAGTGCCACACTATTGGCAAATTCAGAATTACGTTTTTCCATCTTCTTCCATGTGAGCTGGTATATAGCGGTGAATGCAGTTTAGATAGAAGCATATCGTATTTATTTTTAGGGTTATTGCGTCGGATCAGGATATTTAGATTAAATAGAGTCTAGTCCGAAATGGGGCGCCCAAAAAGTTGCCCGGCGTCGTCTCTTGCGCGGGGGTGGTTTTTTTATGAAGCATTTAGGGGAGGTTTATTGTCTACGGCAGTTGGCTCTCAGATTTAAGTTTCTGATGCGATGTGAGGACGGCTTTATCCTCAATTTCGTGACAATAACTATCAACATAATGTGTTCGTTTCCTGCTTTTATTGCGAGCCAGTCTCGTAAAGCCTGTCGCGTCTTAACTATACAAGATACGTACGTATTCTTTATGTAATATCGGGATGTGCGCGGCGAGGGCGAGGGCGAGGGCGAGGGCGAAGGCGAGAGGCCGAAACCGAGCTGAAATATGTATGACGGGCGGCGAAGCTTGTCGGATCGGATCGGGCTATCGGGGCATCGTGCCGAAGCTGTTTCGATTGCGCCCTCTCGGCGTTTCGTTCGGGGTGATTGGCTGAGATCGTTTGCCGTCGGTAAATTCCACGCGATCCACCATGACGGCGTCAAATTTGCACAGCGCCCGTTTGTTTCGCTTTTGATTTTACCACTCGAACAGTTTAGTTACAGATCATGTTTGATGGACACTCGTCCGGCCATGTTTTCCGCGCTTTTTTCGCACCCTCATTTAGTTCGACACGAAATGTAGTGCATGCCGCCACACGCGCGCCGTTATTTTCGCGTCCCAAAAACCTTTCTCGCTGCGGCAGCAGCCACTGGCTAGTCTTGTTTTTGTTGAATAATTTATGGTTTATATCACAAACATAAACAGTGTTTCCATGTCATGGTGAAATGTGTGTTGACCGAGCGACGTGTTCGACTGTTCGTTTGGGCGGACGCTGCGTGACGCTGCTTGCGTCGGACCGCGCTCCGACTGTCCGAGCCCGCACCGGCACGTCCGTTTGCCCGTTGCCGCGGAACGCGGTCAGAGACGCCGCCGACCGCGAGGACTTTCGACGCCCCAAAGTCCGACGCCCCAAAGTCCGACGCCCTTTACCCGCTGCCTTCATCTCTCGTTTCCCGATATCCTAATAACGAACACCGCGCATTGTTTTACCGTTTTCTACAGTTCTCCAGAATATTGCGCGACAGAATAGAAATAAATCGCGTTATAAGAGCTTTCCATTCCATCGATTGATGTTCGTCCAAGTTATAGTTTGAAACTCTCGTGACTTTCCACGCAGAAACTATGAAACTAATAGTAGAAAGTAGCTGTAACGCCGTGTGTCCATCTAACTGTAATAATGGCGCTGTCGCAAATCCCACTATTCCTCAACTTTATAATAACAATTAATAACCGAGTTGGCTCGGCGTGGGCCGCCGCGGTTGGCCGAAACTGTTCAAGTTGAGCTCCCGTTTAATTGATGTGTGCAGCGCGGTGCGGTGCGGTGCGGCGCGGCGCCGGCCGACTCATGATAATGTCTCTCACGATCACAATTAAATATCGGCGACACGGAAAAGCTCTTATTGGCCGCCGCTTAAACTGTTGAATGCCTGGCGCCGAGTGCCGGGCGCGGCGACTGCAGCCCCTCGTGCAGTCTGCATGGCCGACTCGGATTCCCAGAACAGCACAGCGAGTTCGCTGGGAGTTCGCGTTGAAAGCCTCCCCGTCGAGAGGCCTGCACCCTGGCCGGGGCCCGCACTGCAATGAAGGCCTATATAAGTATCAGGGCTCTCTCTGGGTCGTTAACCTGCATTTTATTTCTCGTCCATCAACGTTTACAGCTTCAATTAGGAAAATTAAACAAAATGGCGACGCGTGTCTGTTTATTATACGGATCAGTATTCACGGCTGGCTGCGCGCGGGATTCGTGGAAACAGATTGGCAGTCGCCCGACATCTTTTCGCTGCAGCGCGACGATTATGAACTTAAGGTCTCGGAGGGAAATTTCAATTGTGTCGATTCTAGCCGCGCCGGGAAATGAGCGCGCGCTCGCCGCGAGTGTAATTGAAGCGCGACGCTGCAAATGAAAAAGATCTGGCGCGCGTCGATGGGAATTTAATGCAATCACTCTTACGAACGACGGCGCGAATGGTGCGCCGGAGAATCTGGGTTAATTCCGACCGCCAGATGAGTGATGCTCGTTGTAATGCTATTGTTACTCGCATTATAATAACTCCGCGCGGTGAAAAGCTATTTACTTAATAAAATTTCCCGGTCCATATCAGAGGGTGTCATGAGAGAATGGCCGCGTATACAAAGCATAGTCCACTGTCGTTCGTTTTACCATGCCGTCCACCGAACCCGATTGAGAATTAGGATTTTACAAACCCGCGTGTGATTACAAGTCAATCATGCTGAGGGCGGCTGCCGGGTAATCAATCAAGCTGCGGCCGCGGTCAATTCCGCTGTCGCTGCGCCGATAACCTACATATTAGCGACGCAGGGCCGAGCACCGGCGTCGCGACGGCGGCGACGTCAGGCCGCGTGATGTCGACGCCGACGTCGTCAACAATCCGTCTTGTGGCGTTCGCGTCCACGGCCGAGATTGCGTCGCTATAAGCGCGGCCGACCGCAAATTGATTCGTGCAGAATAGCGA
Source organism: Nemoura dubitans (assembly GCA_921293005.1). Lineage (NCBI taxonomy): Eukaryota > Metazoa > Arthropoda > Insecta > Plecoptera > Nemouridae > Nemoura > Nemoura dubitans. Next base: position 51,629,389 of record OV121074.1, on the reverse strand, counting down.
CCTCACGTGACACGCTCGGCTCGAGCCGGGATAGCGTTGCGTTGGCGTCAAGCCTCTCAACTTCCACCTGCACCTTGGCCACTAATTGCTGATCGATCTGCTCGTTGCGAAATCATAGGGAATTATCGTATACGTGCATGGAATCTCGAGTAGATTTATGCAGCAATTAATAATTTTTCACCGAGCTACTAACGAACTGTTTAGAAATGCGGAAAGGAAAAGGAAGAGAGGTGGAAATGCCGCGGACGTACAGCGTTCCTGGCTTACGGCTTCCTTTCTTGCTATATCGCGAGATGTTTTCGCAAATTGCGCTTCTGGCATCCGCGTGCTTTTAAGTACACTTCCCGCAGCCACCGAAGCAGACGCGTGTTGCGTTGTCTGGCCGGGAACAGATATATTTGCATGTTTTGCTGCAAAGTGCTTTATTAGTTCGCGCTGTTCATTCCGTGTTCGTAATAACTTTTCCATTTTCATTAATATATCGCCCTTTTGTACCGGAAAAAACTGTAAAAGCATTGCATAGAAAACGCACAATAGACAGCCGTGGCGGCGCGGGCACCTATTTCAACACAAGAGCTCCGAACGGGACCGTGCTGCGCGAGACAAACCCGTCGAGGATATGAATTTTCATCTGGTGCCTTATGCCTACCGCCCCCACGTCCCCGTCGTCTGCGTTTGATTTCCCTGAGCAGGAGGGAGTGTAATTTGACGACGGGACTGAAGAGTAAAGGTGCGGGATTTTGGATCCCGTCCTGCAGTCCAAAGACATTTCACTCTCGATCCATAAACTTTTGCAGCCTATCAAATAAATAACATATTCAATGAATAGACAGACAGACATGCAGAAGCACGGAAACGTAATGGTCCCTAATTCGCATAAACTCTCCCTTCGAGCGCCGCGCGTTCGCTTCAACAATCGGTGTCCAAATTAATCTCCCTTGATTTCTTGATAGAAATTCATCTCATCTCGACCTTAATAAGGAAGCCAGGGGTCTGGGAAGGGTTGCTTAGTTGGGAGAGGGGGGGGGGGGGGGTGAGGGACCGCGCGCTCGTGCCGGCCAAACTGAGTTAGCGTAATCAGCCGGGGCAGCCCCCAGCCAGCCAGCCAGCCAGCAGCCAGTATCGAAACAAACGTCTCTGAACGCCACCGAGCAAATGGTTTTAGCCATGAGGGAAATTAACACTTAACATTGGCCGGCGGTAATTATATTCATAGCTCTAGCAGCGCATCGTGGCTCGCGGAGACTTGATAAATATGTAGTTCTCTCTCGGCGCTGGCCGCTCGTGTTATGCGCGCGCGAGGATGCTGGAGATGTGGTGCTGCCCGCGGACTCCGAGTTAATTGTGAGTCGTTGCATTATCCTGATGCGTCCGCCCTAGCGTTGCCGACGCCGACGCTTCGAACGGCCGGCCGAGGAAGTACGCGCGACGCCATGCCACAGATTCGTGTCTGGCGATGTGGAAGCGATACTTTATGCAAATACCTCTGGCGCGAAGCTTTTACCATCACGCGAGCGAAGCCCGGGCGAACTCGGATAGCGAACGGGCCGGCGGAGGATTGCGTTTCACCGACTGCCCGTTATACGGCCCTCTTGGCGGCTGCCATTTGCGCGCTTGATGAGCGGAAGTGACGTAGATACGTGTGTGAGTGCCATGGGAGGAGGTGGAGGTGCCGTGCACTTTGCGCTCTTGTCAAAGTTTGCGTCGTTTCCAAGGGGAATCGTATTTTTACACCCTAATTTCGGTTGTGTGCACCTATTTGCCATTTCCAAGTCGACGACTAAAACTCCGTGCAATTAGAAGCTCGCTGTTTAAACGACCCCATACCCAGGACGGTCTGAAATTGATCAACTTCGCGTTGTTCCTCAAAGACCGAACAAAGTTTGCCCCTGATTTATGTCCGGCAGCGCAGACTGGTGGCAAAGCGCATGCACTACTCGCTTGCAACATCGAATCCGATTGTTATCTGATTTCACGGATGTGTTGCTCACGGACCGTAAGCATCGGAAACCGAAAACTTTGTTTGAAAAACTTTTGTGTACGCAGCTTCATTTAGTAGAGCAAACAATCGTATTTATGTTATCTAGATATAAATGAGCCGCGCACTAATGGACGAACGCGGAAACTGGGCCACCAGTAAATCTACGCCATACTACAGCATGTAATATATTATTATCCAAAATAATTGAAAAACTCATTTGCGTATTGGAGTGCAAAGTTAGCGAACAAGCTGCGGTGCAATCCCATGTGCTCGTTGGTGCAGGGACCACCCGGCAATTCGCGCTCGGATAAAAGGTCGTTGCTGATCGGGGGAGCCCCACCCAGCCCGACCTCCGAACTCCGATCGTCTGGGCAGTCGGAGGGCCCGCGTAATCCACTCCTGCAGACATGCATTACTCCGGCCCTAATGAACACGGCGCCCCCCCCCCTTCCCCCGCCGGGGCGCGGTTTATCTTCATTAACCGTCGATAATGGCACCGCCGATGCCGATCATCGGAGCCCGACGCCCGCACACCGGTGCAGCCGTTGGCTGGACTGGGACGGACGAGACGGATCGCGTCGGCACGGATCGCTAGGAACCTGTGGCGGTTCGGTCTTGCAGGAAGCACGTGCACCTCTTCAACTATGAGCGAGCATGCGATCGTTCATTAGGGGCTGCATATTGCAGCGTGCGGATGGCTTACTTTTAAGAGGCTCGCTTACACCGAACGGGCTGCCCGGACTGCAGAATGCCTAATTCTAATGGAGCACTAGCGCATAATGCCATGATCTCAAGGAGTATTCATAGTTATAATGTAATGTATAAAAAAAATAGCGCACATTGGTGTATAATATATACTCTTGTTTCCATTTCCAAACTATTTAAAAGCGGAAATGAACTTTTTGAACACTCTCTAATCCAAGCGTGACTTTATCTGGGCCAAAGTTTAAGCGAATAACTTTCGCATTTTCTGCAACTGCAGGCGCGACGTTCGTTCGTGCTATTGATTGCATCGTCGTCCAAGATGCATATCGGCGGGTCGCGCACTAGAAAGCAACGAAATTACTCCGCGCCGCGCCGGCCGTCGGTCGCGCAGACCACGGCGTTCCGTTCCGAGGGTATTACTTTCGAGGGCGGAGGATTTGGAGCTGACATGGAACACGCCGCATGCCATCGGCCGGCTCGACGCCGAGGATTAGCGAAAGAGTCCCGCGCTGTTTGTGTTGTGCCTCCCGTCCACTTGATGCGCCCTTCGCTACAGGTGTACGCGATGCCACGATCGCTTCTATCGGCGAGTCCCGCCCCCCTTGCCATTGGATTCATGACCCCGCCGCAACGAGCGTCTGGTTCATATGATCTCTACCCTTTTTATTGGAGCCGTGCAATTGTTTGAGCGGTTCGGATGGTTAATCGACTCACAGACCGATCACTCTCACGCTGCGCTAGTGAGCTCGAACGTTTTATTTTACTTCTAGATAATCTGCTGGAATTTGTCTGTGTCGCGTGTGAAAAGCATTTCATGTAGAAAATAATAAAAAAAAAATTGTTTGCTGGTGCATATAAAGCATCTTTCTCTCGTGGTTCGTACACCTCCGGACCAATAATTTAGCCGCGGCATGTACCGGTAGCTCCACAGACATTGCAATCCATTTCGCTGACATTGTTATACCGTTTGTTATACAAGCTGTGTACGGCGCAGCATGTTGGGAACCATTCTCACTATTTCTTGATTCGCGGAGATCACCGAAGTTAAGTAATATATAGAACGCTGAATAAGGTATTGAATGGGTTACCATCATTATGGCCTGTTGGGAGAGGTCATTGCGGGACTGAAGTTAGTATGCAACAGCGTCACTCTCCGTGCTTCTCCCTCTAACTCGCTATATCATGTTGATCGAGTTGTAGCGTCATTCAAAAGGGACGTAACGCCTGTGGCCCTCTTGGTGCTTTTCGACAGAGTTACAGGGGTACGGATACATGTGGGTTTTCCATCTTTCCTTCTAGAAGCTAAATAGGTTCATCATCGCCTTCACACGACCAGTTGAGCTAGTTGCCACAGCGCGAGTAGCCAAAACAGAGCGTCGTTAACCTCCGCAAATGCAGCGCCAACCCGATGTAGTGCATGTGTCTGACCGTTGGTGTGTCGTTGCGCGTTGCAGGACCGCCACGCCAGCACGGACATCAACGACAACGACGACGACCCGATGCCCCGCGACAACGGCGACAACAAGCACGGCACGCGCTGCGCCGGCGAGGTGGCCGGCGTCGCCTTCAACGACTACTGCGGCATCGGCGTCGCGTACAACTCCAGCATCGGCGGTAAGCGTCGACTGACCGCTTTAGCTCTTACTTGCAAACAGAATGCCAAACGTTGGAGAAACAGGGAAATTATTCAATGCCCAGTTTGAAATAGTTTTTCTAAGAACTAAGTTATGAGAAATTGTCCAGCTTGCGCTTCGCTGCACCATCACTTCAATAACTTAGCATTTAACCAAGCTTTAGGTCCAACCAACAAGGCTGCTTGTATACCTATTTTATATAAAGTCGTAGTCCAGTTCAGAATCGACTTTCCGTTTGCAATGTGCGGGGACCTTTTTTTATGATTGATTATTGTAGAGGGTCACTAGACGATGAGAAAAATCGAGTAGGTATATTTTTTTTCAAAAGTGGATTCTTCTGATCGGAACTTATGTCACTGACTGTACATTTTATATCAAAAAAAATTACACAATTTTTTTCTTATGACAATTGAATAGGCAAACATATCATCCATTTACTTTTTTTTGATAAGATTTCTATCTGGGGAGATATGGTAGAAAGTTTAAAATCCAAAAAACCCCAAATTTCTCCGAAGAATCCACTTTTGAAAAAAAATATACTCGATTTTTCTCATCGTCTAGTGACCCTCTACAATAACCAATCATAAAAAAAAAAGGTCCCCGCACATTGCAAACGGAAAGTCGATTCTGAACTGGACTATCGAGGGAAAAGAGACAGAAAAACACTTATAAATGTATTTTGGTGTTTCATACTATGGTAGGTGTGTAAGTTAACGCTTCCGATGTGCATGCATGAATGTGGCGACATGACGTGAGGGCTACGCCTGAAATCTCAGGAATTAGTTAACATCACACCCTTTGTGTTCCGCGTAAAACTCCAAGTCGTTTAAAAAGCGAACGAATCCCTTGTGGATAGTGAATAAACGCATGTAACCCTCATAATGGTCTGCGTTTCCAAGTACCTACGGCGATTGGATCATTTACAAATCGGTGTGTAACACGTGAAAGAATGCGTATAGCTAATGCAATTGGAACTCGAGGATTCCCACCATTCAAACTGCCCGGCAGCACGAAGCTATTACTCTCTCCCCGCTCGACTATAGTACGAGCATTCGCGCTGCCGGCGTACAGAAATATGTTGGGATATTCATGTTTAAGAAATGGATACATTACTAGCTGAGATGGAGTAAAAGATAGCCGATAACAGTTGAGGATATAATATAGTGGCCATGCAATAGCGAGCAGTCCCCCGCAGCCGAATGTAATATGCATATTTAACTTTAAAGCAATGGGGGCGGTTTCTCGCTGTTCCGTTTCACGTCGCCCTGTTCCCTGTATATATTATATTATTTCTAAGTGAGCCTTTGCATGTAATGGCCCTACACGAGTTACGACTGACCCTTCATTACGCCCAACATTGAGCCCCGCACCTGTACATTTCCTTGCCTACCAACACATAGCTGCACAACTATAACACACACAACTATAACACTACACCTTTACATCTCTTTATCCTCCGCGTAATTCACGCGTAGTCGGCTCTAATTACTTCCTACTCCCCCGATTTACACGCTCCAGCTCCATTCACCGAGATTCCCTGTCGTGTCGCCTGTATGTACTTACCTTAGTACATACTACCGAGCTTATCCGCGTATCCACCAAAACCATCTCTTATGCATAAGCCCTGTGACCTGCATCTGTCCTACTATAACTTACTGCTAGTACAATTCGAGCTCAGAGTTTCTCATTAAACACTGAATTTTTAACGCCGAGAATGTCTCCTTTCCGGCGTACACGGCGCGTAATCAGCGCGTGAATGTTTCATGTTTTTGGCCGGTCGTCGTCGCAGCTACGCAGCTATACGGCGTGTCGAGCACAGGGCATAATATTGTGCTGTCAGTGCAAACCTTTCGAACTGGACGCAACAGCCCCGCTAGTAATCGCATGCAGATTCTGTGTGGGCTTGGCAGGGGTCAGGGGGGGGGGGTGACCTTCTCTCGTCGCCCTCTGCCTGCTATCGAGCCCACCGCTCGCCACCATTTGCGCGCTGTCAAACTCAGATCCACTCGAACGGGTTTGCATTAACTGGTAATTTTTCAATAAGTGCTGCAACAACGTTCGTTTGCACGGTTTATACACTTGTGTGCCAATTCGCGGTGTGCAGCGTTTTAAATCTCGCATATACGAGAATTCGAAAAGTTTGCCCTGCTCGAGCACTCTTTCCGGGCAGCGGAGCTCGCTATCTCTAGGTATAATACACGGGCGCTTCAAGAGGCCGGGGTTGTGAGTGGAAGACGCGAAAGTACCTACTCGCAGAAGCTATCTGCTCGCACTGCTCAGTGCCCTTTTGGGGCGACGTCTCTCTTTATAGAAGCCGTATACCTATTTAAATACTCAGTGTCCTATCTGAAATATATAGGTATATAAGTTCCCTTTGAAATGTATGCTCATTAACAAGGATCTCGGGGAAGTCGAGATCTGTCGAGCACTTCTGTTTCCGTTAAGTTTCCCCCATCAAGACCGGGATATACGCGGCCAAAGAGAGCTAACCGTTTTTGCTGCAGCCATTATTTTTGTTTGTCAAACCAGATGAGTACTTTCTTAAAATTTGAAAATGTCTGGTGGATAATAATATGGTCTTGGCATCTCGAGAGTAAGGCACAGAATGGGATGTCTTCCTTCCTGTTTTTTAGGTGCTTCCCTGTAATGTTCGAAGCTTTCGAGAGCCGATAGGTCGTAAATGTAAAACTTGACGGTTATACGCGCCGGAATGTTTATCCACTCGACTTCAGATGTTCCTCTAGCCGTGTATATCTTTGTTTTTCTCGGTTAAACTGTCCTCATAAGCAACTTACATCTGTCTGCCGAACGGGGTAAGCCAACATGTCCGAAACGTTTCGAGAATAAAACCGCCAAGTTTTACGTTTATTGCGTCCTCCTGATCCCGGGAGAGTCTCCTTCCGCGTTCGCCACTCTTAAACGATCGTGCATTTATAATGGAAAAATCGACATTTCCTATAACATGCGTAACAGGCTTCATCCCCTGTAAAGACCCGCAATCTATTCGCGCAGCCCGCTAACCTCTCCTTATCCTCGACCCAAGACGTTTGCCACTTGGCCCCCATTCGCTTGACCCTTTGACCTGTCGCCCCGGCCTCGAGCGGCCTCGGCTACGACTAACCACTCGATCTAAAATCACGTCCCCGACTGGTCCTTCGGCCGACAGGCGTGCGGATGCTGGACGGCACGGTCAACGACGCCGTCGAGGCGAAGGCGCTGGGAGTGAACCCCGACCACATCGACATCTACTCGGCGTCGTGGGGCCCCGAGGACGACGGCAAGACGGTGGACGGGCCCGGTCCGCTGGCCCGGCGGGCCTTCATCTACGGCGTCACTAGCGTGAGTATAGGAGGCGTCGGACGAGCTCGGAGAGCTGTCGCTTTGTTCGAGTGTTGACGGGGCGGGGCGGGGTTGCAGTCTTAACGTTCTGTTTGTTTATGCGGAAGGTGTGTAATTAGTGTTTAATAATTACTTGGTATTGATTATATGGGGCATACAGGGTGTGGATGTGGGGCATGGGAGGTGAGGTCGTTGTTTGCTAACATTGTTATTTACGGTTGAACGACTGTTTGATGCTTCTGTGGATCTGAGAGGTCTGAGAGCTCATTTCCTGCACTACATAGTGATTGCTGAGCTGTACGTTGTATCAATGTATCCCAAAAATACTCCGAAATCGTATTTGACAGCTAAAGATGATTGCCTCTGATATATACGCGGGGGCATGGAACCACAAATTGTTTCCCCGAAGCTCTCGCGCCTTGAGCCAAGTGTCAGTCGTCGATACACGCGGTGAACTTTGGCACGTGCGACGTGCAAACACGCGCCGCCAGCTCGATTGCACGTCCCGCGTGATTTTCCCGAGGAGAACTCGTTGCTGGCGCTCGCATCAATCACGCTTTGACTGCGCCACAAGAGCCGCTAGCTCGTCGCCCCCCGTCTCGGGAGTCGGGACGCCGCGGGACGTTGAGAGCTCGCTCCTTGACACTCGGCACGAGTAGCGAGCCGCGTCCCTCGCGGCACAGGCAGTGCTCGAATCACGCCGTCGCCGGGTGCCCCGATTCCCACGTGCCGTGCACTCAGCACTGAGCACTGATACTGCAGTGTGGCGTACTAACGTACTTCGTCGAGTCGGGTCGGGTCTGGCTGCAACGCCTCTCGCCGAGCCGCCGCTGGCACTCGGCTTTCCACTTGCTAGCCACGTTCCGTCGTTTACCTTTATACCGTGCTGCCTAATCATATTGCAGCTTATCCCTTCGGTTTTACTACTTTTTAACTCTGTCTTCAGCATTTAACTCCCCAAAACAAACGAGCGTCGCCGGCTATGACTGACGGAATTGCCCAGCCAATCAGCGTAACTAGATTTCCAAAGTCGTAAACCGAACTTGAAATGGGGCTCATTATGGGTATTTGCGGTGGCTACCAAACAACATGCTGGCAAATCACATGCCACGAACACCACGAATTCCTTTATCCACTCGACGCCCATATAGCTAACCCCACTAAACCCATATAGTGTGACAAAGGTATAAACTCTTGTGCGTTGCTAAAAACACGCCATCATATCCCACTCCCAGTCAGCGTGGGTTTCGAAGGGGATAAGCCGCGCCTGCAATCAGGACGCTATCAGGATGCGATCAGTATTCAGGACGCTGACGAACGCGATGTTTCGACGGTCGCAGGGTCGCAAGGGCCGAGGCTCGATCTTCGTGTGGGCCTCGGGCAACGGCGGGCGACACGCCGACTCGTGCAACTGCGACGGCTACACTAACAGCATCTTCACCCTGTCCATCTCGAGCGCCACCCAGGGCGGCTACAAACCGTGGTATCTCGAGGAGTGCTCCAGCACCTTGGCCAGCACCTACAGGTATGTGGTCAATCGCCTAGCTGTTTGCTTGGTAACTCGACAAGGCGCAGACCCTCTTTGGTTGGAACCGAAGACAGCTTTATTTATTTAATTATTTATTTATTTATTTATTATTTAAGTCTAAAAATTCTCATACTGTTTGGGGACAGTCGAACGCATTTCGTGTAGTCACACATTTGCCGACGCCACGGAAAACATGATGTCGTGCACAGCCAGGTTGGGGTGGGGGGAGGGGGGTTAATTTGTCAAATGTATAGGAACCATAACACCCCTCACACACCACACCCCATCGAAGAGGCTTAATCAGTAAATACCGACACTCGTAATTCCCATATCATACCTTGCCAGATTGTTGAACATAAATCTAATACCAGTGAACATAGAAAGCACCTACCAGGTCAATTGAGTATAATATGAGCCCCTAGCACAATGGCTGCATGATATTGTTCTTGCAGTGCAGCTCAAAATATTTGATATTGGCACAGGTCTAATACAATGGATCCAACTTGAGTTGATCTGACAACATGACAGCTGGCAAGGCTCTGGTGTGGCCTACTTGAAGGCTGTATATGGTTGCATCCCTTTGATTTCGATCGTGCTAAGCTATAGTTGCGCATCCCGGCTAGCAATGATCGAAGCCGAAACTCGCCGCCCCCGAAACGTTTGCCCGCGAATAACGCCCGCCTCCTCACAGCTCGGGCACGCCGGGCCACGACAAGAGCGTCGCCACCGCCGACATGGACGGCAAACTGCGACCCGACCACATCTGCACCGTCGAGCACACAGGCACGTCAGCCTCGGCGCCACTGGCTGCCGGCATCGCGGCGCTCGCGCTCGAGGCCAACCCGGCGCTCACGTGGCGCGACATGCAGTACCTCGTCGTGCTCAGCTCACGGTCCGGACCGCTCGAGCGCGAGACGGGATGGATACTCAACGGCGTCAAGCGGAAAGGTGGGTGGATTCGACGTAGCTTTCATGTGGATGCGTGGCCTGCTGGGTATTGAAATCCTAGCTCCTAATCCCTAAAGAAGGTTTGGACTTTTGTTGAAGGGATGTGATACATAGGAATTCAGAAGAGTTGAGTGGTCAGCTTTCTAAAGGTCATATATTTTTCACAACCTGCCCTAACCTAATAATGACTAAGAGTTGGTTTTTAAGTGGCCCCTTACGTTACTAACGGTCCATTAGCAAGAAAATTAAGGTCTCTGATTGGACACTGCTAAGCAAATAACAAGCTAACAGACCATTTGATATTTAAAGTGCCACTAAAAAAACCGGGTCTAAGAACCAAAAAGTAACAATTTCACTATTGCAGAAGCTGCAAATCCTTTACTTGCGCTTTCAGCGTTGTGATTAAATTTAACTTTCACATTTGCGGTTACTGGCTGTGATAGAGGAAATAAAAACCCTATTGTTGCAAAGTTATTGCTAACCTTTGAAATTGAACATCAAGTTCAAAGTTACCAAGTCCAGTGGGAGACCAGGATCGCAAACACGTAGTGTTGAGCACACCTCAGAGGCCAGCCCGATTGTCAGTGTGCTGATTGCGTCCTCGGCTCGACAGTGAGCCACAAGTTCGGCTACGGCCTGATGGACGCCGGTGCCATGGTTACGCTGGCCGAGCAGTGGACCAACGTGCCGTCGCAGCACATCTGCAAGTCGCAGGAGATCAACGAGGAGCGGCAAATCGACCCGTCGTTCGGCTCCTCCCTCAAGGTGCACATGGATGTCAACGGCTGCGCCGGGTCTATCAATGAGGTACGGCGCATGGAAACACGGCTGCTTTAGAAACTGGGTGGTCTGCTGTCTATTTACCTGTACAGTATTTTGTTCTGTAATATTTAGTATTGTTCTGTATAGACTCCAGACATTGCACTGTCAATCATTCAATGCTCAGACCGTTCAACCCTTAGCGGAACAATGGGATGGACTGCAAATGTTGATATCTTTGGCTCTTCTAACAGCAGGGGAGCCTCTTTGAGAGTGGAACACTGCTATCCTTCTTAAAGTGAAAAATATAGGTGCATTTAAGATATTTTTGTGAATTAAATTTCCAAAACACATACCTACTAGTCCTATCTTAAGCACTAGCTTACAAATGAACCATTTGAAACTGAATTTTGAATGCTAAATAAAAGTGTCACTGATTTCATAATTGAATCAGGGAAACCAGTGAGACGTTTGCTATGGATCCAAGACCCAGTTTGAAACAGTTTTATTTGGCAACCACCAAGAGGCAAGGACCAAACCTGTGACCTCCGCCCGGCCCCCGCAGGTCCGCTTCCTCGAGCACGTGCAGTGCAAGGTGTCGCTGCGTTTCTTCCCGCGCGGCAACCTGCGCATCGTGCTCACCTCGCCGATGGGCACGGTCTCGACGCTGCTGTTCGAGCGGCCGCGCGACGTCGTCAGCTCCAACTTCGACGACTGGCCGTTCATGAGCGTGCACTTCTGGGGCGAGAAGGCCGAGGGTCGCTGGACGCTCGAGATCCTCAACGGCGGCAATCGGCACGTCAACCAGCCGGGCATCTTCACCAAGTGGCAGCTCATCTTCTACGGCACCGCCACCAATCCCATCCGCCTGCGAAACAACAATGGTGAGTCTTGTCTTTTCTGGGGATTTTGGATGATGCTTTCAAATATCATCCAGGTTGTCTTGTGGGTTTGGATTTAATTATTTCCAAAAGAAGACACCTAAATAACGTAAATTTGGGAGGATCATGATATAATTTAAGTAGGTAGCCTAGACTGAAAGACAATTGGTTCTTTTGTTTGCTTTGTTGATGTCAGTGCAGCTATCCCCTTGAGGAAGTAACTAGTTTATGTTACAAATGTCAGGAATCAGTGAGACTTTTATTTAGCTTTCAAAACCCAGTTAGAGGAAGTTGATTAAAAGCCACACACCAGCTCGTTAACTTTCAAGTACTAACGTGCCGTTTCCCCCTCGGCAGAGAACTTCTTCCCGGGCTTCATCAACAGCGGCAACCTGTTCTCCGGCGCGGGCAGCGAGCTGTCGCCGTCAGTGGTGCCGTTGGACGGCAGCTCGAAGCCCGCAGTGCCGCCCGCGCCCGAAGGGGACGACGCCAAGAAGGTGCTGCACAGCTGCGACCCCGAGTGCGATCCGCAGGGCTGCTACGGCAAGGGCCCCACCCAGTGCATCAGCTGCAAACACTACCGGCTGGACAAGTGAGTGGCTTTCAAGGGCGTGGGGCAGACTGCTACCACCCAGTGCACCAGCTGCAAACACTACCTGCTGGACAAGTGAGTGGCTTTCAAGGGCGTGGGGCAGACTGCTACCACCCAGTGCATCAGCTGCAAACACTACCGGCTGGACAAGTGAGTGGCTTTCAAGGGCGTGGGGCAGACTGCTACCACCCAGTGCACCAGCTGCAAACACTACCTGCTGGACAAGTGAGTGGCTTTCAAGGGCGTGGGGCAGACTGCTACCACCCAGTGTACCTGGAAGTTGCACTGAAAGTTTCTTTGCATACTCAGGTGACAGTGTACAGACAACGATAGAGCTAACGGGCCTGCTATATAGTAAGTACTCTCATTATATTTCAAGTTGAGTGTCTGCTGCCTAGATTCTCTTTGCACAGAGAAAGAGGAGCCACCCACTTGCTCGAAACAATCATTGCCATTTGCCCTGTTTGCCCGGCAGCACGTGCGTGAGTCGTTGTCCGCCGCGCAGTTTCGCCAACCAGGCGGGCGTGTGCTGGCCGTGCCACGACTCGTGCGAGACCTGCGCCGGGGCGGGCCAGGACAGCTGTCTGACGTGTGCGCCCGCTCATCTGCGGGTCACGGACCTCGCCGTCTGTCTGCAGCAGTGTCCCGAGGGCTACTACGAGAGTGAGTACTCGGTACTTCTCCACCTCTTCCTAGGGGATCTAGTTTGTGTGTGCATTTAATGTTATTCCATTGCTAGACCAGCAATAGCATTTATTTATTTTGTTCATGTTCTGTATACTAAATACAATAATTGTGGTACAGCACTGCAATTTAGACTGGTTGGTAGCAAATATCATGATTTTTTATTGTTCAAAGAAGTTTGATCAAGAAGTAATAAGTAAGAATGCGGTTTTACATTGATCCTCCACAGTAGTAGAATAGCCAAGATTCCCTTTCAATGCATTCATTTTCAATTTCATTTGGAGCTTTTTAAATTAACAAAGCGATCCCTGCTAATTTAATCAAAGCCTTGATTTCATATAGATAGACCACAGTTTAGTTCATTTTCACTTATCAGGTCATTCAGTTTGGCAATTGCAATTGCCATTGTCTTTCAATTTGCTATAATTCCCCACAGCTAAGAACACAAAGTCGATATTTGTATTTGTATTTGTTTGGTTGATCACCAAGGTACCTATAGATAAGACATTAGATTGACACGTGACTTACGTCATGTTCGACGACGTGCGGTTGCAGACTTTGACGAGAACACGTGTGTGCCTTGCGAGCCGAACTGCCAGAGCTGTCTGGACCGCCCCGACCACTGCACCAGCTGCGACCACCACCTGGTGCTCTACAAGAACAAGTGCTACGCCGCCTGCCCCGCTGCCACCTTCGAGACCGAGGTACTTCAGTCTCAAGCTCACGTTACCCATCACCATCACAGACCCGTCTATAGTTGCTGTTGCAGTGCAGGGGCTTTACCTAGCTCGGCCACTTGTAGTCCCGGGATTACTAGCAATCTACCCTGGCTAATTAACACCACCATAGCACCAAGCAGTAACCCCAACCTAGAGTGGCAGTATTACGGCCGGGTTATATAGCCGGGGCACATCGACTCTGACTTTAGTAACAAGCCATGAGATTGGTTGATTTGACTTCACTGCACAATGATGATCGTTTAAAAAGCAGTATGCCTTCTAGATAATGGTATCATCGTAGCACCACCGCAATACTGGTTGCTAGTGGTGCTACAAAATCAACAAACTGCCCATTGTTGAAATGGCCGCTCTAGGTCCGGGTTATATAACCCAGCCAGCCCGGCTTATTAGCCGCTTCGTAGCCGCTCCAAATGGCCGAGCTAGGTAAGGCCCCAGTGCTCTGTTGTGCTGTGTTTTGTTTATTTTCTTCATAATGATCTGAATTTTTGGTATATGTTCTCTCATGGGAGTCATGGGATAGAGTTTTGCTAATGTGCACAGATCTGAGAAATCTCAGAATTTCCACTTCTAAATCTAGACAGTGTCAATTCGCACAATCTAGCAACATTTTGTCCAGGTGGCTCTCCAAATTCTAAAAGTCGTAAGTACTTGGTTCGGGTACCCCTGGCAACTTTATTTCTTAACTTTATTTCAGTCTATCAATTCCCATACTGCAGGATACAGTGGATTGTGCAGATTATTTTCTAACCCTAACCAAATCAGGAAGGAATAGGTGATAGTAATTGAGGAAAGTAATAAAGATAATAATAATTAATAATAATAATAATAATAATAATAATAATAATAATAAAAATCAAATAAATAATGTGATAAGTGAGAACTAATAAAAATAAAATAATGACTGATGAAGGTAATGAAAAGTAACTCAATAATGGTGTGAATAATGATATAAAATAATATCTCCCTAATACTTATAAAGTTATAAGTTATAATAGTATTTGGAAATAAAAACTTTAGTACCTACAATTAATGAAATTGCTATACAACAGCCAAGCTAGTATCTTTGCCGCCACCTTAACCCCTCCCGTCGTGTTCCTGCCCGCGTCAGGACTACGGCTGCGCCTCGTGCCACGGCACCTGCGAGACGTGCAACGGGTCGAGCGAGACGCAGTGCATCTCGTGCAAGGCGGGCCGCTTTGCGCTCGCCGGCACCTGCTCGGCCAGCTGCCCCGACGGCTACTACGCGGACAAGAAGCGGCGCGAGTGCGCCAAGTGTCCGGCGGGCTGCGCCACGTGCGACAGCGCCGTCTGCTCCACGTGCATCGCCGGCTGGGAGAGCAACAAGAAGGGGCGGTGCGTGCCGGAAGGCAGCCGCCACTGCGACACTTGTGAGTGGGCCGAACAGCTTCTACTTCAGTCTAGCAACCGCTGGCGTAGGAACAGGGGGGGGGGGGGGCAATGCCCCCCCCCCCCCGGCACCTGCGAGACGTGCAACGGGTCGAGCCCCCCCCCCCCCCAACTTTTAGGCATAGGGGGGCAACTGGGGGGCAAATTTTATAGTTGAAATCATTCATTTTTCTGCTGCTCAGAGTTGAGTATACCTAGTGTTTCTGCTTAGCTGATGTTGAACGAAATCTTTTGACTCGTAAAAACAAATCACTTCCAGGAATATGACTATAGCAGTAGCAGAAATGCAGACTAACACTGTTTATGTTATAGTCTGAGTCATACATGCACCCAGACTGGGAGAGGGAGAGGAAGAATTTTGTATTGCTAGTGTAGAGCTGGAATTCGCCACGGCAAGACGCTCTGCTGTATTCGATGTGCGATATTTACAGGCATCACAGAAAACGTGATAGTAATTTTCGTAATGCGTTAATTTGATATCTTCAAATTAAGTATTCTAAATGTATATTCCTTACACCCATGTTCCCAGGCTGCAATTTTATCTCAAACCCTCAGATTTGCTTTAAAAAATATAGCCCCCCCTTCCACACCCCCCCCCCCCCCCCCCCCCCCCCACAGTCCGGGTTTCACCACTGTCTGTCTTGCAGCTTGCCCCCCCCCCCAACTTGAAAAGCGTTCCTACGCGCCTGCTAGCAACCGTAAAAAATCGATGCAAAAACATCAAATCAGATCTTCACATTTTACAAACCTGCGGCCTGCCTAATACCAAATACAAAATAAATTCTTAAATTTTAAATAGGTAGGTCTACATGAATAAATGAACACATGCTGGTAAAGCAAAATTGTTAAGTAGATCTGTATGTGACTTTAAAAGTCCTATCTCATCTTGATACACGTTGGGCTCGGATAATAGATTTTGAATTTTTACATTTTATAACCCACGGCGGAAACAAACAAAATTTGTTAATATTTGAGACTGCAAACAGCATTTTTGCAGGACCCTTGATGACACGGGCTTCAGGATTGGTTGTTTGCCTGAAATTTCCATCCCTTAGCAGCGATTTTCTTCAAACTGTCGGTATAGTGACTTTTTACAGCGATCAATTTGTTATATCTAAAATTAGAATCAATATTAAAATTTTCAAATTTAATTTTCAAATTGTAAAGATTAGACAAAACCGATATTGGTGGCCTAAAAAGTTTTTTTTTGCTCTTGTGTTGGTACAAAGAGCCATGATCTTTCATCCGGAGTCCTGACACACTTCGTACCAAGCTGAGAGGATTCCCTTACCTAACCACCTGTCACTCGGTTCCCCAGCCGAGTACTTTGAGTCCGGCCACTGCCGCCCGTGCCACTCGACGTGCGAACGCTGCGACGGCGCCACGGACCGCGCGTGCCTGTCCTGCGCCGCGCCGCTGCTGCTGCAAGGCTCGCGGTGTCTGGCGGCCTGCGCGGACGGCGCGTACATGGAGCGCGGCGCCTGCGTGCCGTGTCTGCACACCTGCGCCAAGTGCGTGTCGCGCATCAACTGCACCAGCTGCATGCCGGGACTGCAGCTGCAATCGGGAGAGTGTCGCGCCGCCTGCGCCCAAGGGTGAGTGCGTTGGCGCCAGCACTGCCATTTCATTGCAATTATCGTCATCAATTACCTTGTTTATAGGTACCTACCTACTTGGTTTACAGACAAGTGCTAATAATATAGAATAGGCTATCATATTGGATCTTATAGCTAGGCATATAGCAGAGATGAACTCTAGATACTACATGCACATAACTAAGAGGCTAGCCGAGAGTAGGCCGAGATTTCACCGAGATGTTAGTGCTTCAACGCTAAGAGCCTGCTAAACAATGGATTAGGCTTCGGTTTAGGGTTATCAAAACAACTTAAATACAAACCTAGAAAAGAAATTGACAAGATAGACTAATTTTAAAGAAGCCAACTACAAAAAAGTGCTGCTTTGGCAAAGTTTTAACTACTAGAAACCTTGATTCCATCAAAGCCATGACAATGCGAGGAATTGCACGGGGCTAGTGAAAGAAAGCATTCGTCAACTGCCCCGTTCACCCCCCCCCCCCTCCCCCGTGCCGCAGGTACTACAGCGACCGCGGCGTCTGCGCCAAGTGCTACCTGAGCTGCATGACGTGCAGCGGGCCGCGGCGCGACCAGTGCGTCACGTGTCCGCGCGGCTGGCAGCTGGCGGCCGGTGAATGCCATCCCGAGTGCCCCGAGGGCTTCTTCAAGTCCACCTACGGCTGCCAGAAGTGCCACCACTACTGCCGCACGTGCAAAGGTAACTCCCCGTCTTCCACACGTGACACATGATACAGTGAGATTTTAACCTTAACATACAGCTAGTGTCTTCTGTATGGAATTGTTACCATGCACTTGCTAAGTGGAGTAACTACCCAGTTTCAAATAGTAATTTTGAAAACTATAGCTGGGGATAAAGAATCTTCAGTCTCAAAAACGTTTAGGCCATACTACACTAGAATTCCTAGGCCTTCTTACTACAAATTTGCTATGTTGATCAATGGAAAAACCCAAGGCCAGAAGGCCTTGGATTGGCAGATTGCAATCCAAGTGGACTTTGGACAAGTCTCAATAGGAGGTTTCATGAGGACTTGCGTACTTACCCAGTCCCCATAGCATGGATTACGGACTTGCATACTTGCGAAGTCCGTAACCCCGAGTGTAAGTATGCAAGTCCACACAAAACCTCCTATTGAGACACGTCCTAAGACCATAGAAAGTACGTTCCTGCCACGGCACCGACTGACCGTTTGTGTCTCCCGTCTGCGAAGGCGAGGGCCCGCTGGCCTGCACCTCGTGCCCCCCGCGCTTCATGCTCGAGGGCGGCCTGTGCATGGAGTGCCTGACGGCACAGTACTACGACCCGCCGACGCAGCTGTGCAAGGCGTGCGCGGATTCGTGCCACGCGTGCTCCGGCCCCGGCCCGTTCAGCTGCCTGGCGTGCCGTTTCCCGCTGCATCTCGACACGCTCAACAACCAGTGCGCGCCGTGCTGCACGCCCGCCGACAACGACACGCTCGCGTGCTGTCACTGCGACAAGGCCACCGGTGAGTTCGACGTTGCGGTCTCGGCACCAATGAAGTTCACGCAAATGTTTTATCTTACTAAACTGTATTTCATGTTAAGGTAAGTGGATTTGCAACTCCGTCGATTACGCACTGTTGCTAAACACGAGCTAAGAGTTCCAAAACTTTCAAGCCATGTCTTGAGCATAACAAAATGCTCTATGGGCAGTTTTAGGACTCTTAACTCATTGCTAAAAAGGAAGGGAAGAAGGGTAATGGGTCCTCGAGGAAGATGCAAATCAACTTCCCTTCTTAACGTTAAATGAAGTGTAATTTAAGGTATTGAACTGTTTTCAATTCTGGGTTAAGCATCTCACCCTCAGAAATTGTTGAATTCCACGGCATCCTATTGATAGTTGCCGTGACAAATGACTTAGCTCCTTCTTCGTCTCCGGGTTGAGGCAACCCAACCGGCAATCAGGGCCGGTACTGTTGAACACTGTTTGGTTTAACAGTAACTATTCTTAACATTCTTACCTAACCGTACCACTAATTGCCTACCACAAACACATCAAGTCAGGCGATGTCTAAAATACAAAAAGCCAAGTAATTAGCTCCTCACCCAATGCATTTTACAAGCATGTTAAAAGAATTTTAGTAAAACATTTTTTTGACACACTAGACAAGTAATTACACCTGGCATGTAATACTAAGTTTTAAATCCTTATTCAGATGACATCTTTCTTAAATTTATTAATGTTTTAAATAATACGGAAGGAAATAAACAAATTAAGATTAAATTAACAAATGCCACCGTTCGTTCCCGCAGGCGAATGCCAGAACTCGTCACCGGCGGGCAAGCGTCGGATATCGGCGGGCCAGGCGGAGCAGGTGATTGGCTCCCCGCCCGCCGCGACCGCGCAAGCCACCACCAACCCGTTCAGCACCGTGACGGCGCTCGCCGTGGCCACGTGCAGCGCGATCGTCGTCGTCTTCGCCGTCATCTTTGTCGTGCTGCAGGTTGGTCTTGCGTGAAGCCTGCGCTCGATGAAGTGCTTAATTGTTGTCTTGTTGAGGGCTGGCGTCATGGCGCAATTCGATCTGAAGGAGAAGACAGGTTCCTGCTGGAGGAGCGATCCTTAGACCCTTTTTTGTTTTCGCTTCAAGACCGAGACCAGTTTGTGGGGGAGGTTTTGGGGTCTTCTTGACTTTGATATAAAACTGCCCTCACCTTAACCGTAGCATCAAAGGAGATATCAATCACATCTTTCTGAAACTTACACTCATCATAGAAATAATAGTGATTTGTAAACTGTGTACATTTTAACACCATAAGACCAACAGGCTGGAGCTTGTTGACCGGCCTCCAAACTCGACTAAAACCCGGCCTGCTCCTTGCTATTCGTATTCCAATTCCCCCAAAGTGCCCGGCGAGCAAGTCGGGCCGAAGCGCCATGGCGTCAGTTGGGATCAGGAGCAGGGCATCAAAGCGAAATTAATATTGATCCGAGTACAGGTTCAGGTTCGGTAAATTTGAAATTTCGGTTCAGGTTCAGGTTTTTTTTTTTTTGCTAATTCCGGTTCGAGTTTGGGTTTTTACAATTTGGTAATTACGGTTCGGGTTCGGGTTCAACACAAAATTACGTTTTTTTTTTGGGTTACAGGTTCGGGTTCGATGGCCTCCTTA
Source organism: Nemoura dubitans (assembly GCA_921293005.1). Taxonomy (NCBI): domain Eukaryota; kingdom Metazoa; phylum Arthropoda; class Insecta; order Plecoptera; family Nemouridae; genus Nemoura; species Nemoura dubitans. The sequence goes on along the minus strand of OV121074.1, from coordinate 51,609,467 downwards.
CTTTCCAAAAAATCAGTTCCCTTAAAAAAAAAGTCATTGCTCTCTATTATCTTTTGAAATATCCATTCAACACTCCTGAAAGGATACCTACTGCACAATTGTTTAAAACGCAGGGTGTTGAAAATCCCGAAAGAGCCTGAAAAATACTTCCGGTTTGGGTTTTTTCAAGACTAGAATACGGGTTTGGGTTTTAAAATTTTCCGGATTCCGGTTCGGGTTTGATTTTATCACAGAATTACAGTTTTTTCGGGTTACAGTTTTGGGTTGGGGTTTCGATGTCCTGATCAGCAGTGGTGAATTAGATTGATGGCTGAAATAATAATGGGGTTGGGTTCACGCTGGAATGCAGAGTTGCAACACAAATTTCATAGTTGGTCTTGCCTGGACCAATGTCAAAGTCGGCTTTCTGCAGTCGTAGGTTCCTGTGACAGCAACTTTAAAATGTTTTGCTATGCAAATTGTTGCAATTGCAGCAAAAAGTTTGCAAGTTTTAACCCACCATCAGATAGACGGCATAAATTCCTCCAAATAGCAATGATTCGAGTTCTCGTGAACCCGATGAAATGACGGATGATTTGCAGTGTGGCAATCTATGCGATACATGCAGTCACCGCAGTGCTTGACGCCACGTTCTATGAGTCGAGGTGCGAAGGTCGTTTGTCTCATGAGACCCTTGCCTTGCAGCGCCGCTCGCAGCCGCGAAGGAAGTCGGGCAGCCGCGGTGCGAGCTACCAGCCGCTGGCGACGGAACGCTCTGACCGGGAGACGGACGGCGCAGACGAGCGGCAAGCGGCCGAGTCGAGCGACGACGACCAGCACACGCTCTTCACGCGGACGTAGACCTCGGCCCCGCCGCGCGCAGACACACGGACCATGGACCGCGCCTGCCAACCACTCGCCGACGCCACAAAAAAGTATCGGTCCAATTTGCCCCCTTGGGTCCCTGGCCTCAAGGAAAGCCTGAAACACGACTGCTAGGTTTCACTAGCGGGCTAGATCCACGGAACGGAAATATCGTAATATCAACGACTATTTTGGAAATTATGAACGTTTCGGTGCTAGAGAAGTGATGGTTTCTCTGGATGTCAGGGGGCACAAAGTGTTGAAAACGTGAAGGAAACTTCTAAGTGCCTGTTTGGATACTTTAATACAAGTACCTCGATACAAGAAGCCACACGCGGAAATCTTCGAGTGACGCTTTCATCCTTCTTCTCGTAAAATGATACTATGACTGTCGGCTTGAAGTAATTTCGTCGAGCACATCTACAGTATTGTGACTGCAAAGTCGCTGCCCCAGTTACAAAATTACCTGTGTCGATACTTTTTTATAACTGTTTACTTTTAATCCTTTATCTTTTTATATTTATTTGTCCAATAGTCGTGGGAATGAGAGCTCATCATTGCCGGTTACTGGCATCTTGTGCATTACGTACGTTACATGCGTTCGTACGATTACATGACTCGGCCACTCTGAAACAATTTTATAAAATATGCCAACATTTATTTGTAACTGTTATTTTATATCAATTTATTTTTGACATGTTACTTGCTTGATTTTTTAACTGAAATTTGAAATGTAATAAATGAAACATTCTTCTATACAATTGGTATGAATAACAAATAAATATACAAATTATTGTCTATCAATTCTACTACTGGATTAGCTCGTATTATAACATAAACAAAGTACCTACCTTTACCTAGAGAGACTTATTGGGCAGGAGCAGGCATGATTTAAACCGTTTTGGACGCCATTAATTGTCTAAAGCGAGCGAAGCAAGCGAAGCGAAATCTTCAATTTCACTAGTTGTGGTAAAATAACAGCACTTGTTAGTGTTTTTGTTTGTTTGTATGTGTGTTTGCGCACGCTCTACAGACCAAACGCCTGCGTCGATTGCGATGAAATTTTCAAGGTGGCTTCTTTTGTTCCCAACTTAGACCCCCTGCGTTTTTCATGAAAATCCTTTTTACCACTCCCCCTCAAATTAGAAAAAAAAGCAATATTCGAAATTGGGAACATTTGGAAATATACATAAATTTTACTAAAAGTCCTAATTTCCCCAAAAATTGTTTGTGAATTTGTGTGTGACGAAACTTGGAAATTAACTCATTGGCTGATAATGACGTTCTGCATTCAACTTATCTGCTACAAACATCTACGCTCATCTTCAACGCGTACAATTTGTCAGCGTTTCCTAGTTAGCCCAATTTAGCCTATAGTTGTCTGGTGACAGCCAGGAGTTTGGACAAAAAATGGCGTCCATGCGATTCATTGGCCGCTCCCTGCCAAATAAAGCCTCTCTATATCTTTACCCACATATTTATTTTGAAGAGTTCACATGACCATTTTTCAGTTAACATTGACTGAACAGTGTTAGGTGTTACAATGTTACAGTATTGTTGAATGACTGTGCTTTGAATAGTTGAGTAATGGTGTGAATTAACTAACTTGTTTGTACAACAATTGCGTGGATATTACTTTGCTCAAGTTATGTGTATCACACTATTTGACATTCAATTGTGTGCTGTGTGCAAATAATACGTACCTATGCTTTGTCTGAAGCTACTAGGATGGACCATAGGGTTGATTTCAAGAATGTTAAATTAGATGCTAGAAACACATAGGATAATGTGTCATGGTGCTTAAATTCGGAAGCATCTAGCGCGTGATGATGACCAAACACAGGACTGGCCCTTTGCACCCTTGAACAACACACGTTCTGGTTGCTGCTGATTGGAATACAGCAATTTCTTGGAGCATCTTGTTTAATATTCTTTGAAATTTCAATAACTTTGTGTTCCCGAGATTGAATGAGAGAATTATATCAATGCATGCACAGGATCTGATATGGAGCTGTATTCATAGTGTTGTGAAAAACTAACTCGAGAAATAATTTCAGTGTGGTCTTTCTTTTTGGGGGAAAATGAAGTGTTTTTCTGTCACATGCATACTGTGAAAATAAGGCGTCGGCGTCATATAAACATTACACGTCACTCATAATTCTGGTTGTTTTTTACAAGTATGTTTGTGAGTGTACATCAATTGTGAAAACATGCTACTACAGATATTTGTTTGTTAAGAAAAAAAATGTTGTAGCATATTGATATACACATAGATGCCCCTTGGGTGGCAGTACCTATGTCAAACTATTGTACATAGTAAATGTTACATGAAAACACTACACGAGTTGTGTTCCTATTCTTAAAAGTTACGCTGCAGAAATTACAGCTGTACGGGGCCCAAGACATTTACATACAGCGATGCGACGGACGTTTTTTCGAACAATCGCAGTTCGCAGTGGTGCGAGGGGTAAGCATTTAAAAAAGGAATAATTCAGTCTCTTGGGGCACCATTTTAGCTGCAGGTCTTCCTCACATTGGTTAAACCTTGTTTGATTTTCTCCAATTAAACCTACTGCTGCGCACTGCCCAGTTTTTTTCTGTTCTGTGCAGAGCAAAATAATGCCGTGGCCACGTCCCCCCCCCCTCACACTCCGGTCCACATTCCAAATACCCATGGTATTGGTATATCTATATATATGCCTACAGTACCCACCCACCGGCTACCAGTGTTGCCAGACCGTGGGAAAATTCCCGTTTTTATGGGGGGGAAATTGCTGCATGGGAGAAAGGGAATTTTGTGATATAATCACACAAATCGTGGGAATTTTGATGCTTGTACTTTTATTTTTCAGTTGATACCACGTAAAATGATTTTGATTTTGTTAAATGGTTTTGTTGATCCAATATTATACTTAAGTACGTAGTTACAGGAAATTGTAGGAAATGTGGAGCATGTATGATAGCAAAGCATGTTACCATTAAGTTTTTTCTATATACGATTATGAGAGCTGTGCCTCTTCCATTAGTAGCCGGTAAAATGATGTTGTATTACCGTAGCTTTGGGAAGGTGTCAACTGGCCGAAAATAAACTGGCCGAAAACCTAACTGGCCGAAAAAAAACTGGCCGACAAACCAACTGGCCGAAAAAATAACTTGCCGAATTTTATATTTTGTGCTGTGACTGTACTGAGCCGGTGGTAGGGGAAAACTATTACCCCTTTCGAAAACATTTTCTCTGAAATAACTTGGAGACTAAAAAACTTGGCGAGATATTACCTGGGCGATAAACAAACCGGGCCAATTTTTTAAACGCTCTGAATACGATATTCCGCGGCAGCGGCGCGACCTTTTCGACCCGAATTTCGGCTATGTCCTGGCCCATAAGAGCCATGTTAAATGACTTTGTCGTTTTTCGAGTCCGGTCGTAGAAAACCGGTCCCGGCAATTGCACTCACCCCGTCAGCGCCCGCACTTTTTCTCAAAGTCCGGTCGTCGACAAGTGGTCCCGGCAACTGCACTCACCCCGTCAGCGCCCGCACTTTTTCTCATAGTCCGGTCGTCGACAAGTGGTCCCGGCAACTGCACTCACCCCGTCAGCGCCCGCACTATTATTAATCTTAGGCTTGACCTTGACTTCACCGGTCGCAACGCCTTCGCGGCAAGGCAGCCTTCCCTGCCCGCCAACGCCGTCAGTCGCCTCACTTTGCACAAGTCCCAGCGACGACGCACTTAACGGGCGGGTATCGTTGCCCGCCCGCCAGCAACGTCCAGCGCCTCACTATTTCTTGATTGCCAGTCTTCAATCACAACACCTCAACACACTCAACACCTTCCCAGCCAGGCAGCCGTCGCTGCCCGCCAACACCAACAAACGCCTCACTTTGCACAAGTCCCAGCGACGACGCACTTACCAGTCGAGCACCGCTGCCCGTCCGCCAACGTCGTCAAACACCCCTACAAATAAAAGTCGCCGTTCTGCGACGTCGGTGATCTGAAGTTCACCCAACGCCGACGACTCTCCCGGCCGCGACGGCTTCGCAGCCCGCCAACCACCTGAGGGACCCGACCACGACTCGATTTCCCATAAGACCAATGGTCTCCAAGTTATTTCAGAGACAATGTTTTCGAATGTGGTAATAGTTTTCCCCTACCACCGGCTCAGTACAGTCACAGCGCAAAATATAAAATTCGGCCAGTTGTTTATTCGGCCAGTTTTATTTTCGGCCAGTTTTTTTTCGGCCAGTTAGGTTTTCGGCCAGTTGCCACGTTCCCTATAATATTAATATTAATCTAAAGTAAGTAGTTATAAGAAATGTGGAGCTTGAATGATAGCAAATATCAATAGTACCAACTACAAATGTGTTTTCTAAATTATAGCTTGTTTTAAGAGCTGTGCCTCTTCCCGTTATAAATTTCTTGGCTTGGAATTACCATATTAGTCAAGAATGAAATAACAAAATCAATTTCGTAAATAATTTTAACTACATATATATTGAGATGCAAAGAATTGGAAAATTAAACAGGCAGGTATGGGTACTGTGTCCGTAACTGCAGTGCGGCGACTGCCGCCCGGGCCCCGAGCTATTTGGCCGTGGGGGGCCCCAGTTTTCCGACCGCGGGGGCCCCCAAAATAGGCGATACTTTTTGAGTTTTGTTGAGCCGAAAAATATAGCGATGACCATTTTTGATGAGCGTAGCGAGCGAAGCGAGCGGAGCGAAATCTTCAATTCCACTTACCCCAAAAAAAAGTCACTTGTGTATGTTTTTTTTTTTTTTTTTTTTTTTTTTTTGTGTGTGTTTGTGCGCGCTCTACAGACCAAACGCCTGAACCGATATGGATGAAAATTTCTGAGTATCTACCTCTGTTCTCAACTTAGACCCCCTGCGTTTTTGAAAAAGATCGGTTCAGTAAATGTTTTATAAATCAATTTTTACGAAATTTTTCGATTTTTTCAGAATTTTGAACCCCTGTAAATTTCAAAGTTCTGAACATAACTTCACCAAAACTTGTAAACATGTTGACCTTATACATATTTATCATGCCTGCAAATCTTAGTTCGGTAGGTTTTTCCAATTGGTTTTTATTAGCATTTTTGTGGTGTTTTTCTCGTGATTTGACGGCTGATTCAATACGAGTCCGGTTTCCTTCGTTTCCTTGGTTACCAGCTTTGCTGACCTCGAAGAGAAACAAAGGAACGTCAGAATCCGCATACATTTTCAAGTGATTAGAATTTTCGAGAAGGCAATGGTCAGGTTTGGTGCTCCATGGTTTTCTTGTGACTGCTGCCTGCACCTTTTAATCCGCTATACACAAAGCTACCTACGCTCATCTTCAACGCAACACAAATTGCGTTCGCGAAGCCCTAGTTTAAAGGTTGAATGTATTCTATGATGGGGGCACTTAGAACCTCCTAGTCGCCGCCGGGGCCCTTAGGTAGCCAGTCCAACACTGCGTATAAAAAAGTAAAAAAGTAGTATATAAAGTGCGCTGCTGAGAGTAGGGGATGTGGGAATTTTGATGAAAAAATGGGAATTTTATACTCAAAGAGCGGGAAATCGAACTTCAGCAGTCTGGCAACACTGCCGGCTACACACAAGGCAGCAAAGATAGCGAGAGACCGGAGAGCTCTTTCTAATTATTACTGGGGATAATGTCTGACATTAAGTCTTTCTTTCACCAGTGGTGTGTGAAGCAAAAGAAGGAACCCGAGTTTAATGTTCGTCCTACAGGTAACAACAGATATCATATTATAATATTTTGCTTGCTAGTCTTCCTAACCTCAAATAATGTTCTATAATAAAATACCTAATTTTTCTGATTATGTTTCAATGCTTCGTGTTTCCATCAGCATTTTCTTAAAATAACAAATATAAAATAACTTGAAAAGATAATAATATATTGTAAGTGCCAAGAGAATAATTATGCAGTTCTATAAATCATTAATTTCAGGTCCAAATCAATAGTCTAAATCATTAATTTCAGGTCCAAAGCATCGTCAGCGGTTTCTGTGTGAGGTTCGAGTCAGTGGATATGATTATGTCGGGGCTGGAAATTCTACGAATAAAAAAGATGCCCAAGCCAATTCTGCCAAGGACTTCGTCCAGTACTTGGTTCGACAAGCCATCATTAATCCCAGCGAAGTCCCCTCGGAGTCGGGCGTTGCTGCATTTGGAGCCGGAAATAATGGTGCTCTAGGAAGCCAGAGTGCAAATTTAGATTTTGTGAAGTATGAATGCACTTTTTACATTTTCATAGTCATTAGTGCTTTCCAAGGCCATTTATAGCAGGAAAGGCCGCAACTGTGCTATAGACCTATTACTAGGTATTTTTTTAAAGATTTTCAATATTAGGCTGTAAAGTAGGTACTATTTTGTTTGTTTGTTTGTTTGTGCTCTTTGGTACCTACCTACGTAGGTAGCAAATAAGTTACGTAACATTTACACTGCCTGGCATTTGTTCTAATGTATTACCATTGGTATTACCATTGTTTAACCAATGTACTATTGTACAATGTGTATTAACTAATGTACTACCAATCATTAATCAATGGTATTACACAATCCCTAATATTTTCAACATTGATTCTTTTAGATTGCTATATTTTGACAACAGCTAGGTCTCTAGATCGACGTAATTAATCCCACACACTACATGATTTTACTGATCAATTTTAAAGTTTGTCTAGCGCAAAGGCAGATCTTGCATCTCTTAGCTATTGTGACATTGTACCTACCTACTGTTTGTTATGTATATCTGTGCCGTTAATGGCTGATGACTACCTACATACCTAGTTTGGATTCGAAATTGAATTCTACACTTTTTCCCAATCCCCTTGAATTTGCAGACAAGAGAACTACGCCCCTCCCGAGCAAAGGGCTGTGTTCGAGCCGGGCATGGGTCCCTCTCTGTTCGGCGAAGCGTATCGCCCGATCGGCTCCGACAGACCGGGCTACAACTACATGGACCGATTGGCCGAGCAACAGCGCGTGGAAGACGTAAGTGACGGGCTTCCGCAGTGACTCTAAGATTTTTCATGGATAAATCTAGCTCTTTTACAAATTAAAGCCCGATTGCAGGGACATCACGGAGTGCGCACTCACACTCAGTGCACACTTAGTTGGCAATTTACAATGAGAAATTGTCCCAAAAGTGCGCACTCAGTGTCGACTCTGCATTCGGCCCTAGGTGTGATTGTGGCAAGAGCGAACATTCCCATATCTGTAACAATATCTTTGCATAGTTCTTGGAACTTTTATGTAGAAGTCGGCATTCAAAGCGTCAAGTTAAATGTTTCACTCGTGTGTTTCAGGCCGAAGATTTGGATGTTAATGCTTCGATCCATGGAAACTGGACTATAGAAAATGCCAAGTCCAAGCTCCACCAGTTTATGCAGATGCATAAAATTCAAACTGATTATAGATACACTCCTGTTGGTCCTGACCATACAAGGTAAGTACCTACCCTGCAAATTTATGTTATATTTTACTCAAATTGCCAACCAATTTAATCATTTTTACGCTAATCTACATTCTGCTCTGCCCATTGCACTGGTCTTCAAACACTTGATACTTATTAAAGTACAGTCTAGCCCTTGGGAGAAGATGCCACGGCAGGGACTGCCCCCTCTCGAACTACCAACTCGTGAATTTTAATTTTAATTGCGGGAAAACAAAACACTAATTCGGTTACAATTACAAAAAATTACAACATGAATCTATTTCACATTTATGAGTAAAATATCAACAAATAAAAAGTTGAAAGATAAAAACATAATCTAGAAGTTAGAAGGTATAAAGATGATGACAGGATTTCAGTGTTGTCAAATTGGCGCTTATGTGTAAGCTACAGTGACTACTAGCGCTCCCAGCGGAATGGTATCTTCTTAAATAAAACGAAGTATAACTCTGTAAGTTTTAGATTCTAGTGGCCCAGATAACACAGGACGCTTTGGCTCAACAGTATTAACGTGTACTGGCTATAACTATGAATCCATCATCCTTTTCCACCATACAAATCACCAAAAAAACATGCACACTCCACCCTAATCCACAACGTTTAGGCCAAATTAGCAGACTCATTTGCCAATCTTGAACTTAGACCACAAGAGTTTGTCTTTGACTTAACTTTTATAAAACCTATAATGAAACTATTCAAGAATCATGTCTTGTGTCAACTGAGTGACCCTTTTTAGTCCCTTCCCTGGACGATCTGACAGCGCAATGCCATGAAACGCTATTTTTTGGAAGGCTCAGTCAAACGCATTGTAGTTAATGATATTTCCAGCAAAAATATATTGCTAGAATTATCATAGTATAATATTTTTTATACCTACCAAGTACCTACTCATCTTACAGTCTTTTCATGGCCTAGATTTAACTTTAGCATGAACAGTTTGACTAGATGTGTGGGCTGGTATAGGTAGGTACTTCATCTCATGGCCGATATTGTGTCATTGAGTTGAAGTATTCGCGGTGCGTTTTGGTGAGCCTAAATTGATAGCTGTAGACATTCGCAACATGTGTGAGCTGCACACGCTGCGAATGTCGCTGAAGGTAACGAAGAGGTGGACCACAGAGTTTCATGGCGTTGCTCTGGCATTTCTCTAGGATGGACAGCGTCCCCACCAAACCGTACGCCGTTCGTTAAGAAGGGTGAGTAATGTTTTGTGCTATTACAACTCCTCGATTGCAATATTAGGTGGTTTTCAATTTCCCATGTGTCTCTTAAAAATACGAAGATCAGTTGTTATGCGTATAGCAATGCAAATTGATTCTTGCTAAACAGCATTATGTTTTGCTAAGCAGCTATTTGAAATGATAAAATAAACAAGTAGCAAGCCAGCAGTTGCAATATCCTAAGTTCCGTGCCATTAAGGTGTATGTCTGATGTGCAATTAGATTATTGCCTACTTAAACTACCTGGATAAACACACAGAAGTGGTGCTGGGGCTCTGTAGAAAACTGTTTTGGGTTTTGCTTTTAAACTTTTAATTTTGTACAGTATAATATACTAAATAATTTTTTCAGGAGCTACACGGCTGAAATGTCCTTCTTCGTAAAGCCTCTGCATAGAAGTAAGTTTCATAGTGCGGCATGATTCATTCTTACTCTCCACTCTCCTTACTGCATAAGAAAATATTGTGTGGGATTTTTATTTAACATGATTTGGGGTCATGTTACAACTTGTTTTATAACAGCCACAAAATTCACTTTCACATAATTTCATAACAAATCAAAAACCACCTCATTATCTTGAGACTTGCATCTACTTTTCCCAACCAAAGTGCTTGTTTTCAAAAAAGCTTTTTCAAACTGGTTACATAAAATGCTAAGTTATAGTGCTGTTTTCCGAACATTTCTCTATCCTGTGGCCCGTAGCACCAGTTACTTCACCATAAGTGAACTCGAGTGATTGTTAACTCATCCCGCAATACCCTCTTTCGAATCTAGACGTGACCGCTCGCGAAACGGGCTCCAACAAACAGACCGCTTCCAAGAGCTGTGCGCTGTCGCTAGTCCGCCAGCTGTTCCACTTCGGCGTGATCGAAGCGTTCAGCGGCACGCTCAAGAAACCCACGTCCGATCAGATGAAGCCGTACCCCGTCGTGTTGGCACCGGAGCTGGAGGCCCAAGTCAACGACACGCTCTCAGCACTCGAGATACAGCCCATCGACGTGGTGAGGGTCACGGCGTTTAGACTTGGGTTATCTACACATTATAGAAATGCTCAAATGATCAATTACTCCGAGCACAAAGAATTACAACTCATAACTGTCATTACTAATTAATAATTGCAAAGCCATTGGAATATATAGCTTACTTTCCCGCTGTACCAGCACGAATTTTCTTGCGTACTTTTCATCTATGGTTCATGCTATTAACAAATCTCATGTATTTAAGTTATAACTTATAACTGTTCTTTACAATAGAAATGATAGTATTGCCTACTTCATTTCCGTAACTTCTGCGTAGCTTTCGCCGTGCCTGGCCGACTTCCCCTAACACCGTCACCACCTGCGTTTCAGAGCGGCGCGCCGCCGCTGTCCCTGCTCTCGAGCCACGTGCTGTCGGAGTTTGTGGCGTCGAAGGCGCAGGCGGCGGGCGTGGTGCCATGGTCGCCGCCGCAGCCCAACTGGAACCCGTGGACGGGGTGCAACATCGACGAGGGACCGCTGGCCACCGCCACGCTCGACGACCTCAGCGCTCAGCTCGCCACCGAGTTCTCCGAGCGAATGCAGCAGAACACGGCGCTTGCTGCGTCCGTGAAGGAGCGCGATCAACTGCCCGTCGCCGCCATGAAGGGTGAGTCGCGATTTCGAGCCGGATTTCGCTAGCACGTCTGAAACGTTTGAACATTTTGTCGGGATTTGAGGAGATGTTTGTAGGTAAACTTCAGCTGGTTTATCGCAGCCTCGGAAGAACTTTTTGGTACCTGATCACAATAAAGAGTCATGCAAGAGAAACCTAGAAACTTCAAACTTTATAATGATAAATAGGTTTCGTCCTTCCACTGCAAAGCCTGAATTGCATTTGGGCCAAAAGCGACCTTCAGGCATGCAAATGTCTTGTTTGATTTGAGATTTCCCACCACCGACCATTAGAAGCAGATCTGGCACATTGTGCGAGAACATGGGATTGAATCAATTTGATTGCCTCCGTTGCAGGGGCGATAATGACCGCCATCAACGACAACCCTGTCGTCATCATCCGCGGAAACACCGGCTGCGGAAAAACAACGCAGGTGCGTAAAGATTCTCTTAAAATTTTACACCCTACCAGTGACATTCATCTTAGGCTCAGTTTTACCAAGTTTTTCAACTCCTAGTTGAGAACCCAATTAGTAGTTAGGTACAACTGAAGTTGCTGCATGTGATTGGCTCAATTCAGTTGTAACTCTTAGTTGGGATCTCAACTAGGAGTCGAAAATTTCGTAAAACCGGGCATTAGAGAAACTGGATTGCATTTAATTATTTACCTAAGTTCCCAAGTTTTCTCCAGTAAATAGGTCAATTCTTGAGGAAGGAAATGCCTTAATGGTTTTCCTTGCGCAGGTGTGCCAGTTCATCCTAGACGACTACATCCGTTCGGGCGCGGGCGGCTTCTGCAACGTGGTGGTGACGCAGCCCCGTCGCATCTCGGCGGTCTCGGTCTCGGATCGCGTCGCCAGCGAACGGTGCGAGCAGCTCGGCGAGAGCGTCGGCTACAGCGTGCGCTTCGAGTCCGCGCTGCCTCGGCCATACGGAGGTAGGCGCGCCAGATCGCCTGTCCGCATTTCACATGCCACGATATTATGGTGGTGAAAAGTTTGGCAGAAAGTATTTTGGCTTTGAAAAGAACTATTTCAAACTGGGCTTCACTGAAGAATCACTGATTTCCCTGATTGGGATCAATGTGATTTTATTCTAGCATTTAACCCCCAGTTTGAAATAGTTTGTTTGAGACTTTCCTAGAATTCAACGACGAGCCTTCAGAACCTAAACGACCAGAACTTAGTTCGATGTCGATTGGTTATCGTTTGATTTTTGATAATTGACTGGTTGTTGATTATTGAGTTGATTATAATAATGATGTCATTACTAGTTAGTAGGGACAGGAATTTATGGTTTTATGATTTGGTGAATTTTGTTTTTTGCATTGCGGTGTTATGGCAGTCATGGCGGTGTTATGAAAAAAACTTACAATTTTGCTGTTACGCACATTTTCAGAGAATTTTACTTTTTTTTTACGCCTTCATGCAGGTCTCTTCGATAGTGCGGTCGTTTTGAACAGGATGTTAAAAAACTAGCTTTGCTATGGACGTGCAGCGTGCTTGTCACTATAACAATTTTGCCTTACGTATCTTTTCCTTCATGCTCAAGCCTGCAGTCACAAAACTTACACATAAGAATCTTACGGTCATTAACATGCAACCCTTCTGATTCAAAATCCTTCGCTCTTAAATCGGCTGTCACCTTGGGCTTCACCATCCTAATTTATAACACACTTTACCGGCTCCTAGCCACTGATCTGGAATAGCCTGGATGGAGCATAAAATCCAGAGTAGCAGCTAAAAATTGAAGTCAGATGACAGCAAGTAGGCATTGTTTGCAACAGGTAGGAGTCCCAAAATCTGTGGACTCCCAATGATTTCAATGCTAATTTCAGAGCTTTTACATGTTTACAGCAATATCACTTCATCAAAGTTGCAGCAACCAGCACTAAAATAATGCCTGTTTAATGAAATTTGATTTTGGAAGACAGCACTGCTCGAAATTCACTACTTTGTGAATATTTCTTTAGTTTGTTGGATCCTTTTTTCGGCATTTACTTTTCACTTGGTTTCACCAAATCACTAAAATGACAATGGGACCTTATGGGGTGACTCATCTAGGCTATTTGAGATCAGTGCTCATAACCCTTTTTTTTTTATTGCAAGGTCACAGCAGGATCGGGCCAGCTCTAGTGACCTTGATTTAAATCAGCCGCCATCAAAAAAATGAAAAACCTACTTTTTCGCATTTTTTCGTTTTATTCTTTAAATAAATGCAAAAAAATCGCAATTTGGCAAAGTTCTGAATTTTGCGAATAAATTGTCAATTGTGGTGTTATGGCCGAAATTCGCGAAATTTCGCGTTTTGTCTCGATTGAAAAATGGCGGGAAATGTATAAATATGGACACATCTGCAAAGAAAACTTCAATTTTCATGGTTTCAACACATTTCGCGATTTCGTGGGGCGCGAAAAATTCCTGTCTCTACTAGTTAGTGATTAGGATTACTGATTAGGTACCTACCAATATTATTTGTACTATGTTGAAAGAAAGACGAAAACAAATAAATCAAATGAATGCAAAAACGGTCTGATGAAGTGCTGACGCCCGCGCCTTGCCCCTCGCGCAGGCATCATGTTCTGCACGGTGGGCGTGCTGCTGCGCAAGCTGGAGAACGGCCTGCGCGGCGTGAGCCACGTCATCGTAGACGAGATCCACGAGCGCGACGTCAACTCGGACTTCATCATGGTGGTGCTGCGCGACATGATTCACACATACCCCGACCTGCGACTCATCCTCATGTCGGCCACCATCGACACCACGCTCTTCAGCAACTACTTCAACCAGTGTCCAGTGATCGAGGTGCCCGGACGGGCCTTCCCCGTGCAAGGTATTTCTCGACGGTCTGTTTCGGTTTTTTCAGTTATCGCTACGGATGTGCGCTGGAAATTTTGCAGCAGACATTTTTGGAAAAGTGGAAAATTTATGAAATGGAAAATTGAAATTCCGATATTTCTGGAGACGTGCCTAGCGGTGTACTCTCGTTGACAAAAACATTTTTTTTTTTGCGGATATATGCTGGCATCTCTAGTATGAAAAGGGCTTATTATAAAGTTGTTTGGTAGATTGTATCTTTAAACTCTTAGCTGCTACAAATTGGCTCTATTCTGAAATGTTGTCACTAATGCTAAAAAAATTATTGACCTACTCGTTCGCTGTTTCGGTACTAGTAATGATACTGCATGGCTAGGAAATGCGTAGCTAAGAAATGCATGACTGGGAAAGCATCTTAGCACAGCCACGAGAAACTCGGCAGTTAAAGGGTCAATGTGGCTCAAAATGTGGCTACAAGTAATAACATCCCCCTTCGGCTGGCCGTGTGTTTACCCTTCCGCCCGTCCCGCAGAGTATTTCCTGGAGGACTGCGTGGAGATGCTCAACTTCGTGCCGGTGCCCGACGGACGCAAGCACAAGGACGACGACGGCGGCGTGGTCGAAGAGGGAGACGAGAACTTGAACAAGGTGGTGTCGTCTGACTACAAGCCGACCACTCGCAACGCGATGGCCAACCTCAGCGAGAAGGAGATCAGCTTCCAGCTCATCGAGGGGCTGCTCAAGTGAGTCACTCGGGGGAACTTCTTAGGACTGATTTTACAATTGCCTCAACCCAGAGTTTAAGTAGGAGTTAAGTTATTTGTCAAAGCAACCGCCAATAGGATGCCATGGAATTTGTCTGTTTCTGAGGGCTAGACACTTAACCCAGAGTTGAAAAATATTGTAAAACTGGCCCTTTTGTCATGGGGGAAGAATTACCATGGGCAATATTCCCATGGAGCAAGGTCATTTTGTAGAGATTTTGCAATGAATTCTTAGATATACACAAAGAGAAATGTAGAATAAAATAAATTCTAAAGTAGTATCAAAACTGCCCATTGCAATCTTCAAACCTGCTTAACATCTTTAAAATTATTTATAAAACAGTGAAATAATACTTGTCAGTGAGAATTACCTGGTGAATCTTAATTTCTCAATAAAGTAACAAAGTACAGATGTCTAGCTTTTGGAAGAAGGAAATATGAATCAAAACTTAACAAGGACATGAGAAGGGATATGGTATTGCAGAGCATGCGAAAACTTAGCTTGAAATGTAGGGCAAAAGAGTCGTAACCAATACTATCGAGGCGCGAGTTTGGTAAGCAGTTTCCGCGTCTGCCCCGGCAGATACATCAAGGGCTTGTCTCGCCCGGGCGCGGTGCTGATCTTCCTGCCGGGGTGGAACCTGATCTTCGCGCTGCTGCGGCATCTGCAGCAGCACCCGGTGTTCGGCGGGTCGGGCTTCTCAGTGCTGCCGCTGCACTCGCAGATCCCGCGCGAGGACCAGCGCAAGGTGTTCGAATCCGTGCCCGACGGCGTCACCAAGGTCAGTGCGCTGACAAGCGGTATCAGCTTGACTGGGCGGGGCTAATTTATTTTCAACATTTAATACTTTATAAAAGCCAAACTTGCATTTTTTTCTACCAAACTTAGCAAAATTAGGTAGGTAAAGCCTATAGGCAATATCATTCAAAATGCTCTCAGTGAGGAGTGACTTCAAATGAATTCATTCTGGAATTCTAGGGATACCTAGTTTCTAAATGCAATAACAATCTTTTTTTCTTTTTTTTACAAAGTTGGACCTGCCAAATGATCAACTTGACCAAAAACCGTACTCATCATTCTTTCTGCATACCATAACGCACCTAAATCTTGCCGCACTTCTCAACCCTCTGCTTGCCGGACCCTCAGATCATCCTGTCGACCAACATAGCCGAGACGAGCGTGACAATCAACGACGTGGTCTACGTCATCGACAGCTGCAAGTCCAAGATGAAGCTGTTCACGTCGCACAACAACATGACCAACTACGCGACCGTGTGGGCCTCCAAGACCAACCTGGAGCAGCGCAAAGGTCGCGCCGGCCGGGTCAGCGCCGGCTTCTGCTTCCATCTGCTGAGTCGGGCGCGCTTTGCAAAGCTCGACGAGCACGTCACGCCCGAGATGTTCAGGTGGGCGGAACGGAGAGCAAAACACCGCTCTTCTTATAAACAAGAAGAAAACCGTAGGCAGTTAGCGTAACAAGCTACTAGCTAGGTAGCATCAAACATTTTAGGGGAAGGAAAGCTGGTCACCAAGACTTGAGATTTTACGTCGCACGCCATTAAACGAAGTCGCTTCGTGTTGCTAACGCCGGTGTTTGCCCGATGTTGCAGGACGCCGTTGCACGAGCTGGCGCTGTCCATCAAGTTGCTACGTCTGGGCCCGATCGGTCAGTTCCTCAGCAAGGCCATCGAGCCGCCACCCATTGACGCCGTCATCGAGGCCGAGGTGCTACTCAGAGGTGGGTGTCTCGACTGGCTGACTCGGCCAGAAAGTTGTTCAAAAGTAGTTCAAGAAGCTTGAGATCTCAATGCTAAACTTACCAAGCCCTAAAACAAATTGTGGTACAAGTCACGCCTCTGTCATCAGCCATTGGTCAGTTTATTCATTTTGGGGTGGGTCGCTTCCCAAATTAAGGAGCTACAGCGGTTTTAAAATCTTTTTGAAACCTAAATTTTGAACCAAAAATTTGAAAACTAGGTACTCTTTTGGTTACAAACAAAAAATGACAACTAAATCTATTTAATAAATTATGATATCATATGGGACAAAACGCATCAAACCAGCACACCTCGCAAAAAAAATTGACCTTCACATCTCGGATCTGGCACAAAGTTTCAGTGGTCGTTGTGCTACTCAAGTGGAGTACAAAACTATTTTTTTGAAATTTTTAGGCCCACTGGTGTGGGAGATATGACCTTGCAAAGTTTCGCTCGTTTAGCGGACCGCGCGCGCACTATCACATATTTCCGTCAATATCTCATGAACAAATAAAGTTAAAGAACTCTGGTTTAAAGCATTGAAAAGTGCATAAAAAACTGCACTAGAAAAATGCTTAAAACTTGTATACTATTCATTCAGAAAAACGATTCCACTTTATACATCTATGTTTTTAGAAATGTCTATAGCAAAAAAACGCGTTCTCTGAATTAACTGAGATTTTTAGGAATTGTTGTCAATAGATGCATTTATACTATTACCAATTTTTAGGATGGGCATTCGGGTAGTTTTTTGGAAAATAATTCCTAAAGTCGAAATCGCATACAAAAGCATTGGATTTTATGGTACATTTCGTAATTGAAGTGAGTGTACCACTTTGCGCAATGTTGTAATAAGCTGAAAATTTCAGGAAATGTAGTCGATATATTATGTATGTATACTAGTACCAATTTCTAGGACGGGCATTCGGTTAGTTTTTTAGGAAATAATTCCCATAGTTGAAATCGCATACAAAAGCATAGGATTTTATGGCACATTTCGTAATTGAAGTGAGTGTACCACTTTGCGCAATGTTGTAAGAAGCTGAAAATTTCAGGAAATGTAGTCGATATATGTATATACATACTAGTACCAATTTTTAGGACAGGCATTCGGGTAGTTTCTTATAAAATAATTCCCAAAGTTGATATCGCATGTACAGTAGCGCTGGAATTTATGGTACTTTTCATAATTGAATGGAGTGTACCACGGAAAGTTTGTTTTGACACAAGGTATAAGTTTAGTTTGGTCTACTTATACCATGGTTTTGACAGAAACTACCCCCCACCAAATCCTAAGTCCTTGTGCGATCGGAATGTCTATCGGTCTGCGAGATAACAAGTAAAGTAAATATCTGTTCTAAAAACTAACAAATTAACCTAGCCGCTGAAACAATGAGCTGTCAAGAGTTTGGCTGTACTGTACCAAGGGCGCGTACCCTTTCGTGGGCTCGCTACCTGTTCGCGGCATCACTGGAAAGATTACAGCTGGCGCGTCCGTAATTGGGTGTGCAGCGTTTACAATGTTTAGCGCACACGTGCTGGTGATAAAAACTAGCGGTACTATCATCTAGCTAAGAGTTACATAGAATGCACAAAAATGTACCCAAACCAGATGTTTCCCTAACCGTGCATGGGGCAATATGATCATATCGCCCCTTGCTGCTACATCAAGCAGCAGTTGCAGTCAAACCCGGTCGGTCGGTCGGTCGGTCGTTAAGCGCGGACTTTGTCAGATATTACTATAGCTCTAGCTCATTATTGAAATCAAAATGTGTTCAATTGGTTTATTTCTCTGGCAAGTTTGCTCTAGTCAACCTTTCAAGGCAATTGCCGAATTCTCTTTTGAAAGCAGTCTTTTATTATCAATTCGTTCGAAGTGTGGTGTTGTCGATAACGTGTGACTGTGTTTACAGCATGAACTTACATTTCTTAACCAATTTGCGATCAGTAATATAACATGTTGTAATCCTTTCAATGGTCATTTGGTGAAAAAATCGCGTGGATTAAGAGTGATCAGTTTAAAGTGCCGAAACTTATACCAGAATGTAGTGGACCTTAAACCCGGTCAAAAGTTGTGCAATGCTTGTCGGAAACGTTTGCCAATAGAGTTAAAGAAATTTAACGTCAATGCGAAGGTGGACACAGGCACGCCGTCACAAGAAGAACAACAACCCGATTCGTTCTTTCACGTAGAGACCCCCATCGACGCGGAAGGGGTGTCAGAGTCATTGGCCGCCCTGGGAGTGTCGCCACTTAAACAAAGAAAGCTGAAAGGAAAACACTACTGCTAAAAAATATTAAGAGGCTTCAAAAGCATTGAAATTGAAGTTGAAACTAGACAAACCGTCCACATCTCGAGAGGTAGATGGTCCTGATGAAACAGGTGACTCTTCCAGCGATGACGGAGACAACAGTGATGCTGGGCTCGAGGAATTTATCTCACAATTAAAAGAAAAGTTTGCTACGTGTGCCAAAAGTGAGCGTGTAACAGTTCTGTCAGTGCTGCCAAGAAGCTGGAGTATTCGTAAAACAATGCGCGTGTTCGGTGCCTCCCGGTACTTGGTGTGCAAAGCCAAGGACTTGGTTAGAGATCAGGGAATCTTAGCCACTTCGCATCAAAGGGCAGGGAAAACGTTGCCCACAGAAACAGTAAAATTAGTGCGTAGGTTTTATAAACTCGATGAAAATAGTAGAGTTATGCCGGGACTGAAAGATTTCTTGTTGATTAAGGAAGACGGCCGCCGCGTTCACAAACAAAAACGATTGGTTCTGAGCAACCTTAGAGAACTCTACGAAAGTTTCAAAAGTGCTCATCCGAATGTGACCGTAGGATTTTCAAAGTTCGCAGAGCTTCGGCCAAAGCAGTGCGTCCTGGCCGGCGCGTCAGGCACGCACACGGTGTGCGTGTGCGTTACACACCAAAACGTTAAGTTAATGGCTTTGGGCGCGAAGCTTGCTGCTCTGACCAAAAATGAACTTAAATCGTATCGGGATTGCTTGGACAGTTTACTTTGTCAGTCGCCGCGGGCTGACTGCAAGTTAGGAAATTGCGACGAGTGCCGTGAGCGCGATGACGATCTGCGGGACAAATTGGAGAGCGCGTTTGTCGATGCGCATGTGGAGAAGGTGACTCACAAACAATGGGTGTCCAGTGACCGATGCACCTTAGTGGAGTCCACGACATCTGTGGGGGAGTTCATCGATGACTTCATTGAGAAGCTTCGGGATCTACAAGTGCACGACTTCATTGCGAAGGAGCAATCTGCTTTTCTGCAAGAAAGAAAGGTGTCATTAAAGCCAGGGGAAGTGATAGTCGTTGGAGACTTTGCAGAAAATTATGCGTTTGTGGTGCAAGATTGTGCGCAGGCGTTCCATTGGAATAATAATCAGTGCACCCTCCATCCGTTCGTAATTTACAATAACGTTAATGGTGAGCTCGCGCACCTCAGCTATGTTGTGTTTTCTGACTCCCTCACCCATGATACCACGGCAGTGTACGCATTTCAAGTACGTCTTATCAGTTTTATCAAAAAACATATTCCAGATTTTAACCACGTAATTTACTTTTCTGATGGCGCGTCTGCTCAGTACAAAAACCGAAGCAATTTTGTAAACCTGTGCTATCACAAGAAAGACTTCGACGTGACAGCCGAATGGCATTTCTTTGCCACCTCACACGGCAAAGCCCCATGTGACAGCATTGGGGGCACCGTGAAGCGACTTGCCGCCCGCGCCTCTCTGCAGAAGCCCTTCGATAGGCAAATGATGACGCCGATTGACCTGTTTCTCTGGGCGCAGGCTAGCATTAAAAACATCAGCTTTGCTTTCGTGCCAATAGCAGAAATTGCCGCGTGTGGTAAGAAGTTGAAACGTCGTTTCGAGGGACTAAAGACAGTGAAGGGCACCAGAAGTTATCACGCTTATCATCCAACTTCACTGTCATCACTTCGCGTGAAACGATTTTCATTTGCGGAAACGGCAACGCTTGTACGTCTCCGCTAGTCTTGCAGGCTGCTTACCAGCGCGGCAACCAAGGAAACGCCATTGTCGAAAAGGTATGACAACCTTCTCGCACACATCGAGATCGTAGTT
Organism: Nemoura dubitans; assembly: GCA_921293005.1. NCBI lineage: Eukaryota > Metazoa > Arthropoda > Insecta > Plecoptera > Nemouridae > Nemoura > Nemoura dubitans. The sequence continues at coordinate 51,588,887 of OV121074.1, read as the reverse complement.
TTCAAAAATTTCCTGAAATTTTCAGCTTATTACAACATTGCGCAAAGTGGTACACTCCATCAATTACGAAATGTACATATTATAATCCTTTGCTTTTCTAAGCGATTTCAACTTTGGGAATTATTTTCTAAAAAACTACCCAAATGCCCCTCCTAGAAATTGGTACTAGTATATATACATATATCGACTACATTTCCTGAAATTTTCAGCTTCTTACAACATTGCGCAAAGTGGTACACTCACTTCAATTACGAAATGTACCATAAAATCCAATGCTTTTGTATGCGATTTCGAATTTAGAAATTATTTTCTAAAAAACTACCCGAATACCCATCCTAAAAATTGGTAATAGTATAAATGCATCTATTGACAACATTCCCTGAAAATTTCAGTTAATTTAGAGAACGCGCTTTTTTGCTATAGACATTTCTAAAAACATAGATGTATAAAGTGGAATAGTTTTTCTGAATGAATAGGATACAAGTTTTAAGCATTTTTCTAGTGCAGTTTTTTATGCACTTTTCAGTGCATTAAACCAGAGTTCTTTAACTTTATTTGTTCTTGAGATGTTGACGGAAATATGTGATGGTGCGCGCGCGGTCCGCTAAACGAGTGAAACTTTGCAAGGTCATATCTCCCACACCAGTGGGCCTAAAAATTTCAAAAAAGTAGTTTTGTACTCCACTTGAGTAGCACAACGACCACTGAAACTTTGTGCCAGATCCGAGATGTGAAGGTCAATTTTTTTCGCGAGGTGTGCTGGTTTCATGTGTTTCGTCCCATATATGAACAAACTAAATAGATGAGAATTTAAAACACAAGCTGAAACCAATATGGCAGTGTAAAGATGATGACAGGATATCAGTTGGTTCAGGTTGGTGCTCATGTAAGCTACAGTGACCATCGCGCCCCAAGCAGAAAGTATCTTCTTACATAAAATAAGCTATGTAACGTTTGCGTGCCGCTCAGAGATGAAGTGCCTGGACGCCAACGACGAGCTGACGCCGCTCGGCCGCATCCTGGCCAAGCTGCCGATCGAGCCGCGCCTCGGCAAGATGATGGTGCTCGGCTCGCTGTTCTTCTGCGGCGACGCCCTCTCGACGATGGCCGCCAACAGCTCCACCTTCCCCGAGGTGTTCGTCACCGGCACGGATCAGAGGAGGTCAGTGCCGTTTGTGTTGTGTTCGAGTGTTAGTTTAACTACTTGCGATAGGTACACAGTTAAGCATTAATCTGGTCGTCGCTCAATGATATGAGCACATTTCAAGCCTAATTCAAAAGATTAGTTATTATAGTATAGTATACATTATACAATATATCCTAACATGTTTTCTCACGCTGTTATACACGCTGCTCTGGAATGGCTCTCATGTAGACTTTTAATTAATTAATTAATCATTAAATCCAAGACTAGCACTTGCCAAATGTCAATTAGAAATCTTTGAGCCTAAACAGGGGCTACTAACCTATGAACAGTAAATTCCACTCCGATATCTTTGGCTGCCCGCAGATTGTCGTACCAGCAGAAGTCTTTCGCGGGGTCCCGGCACTCCGACCACGTCGCCATGCTGAACGCCTTCCAGGCGTGGGAGGAGGCGCGGATGAACGGGGACTACGCCGAGAGCACGTTCTGCGACCACAAGATGCTGTCACAGCCCACGCTTCGGATCACCTGGGAGGCTAAGGTGGGTCGGAACTCGGGCCAAGGTTGGACGGAACTAGGGGATAGCTGACCCCGTGCCAGATGACCGAGGTCACAGGTTAATGCTTCAGATCACCATGGCTAAAGAAGGCTTTCAAATCAATTTTTACGGCACAGTTCAAGGCCATACTGTTAAAGATTCAAAAGATTTGTCAAACAGATTTGTCAAAAATTCAAATATCATTGTTCAAGTACCTATGTTCAATGTTGCATATTAAAATTAAATACATGTTTATAGGGGATCTTTTTCTTTTTCTTTCAACACTTAGCCCTCAAATTGCTATATTATTGTCATAAATAAACCAATTTTGAGTTGTTACTATCTAGCAATGGCACACGAAACTGCTTAGCAAAAAATGGCTGTCGTTTGTTTACACTGTGGGTACCTGAAAATTGGAATGGCAACTTCAACAGAGTAGCCTTGATTCATCAGTGAAAATAGGTCTCTTTCATTATTTTTCAATTTTTGCCATCATAAAAATAATTTTTCAACCAAACTTGCAAAACGTGTGTGGCTTTTTCAAAAACAAAAACAAATTAAAAAGTAGGTCCCAAATTATAGGAACCTGAACACTTTGGGCAACCAATCGACACCGTTCAAATCTCAAAGCCCCCTCAGTAAATTTTAAGAAAGCTCCATTAAATCATCATCATCATCAATGGACAATGACTGACCGTGCCGTGTGATGCTCGCCCACAGAACCAGCTGAAAGGCCTGCTGATGTCCGCCGAGTTTCCCGAGGAATCCATGACGCCGCAGTGCTTCAACTACAACGGACAGGACGCCAAACTGGACATGGCGGTGGCGCTCATGTGCATGGGTCTCTACCCGAACGTGTGCTTCCACAAGGAGAAGCGCAAGGTGCTCACCACCGAAGCCAAGACGGCACTCATTCACAAGACCTCTGTCAACTGCAGCAACATGGAGCAGACCTTCCCGTTTCCGTTCTTTGTGTTCGGAGAGAAGGTTGGTATTTTATTTTATTACATTTATTATTACTTAGCTTAGACATGGGAATCAGTTGCTAATATAGCAAAAGCTGCAGGTTAAATGTACAAAATTTCAATACAAATTTCAGGTCAAGTGAGGTAATGCAGTTGGATATTTTGCTGAAGTGTTTATGACTTGATAGTCGATGACTTGGTTCAAGTAACGGCTATGGGCCATGGACTTTACAAATTCAGAATCTGCAGTTCATTCCATTTGACATGCGTTTCCTTTTTTTGTTGCTGGAAACAATCTTTAGCTGATTAGTTTCCATTTCCAGTGGCCTCTGCTCAAAACTAATTCTCATCTTAGTCATCTACATTGACTAGATTGCGTACCTAACTAAAATTACACATGTGTACTCTGGTGTATATTTAGGAACACAACAGCAGGTTTCAAGTTGAAATCAAGTCTCTGTTGTGTTAATAATTTAATTAGACGTGAACCAAAAGAATGAAGCTAGTAGCTGACCGCGTTTGCATTGTCGGCAGATCCGCACGCGCGCCGTGTCGTGCAAGCAGATGACGATGGTGACGCCCGTGCACCTGCTGCTGTTCGGCTCACGCAAGGTGGAGCTCGTCGAGGGCGGCGTCGTGCGTCTCGACAACTGGATCAACCTCGAGATGCGGCCCGAGACGGCAGCCGCGATCGTCGCGCTGCGCCCGGCGCTCGAGTCGCTCGTCATCCGCACGTCGCAGGTTAGGCCGGGCGTCGGCAAGCGATTTTGCTCCGGGTCCGAATTCGACATGTGAATTTTCGCGGGCGACATGTATTTTTATAACAAACGGTCTTTGATAGCACTGTCCAATACTCTGGCAATGCAATCTACCCAACGTTTTGCAGTCTTTGGAGTCTCTGTTACCAAATACTTGTCTGAATTCTGTGATCTGTGCATGCTTGCTTAGTAATGAGTACCTAATGACTAATGATGAGTAATGAGTAATGACTAACGAGTAATGGCCGTGTAATAAGTGTGCCTACTTCTGGGCTAGTGCTCCCATCCCAGCCACTCTCTTCGTAGTTTTTACTTTTAAGTGGTTACTACTAGAGATGTCGGCAGGTACGAAAAATTGTACCCGGGTACCCGTGGCCAGTACCCGGGTACCCGTGGCCAGTACCCGGGTACCCGTGGCCAGTACCCGGGTACCCGTGGCCAGTACCCGGGTACCCGTGGCCAGTACCCGGGTACCCGTGGCCAGTACCCGGGTACCCGTGGCCAGTACCCGGGTACCCGTGGCCAGTACCCGGGTACCCGTGGCCAGTACCCGGGTACCCGTGGCCAGTACCCGGGTACCCGTGGCCAGTACCCGGGTACCCGTGGCCAGTACCCGGGTACCCGTGGCCAGTACCCGGGTACCCGTGGCCAGTACCCGGGTACCCGTGGCCAGTACCCGGGTACCCGTGGCCAGTACCCGGGTACCCGTGGCCAGTACCCGGGTACCCGTGGCCAGTACCCGGGTACCCGTGGCCAGTACCCGGGTACCCGTGGCCAGTACCCGGGTACCCGTGGCCAGTACCCGGGTACCCGTGGCCAGTACCCGGGTACCCGTGGCCAGTACCCGGGTACCCGTGGCCAGTACCCGGGTACCCGTGGCCAGTACCCGGGTACCCGTGGCCAGTACCCGGGTACCCGTGGCCAGTACCCGGGTACCCGTGGCCAGTACCCGGGTACCCGTGGCCAGTACCCGGGTACCCGTGGCCAGTACCCGGGTACCCGTGGCCAGTACCCGGGTACCCGTGGCCAGTACCCGGGTACCCGTGGCCAGTACCCGGGTACCCGTGGCCAGTACCCGGGTACCCGTGGCCAGTACCCGGGTACCCGTGGCCAGTACCCGGGTACCCGTGGCCAGTACCCGGGTACCCGTGGCCAGTACCCGGGTACCCGTGGCCAGTACCCGGGTACCCGTGGCCAGTACCCGGGTACCCGTGGCCAGTACCCGGGTACCCGTGGCCAGTACCCGGGTACCCGTGGCCAGTACCCGGGTACCCGTGGCCAGTACCCGGGTACCCGTGGCCAGTACCCGGGTACCCGTGGCCAGTACCCGGGTACCCGTGGCCAGTACCCGGGTACCCGTGGCCAGTACCCGGGTACCCGTGGCCAGTACCCGGGTACCCGTGGCCAGTACCCGGGTACCCGTGGCCAGTACCCGGGTACCCGTGGCCAGTACCCGGGTACCCGTGGCCAGTACCCGGGTACCCGTGGCCAGTACCCGGGTACCCGTGGCCAGTACCCGGGTACCCGTGGCCAGTACCCGGGTACCCGTGGCCAGTACCCGGGTACCCGTGGCCAGTACCCGGGTACCCGTGGCCAGTACCCGGGTACCCGTGGCCAGTACCCGGGTACCCGTGGCCAGTACCCGGGTACCCGTGGCCAGTACCCGGGTACCCGTGGCCAGTACCCGGGTACCCGTGGCCAGTACCCGGGTACCCGTGGCCAGTACCCGGGTACCCGTGGCCAGTACCCGGGTAGCCGTGGCCAGTACCCGGGTAGCCGTGGCCAGTACCCGGGTACCCGTGGCCAGTACCCGGGTAGCCGTGGCCAGTACCCGGGTACCCGTGGCCAGTACCCGGGTACCCGTGGCCAGTACCCGGGTACCCGTGGCCAGTACCCGGGTACCCGTGGCCAGTACCCGGGTACCCGTGGCCAGTACCCGGGTACCCGTGGCCAGTACCCGGGTACCCGTGGCCAGTACCCGGGTACCCGTGGCCAGTACCCGGGTACCCGTGGCCAGTACCCGGGTACCCGTGGCCAGTACCCGGGTACCCGTGGCCAGTACCCGGGTACCCGTGGCCAGTACCCGGGTACCCGTGGCCAGTACCCGGGTACCCGTGGCCAGTACCCGGGTACCCGTGGCCAGTACCCGGGTACCCGTGGCCAGTACCCGGGTACCCGTGGCCAGTACCCGGGTACCCGTGGCCAGTACCCGGGTACCCGTGGCCAGTACCCGGGTACCCGTGGCCAGTACCCGGGTACCCGTGGCCAGTACCCGGGTACCCGTGGCCAGTACCCGGGTACCCGTGGCCAGTACCCGGGTACCCGTGGCCAGTACCCGGGTACCCGTGGCCAGTACCCGGGTACCCGTGGCCAGTACCCGGGTACCCGTGGCCAGTACCCGGGTACCCGTGGCCAGTACCCGGGTACCCGTGGCCAGTACCCGGGTAGCTATGTTCCGTTCCGTGCCTCGTAGACGCAATGTTAAATTTCTACCGCATGTTTAGCATACTAGGAGCATCAAATCGCTGTCAGGGGCGCTGTCAAATGGTCTGTGGGCCACGCTCGTAGAGCGCTTGTTCCAAGAGCGAAAGGTCATGCGTTCGATTCCACGCCAGGGCGAACTTTTTGTTTTTTCGAAAAACGGTTTGTTAATTCATAACAACATCTTATTTACACGCATTTGCATAGTCTTTTGCTTTGTATTCATTTTAGTAACTAGATTCGTTGACATTTCTTTGTTTACCTGCGGACTCTATCATATTTTTTTCGGGCATGTACTGAAAAAAAAATTTGGCCCCGAACACATTACCGTACGTTGTCCTTCAGTGTACCCTAGGTAATTTTTTTAAGGATGGCCCCGGTCCAATTGCCCAAAAAGCCAATCTAAATGTGGGAAATTTAACATTGCGTCCTCGAGGCACGAAACGGAAACACGCACCCGGGTACCCGCGCGGGTACCCGGGTTAGCTAAAAACTTTAAAAAAAAAAAAATTTTTTGAAAAAAAAAATTTCATATTTCAAAAAAAAAATGTGTGTGTGTACCAACATGGAATATTGTAACTTGCAGGGTTGTTCCGAGATAGTGTTGTAATTTGCGTGGACAAGAGGTTTATAAAGAAGTCAGCATAATATTATCAGGCATGATTTTTATCTTTATTACCCCAATAAAAGAAGCAGTCAATCATGCTTGTGAGTGGTGAAGCTCTATAAAGAGATTAGGTGGCATAAACAAACTACCCTAACCCCACACTCAGCTTGGGCTTTGGCGACAGCCAATAAATCACTAGAATTGAGGAAACATAGAAAGGGACATGTCTAGAAAGGTTCAAGTGGCTCCAGGCCACTGCACTCTGCATGCCTTGGGCCATAAGCTTGACCTTGCTCTGACCATGCTTCAACCATGCTCGCGGTACAAATCAACCCATACATAGTGACTTGTACAGTCGCACACAGAATTATATTTTTCAAAAAAAAAAATTTTTGGATTTGAGCGGTTCCGCGGGTACTGATTTGTACCCAGGTACCCACCGACATCTCTAGTTTATCGACAAAATCAATGGGATATGGTAAATAAATTTCCTGGCAGAGCGAGTTAATTCTCTGCTACGGCACTGCCAATCATAGTTTAAATGGTACCTACTACCTATCTTTGGCAATGCTGAGATTGTTTGTCAGGGCTTCTCAGAAGTGCCATCTTGGGTTACGTTCACTGCGATTAGGTTACTCTGACTATGCCATTCTCGGATTCAAGGTTAATGAATATAATTAACAACGGGGATTTCACCTTTCAATCAGAATGGATAACCAAATGGCAAAACCTAGCGGTTGTTTGATCATCGTCCTGTCTGCACTTCAAAATGAGTGGCCACTGATGGGACGTCTCGTTGCGTTGTGTTGCAGGATCCGGCCAACATCCTGGAGCCTTCTCCGCTGGACTCGAAGGTTTTGAACGTGATCCGCGAGCTGTGCAAGCTTGAGGCCGGTCGGCACGGAATGGAGGCCCTGCCGAGGGGAGGGTGAGTGACTTGTATGGTTCTACGTTTTGGGATTTGCCGCTTGAGTGCAAGAAAACAAGTCTGTAGACTGTTTTCAGTCTGGTTCAGCCACTTTTGTGAAACCTTTCCCAAGCCCAATGTTACTAAAAAACCAGTTATTTGACAAACTGCCAAATTGGCTACTTTTTCATGTCCCCACAGCCACTAAAAGTAAGTTGTGAACCACGCCTCAGCTTTGAAATTTGTGAGCGGTGGTGATCAGTGGATTACCTATTCGTTTTATTAACAACTTCGGATATAAGAACAGAACAAATGCAAATGTTACCAGCATATGGTTTCAACTAAAGGGTAATGTTATCGTAGCATCTTTGGTACTCCAAAATTGAATCCTTATCTTAACCGTACCTTGCAGGTGAACGGAATGCCAGATTTCAATTGCAGATTTCTAACCAGAAGATTTTCCGTAGCCATTATCTATATCGGCACACCACAGCCCATCAAAGTATCCTCTATTTGTGATGCCCGAAAGACGCTTTGGTTGTCCAGTTGGTTCCCATTCAGGTAGGAGTCAGGACTCAGGACTCTGACTGTCGTGTCGCTTGCAGGTTCCAGAGTCGGAGACCGCCACGACCGTGGCAAGGCGGCGACGGCGGGCCGCCGAACAAGTTCATGCGCGGCTCGGGCGGCTTCAGGGGCGGAAACTTTGGGGGCGGAGGCTACAGGGGGGGAAACTTTGGGGGCGGCGGCTTCAGAGGAGGCAGGGGCGGGTATGGAGGGGGCGGCGGCGGATACGGCCGTGGGTTCAGGGGAGGCTATTGATCACGTTCTCGCCGGTTGACTTAACTGCGCCAATTCATTCCTTGAGTGTTCCAAAATCGTGTAACTGATTAGCACTTGGTGCAATTTTACACAGATTTTCTGAAATATAGGAATACATTCAGTTTTTTTTTTAAATATCAGATTTCTGAAATTTGGTAGTGTAGGCTTTGTTGGCTTTGTGTGTACCTAATAGTAATACATATTTCTTTGCAATAAACTGATATGATTTTTTATATGTTTCTGGTGTGTAGTATACCTTCCTGTACAGTTCCTGATGCAGTGGTTTATAAAGTAAGCAATAAGTAGGTAGGTAACCATAGAACAATTGGCAGTGATATTGAAAACAAATTATTTTGAAATCACAAAGCCTGAGCAGCTTTACTGGGTGGGTGGAAACATTTTACTTTTTTCTTCCTTTTCGGCCCCAGGACGGGGATGGTGCAATCACTAGACCCATTGTGCCATTCTCAGATGAAGAGACACGAGTATGATGAGAGGAAATTGTTACTGGTTTAAGCAGATACCGGTTTAAGCAGGGCCGAATCCGTTTACCCGTCCCATGTACGGGTCGCTCGGCCTCTCGTCTCCCCGGAGATCCCCTTGTCCCACCCGGCGAAGCAGGGAGAATGTGTGACCGAATAACTCAGTTGGTGGAGCACCTGCCCGGCAAGCAGGAGGTCCCGGGTTCGTATCCCGGTTCGCGTGCACATTTTTCCAGCATCGCCTCCCTTCCATCAGTTGCATACTGGTATTTACTTAAACCATTAACAATTTCCCTGCAATGCATTGTTCCCTGCATTGCATTGCAGCATTGCATTGTGTTGCTGCATTGCATTGTTCCGTGGGCACGTTTCAAGATTGTAATCTTCATGGCACAAAATCTTTAACTGACTTGTGATACCTAATTGTTATCTAGCTCTGGGAAAAATCCAAGTAGCTAATAGGAAATAAACTGTTAAAAATAACAATTTTGTTTATAAAAATTATGACTAAACAAATGCTGCAGCTGTTGAAAGTTCTCAAGAGTACCTTTTTAAAACTACAAAGAAATGGTACATCAATGTGCATTGGCATACAGATCTTTGGTGCTACCTTCCAAGTTACGAAATGTTAGGGTCTAAGATTAGGTGGGGCCAAACAATAACGGTTGGCGGGGGGAGGAGGGGGGGTATTGTTCAATCTACAGAAATGAGTGGCTCTGTAAAGTATATTTTTCGATAAAAACTTGCAATTTGATACTTGGAACATGGCAGTTTTATTGTCCAGCGTACAAGCAGACGAGTAGTTTTTTTATTTTTTTTATTTCGGGGATACTGCATTTTCATTTCAGGGATAGGTGCATGGCTTAGACTTCAACCGGAATCGGGGGGGGGGGGGGGTCTGGGGTGACAGGACCCTCAACAAGAAGGTGGGTCCGGGAGCACAACCCCCGGGAAAATTGTGGACAATCAAGGTTATATTCAAGCACGTGTTTCAGAAAATTATTTGGGATGGGCCCAGGCCTACGCTCGCCCTCTCCCCTGCGAAGACCTATGAATAAAACCCAGTGAAAAATCATGTCAATAGTTTTCATCAAAGCAATATTGCTAGAAAAGGGAATTCTGAATGTGATACTGCGTGGCTCCTTCTTGATTTGCACAAAAATGTTTCAGGGTAAATTCACGCAAGAATAGCGTGGTAATTGGAGCAACTAAAGTAAAAAAAAACGGAGTTCGCTTGAGGGCCTTTGTGGGTTGATTGCCCAAGCGCTGGAGTTACAGTAGATGCGCATAGAAAAGTCCTGTTAACCCTGCAAACACAATTACCGTTCAAAACCCAAAAATCGGAATCTTCGCACAATGCACATTCCTTCCCCTGTCCGCCTGAGTGCTAGGCATCCCGCCACTCTTGTGTGTATCATGGGTGGTTTCTATAAAGACAGGCGTTGCCGCCACTTTCTCAACATTTGAGGGAACAACGCCGAGTGACGTTTGTAGCGCCGCAAGGATTGTTAAAAGGGGAAGAATTTAACGGGGAGTCCATTATACACCCTTGTTTTCTCCTCAAACCAAAACGGATGGAGATATTAACGATTGAACGTTAGAAAATAAAACATTTTGAACTACCTTTCTTTTCGGCCCCCCGAAGTGTATAATTAGGGGTGGAATTACGTAGCGATTTCAATGCGCGCCCGTTTCACTGTCAAGCCAAAACTGTTGAAGTTATAGTCACGCTTCTAAGCTAGAAATCGATAAAGTGGGTCTGAGTAGCCCATTGAGTTCAACCACCCCTTCGGCCAAAGGATGTTCCAAAATCTTCAAATTCGTCCGACTGATGCGTCATATTCCATCGGTATTTTTCAAAATTTCATGGTCAAATTTCCAACTTTCTATTTTTGGCTCACTTAAGAGATGTTGCTAGGGGTAGAATTTGAAGGGGAGTCCAACGCTCCCCCTGTCTCGTAAGGTCAGAACTGAAAATGTTCATGATTGAAAGAAAAAAATTGCGTCTTTTATACTAACTGTTCTCGTCACTAAAGGGATGGAAATAGGGGAAATAGCTGGAAATATAGTCCAATGCACACTCCTGTTTCCTTCTCAAGTAAAATCTGGGGAAGTTATTCTTGAGCAAAAAGCAAAACAAAACACTATTTCACATCCGTGTAGATAAGGCCGAATTTGATCTCGGTCCTGCAGTGGAGTATGCAGGGACCGAATTCTCACTAACTGATTGCAGCAATCAACAGCAATCAACAGAGTGGAAAGCAGTCCGCCACGTTACTGGTGAACACAGAAGATGGTGCAAGAATAAAAACGTACCCTACATAAGCATCAGCAAAGCCACCCAAGACTTGAAATGGGGAGCGCTGGAGACGCAGAATGGCGACTTACAACATTTCAGCATATTGGGGCAAAATAGCAAGATATATGTCAGGACCAGGGTTCCATGGGAGAAGGGATCATGACTTGAAGTTGGTATAATACAAACATCGGACGCATTTCATTTCTCGAAAGAGCTATTCGACAGGGGAATGCTCTTCCAGCGATATTTCAGCCCATCCCGAGGGATGGCAAGAAATTAAGGAACTTGATAAATATTGCACTGGCACAACCACCGAAGAAATATTATGATGTGAAATATTGTAATTCCCGAGTTTTAAAATAAACAAATATAAAATACCTCCGCGTAACGAAGCCTGCTCCCACTTGATACGCCACGTGAAGGTGGGGAAACGATCTACCTTCGAAAGAATCAGATTCGAATACTAAATTAGTTCAAAAATATAAAATCAGAATTTATGTCGTATTTCATTTCAATAAAAATGTAGTTTTATTTTACTGTAATAAAATATTTGTTTAAATGCCTCACCTAAACCTAAGATGCAATAATCTGATTAAATTATATGGTGGATCCAAAATACAATTACCCTGGGTCTTATCAACCTGCCATCCATAACACCTCACCTATGCCTGTCACTGTAGCATGGAATTCTCTTTGCTGCTCAACTAGATAAAATCACAAATTATTTACTCTTGATCACATGAATGATGTGTTTTTATTGCAAACCAATAATATTTATGTAGTAAAGAGGTTGGTGCCTCTCGTAGCAAAGTGGGGCAAATGGCTATTGGGAGTTAAAACCCACATAATTATTTGAGCGCCCATATTTTGTTTCAGTCTCATTTCAATACTCCAAATAAAAATTTACCTGTACACACAAAAGCACACAATTCACTGCAACTGCAGGACAGAATGGCCATGGTTTGTATCTAAAAAAATACAAACATGACTTATTAATTGTTTATTAAATTAAACAGGTACAGTTCAGTAAATTACATAGTTCTCATACCCATTACCAGGGGCATGTTTTCGTATTTCGTGCTGTGCCGAGTGCATTCGGGTCTAACGATTTTACAAAATAAATAATTAATAAGAAACAAAAATGACTCTCGCAATCATTAGCTCACAATCCATGCGTGGTGTTGGTCCCTATTTTAAACAATGCTACTAACTAGTAACTGATGCGATTTATTTGTAAACAAAACCACCAGCAGGTGATACCCAAAATGCTTGGTGACAATATAATTAAGAATGATTAATTAATTTACAATACATACCTACAGTACAAGTTGTGAATGTACCTAAAAAGACCCTTCAAGGGCTGAAGATAAATGTAGTTCATAGGTAAAGGATTAAAATTCATTCTCATAGGCCAGTTATGTGAAAGAGAAACATCATCATACCAAGCCTATCAAAACATCAAACCTAAGTCAATCACAATTCGTTTCGGATCAGTGGTTGCGTCCGTGGGGACAACATCAATCATACTCGTGGCTGCTTTCGCGCTTTGCCAGGAGGTTGTCTTTCTCTTCATCGGAGTCTTCGTCCTCGAGCGGCACCATCTTGTGCGAGATCTTTGTGATTCCCTCCGTCAAGCCTGTCTGGCTCACGCTGAAACATTGCAATAGTGGGTACATTCGGTTATTCGCCTAGTTATTCGCCCTGTTCGTAAAGTTACAGTAAAAATCCGTTCCGGAATAGTGACTTTTCGCTCAAAACGCAGTTTCGTTATTTCTGTTTTGTTAGTTTCCAAAGCGACCAAAACGATTGGTGTTTGAGATTCAACGTTTTGTGCATTATCAAGAAAGCGTGCTATTTTAAACATCTTAATGTGGTTGACATTTGACTTCTCCACTCTCTTTCGTCTGAAACTATGAATTAAGGTAGTTACCTTAATACATAATATGTATGAATCACTCAGGTTAGTAAAGTTGTTAATTTCTAGTGAATTAGAAGTTTGCAATTTTCTCTCTACCTACATATCCTACAGCCTGCGTTCCATTTTTAACCGTACATTTGGTGGCGTACCTACATGATGTGATGAACAAAACAATCAACCAATCAGAGTTCTGTGCAATTAAACGAATGCACCCAAATACTTCAAATTGCATCTATTGAGGCATTTTCTGACTCAACAGAAGTTTTAGTCTGTGTTTTTGTTTCAATCTTTTGAAACAATTAATGTGGAATGGACAAATCGGCCACTGCTTGAATTAAAAATTACTACTTGCTTAAAAGGGGGAGATCACTCCCGGATTTGGGTTTTAGTATGTCGCTTCCTATCAGCATGTTGAGATATATCAAGAGCTAGATAAATATGCAAATCTCCCTGCAATGCTATACCTACACATTATTATAACTTGATAAGTTTGGTCAAAAAACTATTTTAAAGTTGGCTAAAGAGCACAATTAGCACATTTTTTTCTATTTACTGAGAGATGTCGGCAGGTATCCTGTTTCAAATCGGGACCTGCAGAACTGATTTTTTTTTACACGGGTCCAATTTTCGGATACCGCCGACATCTCTAAAACAGACCAAAGTTTATATCTGGTTCAAGGCCATATCTACCGTTGAAGTACGCAATCTAAAATTCTAGTAAGTTGCAGAGATACGACATACAACTGGGTGCCAATGGATGACCCTTTTTTCAATTTTTTCTTTTCACTTTTGTGTAAAAACTAAAAAGCCAAAAATCAACATACTTAGGGTGGGTCATTTTTTAAATTCCTGGAGAATTTTTTTGAAAAAAGGCCAGTCACTAAATTTCACACCTTTTGTCTCCAACATACTTGAAAATTGGACTTTAAATGTATGACCTTGAACTATGTACAGAAATTTGGTCTGAATTTTTGCCATCGTTAATTTCTATATGACTATGTTATATAGGAGGATGCTTATCACGGCATTAAATGACGATACATTGACTATGCTCCTGTGGACTACTCACACAATGTCCATTTCGTCGTCCTCGTCGTCGCTGGCGCTGAGCGCAAAGTACGGGTTGGCGGCCGCCGGCCGGAACTTGTACCCGGTGAGCACGAAGAACACGTACGTGGCCATCTCGCGGAACATCTCGTCCAGCCACTCGTACTGGAACGGCACCGTGATCTGCGCAGGGAAACAACGGTTGGCTGTCACGAACTTTTTTGAAAACAATTCTACTCCGTTAGGATTTTCATGCGGTTAACATTTCCCACAGCCCTCTAGCAGCATAATAGCCATAAGAACCAAAGGATAATAGTTTAAGTTAGAAGACTGTGCAATGGTAAGCTCAAAAAAATCCCGGTGTAACTAGATACATTCAAATTTTGAAAATATTTTCTCAAATTTTCCATTTTAGCATATTTCAGCAATACCTTTCAAACATGGTATTGCTTGCAAGGAAGTTTTCAAATCAAAACAAAACGTGGGACATCAGGCTTCACTGTGCATTTCATGCTTAGTTTGAAATCCAAATTTTAAACAAATTCTATTACCAATGTCGTTCTTTTGTTTGGCCCGTAGACCACAAAGAATACACGCATTGAACAAACAAACATTAAACTTGGTCACAGTCACAAAAGGGGATGAATGAGTATTTGTTATAATTTATAATTTATTTCTACGGCTCTCACAAATAACTTATTTCAAAGCTTCTTTGTCAGAACAGAATGCTCACCTTCAGCAAGTACACGATGATCCTCGTGAAGTAGATGTAGCAGACGATCATGATGTAGAAGTGGCGGAACAGCTTGAGCTTGCGCAGGTTGATGGCAGCCTTGCCATCTGTGTGCGACGCTTCTTGCAGGTGCCGGATCGACCTGGAAACATCGGGCATCATCGACAATCAGATAATATTATACCAGCTTCAGGGAAAGCCTCAAAATCTTCAGGGTCTGGCTGGCGATTATGTACATTTTTTGCAGCCGGAATCTAGGGATAATACTCGGTAACTAGTGCCATTTCGATGTTATTTTTTCCCGAAACTTTACAAAAATATGGAGCGTGATGAAACCAAGCCTTTCTGAAATTTTCAGGCTTCTAAGACTATCTGTCTTCTTATCATTAATAATATCTTAAAACTTGTTTTGAAGAAAAATTGTGTGATTTTGAAACAAAACTCAGTCAAAATATTTTTGAAATAACATTTCCTTGATCCTTCATAACGAAATAGTGATTTCACGCATTGGCCCTTTGTTCTCGACGTTCTGCCTTCACCCGTTTACCCGCTACACACCGCTACACTCATCTTCAACGGAACACTTTCAAAAATCGCCTAAATGAGCTCTAAATGAGCCCTTAGCATCGATTATGAAACGATACCAATGAATTCTTGCTCGGTAAAAGGTTGGGTCCCGAAACAGCGCGCACTCTTTTGCTATGCAGAGTTTTTTTTCCAGCGATTTTGGAGCACATTTAGGCCCTGTTTTCTCTTTTCGATTAAGGGTCTGCACCACTAATTTTTAGCGATCACCCTCTACGGAATTGTAAACAAAAATAATTTTGTTGCGGTTTTTAGTTGCGTCGAGAGGAGGATGCGGAGGATTATAGCCGAGCCAGAAGTTTGGAGCACGGATTAATTTTTATGACTCCACTTTTGAAAGTCAGAAAGTCTTGTAGAATGGCCATTTGGTGCACGAAAACTTTGATTCAACATCGATGAAAATCGGCTATTGATATCGAATCCAGTCGTATAAATTATCACACCAAAAACTTTAAAATGTGTGTTTTTCAAATTTGACTGCATGTGTTTATGCTGACATCGCGATTCATTGAACATTTTTGTTGCATTTATCTCGGAGATGTTGATTCTTTTAACTAGGACCGTTATTTTAAGCTGCTATAAGCGGATTATATGCAAAGAGCCCTCTTAATAGTCGTGGACGTTTGATCCAATAGTGCTCGTGCCTGTGGCATGTCTCTCGTACCTATGAATTGGGCAGGCTACTCACCACACAACTGGGAAGAGAATCGCACCGCAGCAGATCAAATCAACGAGGATGAAAATGTCGCGCCAAGTTCTGTGCTCGATCGCTCCCTCCTCGGACTCTTCGATTATTATTTCGGCAACGTTTGCCAACACCTGGAAGAAATGCAATGTGCCGAATAGAGAGTCAACTTATTGAAGGTAGGGTGTTTAATGAATAAGTCAATCCAATGGGTAGGAATAAAGCAAGGAACAAGATATTTGGAAAAAAAGTAGCAAGAAAATTTGAAAATTGTGTAGCCATTTTTGTAAAGTCTTGTCCAGTTGTGAGGTTTTAATGAAAAGCTCTCACATCAAATGCTTATTATTGATCGTTGTTATTACCAAGATTACTTCCTTTATTATGCCAAAACCAAAACGTCAACTCAGCATTTAGTTTTTGCCAGAGGGTGAACCCTCTGGCAATGTCACACTCCTTCATCACAGAAAATGTACTAATAAGATCGAGTAATGTAACATGCGTGCAAGTAACAGGGCTGGATTTTGGAAAACTGGGAAAGTACAATATCAAGAGTAAATCTGTTCATGCAGGATTCAAAAGACCTAGCTTGGATTTCAAAGATTGCTAGCCAATTTTACAGGAAAATGCTAGCATAGCAAGCGAAACGTGCAACCATTCTGACACGCTGGTAAACATAAGGGCAATCATACCTGCAAGGGAATGACTATCATGAAGATCTTCTTCTCTTTCTCGGCTAAAATGTGCTTGATAAACGTCCATCCGGTTCCAACAAGCACAATCGTAATGAACAGCACCGCGCCTTTCATTCTGCAAAAAAACATCCGCTCGCTTGTAGCCCTCCTGTCGACTCTCATTGCAGGAGGAGCTGGTAGACCCTGTTATCTTGAAATCTTAGACCCTGTTGGAATCTTGACTCAGATATGCAATACAAGTTTGAAATATGTCACAAACTAATCTGGAGACCATGAGAACTTGGCAGTCCAAGCAGCTCATATGTTGCCAGTGTAAGAGCTTGTTTGCAAACAGCAGAGGCATGTACAAAGTCTAAGCTTTCACAGTCCACAGTTTTTAAGATTAGGTTCTCTTGCACCTATCTAACTTTA
This sequence comes from Nemoura dubitans, assembly GCA_921293005.1. NCBI lineage: Eukaryota > Metazoa > Arthropoda > Insecta > Plecoptera > Nemouridae > Nemoura > Nemoura dubitans. The sequence goes on along the minus strand of OV121074.1, from coordinate 51,571,816 downwards.
CATTATTTCAACATCTCATTAATGGAAATGGAAAGTAGTACCCAGATTACAAGCTGAATCTCTATTTAGGGGCAATGATTGTAAGAACTAAATATTTTGCATTAAGGGGACAGGCTACCTCGCTGCCAGATGCGAGCAGCTGCGAGATAGCGCGAACGCAGTCTCACGAGTATGCGCTTTTTTACTCAACCGTGAGAGATAAACTATTCAAGTAAGCGAGGAAGTTGTGATAGCGAGGAAGTTGTGCTAGTTGAGCGAGGAAGGAGATTAAAATTGAGAAAAAGGGTCCGTTACCGAGTACCGACACAGATTGATTCTTAATGTGCAACTTCCTTGCTTTCTTCAATAGTTTATCTCTTACGGTTTAGTAAAAAAGCGCATACTCGTGAGACTCTGCATTCGCGCTATCTTGCAGCTGCTCGCATCTGGCAGCGAGGTAGTCTGGCCTCTTAATTTGGCATTTGGACATCAATTTAAAACATGTATTTATATGGAGATTGGAGTGATGAAGCATCCACATAAATCCATCTGCGGCCTGATCATGTCTCAAAAGCAACTACTCACAGATGAGTGATGTAGTACAGGATCGCCCAGGCAGCAACATGCTGCCCTTCTGTCTGGATGAAGTGGAAGTTAATCCCGTGGAACATCAACGACAGCGACTTCAGGTACACCAGGACAACCATCAGGTAATGGATCTTGAATACTGGATGTCTGCGGAAATAAATCAACAGTGCACCCGGTAAATTGATTTGTACTTTCCTAAGTTATCCATGCCATAAAAAGAATAGGTACTGAATAAATCATAACAGTAGCATTAGAACATTACTCTAAGCCCTAACAGTACATAAAATACTAATAGAGAGGTAGATTTTTCTTATATATATATTATATATATATATATATATATATATATATATATATATATATATATATATATATATATATATATATTCCCCTAGTACAGATTGTATTAGATTCAGTAGGTAGGTTTTAAATTGGGGGGGAATTTAACGCCTACAATTATTTTTGTTTGTGGCCGATGGTGCAAAATCAAAGAAGCACATACTTGCTTGTTCGCAGAATGAAGACCCAAAAAGAGCCAGACAAAAAGAAGAGCAGTGAAAGCATGAAGTACAACGCCGGGAGAGGCATTTCGCCAGCCGACAGATAGTTTTCTCGGTTCTTTTCTTCAATCTCGATCTGAAAAACAATTACAGACGATGTTGCAGAGACAAGTAGGTTTCTACTCTGGGTGTCAGGGGGTCAATTTGCGTGCAGAACCGCATTGTCTGGTTTAAGTGAAATAGAAATTTAAGTGAAAGAGATTTGATATGTAAATTTAAATGATTTTATAATTAAGCAATGCAAAAATCGCTGTATTCTTACAGTGAAGTCGAGCGCAACTTGTGAAGCTGGATCCTTATAGTTCGGGCAGCTGTGGAAGTACAAGTTGTAGAGACCTTGTTCGCTTTCAGTAGCCACATACATCACAAACTGAAAGAACAAACGTTAGGATCAAAATCGTTTGATTAAACATTAGACCCATTATTTGATTTCCCCGGCCAGATTTGGAAGCTATCGCACAAAGCTCGCTGACACTCACCTTTGTGCTGTAAGACGAGACCCCTGTCGCATCCCTCGTTACTGTAATGGGAATCTGCAATTGCGAACAGCTGAGACTGTTCCCGAGTTGCGGCTGCTCGCCCAAGTTTCGCTTCCTCCGTTGCCGTAGAATCGTTGAATCACCGAAATGGTTGGCCAAGTAGTTTCGTTTCGACCGTACAATTGCTGGCATGTCACTCTTGTCCTTGTAAATGTGCACTGTCTTTAGGTCTTGGCTACAATTCACTCGGAGCCTAAAAACATTTGTTCTGTGATAGATTATTCGAGTAGGTAGGTACGTGACAGCATCTATTGATAGGTAGGGAATTGATGGTATTCTGCCCCATAAAAATAATAATATTTATTAAAATTCAAACTGTAGGTAGTATGGGTAGGTACTTACATTTTCTTCTCGGGGTCAATTATGAAGTATATTACATCCCCTTGTTGGTTGAAATTGGGGTGCTCCAGTAAACAGCCATCCTGGTGGCTATCCAGGTAAGGGTTCATGGCGTCGCTCAAAGTCCGGTCCAACGTGAATCCAAACTGCAAACAAGAAACCCATGCTTGCTCTCCAGTGCTCAGCTCTGCTTCCTCAGATTTACAGCACATCCAGCATTCCTATGTGAAACACAGTGTTTACTACCACCAAAATAGGTTCCCACATTCATATACCTACAAACAACTGTGTACAAACTATAAAGGTCAATCTGCATGATCCACATTGAGGGTTTTTAAGATCACAACTGTCGACAGTCATCCAAAGGTTTTAAGATGGGTTAAGGAGCGTTGAGCGTTGACATAAATGCTTTTTCAGTCACAGTTAACATTTTTAAACCCATCCGTGGGAAGGAAGATATGAAGGCAGCAGTCTCGCAGCACATAATACAGGAGACAGAAGTAGGTACTACCTACTGATGGGTTGCAAGAATCTTCCAAAATTCAAAGCTCTAAGTAATGTGCATGGAATCCAAACACATAATTAAAGAATACTAGTGCATTCAGCCTTTGTGGGCAGCACTGATCATTTAGTACCAAAGAAATCCTTCAAATCTAAGCACAATGAAAGCGTACCAATCCCTTGTCTGCTGGTGGGGTAGCCTTCAGGTTGGTTAAATTAACGGCTAGATAGCCACCTTTGTAGAATCCAAAAGTTGTAAGCGCAATATATTTCCGGACATCACTCTGTAAAAGGAATTATAAGTATGAACGTTAATATTGTATTATATTTCAAAATAAAAAGTTAGGTTAGGATTCAGCTGTCATCACTGTCATAACGTTATTTGAATCTATGCCACTACTAACCCGAACTTCTAGGGTATGTCGTCTAGCGTGGACAGTTAAAAATAAAATAATAAATGAAAATGTAACGAATAACCCCCATTTCCCCATTTTCACTCTAGTCGTGAGGCGATCTCTCTCTTCCGCTCCCACTCCCTTGTTGAGGATGACGTCATAGAATACCTACGAATGCTGCGTACAAACACCGCGTATAATCATTGAATATTCAATGGTATAATCTTAAATCTTTGATCGTGAACTCATGAGATGAATATGGAAATCGAAAATATACAAAAGAAATGCATTTATATTCCAACTGAAACACAAGACAGTGTGATACGGTAGCACATTATATATTTATGGTTGTTTTCAAAATATTTTCGAAACATTTCTTACAAGTAAAATCTATCAAAAGTACAAAACATTGTGCAGCAAACACCAGCAAAACTATTGGCAGGAGTTTCATCGCAATATATTGACATAAATCAGATTGAAGAAGTTCCGAAGAAGTAGTGCACATAATTTCATTTACGCATCATAACTTGAGTTCAAATTACCCTCCGAAATATGGTAGTGCGGTCTCGGCCAATCGGGGTTATAGCGGCGCACGCATCGGCCGACTGCGACGGCGTCGGGAACCTTGGGAGTTGGGCACGCAACACCTCTGCGCAACGCTGCGCTGCCGCTGCCTCTCTTTCGGTGTTTGTTGTTTGTTCTTTGTCGATATAGCGGACCTGCCGTTGCGTTTCAGGGCGGCGTCCATATTAAGCATCTGTTTCTTATACCATTCCTAATCGATTCAAACATCGTAAGTACGAAATTATGTAATATCCTCCATCTACGTTTCAATTCTAATAGTAGTCAAATGCTTGGTCCAGGGAGATAATCGATTTTCTCTTTTAGTCCGAGAACTTGTCCGAGAACCGCTCCAGGGGCATCAACAATCATGGCAGACGACGATTCTGAGCTATTTTCCTTGCGATGGAATAATTTTCATAGCAATCTCACATCGGGATTTCACGACCTACTCCAAGGCGAGAATTTGGTCGATGTAACTTTGGCAGCTGGAGGACAAGTGGTTCAAGCGCACAAACTGGTCCTTTCCGTTTGTAGTCCATACTTCAAAGAACTTTTTATGGTAAGTTAGTGCTCCATTTTATTACCCTGCCTCTCGTGCAAGCAAAAGTCGTTATGGAAATTCTAATCGAAATTCTATCTATTCCAGGTAAATCCATGCAGACATCCAATTGTGATATTAAAGGATGTGTTGTATAAAGACTTAGTGGCCATTCTACAGTTCATGTATAAAGGAGAAGTAAATGTGCGACAAGAAGAGTTGACCAATTTCCTAAAGACGGCTGAAACTCTTCAAATCAAGGGATTAACAGGCGAATCTGGTGACGAGTCGTTAACGCCACTTGACAACCTCGAATCACTGGAGTCTGCACAGCCGGTGGAAAACACTAACCGACGTTCCTTCAAGCGCAACCAAGTTCCCTCGTCGCAAGCTCGCCGACCACCTTCCCCGCTACAAAGACCAGCAAAACGCAACAGGCTAGAATTGCCGGCTTCTTCCTCGCTGGTTCCAATAACGACACAACCATCGGCTACAGAGCCTGTGACGGTTCCTCCAATTGAGTTCCTCCGATTACCCGCTTTAACGACACCGAAAGAAGAACCCCTGGATTATGAGTCAGACATTGAAGTGCTCGACGGGAAAAGTGAAGCCATGATTCAGCTGCTTGGAGGAGAACTTAGTCAGTCACGAAATGATGATACGGACAGCAGTCGGCACTCTCATTTCGACACTTCCTCGTTATCTTCTCACCACAATCTCAGCCAACAGCACCCAGACGGAAATCAGTCGCAAGAACAAGGTCCGTATTTTGCGGCATAAGATAGTAGGCACCTACCTTGTGAGACCATAGAATAGCACCATCAAAACAACAGCAGTTTAAAAAAGCATATACCTAGCTGCTCTTAGCTGATTGAAAATAAGAATTATAGAAATTTTATGCTAGGTAGTTGATAGGTAAAATTTTTAAAGATCTTTATTGGGGAATTTTTTCAGTGATATATTTCCAATGCTAATAGATGTGGAGCTTAATAATTCTTGAGCATTTTTATTATGCATGTTTGGGAGAGAGGGGGTCCTCTTCCTAAAAGCAATATTTTTCCTCTATAACTGCTAGCAGCAAAATTTGTTTGTACCTACCATCAGCTGGACATCTACATGGGCATGCTCAGGGTAAATGATAAGCTATGGCAGGGAAACCAAAATTATGGCCAGAAAAGTACGCTTGTTTAATGTACTTACCTGCACAAAATAATCTGTTCATCATATTACAACCGATTCGGTTGTGTTCACAGTTCTTTATCAGTAGATAGTTTCTAAATGCTAAATACTTATTTCCATTTTGATTACAATGAGATGTTGAACTTAAACAAAACTAGAAAAATCTGCAAAACTGTAGTGGTGGAACCATCTTTGGAGCGGTTGACATATTTGGTGTCGGCCGCACTGCTGCGCAGGCCCATGTAAATCTAGATGCTTGTTCTTAAAGTTTTTTGTCCTGGTGTTAGGACCAGGAACTTTCGCAGGCATCGCGGGAATATCGCAGACTCCAGAAGGATTGCAGATGAACACAGATGGATCTCAAGGTAAGAAATACTTGAAAAACATAATCATATTATTGGTTTTCAAATAAGGACGCACTCACTTCCACACACACACACACACACACACACACACACACACACACACACACACACACACACACACACACACACACACACACACACACATATATACACATACCTGCCTTCCTACCTACCTAAAAGCTATCTTTCTAAATTGAGAAATTTAAGAGAATTGATTGAGAATTTGAGAAAATTCTTTACCCTACATTGGCACACAATAATACCTTGCGTTATTATCGAAACAAAAAGCAACAAGTCTGCTGATTTCATAATTTTTTCTATACGTTTTTTGGTGAATAGTGGTTGGATAGCAATTTTGTGACGAGGCACCTACAAGGTTCTCAATCTTAAAGTCAGGTTGTACACCATCTATCTCAAACGGTATCTAACAAATGTTTATATAGGTAATCAGCAGATTTTAGCAAAAGAGCTAGGTAGTGTTATCAGATTGAAATGACCAATTTTTATTGCCCCGATATGGCACCAACTACCAAGTACACATCGAGGCACCCTAAAAGTTTTCCAAGCCAAGACACGTAAGTACATGCAGAATGATTCGTTCAGCAAAGTGAGTGCGAACCTAATTTGAGAGCCAATGCAACAGGCAAAATGGGAGCAATTGTGTCACATGTCAGAATTGATTACCTACTTGTTTTGGAACTCTCTGATCTAATTCTAGATAATTATTGTGAAATCACCTACTTGCTATGACTGGCGTTTCACGTTACTCACTGAAGCCATTTTATATTTTTAAACTAGTTGGCATGTTTTCCAAGAGAATATACAAATGGCAATCATTAAAATTTGGAACAAAAATACCTCCGTTGGTAGATTGACCTCTTCTGACTTGTGATTTTTGCTCTTGTTTCGCATAACTACGTGTTAAACCGTTTGCATGTTTGTTTCACTCTTATTCTGTGTACCTATGTGGTTTTGAACTTGTGTGGGGTTGTTTTGTAGTGATTGTGTTTGTGAGCCCATGAAATACGAGTTCAAACTAATTAAGCCGGCCGGTACTCAGTGCAGGACTTTCAATGCATCTTGAAGCTTTTGCCCAAGCGTGAATACATTTAGTAACGAGACTGACAAGCATGGTGCCAATTGCCAAAGAGTAACTAACTACCTACACCTCAATGTCTTATCTCAGCAAAGGAATATAAAATGTTTTGAGCACAGAGTATTAAAATTGCATACCCTTCCCTGAATGCAAGTACCTACGATTAAAATAGAATCGTTTGTAGAACATTATTCTCCCATATAAATAATTTTTCATTTGCACCTATGTTCGCGGTGCGTAGAAACGGGAAAATTGATGTACATCAATTTGATACTGTGGAATAAAATATTGTTTTGAAATTACTGAATATAGTAGCCAGTTCTATGTTTTTCGTCCACTGTGCTTTTGGAATTGCGTGTGGGGCATTAATGCCGTGCCGTGCAATCGAGCAAGTGTGTTTGTGCGACTTCCTGTTGAAATCAGAAGATTTGATCTGATCCTGCTCAACTGTGCAGTAGTCACATTTTTAACCAGCGTACTCGAAGAGAGATCTTGGAAACAAATCACAGTTCAGTACAGTTCGAGAGTTGGTGGGTATGCACATAAATTTTTTTCTTTTATGTAGTGTTGTCTTGTCACACTAGAATATTTCAAAATTATTGCTATGATGCTGAAAGACACATGTCAAAGACTGTGATCTGCTAGTACGCAGGAGAGGAACCTCATTCTATTAATTGTTACCGCCACCTGGTGCTTTCAAAGGTAAATCAGTGTTTCCTCGTTTGTATTGGACATTGATTTGTTGGTGCATTGTGTGAATTGCGTAAACATGAAGAAACGTGAAGATCTGCTTGTAGAAAATTAAAAAATCTACCCTATTGAACTGTCCTGTAAAAACCTAGCCACAGATTGTATTTTGCTTCGTTGCTGCGATAGCCGAAACAGACTAGTTCTGCATTCCGATGCAGCTTCTAAGGACAAGGCCATTGCTGTTTCAGATGCAGAATGTGCCATTTGTCACAAGCGAATGCAAAGATGGAGCATTCGTCAGCACGTTTTGAGGCAACACTCCCACTCCGGGCCTGTTCCGTGCCGGATCTGCCATAAAATGTTTAAAAACAAAAACAGCTTGAACAAACACAAGTCCGTCTACCATAGGATGGCTAAACGGCATCATTACCAATCGAGTGTTAATTATCTTGCCGGTGTTAAGGATGAGGGTAGTCAGTGAAGGGGTCAAGGTCTTCTGTACCATCAACCCTTGGCCTTGTTATTGTTATCTATAACTTTAGGTAGTTTTTAAATTCCAGGGGCGACCTGCCGAAATTACTTTGCTGAATCTGTTCGACTTTCAAAGAAATGAATTCCGTTTCTTACTCCAGACCCTCAAGAGATTGTGCACTGATTTGACGCTGTCTTTCACACGATTACATTCAATGTGAATAGTCGTAGTGTTTGTCCACGATCCTTGCCACATACAATTGCGATCGATCGACGACGAGGCTGTTGTTGTTTCAGATAAGTCGGCCAGTGCCGTGTCATGTCACATGTGTCACAAGACCATGAATAGGACGAGTCTTTGGAGACACAATAGGGATCAACACCAGGAGTTTGCTCCTGTGAACTGCAAAATCTGTTTGAAAAGATTTAAAACTTTGAATAGTTTAAGCAATCACATGTCAATGTATCACAGATAGGTCGTTTTTGTACCGAAAGGTATTATCTTCGGGCTGCGTACCGAATGGTTTATAATTGCCATTAGTAAATTACGATGGGAACTGCTTATGTTAATAAAAATATGGAAGAACCTCCTTGAAATAATTTTATTTGCACTCCCAATCAATCTCTCGACTATCTTGTACATTTTAATCAAAACTAAAGTTTCGAACCATCAGTATCTAAACAAAGCAAACGTGCTGGAGGGCTATTGAGAACGATTGTTGTTTCAGATCGGAATATTCATGCAACTTGCCAGCTTTGTTGGAAGACGGTCAGAAAGGCCAGCCTTCGGCGACATATTTTGGACCGGCACACCCCTAGCGAGCCTCTCTCTTGTCACATTTGCTCCAAGTTGTACAAAACGGAAAATAGTCTCAGCAAGCATATCAATGTCTATCATCGGAAAAGGCAGGATGTACTGCAAGAACTTCTCGCTGATCAAATTACTCAAGAAAATATGTTGTAGTTCGGTCTCGCTCGGTCTTGTAACATGCAGGCAACCTGGCAACTGATGTTTACAGTCCTCAACCTCATAAAAATACATTAATAAGCTAGCTACAGGTACCTAAAGGCTTATAAGTTATAGGCTATAGAGAATGTACACTAAAGCTTTATTTGGTTGACTAATGAGTATGATGCAATTTAAATGAGAAAGAAAGCTAATCATTACTTCAGGTAATTTATTAAAAGATTTCAGTTTAGGTACCCATATGCCTACTCTGTTCAAGGAAAGCAAGCTAGTTAACAGATTCTATTAAATCCATCGATGAGAATATGAGTGCCATACCCAGTTTCACCGTGTACAGTTGAATCATTTAGGGGGGGGGGGGAGATCACCTCCAGATAACAGTTTCAGTACGTCTCCTCCTATCGGCATGAGACATATTGCCATTGGGTTTATAGGTTTACTGTCGCGTACAAGATACACATGTAGACTTACTGTTTGGTCGAATAATTGTTTTCAGGGTGGCCAAAATCGCACAATTAGCACTTTATCTCAAAACACACCAAAAGTTGCCGAGTTTTCACGGCCACACCGTTAAAAGTTATCATTGAAATATTCGAGTATCTGTGTTATTAGTAAAATACATACAAATCGGTGCCCAACGCCTTTCTTTCCAATTTTTCTTTGCTCTTTCATATAAATGGCTCTAAAAAGGGTTTTAAAAAATGAACAGTTTCTGGGTGGCTCCAGCATTCCAGGGCAAAATTTTCGAAAAAAAAGGCCATGGGCACCCAATCGTACGTCTTTTGTCTACAACATACTGGAATATTGCAATGATAACTTCAACGATGTGGCCTTGAAAACTCGGCACCTTTTGGTGAGAAGCCACTTTCTGGCGAACTGCTCTGTACCCTTAAGGGTCGGCATTTGCTGTTTCAGATTCGACATGTCCCATTTGTCTCAAGAGTATACGAAAAACTAATCTCCGGAGACACTTTGCCGACCGACACGCCCCTGTCCAACCGGTGACTTGCCACCTTTGTAACAAAGTATTTAAAACGTCTAACAGTCTGAGCACTCACACGAACAACTACCACAAAAAGGGCGAAACAATGCCATTTTTATCTAGTGACAATCTTTAAGCAGAACCATGAATGATCAAGACTGATTCAACGGTAATAACTTTTTTTTTATGTGCTACTGAAAATCCAGCCTTCTTACTACTTGTTATTTTAGAAGTTGGACGAGTTTGAGCTGCTTGTTCTGCTCATTCAGAGCATTTTGTTACATACTCTAAAAATTTGTTATTATATTTTTAAATAGTTTGAGGCTTGAAATAATTTGATATTTTCCAATAGCAACCTGAAAGAGTAATTGGCCATGAATCAGCAATCCTTTCCAAACCTCAGGTGGCAGACATAAAGCAATGCGCCCTGTTAATACACATTTTGAGTATCTTGCATTATTCTTGTATTCTTTGATTCAACAAATTCCATCCCATCCATCAATAAGTAGCTTACTTTTTGTGACTACATTCTTGTCCCATTGTATGATCCAATGTGTTGCCAAGTCATGCAATCCAACTTAAATTGCGTATCTTGTACACTGCATAACCTTCAATTTGGTTGCAGAATCCTCTTAGCATCCTTGTGGCTCTCGAATGAATTGTTTGCGATCATTTTTTGCAATCACTGCACCATATCAATAAAAAACACATCAGAGAGATTAATAAATTTTTTTTTTTAAATAATTTTTAAACACTAGCTAATGCTTGCTAGCTATTCTGGCATCTCCTCTGGGCTGTCTCATTTTCGTGATGCATAAAAGTAAAATCTGGTTTCAGGTGATGGTGCTCCCACCAATGCATGCAGTATTTGTGGCAAAGTGATGCAAAAAAGTAGCATTCGTCGACACATGTACGACTGCCACCAAGCCAATGAGCCGACCTTGTGTCCGGTGTGCTTTAAGATATTCAGGAATGCCAGGAGCATGCAAACTCACATAACCAAAATACATTCGCTGTACGCTCACAAGACGGCCAGTGCGGCCACGTCTCTTTAGTTTACTTTCCGGGAGCCCGTACGGGTCAATCTTGATTGGTTAGCTCTTCATAAATTTAAAGAAAAATTTTGGAGTTTGCCCATTTAGTCCTTAGCTGTTTTATTATTAGTAATGTATTTCTTACGTTAGTTGACAGGAGACTGTAAACGTTTGGCCTTGGGACCAATAAACTGTAATTCAAAAATGCAAGATTTTGTTCTAAACAAGCATGAACCTTTTTTTCCTCTATTGGTTCCCTATACCGTCAAGCTAGCATCACTGTTCCCAGTGGCAGTTAAACTTATTGAGGTAGAGGTAATGTTCCTGCCAGAAAATGCTTTTCAAACGTACTTCCTGGAAAATGCAGGAAAGTTTTCGTTGAGACAATTCAGGAGCTAACTGTTCGAACTATCAACTACATTAAGGAGCATGATAAGGTGAACTTGACTGTTGGTGTGGATAGGCCTCTTGGTCAGCTCAGAAACTCCTGTTCAGCTACTCAGGTTTTACGATTTCTGAGACTTGCCAATTGAATGTTCATTTATTCGTGACAGCGATTCTGATTTGTCAACATGCAGTTTACATGGTGTTCTCTGGCTACACTGTACGGTGTACCACATTATATCATAATTTACAAGGGATCAAGCTAGAACAAAGGGGTAATCCGTAATACATTTGTGAGACACATTCTAACCAAATTTACTTACTGGACTTTTTCTTTCTAGCAGGTTCCAGAATAATAAAAAAAAGAATAACTTAAATTAGATGGTGTAAAGTACGGTTGTGCTCTATTCCATTTAAACGTTGAAGATGTTGGCGCCAACGCCGACGAAACGTCGACCAAGGTCCTTTTTGGGACCAAAAGTCAATCAGAACAGAGCGCAACCGTACTTCACCTCACCAACTAATCGCAGCTCTGAACCGCTTTGCCATACCTAGATATGATGATCAGCTTCTTGCTGGCTTGCTCAGCAAGCTACTTGAGGGGAGTTTCCTCAATATTTGCGGGCGGGCTTGGATGGGAATGTTAGCACTCAAACAAAGCCGTGTCTTCACGACATTTCTGAAATTCTTGGCATGTGGTGTAGCGGGAGTTGCATGCGCCCGGTTTCAATGCTCGATAGACCAATACCGCTGGCGGCTGGTAGCTCCAAAAGGTGCGGAATTTCTCTAGTGTCTACTTTAATGCGCCGAGTGGTTGTGACATGGTTGTGTGCATTTGTTTGCAGCGAGTGCACTCGGCTGCATTCAGTGCCACCTCTGCTATCGGACATTGACCAAACCAAACATGCCGCGGCACATGCGTGAATCGCACTCGTCCGTAGGGAACGTTGCTTGCAGTCAGTGTCAGAAAGTGTTCAAAAATAAGACCAGCTTGGATTGTCACTTTAAAAGGTTTCATTCTGAAAGAAAATTGTAAATCGAGATAGGCTTTTGATAATAATTTCAAACTTGTTTAAATTGCTTAAAGCTATTATGCTTAGGAACAAACTTGAAAAGAAGGATATTTTGAATAAATTTTGGATTCTGACCTGCCCTCAGCACCTGAGTTGATCTTGAGATCTAGCTAGTGGTGGGTTTCTATCTGCTGTCAACTGGATCAAAACAATGATACATCTTCAAAGTTCATCCGTGATTTTCATGTGAATATAGACACAAATAAAGTTGATTGAATGGCTTTCATCAGTACCTTGAGTTTATTGTTGGATTCGACTAAAACCGTGATTGATTTTAAACCCTTGATTGATTTTTCCTTTCTCAAATTTAGCAGTACAATGGTTTTAAGAACTCGTGTTTGCTTTTATTTGCAGATATGGCACACCTGCATACAATGGTAGACAAATTTCAGTGTAGAGTTTGCAGAAAAATGTTTGTAACCTCGAGTACTCTTAAGAGACACGAGAAAAATATCCACGGAAACCTGCGAGGCCCGTTTCCTTGTCAAGTTTGCGGGAAGCTATCTAAGAACGTGCACAGCCTAACTACGCACATTACCAATTTCCACAAAATTGTGTGAACCGTTTCTTATGATTTTGCGTTGGTTTGTTAGATATCTTAGTGCGGTTGTGTTTACAATGATGTATCTTGCTAGTCCCTTATTGTTATTTCAATAAACTGAGTTATGTGTGTTCAATACTTTCTTTGGAGTCTTTTTTTTTCTGTACCTTGGCTTGTTGTGCTGTCCAGAGCTATGCAAAGAGTTAGATGAATTATGTATTCAACCAGATGTTACGAAACACGCAGAATGCTCGGCAATAATCATTACACAAGGCCCGATCTTAGCAAAGACAAAATCGTTACGATTTTAAATATCGTCCCAACTAGTTGCGGGTTGTGATTATATTATTCTTCCTTGCAGATAACTGGCTAGCGTTAATTCGAGATGCTACCGCTCTCGCGGCGTCTAGCGAAATGGACGCAAATATATTCCCGTGCAAGTTTTGCAGCAAGACGTTTACAAAAGTATTGTCACTGCGTAGCCATGTGCGAAATATCCACGGCGATCAGAGAGGTCCGTTCCCCTGTCCCGTCTGCGGCAAAGTGTTGAAAAACATGAATAGCCTGCGAGCACACCAATACGACAACCACAAGACTCACCAAGTCAAAACTGAGACCTACCCCTTAGAAAGGGATTAGGTTCAGCATTCGGGCTGAGTGGGTGAAGGACCTTTACGCCAAGTCCTAGTCGACAATCGTCATTTGAATGTTCTACAAGTATCGGAAGGTTTATTTTGCATTTAAACATATACTTAGAGGCTTAGTTAACCATTATTGAGTTGATTGCTATGTAGTTGTGCAAGTTTCAAATAAAAAAAGCTATTTAAAGGGGGACAAGCAAGTTGATTTTCACCTTCTCACTTTACCAATTACAAAGGTCCACATTATTAATGTTTTTAAGTTTGTAGATTAAAGTAACCACAGTGCACTAACACATTTGAATGCAAACTATCGAACAAGCGATTGCGTTTCGTACTACTATCGATGCACAAACGTGTTGTTTATTTCAGGTTATGCCGACTACTCAAGATTCCCGTGCTCTGAATGTGACCGCGTGTTTTTCAAGAAGAACTCGCTCGAGAGTCACCGCATTTACATACACGGCTCAGCGAGAGAGCCCGTTACGTGCCCCCTTTGTAGCAAGGTGTTTAAGAACAAGAAGAGCTTCAATTGCCATAACTTGACAGTGCACAAAATAGCAAAGAGCCGATGGAAACTAAACTGATGGGCAAAATTTTGACATGTTTAATGGTTCGTGCCAAATTCAGGCAACTTAGACGTTCCTAATTAGTAGGTAATGATTAATGAAGTCCTTTTTATGTTTAGATAGGTAGGTACTTTAAATGCTAGGATCTTTCAAAGTGCCAATAAGTCAAAGCATGCCATTGTTATCTAAGGGCCGGCTTTCTACGGAGGCAACTATTTTATTAGACTAGTGGTTAGTGGTTGTGAGTGAAATAGAAGTCTTCAGTGGTGCAGCTCTAGTTTGTGTTTGGTATTACATTTGTACAAGCCAGCGTGTGAACAAAACAGATACTCTTCCTTTGTAGGCAATATGGTAGCTTATTGTTGTGAAAGTGTAATTTGTCACTGATTTGGAAATTACTTTTATGTGTAACTTTGTAAACTACTGTTATACCATGAGAGTAACATTATTTGCCAAATGATTAACAATTAACTTCACATTTCTAATCAAAATAATTAATTTTTTTGCAAGTTCTCAGCCTAGTATGGGCATTTATTGCATAGCAACGGCTTTCAACGAAGATAAAAATGAGAGCCCAATACATGCTCATGTTCGAAGCAACAACTAAGCATTATTGTTTGCAAATGGAATCACGAGACTACTTGCAGCTCAGGTAGCGTAAATGTGCCAAACCTACTGTACGTGTAATCAATGCCCGGTGCATTACTTAGGAGTGGCCATGCCACGAGCTTGCTCATTCTTGTGCGTTATGCATTTAAGTTTATCAGCTAGAGTCACGAACTCTTGCCTGCGCTTTATATTACACCGCATTAAAATAGCAATAACATGAAACTGTGTCAGAATTATCCTATAAATGTTCCTTGTCCTGCCGGGACCGATGCTTCCTAACGAGAACCTACCAATGTCCGACTAAAGACGCTCGAACCTTTTATTTAACGGTTTATATGGCCACACAGAATTCAATCACGAAGAGTAAGACAATCTCTTATCGTACGACATTACTCTTGAAAAGTTGTGTAAAAATCCGTATCATTTTCATTTCAGATGTTAGCAATATGGGGATAACGCAGCTTATTAAGGCCGGCGGGGAACAGAGTTTCGTGTGCAACGAGTGTGGCGCCGCGTTTGTGTGGCAGAAGTCGGCGGTGCGCCACGTGCGCAACACGCACGGCGAGTGGCGCGGCCCGTTCACGTGCCCCAAGTGCTCGCGTGTGTTCAAAAACATGGAGTCGTTCCGCGCGCACACTAAGACGGTGCACCGGCACGATAAGGACATGTAGCGCCGACTTTTGGAACTCGGTCAGGAGCCGTGCGGTGGACAAATTTTCTCGTTTTGCTCGGAAATTTTCTGAACTCGTTTGGCGAAAATGTTGTTGTGTATATTCTGTTCTATTTTTATATCTATTGTTTGTGACAAATTATGTGCTAGCCTATTAGGATACCTAGTGTATGTTGATTCTGGTGTTTGTTTTGTTTCTTTTTTATATAATGATAAAATTAAGTACTATCCTAGCTTAATGCAATTAATAAATCTGATTGAATTGATATTAAAGAACTTAACATTTTTTTTTGTTATAAAAATTAAATAAATTTTTACCCAACTACAAAACTTGTTGTGTATCATAATTTACTATTCTGTTCTGTTAAGGTGGGCCCACAATTGACGCAAGCCCAAGCATAAGCATAAGGTGTAACGCGCAAGAAAATTAAAACATAGGGCAGAGCATGTTACTGCACACAATCGACGTAAGCACCAGCCGAAGCGGCGTAGCGCGCATCATGTTTTAAAAATCGCGCCTTAGAAGGCTGTGGGAAGCTCACATCTGTGCTGTCAAGTGTCATGTTTGTTTGGTTATGAGGTTAGGCATTTTTGCAAGTATGGATGAAATTAACGGATATGAAAGGTTTATGTTTATGTACCAATAATGTACCAATTAATATACCAATTTCCATTTTCTTCTTCAGCAAACAAAATTAAACAACAAAATGCAAACACAACCTCAAAAAACACACTGAATGGCAGAAAAAACTTTGAGAGTCCGACGCGATCAGCTGTTCCGAGTCTCCTCCTTGTGTTTGAATACTGCTCTCTGATTGGCTCGACGCAAGGAGTAGCGTGCAAGAGATGGATTATTTCATCTTCCTTGCGCGCTGTGCTTGCACGTTGCGTCGACGGCTGGTGCTTGCGTCGATTGTGTGCAGTAACATGCACTGCCCTATGTTTTAATTTTCTTGCGCGTTACACCTTATGCTTATGCTTGGGCTTGCGTCAATTGTGGGCCCACCTTTAGGCTATCATCTATCGTATGTTCTTTTCAATGTCCAACTTTCAATGTGAAAGTATATCTATGGTACAGTGTTGGTGTGCTTGGATAGTGGCAACCAATTGTTTGTGTTCTTTCAGACAGCTCGGCAGTGTCGGTTAGAAAATATCATTTTCCTTGCACGGATTGTGAGAAATCATTCCAAACAAGAGCGTCGTTGAACCGACATCTCCGAGACATTCATTCGGGCCTAGCCGGGGTGTACTGCTACCAATGTGTTCCCATCAAGATATACAAAAATATCAGTTCTCTCAAGTCCCATGAGAGGGACATTCACCAAGCCAAACACCAGTATCAGTAAATTGCCATGTGGAATCAAAATGTTACTTCAGCTAGAAAATAATTTAAATGTACATAATTTTTTGACAATATTTGCATACTCTTTATTTCTTATAACTTTGTCTTTTACATATTACTGCTATTCTGAGCAAAGAAGTTCTCTGGTTTGTAATCTATAATATACAGCTTGTTCATGACAGCAACCACAGTATTATTATTATAAGTAATAATACCTTAGCTCAGAAACTGGATAGATTGAAACCTAATCAATATCAACATTCAAGAAATTCTCTCCACCAAAGCACGAGCAGTAAATTTGGCTTTATTTCGCCTTGCTTCTCCAAGAGGACGCACATCACCGTGACTTGTTTGCTCACGGCACCGTGTGTATTTGTGAATAAATCTGATTTTCGTACAATAAACACAATAGCAATAGCTCTTTAAGAAACGTGTAACATTCTTGAAGGCCGAAGTCGATTAACAGCCGATTGGCTGTTATTTTCTGGTTATGTCATTCGAGTGAATTTGCTTGCAGGAGTGCCGCATCGTTTCCCATGCACGCATTGCGACAAAACATCTGCCCGACGGACTTCCTTCAGTACGCACTTTAAGAACCTGCATGGCGCTTTCCGTGGCCCGTTCGAATGCCCGCTTTGCAAGAAAATGTGCAAGAACCGCCAATCGCTCCACATGCATTTAAAAAAAACTCCTCATCACACGCTTCAATAATCAAACAATAACGCTATATTGTTTCACAATTTTCCTTTACAACTTCATAGCTTGATAACATGGTTTTTCTTTCTCGTTATCTGACTTTGAAAGCTGAGTTTGAGAAAATAGACAGTCTCAAGTGCGTTGTTTCGTGAGAAAGTTAAGGGTTGGTACTGTGGCCTTCTAGTTGACATTCGAGTGGTTTTCTTCCAGGAGGCAGAGACAAACCTTTGCGATTCCCGTGCTCGCAATGCGACAAAACGTTTGCTCTGCGGAGCTCCGTCTCGACACACTTTAAGAACATCCACGGCGTGTTTCGCGGCCCGTTCGAATGTCCGCTTTGCAAGAGGATCTACAAGAATAAGCAATGCCTTAACGTGCACTTAAAAGAGTCCCATGAGGCGGAGCGTCACAGTGTTACAATGATCTGACGGAATATTCGAATTTGGTTGATAAAAACTTGTAGTATATTTTTAATTACTCTGACAATTAGATGTGGAACAAGTCCAATCAAATATGAGATAATAAAACCAAACATGTTTGATTGTGCATCGTTTCTGACTTTCCTAACGCATCCTTCCTGAATCATTTCATGCCTACGCAATTCTGACACCACGCTAAGGACCTTTGAGGCACAGGGAAAAAATGAATTCTCATCTCTCTTAAGTATTATTTCCGATACTGTTGAAAAGCTTAGTTTGTGCTGAAACTTTTTTCCTCGAAACCTGGGCTTTTCTTTTAACATCATTAACCCACCAAATTACTTTGCTTTTTTGCACCTAGACCACTTTAATGCTGTCTCACCAAAACAAGAAAAGAAAAGTTTCTCTTCTACTGCTTTTGTAAACTGCTTAGATTACCTATGTTGTTTACAATTTTTTTTGCAAGCCGGCCAGGATGTTGCTTAGACATGCTCGCAGGAGTCCTTTCTCACCGGTTGATTGTTTCCATTGCAGGTAAAGGGTCGTTTGCGTGCGACATATGCAATAAAATGTTTTCGAGCAAGAGTAATGCCAAACTTCATATAAATAATATCCATGGCATGCTGCAAGGCCCCTTCCATTGTCAGAACTGCGCTAAGGTTTTGAAGAACATGCGATGCTACAAGAAGCACATGAAAGAAATTCACAATGAAAGTCTCCGACATACATGACTGAAGTGTTGTGGCTATCTATAAAAATTATTTTTAGTTTGCTTATGATTGTGTTAACTATTT
The DNA here is from genome assembly GCA_921293005.1 of Nemoura dubitans. Taxonomy (NCBI): domain Eukaryota; kingdom Metazoa; phylum Arthropoda; class Insecta; order Plecoptera; family Nemouridae; genus Nemoura; species Nemoura dubitans. The sequence goes on along the minus strand of OV121074.1, from coordinate 51,553,294 downwards.
TATTCTTTGCTAGTGCTTTCTTTTGCATAACTACCTACTTTGCAGGTATTTGATAAATATTGCAAACTGTAAATCCTGACTCGGTAATTTCTTACAAGTTGATTTGTTTCCATTGCAGGCAAAATTTCATATGGGTGTGAATTCTGTAATAAACAATTTTCATGTAAGGGTAGTGCCAAAACTCACATCAATAACATCCATGGGGTTTTGCAAGGACCCTTCCATTGCCAGAAGTGCACAAAGATTTTGAAAAACCTGCGCTGCTACCAGAAACACATGAAAGAGGTTCACAAAGAAATCTCCCTGCGGAAGTGACTGATTCGTACACTGTGAATACCACCTGTCAATGTACGTTCAATAGTAGAGAAAATAAAATCATTTTAAATGTTTTAATGAATTTTTTCATTGACCACTCATGCTTTTAGTATTAGCAAATTTTCCTGTAGCACTATTTGCACTCACTTGAAAAAAATAGTTGAGGTAATTATTTGGGAGAATGAATATGTGTTAAATTAACTTCAAGGGAGATGAAAGGTGCAACTTGTCATGCAAAAAATGTCATTGTAAGTCTCATGGTTTTGATTTCTGTATGGTAAATTATTTTCATGAAAGAGAATGCCTTCATGAAAAGGAATGCCTTCATGAAAGCGAATTTACACAGGAATAGGCAAGGTTCCTTCATTGCCTCGATCGGAAAAACGTTTTGAAGAACAAGCAAGGCCATAGGAAGCACTGTGTGACAGGAATTCACAAACTTGTGGGTTCACTGAGGGTGTGGATTCAGGATCTAAATAATGTACTTTTGCATTGTCTAAAATGCAGATGAATCTAGTTTTTCTTTTACCAAATAGTACCATAGCAGTTCTATATTTGATTAATTAGTTCTAAATGCCACGATGCTTAGCAGTAAACCAAGGGAATTTATTTAAGAACGGGCTCTCACAATCAAGTTCGTATATTACAGCTGCATACAAGCTGAAGTATGGATTCTATTCAGACGATTGTCCACCAAAATACACCCCTGCAATGAATCTTTTTGTCTAAATACCAATTGGCAATTGGTATGCAGACAAAAAGATTGTTTTCTGTTTACATGTTGCTTTAAATGTACATCAGCTTTCTGCCAGTTTCTTTTTGGTCCAATTGGATTCACAAAGCCAAAATGCACTTTTGTTTTCAAAAACACAATATATTTTATTTTTAAATGATTAACATTTTATTTTCTTAAAGTTAATTTAAGTGTACTGGCCTAGAGAGAAACCGTCCTTTGAAGAGGTGCGTCTTTTGTGGTTCTGCTCCGAAAATCTAGTTTCCTAACGGTGTAATTTTCTTGCGTTCCAGCGGTTCCTCAGACAGGGGAGAGGCTCCCGTGCCAATTTTGCGATAAAACATTTGGCTCGAAGAGTTCGGTGATGATTCACGTAAAAAACATCCACGGCACGCTTCGGGGCCCCTTTCGATGCTCACTTTGCAGCAAGCTTTACAAGAACATGCAATGTCTCAAAGTTCATATGTTGGATATGCATGGGAAGAAGGGACTCAATTTTCCCCTATTGGATTAGCAGTTTTGAGAACACAGAAGGCTGCTTCACAAAAAAAATTTCTTACATAATATACTGTTTGCAAATAAGAAAATAATTGTATGGATTTCTGATAACCTTAGAGAATCAATCAGAGAATCATCAGAAATCAACTATTCATCAGAATCATTAGAGTAGATCAATTACTCGGTTATAATTTATTTCAAATTTCTTATGATGCGTTTTTATCAAAGATTGGGTACGTTCGTACATACCTAAGAGCGAGGATAGTAGAGAGACTGTATAACTTGCAGTTGTGTAACTTCAAATCGGAGGCCTCCAAGCAAAAAGAAACTGAGGCCCCCCTCTCCCCTTCATTGTTGATGTTTCAGATTTCCAGAATGTACAAATTACGAGGGGAAAACATACTACCCGTTTAACTTGGGCCTCTGGGGGCCCCAAATGTGAATGCCTTTCTTTTTGGGGGCCTCTTTGAGGCCCCCCTGAGCCCAAGGCCCTAGAGCACAGGGATACCTGCTCCCCCCTAGTTACGCCACTGATCACTTGCTTCATTTCGGTGTTTTATTTTATTTTGGTGGTATCCAATTGCCTCTTACATGGTACCGACTTGCAAATTTTCTCAGGATTTCAAATTTCAAAGTTAAAATGTAAGTCTTGTACAGTTAGTAAGTAGAAAAGTTTATATATTTTCATTGTTATGAAACAATTTCAATAGCACTTAATCGGCAGCTTATTTGCAACCTCTTAGTTTTTATAGCCATAGTTAGTCCTAGTCAACTTAACTCTTTTCAGAGTCCAAAATTGATTTATTATTAGGTGTAATAATTTGGTCCTTATTTGAAATCACAACCACTTGTCTTATACAAGATACAGAATAATAACATGATAAGAAAAATGTTTTTGTGTCATTAATATTAATTTTTTCAGTTAAATTCATATCTCCTTTTCCCACACAATTATTCACCTTAAAAGGTAGAAGCTGGAAGCATTGAACATAGTCCTCACCCTACCGAAACCAATTTCAGATTATATTTTCACCACAAGCATCTTACGTCCATGCCACCTTGGTGGTCCAATCTCACTTTATTAAAGCTAAATCTCAATGTGGCCTGTGCAGTGCTTCGTTATAACACCAAACAAGTAAAAGATATCGGTTTTTGCCTGTGTAATCACATCGATTAATGTGAAATCATCTTCTGTTTTGTTTTCAAGTTTTCAAAATAAGGAGTCGATGCGTTAAGAGGAAATTTCGCTTGTCTGTTAAGGTGTTAAGAAGGCATCGAAAGCGACGGACAACCACCCGTGCCCCGTCTGCGGCAAGGTTTACAGTTTGAGGAACTCGCTGTATTCGCACTTGAACAATACTCACGGAAACCGTCAGGGGCCTTTCAACTGTTCTTGGTGCCTGAAGACTTACAAAAACATGAAAACCCTAAATGACCATCAAAGATACTGTCATTAATCCAGTGTGAATCCATTTCACCACTTTCGCTAACTAAAAATATAATTTTGACGTCTGCAATTCACATATTTGGGCGGGAGGAATGAACAATGTTTTCGTAGGGCGGCTTGCAATTTATTTTCCTTTAGAGCAGAAAAGAATATAGGTCAAGGTTTCCAAACCTGCTATGTCCATTCTTAATAGGTACCTAAAAAGTTTGGACATTATTACAAAGTCATGATTAAAGTTAATCATTATTTAGAACTTTAAAGTTAAATAGTTTTAGCTGTGGTTTAAGCTATAGGTAGGTATCATTTGATTTTAACTTGTAGCATAGAACCACTTTATTGAGTAAATTTACTGCAAATGGTGTTTTATGTCAATTTGTTAAATTTTTTCCATTAGTCAATGGAAGAATAATGTATAGTATCTTTTCTACTGCCTGGCAAAATAATGGTGCATTTCAATTTTAAACAGCTAATTTCTTTGACTGTCAATGCCATTGTCGAAACGAACTTCAATCGATCAAAAGCAATCAACCGACAAATCGTGACGTAAGAGCCGGTTTTGCTTCTCTGTCGGCAGAGAGCGGAGGTCTGTACCAGTGCCACGTATGCAGCAAGGCCTATAGACTGAGGAACTCGCTGCAGTCCCACATATCCAACATCCACGGTAGACTTCAAGGGCCCTTCATCTGCACTCAATGCGGGACTACCTTCAAAAATATGAAAAGTCTGCGCTATCACAGATATCGACACAAGACAGTTCCATGTCGCCCTTCACATTAAAATTTTTGTATGATATTTGTAAAATGGAAATATAATAATAAACGTTTTGGTTGTGACTAAAGACATGAGTTATAATATTATCTACAATAAGGTACAGTAGGTACTTAAAAAAATAGATAATAATCATGCTAGGAACTAAAAGATTTCATCCTTTCAGCAACCAATAAGTGTGAGAAATAAAAATAATTAAGCTAGTCAAATCAAAGTTACCATTTATCCAGGATCTCCTTGTGTAGCTTCTAATTTGTATTTTGAGATCTCCAGAGGTATTTATTTCACGTCAAAAATTCTTTAGTACGTGTGAAAATATTGCTTTTCAGGACGATTTCAAGCTAACATCTGTTTCCTTTCAGCAGATTCGTTGGACGGTCAGAAAAGCCCGCCGTGGCGTGGACATCCCAGTGTACCGATTCAAAATGGTGGTCCGGCCAGGGCAGAACACTTGTGTGCGGAATGTTCGACGAGGTGCGAAACGAGCGCGATGCTACAATCGCACAGGGAGCGCGTGCATTGTCGATCGTCCCTGTTTCCACCGGAAGCGGTCCACTGTACTGTTTGCAAGAAGATCTACAAGAATATCAAGACGTTGCGTGTGCATCTCATCACTTCGCACAACATTAGGAAAAGACAGTCTCTCCCACCGGCAAACTTTTCTCCTAATGTCTAAATTTGACCTTCGTATGATATTCCACTGTTGGAACACAGCATATAGATTGATACATTTTTTTGAAATCATGGATGAATTTAGGAAATACAATCTACAAATATAAGAGTGTGATTTATATTCCTATTTATATTATAAATAATGGAACCATGTAACAAGTATCTTCAAATTTTATAGCTAAATGGTACGTTCTTAAACTTCTTTCAATGAATATAATTTTTTTCAATTTATTTTATTTCAGATGTAATAATTTTAGGTTGCCGGTTAGTGTTGATAAATACCTGTGTCTGACGTTATTATTTCTTATTAAATCGTTTACACCCATAATCATATGTCCTTGTATCAGGCAGCAGTCACAACTAATTAAAAAATTTTTATTGAAATTTCTAAGGTGTAGCAGTATTTAGCATTAGTAGCGTACCATGTATCTACTAGGACTTAATTTAGTTTTATACACATTGCTCTAAATTGTGCCATCCTTGATCCATGTTTCCTTGTAATCCTTCCACCAAGATTTCAAACCTAGTGATCGGATATTGATCCTCAAACATCCCAACTAACGCAACTGGTTTCGATTGCAGGGATCCGGCATGTGCAAGTCTCTGACCGTCGGAGCGTACAAAAACCACCGAAAATCCACTTCTGCCAGATTTGTCAACGGAATTTTTCTAACTCTACTAACTTGAAAATCCACTGCCGCGATTTGCATGGCAGAACTAGTCAGATCTCTTGTCAGATTTGCCAGAAGCCGATGAAAAACGCGAGCGTGATGAGAATGCATTTGCGGACGCACAAACGACCTGATTAAAATAAACGTTTCAACGTAAAATTTTCACAGAGTCACCTATCTTTAGAATCTGGTCAGAACAATTGCATTTAAACAGATCCTCTTTGCTCCAAAAGCTAACAAGTTTGTTTATTTTTTTTGTAATGCATCAAAGTTTTATGCATTGAAAATATTTTATTTCTTCCATAGTAAGTTGTTTCCTTGGTACCTAAGAAGTTATTAGATGATTTTTATTCTATGAAGAATTTCTGTAGTATTTTAAGAATATTTTATACAAAATACTGTATAGATGTTATGTTGGAAATTTGCCCCTACTTGCTTTGTGGTGAATTGTCGAATGCCAGATATGCCTGTTGCACTGGCGTTGCCTGGTGTAGCACTGGTTGCCTGGCATTGCTTGATGTTTCTTTGCATACAAAAAATTTGAATATACAGCATTTACAATATTGTAAAACTTTGCTTCTTTCCTCTCCTGAAAGCCCTCTCTTCCGTTATTTAACGTATCAACCGCACATTCAAGGATTGTCGTTCTTCTGCAAACAGGCTTCAATGGCCGAGGCACTTGGTGCCCGATATGCTGCAAGGCCTTCTCGAATTGCCGCAACCTGAGGATTCACGTCCGCGACTTGCACGGCGGCGAGGGGACGTACGCCGTTTGCGGCATTTGCAACAAGCCGGCGAAGAACGAGGGTGCCTTGCGCAAGCACATGTCAAGGAGGCACCGCGACCATAAAAGCTCGGGCCGGGCACAATCGATATCGCGTGCCGGCGACAGTCATTAAAGACCTTGTTTTCTGTGTATTATCTTGAAAATCACTGGTACCTATTGGTACTTATCAATCAAACATAATAATTATGAATCTGACACGAATTGAAATAAACAAAATAGTAACTACAGCACATAATGTTCTACATTTTGATGAAAAATCCCATTTTCCCACCTTTTCCAGTAGTACCATTTATTTTTCTGGTAACTTCATTTTACACGGATTTTATTGGTTGCCTCACTGGCCTTTGCAACAGGTTTGAAGATAATTTCTTTAAAACATTTACCGCCGTCCGCAGTATTGGCAGTTCAAACCAGAATACTCTTAGAGATCATGACTCAACTTGATCATTTGGAGTAGTACCTACCCAGTAATTGAGATCCATCTAGAATTTTAGAAGCAACTGCAAGAAAGTCACAATGATAGGTATGCAATGTGTGCACAGAACAAAAGTACTAAATGAGGTTAATTGAGCAATTTACATATAAAATGGTTCAATACTTTCCATCTTTTTTTGAATTTGATGATATAGAATCAGATAGTTTTCCTGTAAATATCCTAATGGTCTATAGCACCCATCCCAACAACTTTCCAAACTAGTGACGCGTTGAAAGCACAAATCCTCCGAACATGTCACTTTGCTCGACCGTCGCGGAAAACCGCTCCCGATTGTCGATTGCCGTTGAGCCAATGGTTGGTTGGTGTGTTCGCAGGGGACCCCCGACTGGGTGCCGTGTGCAAAATTTGCCACAAGGAGTTTTCCAACCAATCCAACATGAAGATTCACGAGCGCGACAGCCACTGGGCAGGCAATCCGCTCTCCTGCAACGTGTGCGGAAAGTCGGCAAAAAACCGCAGCTCGTTGCGGATGCACATGTTCCGCTTCCATTGCGATCTCTCGGAGAAACGGAGGGAGCGGAACGGATTGTAGACGGCGTTGCACTAAAGTGGAGACGTAGATTCGGAAGTTCGCTTGTAAATTGTTCGATAGATAACTTAGGAAATCGAGAAGCTTGGCAAGAAGCTTGGCAAAATGTGTGTTGATGTTTTTTAATTCAGAATCTAAGTGCCGGCTTGCATTTGTTTGTATCAATTTATTTCAAGCCATGTGATGGAGCTGACAATTATCTATGACACTGCCAATATGTTTTATTTCTATTAAATTTTACCATAATTTTACCCAAATTTTGCCAAGATTCTATTTGCTTGTGCTATTACAAGTCCCTCAAAACAGATTCACAAATCTTAGAACATGCATTTATAGCTTTTAGTCGCAGGTTTTAACATAATATTACGAAGTGGATCTGAGATTGTATGTGCATTTAGCGCGACGTATTATTAATGATGAAGCTGAATAAACAAGACTTTTGCAAGTTCCATAATTTGTGTACACCTATACATACCTTGCACCCATTCAACCACAACGCGGCTCTTGTGTGTCAATTTGTTATTAGCAATGCTCAGTAATGAAGTCGAGTAGATTTGCATTGAAAATGAAATATCTGAATTTGTCTGAAAAGTGTATTTAAAAAAATGTATTTTGATAGAATGGAGGCTTTCAGAGCCTCGATAATAATGATAATCATATTATTACGTATTCACCCCTGCAGAAGGCTACGCCAATCCAACCGAAACATTGAAATATAATATTGTAAAATAAATTACTACAACAGAGCATTACCCTAATAATATGATTAATTACTATATATTTCATTGATTGAGTCTTTTTCAAGAATTTTTGCAAGAAAACATAATTTATTTCCACTAATTTCAGAATCAAATAAGCGCACAGTACTGAGAACCGAATTTATTTCCCGCAGATCCACGCTGGTACTGCATCCACTGCAACAAAGACTTCACGAACAAGTTCAACATGAGCGTGCACGTCCGCGACAAGCACACCGTCGACCCCGGGCCGTTCATCTGCGAGCTTTGCGGCAAGCGGACAAAGAACCGCAGCGCGCTGCGCGTGCACATGTACCACCACCGGAGGCGGATGCTGTTGGCACAGGATCAGGCAGACTGATCGTGTTCGCGTTTGAGCGGCTTCCGAACTCGTGACGGTTTTCCACGCTCTCTGTTGAGACTAAACAGATGATTGCCTCTTGCAATAAATTAGTGCATGAAGTACTAGGATACCTATTACCTACCTAGGTCCTAGACATAGGTGGTCACCTCACCTGCAAGAAGAAAGTGTGTACGTCTAGCAATTTCTCTGGAGATTTCTCTGTGATTGAGAAAAATTGAAATTGATCAAGAAATCTTGCTTGAGTTAATCTCGAGAGCTGTTTCTTTGTGCGACTTGCTGTGCTGTTGATTGGCAACTTTGACCTTTTTTATTTTAAGTTTTGGTGTAGGAGTTTTTTTTAATTTGTCTCTAAAATGTATTCTTGAGTCTCTAGTAGAGTGAAAAGTGCGGAAACTCCCGTTGAAATGCTAGAAATTTCCGAAGCCTTGTTGGGCAACATTGCGAGCTAAATGATTAATCTAAATTTTTTCCATTTATAAGGCCCTGATTGTGAAAACTTTATTTCTGTATTTGCAAATGCACTGCTGTTATTTTGAAATACTTTGATTACCTACTGCAGTGCGATTACGCCGTTCTCAGTTTTAAAGTTAAAAAAATAACAGGGACAACAATAGTGATTTTATCCATCAGAACCGATAACGGCATAATGTAAAAGTTACCTACTTTAAATATGTCCATTCAGTTTACTGGATTTCTGCTACAATACCACAGAATCTAAGTATAATTGCCTAATCTTTAAAGCAAACATATTATAACTAGTAGGTACCTACATTTTCCTTACTGCATAGTTTACAATAATATTTATTCATTTATAATGTACAAAATATTTAGTTAGTTTTTGTGAATTCCCTCAAATTCCTTTGCACTCTTCCTAGTCCTACCTATACCTGATGGCTGACATTTTAAAGTATGTGTTGTTTTTGAAAATTTTGTTTCCTTATGCAACTATGTAAAAATATCGCAATAAAAAGTATATATTTTTTTAAACCATTTGTATTCCTCCTATACTTTTCCAGTGATTGCTCCAGTCCCAATACTAAAACATTCCTGAATGTCAACTGATTGAAGTGATGTGGGTCGGTACCTACCTGATGAGGTGAGGAGAAGTCGTTGCAACTGACACCGAGCATACACTTTACCTCTTTCAATAAATATCGATGTTAATGCATACGTACCTAAATTTGGGTGTAGTTACTGTTTGGCGTATATAGGTACCTACTACAAATTGGTGGAACATAATTTAGCTGCTCGTCTTGATACCTACTTACTTTTCTACTGCAGCCGATCTTGAAAAGAGAATGTTTTTGTGAAATAATAATAGGTCGGTCCTACATACCTACCTATACCTAGGTAATGTGTATTTTCCTACCGTTTCGCAATCAAGCTTGTTATAAAACACTAAATAAATTCTTTATGCATAACCATATCTGTAATTATAATGTATGTAGACGTACCACCTTGTACTAAGTTGCACACAGTTCGCAAACCTACGCAGTCCGAAAATCTGCTCTGCAAACGTAAACACCTTGATTGATGTTGATACGAACCCAGTCGGTCGGGATACCATGTAGAGTATCCTCCTTACAGTTACGTTACCTAGGCGGTGGATTATTTTGTAAAAATATTCGAATAAATTTACGACCGCCGTGTGATAGATCTTAGTTTTGACGCTTTTGTTAATTACGTTTCAAGATAACAGCTAACTCGGTGGGCACATTTTGTTTGCACTGGTGCGACGCGATGTCGCAAGCAGCGTGCCGTTGCCACTGCGTTTGGTCGGAGATTGCGTTGCACCAGTTAACGGCTGGAGTCGTCCTCGAGTTTACTTGCATCTGCCAGCCGACCATGAAGATGTACTCTGCCAGCCCCAAGGAGCGGAGGACCTCGAAGACGTCCATCTCTGCACACTTTCACTCCGACAAAAAGTAAGGTACCTATATCGAAACCATCTTTTCAAATCAGCTAAAGCGAAGAAAAATCACTCTGCAGTGAATGAAATAAATGAACTGTTGATTAATTTGAATAAATGAACTGTTAACTGCAATATTTTACATATTTTTTTAATAAATCGATCAAATGAAAACACAGTTTGTTTCAAAATACATTACTATTTTACTCTCTTGTATGATTGACGAGATTTCTTATCCTTAAGGAGAGGCCACTACTCCGGCCTGTGCTGCAACCCCGGAAAACGAATCGTCCTGAAGAACGGCCAAATCAACACCATCGCCCGCAATGTCAGCGCCCGCCGTCTCCGCCTTTTCCAGTCGCTCTTCACCACGCTGGTCGACATGCAATGGCGCTGGGTACTTCTCATCCTGTTCCTCACGTTCTTCCTCTCATGGTTCGCGTTCGCGCTCGTCTGGTGGCTCATCTCGCTCGTGCACGGCGACCTCGAGCCGGGCCACTTCCCGCGGGACCAGGAGGCGATCGACTGGATCCCCTGCGTCACCGGCATCTTGGGCTTCACGTCGAGCTTCCTGTTCAGCATGGAAAACCAGCACACGACCGGCTTCGGCTCGCGCATGCCCACCGAGGAGTGTCCCGAGGGGATTTTCGTCATGTGCATTCAAGCCATCGTCGGCGTCGTCATCCAGACGGGGATGATCGGCGTCGTGCTCGCCAAGATGGCGCGCTCCAAGAAGAGAATCAACACGATCGTGTTCAGTCAGAATGCAGTCATTTGCCGCAGGGACAAGGGGCTCTGCTTGATGATTCGGATTGGCGACATTCAGAAGTCGCGGATTATCGAGGCCAAGTTGACTCTGCAGTTCATCATCACTAACACGACGATGGAAGATGAGGTGTTGTCGCCGTTTCGTTGCGAGCTCAAGATTAACACCTCGAAGCCGCATTTCTACCTGATGTGGCCGGAAATGGTGGTGCATTACATCGACAAAGACAGTCCGCTGTACGACCTGTCTTCGGAGGAAATCGTGCAGGCCAAGTTCGAGATCGTCGCCATCCTGGAGGGCACGATCGAGTCGACAGACCAGCGCGTCCAGGCGCGGACCTCGTACCTCCCCAACGAGGTGCTCTGGGGCAGACGCTTCCACCCGATCATCAGCTACAACGACGACCACAACAGCTACGACGTCGACTTCGGCATCTTCGACAAGATCTCGCCGGCGCCCGAGACGCCGTTGTGCAGCGCCCGCGACTTGGCGTACATGCACGAGCTGGAGCGGACCCCGAAGACGACGCCGTTTGTCGGCGGCGTCAGGAACGACCTCGTCGGCAGGGGCGCCGTCGCGTACCGTCTGACCGACGAGACGGGGGCGACGTCGAGTGCCTCTGTCTAGCGCCGCTGGGAGCGTCGCGTTGCCTGCAGCCTTCCTTGGCGCTGATCTAGATTCGATCACCCTCTTTGACGCCGCGGCGTCGTCGTTTGCAAAGTGCTCGTGACACCTTTACGATCGCGATAAAAGCGGACGATCACGACTAAAAAAATCTCGCATTATTATTGAACGATTTGTGATTGAAGCTTCAATCAAAGCGCTCGCGTGCGACGCCGCGTCTCTGTGTGATTTAAATCAAGTTTTTATCAGATCGATGGATGTGACATCATCAATCATGCAGCGTGGAAACAAGACGAGACAATTAAAGAGAGAGCGAGAGAGTGAAATGGGAACGGTGCACGGGATTATTATACTAAACTCGTTGCTTATCCGCTTGAATTGATGCGATAAGAAATTGCTGCGAGCTTTTATATAATATATAAGTTTCAGCAGACTATAAAACTTTCTAAACGGTTCAAATTAATCATGTTGAGCTAGTCTATTTGAAGTAATATGTAACTAACTAAGCAGTATTTTCTTGTGTCGCGATTCGTACGGTTTCATTTGCTTCGGGTTGTTGGGCTTTGCTCTCGAGGGGGGTAGTTTGGGGCGGGAGGGGGGGGGGGGGGAGGGGGCGGCAGCGAGCGCACGGAAGTTATTACGGAAATGAAAATGCTAGCGAGGACCAGGATTACTAGCCTTACAGCGGTGTGAGTCAATCCGGAAACCCACGGGATCCATAATATGCTCCGTTTACTTTCCTCTCTCGACGTTCGCTGTTCGGGCCGGGTCGGGCCGGGCCGGGTCGGGCACTGGCAATTCCGTGCGCGACACCCGCGGTGCCGGGCCCTTCGCACCCTCTCAACCGTCGAACATCCCCCCCCCTTCCCGCCCCGCCGCCCCCCATGCCCCCCGGCACGCCGTAATGTTCCTCCTTATACACGTATATATACAGAGAAAATCCAAGGTCTTTAACTCAAGACAAGATCTTTTAATTTCAAACGGTACGTTAGGTCTGTGGAATGTTCTTCGCCGTGGAGACGTCGCCTGGCTTGTCGCTGTGCGTCCAGACGAGTGCACCTCAACTGCATCGTTCGTCGCGAGACGTCCTCTTGTCGGCAAGACGTATCGCCTCTAATTGAACGCCCAGCAACAGAGCGACGTTGTGCATATCAAGGTGAGAAACGTAGTGCACTGCAGGCTGGCGGCTGTGTTTTTTCGCTGCTATCGACGTCGTCTGCACAATGTCGTTTCCGCGAGAACTAGATCGCGAGATTGGGATACTATAGCGCGCGAACCCGCTGAGGAAAACTTTCAATAAATTTAGCTCCCTCGACAGAGTAAAACGTTTCTTGGCTTTTTTTTTAAATCGAGAGGCACATATTTTCTGAAATGTCATTTGCATCGTTTTTTCTACGGGTTTATCCGTGCTACATGCACCTCTGCTGCAGGGTCACCGTGTGGATTCGAACTCATGGCCTGTTTACCTTTGACGGCGTCCAGGCCATGTCCGATTCGGAGTGTGCGGTTGATCTGCTGTTTATTTAGCCCGTTTGCAGCGAGCCAGCTTTTAATTGGTATTAAACCAATCAATTTGATTATCATGCAGGTGAACATCAACATCCATTTTCAAGCGTTGACTTATACTTGTATAATCAATAATTCATACGACTTTATTATATTTCACAAGGAAATAAAACAGAGAGAAAGTGTACACTTATGTAACATGGGGGAGGGCGAAGTATTACACATTGAAGTAAAAGAGAACACGTCAGCGAAATGTTATGGATGATGGCATTAAAAGTATTGACAACGAGCAATAAATGCTTACCAGGTCAACAGTATACGGTATTAGGTACACATCCTATATATATTTGGCCGCTAAAGGAAAAAAAACATACACAGCAATATGGATATTTTTCCACGCCAGTCTCCCTCTAAAACAATTTGTGTTTCGTTTTGGTCGATTTAACAATAATACGTATTATATCAATATGACGTGGGCTCCATTGGTGATCGTGAATGATCGTGACAGGGCAGTTTCATCTGAACCGCACCACACGCGAGGAAATGTGTAGCGTGTATTAATGAAACGTGCACTATTTGCTCTATAAATCGCACGGAAGTCTGCTCGAACGAGTCGCCAGCTATAATCTCTCAGGCCTATACGAAATAATAGAAACTCACACAGTCACAATAGATCATTGTTTCGGCTGCAGCGGCAGACAGAGCGGACAATATCGCCGTCGCTCGCCGTTCAACGCTCGGTGCACTTCTTGTAAATTGCACGGAATTGCAGTTGTTGGCTGACTGCAGTTTTCCTCGGGTTTCCCGCTGAGCTTGTCGCGTTAATGCGTCGCAGTGATGAACGTCTGCTTTTCTTCGCCAGAGATTAATTTCGAGCTTGTCGTCGGCAAAGTGAAACAACTACTAATAACATCGTTAGAGAGTCTCGTTATAGCAACCCTAAAATGAAACAATTTGTCAACTATTTAATGAATATGGTGTATAGTCAGTCTTTGTACATTAAAAACTCAATTAAACTGTTTAATTTGACTTGCCCTCGGAGGGTAAGTGCCAAAGTTTTCTATGTTCCATACATTTTAATTTGCTAGTTTAACTTGCCGGCTTCCCCGTTCTGTTTTAGAACAGGATGCTGTCCCCCGCGCAGATCTCCGGACCACGCACCAGTATACCACGACTGCATCCTGCACCCTCATCGCCTGATTGGCCATCCCGTCTTCGCGGCACAGGAAATTATAAATGCTCGCCAATTATGATATGATAACCACTTCTTCGTCGTCGCCCCAAGAGCCTACTCGGCTCTGTTTTAACGATGCCGTTTTCAACTACGAGCAGGATCAAGGGTCGACCCGCCGACGAATTTAACTGGATATGCTCTCAACACTCTGCTCACACTTTACTTTTAATTCGATTCACCCCCCGGTCGCCATCTTGCTTGTCTAATAACCATACATCTCCGCAAAACTTTTCTTCTGAGCGTTTTCTATTTACTTCCTCACGGGTGCTGGCACTAATGACCCCGTACTAAAAAGTACATTCACTTTCAACACCATTTTCTAAGCCTTTTTGCTTAAAAGATTGCCATTATAGATTACTCTTTTTCCCTGCCTGTCAGCAAATGGCTCTTCGTCCTTTGCTTCTCGGCGGAGATATTCTTATTAAACGGTCGAGGCGTGAAGAGGGACGGCTACCGATGAATTAGTTAGAAACTAAAGCTTATACCAAAGGGGCTTATTCCAGTAAGACCTATTAAGTCGATTACGATGTTCCGTTGCCGCGAAATGTGAGAGGAAAATAATTTTCACGCTCGGAAACCATAATCTAATTTTCTTGTGGAGTTTGTGAAAGTGAGTTTCCCATTAGGCACATCCACACACACACACACACACACACACTCACTCAAAACATGCACACACACCCACACGGATAATTTTTTAGAATTTGGAATTAGTCTCGGGTTACATAATATACTGTACAGTCCATAACTATCTACTTTATATTCGGAATTACGCCCCCCCCCCCTCCGTCCCTTCCACAAGGGACCGATTTCGGGGTTTTGCGCGTAGCAGTAGATTTTCTTTCCTTGCGGCTTTCACGTTCATACACAAATTCGCCCAACAAACAATTCGCCGCACACCACCGTTCATATCTCAAAACAATTATGCATACAACGCCGGCGAAAGTCTCGGATAGCACTGGCAGCGTCCAATGGCAATTCACAGCGTTCAGGTGCCGCGTTCAGATGTCGGCGTAGTTCAGATGTCGACGTAGTTCTTGCACTCGGGCAGCGGCTCGGACCAGAGGCCGTCGGAGCGGCACGTGGGTCGCGCCTCGAGTCGCACCTCGAAGCCGGCGGCGCACGTGATCTTGAGATGGTCGCCGGGCTCGTACAAGAACTTGACCGGCGCGATGCGACCGTTGGGCGGGTCGCCCGGGTAGGCGCACCGCGCTTTGCCTGGAGGACCGAGCACATCAGCAAGTGTTTGGGGGACGGCTTGGATGCACACGGGGCTGCAGGTACTTCGATTAAACTACAAGAGTGAACAAAAAATGGTGGAGAAAATAGGTGGGCTAAAATGTAATTATCGTGCTCTTTTTCGTCTGTGCACACTCGACCTAAGCTGTCTATAAAACAACAGTTACCAAACAGTTACGTTTTGTTTGTGTTGTGGCTCGAATACAGCTAGAAGGGTGTGAGAAACGGACAACTCGAGTGCAAATTTTATTGCCAATGTTGAGAGGTAGAAGTTGCCTCGATTCGTCCTCTCTCTCTCTCTCTCTCTCTCTCTCTCTCTCTCTCTCTCTCTCTCTCTCTCTCTCTCTCTCTCTCTCTCTCTCTCTCTCTCTCTCTCTCTCTCTCTCTCTCTCTCTCTCTCTCTCTCTCTCTCTCTCTCTCTCTCTCTCTCTCTCTCTCTCTCTCTCTCTCTCTCTCTCTCTCTCTCTCTCTCTCTCTCTCTCTCTCTCTCTCTCTCTCTCTCTCTCTCTCTCTCTCTCTCTCTCTCTCTCTCTCTCTCTCTCTCTCTCTCTCTCTCTCTCTCTCTCTCTCTCTCTCTCAAATTCCTATCCACATGAAATCAGATCGGAACTAGGAATGAGAATCAGTCGTCGAGGAAAGTGAACTCGAGTAGGTATGCGTTTGAGACAAAGCATTCGATATCTCCGACTTGGCAATATCCTTCTACAACCTTCTATCTGTGCTCCTACCAGTGTCCCGTTTCCCTTCATCTATTATAACACACAATAAAAAAAATACGAGGAACTTTAACCAGATATCAAGACTTGTCTATCAATTGTTGCTAAAATGGTGAGATGTCAAATGCCTCACCCCATCTACCCCTACAAAATTCCCCTCCCCACACCCCCTAAATTTGGAAGCGAATTACTCATTACGAAGGAAATTGTTCGTTACGCGGGAAGCGAAGATTTGCTATCGAAGAGAATAATTAGTTCGCTTTTAAATTTCAGTCGAGCGCGAATTGCGCTGCGCGCGGTTAGCGGACATTTTTTGCATTTGTGGGAAATTAATGGCGCATTTAGAGTCGGCGCTGGCTTAATGTCTTTTGCCAACCTTAAAGACGCTCTGCTCGCCGAGACTTATGGAGTTAGTCGTCGGAGACAGCGGAAGAAAACAGATTGCAATGGAACTGCCAGCGAGAGCCTATATACACACGCGGCCATTAGTTATCTTCAGTAATATGCCATAATCAAGACTTAATTAATAGCCGTGCCAGGACGTCCGATGCCACAGAATCCAAATAGCTAGATCCTTCCATGTGGCCGGGGCCGGATCCACAACGCGGGCTTATCATTAACTCGGGCTGATTTAGTGACATCGCCATCCCGTCCCGTGTTGGTCTATAAACACTGCGGCCGAAGTAACGCGTATTTCATCGACTGTCGCCGAGGTGACAGGGTCTGCCCCTTCGACGTCCGACGGAGCGAGCAAAACGTGTTCGACAGATCACCGAAGCTTGTCAAAATCGGCTGGGGTCAGGACACGGATGGATGGACGCGTCGAGAAAGAGACTGCCTTCGGCTCGCGCCTTCGGCTCGGTTTTGTTTCGCACGACTTGCCCTATCCGATCCCCGGCAGCGAAGAGTTTTCGTCGGTGCAAAGGGTAAGGGCGTCTACTCCGTGACCTTTGTGCTTCGCATTCTTTCGGGAACATCAAATAATACGAAACAATAAAGCTTTCGTGTGAAAAACATATTAAAAACGTCCTGTGATTCAAAGAAATAGTATTTATAAACACGAATGTAAAATATCTTTGAGGGTTGTTAAGCCTCAAGCTGAGAGCCCTTATTTAAAAATAAGATTCTTTATTTGAATGTCAAACATCCCAATTATATTTTCCAATATTCCATAGAACATTTGGCCTGCAGCCTGTTCCATGTACAAAAGCTGAATGTAATACTTACATGATCTTTATAAAAAGAAAACATAATCACGAAAAACTGTGATCTTCCGCGGAAAATAACATAATAATAAATATCTTCCTTGCATCCACCAACGAGATTCTAAACATAACATGAACTTACTTACTTATAAGTACATTGTTATTGTTATAGATTGGATTTACTTTGTTTTGATAATTTTATGCCGTATTTGAACAGAGTTTTCCCCAAAAGTCTACACATCCTGAAATTTTTGAGACTTATATCTGGTTGTCCTAACGAAAGCACTAGTTAAAAAACTCTTTCAAACAAAGTTTTGAATGATAAATTAATTCCTCAAGGATAGCAACTGACATTGACGGCAAGAACAAAAGATATATATACTTTGGTTCTTAAATAAGAACAGAATGATTATTAACCTATGCTTCCTAGGTTCTAATGACAGATCCTGCCCAAAAAATGCGTTCAACACATACTCCTTATTGGAAAATAAACTCCAGATAATAAAACGGACTGTTAAAAAGTGGGTAGTTAATAAAATTTCCAACTAATAGTTTCAGTTAGCAACTCATGCAAAGCCATCTAGAGCTAACTAATAATTAAATTTAACTAATAGTTAAACCTTAACTATCAGTTGGTGCAACCCAATCTAAGTAAGTGTAGACTGGCAAGAAAAGTGACAAGTAGCTTGACAAGTATCTCAGTAGTCAGTACTAACTTGATTTTGTTTTAAGGACCGTTTCTACATGTGCGTCAACGCAGAGATAAAGTAGGAGTGAAGGTATTTGTCATGGCAACCGCCAATAGGATGCCGTGGAATGCATCTGTTTCTGAGGGTTAAACGCTTAACCCAGAGTTGAAAAATAAACTGGGGGCAAGGTTCACAGAGACAAGTATCTATAGCAGGAGACTCACAGAAGGGCGGCGGGTGCGACCAGAACCCAGCGTCGGTGCAGACGACGCTGGCGTCGCCGTCGAGCAGATGACGGTCGTCGCACACGTACTGCACGACGGCGCCGACCTTAAACGCGCGCCCGTCGTCGACGAGACGTCCGTTGATGGGCGCCAGCGGCGGCGGGCACTCGACCGCTGCAGGGGAACACACGACCAAACCACGCGTCACGACGAGGCTCTTTGTGCGTTTGCCGAGCGGCCACGTGCGGATGGGATTCCGAACCCGAGGACTCATCAATCAATTTCACGATGGCATTCACATCTCGCGAATATGATGGAGATGTTGGTTTAGGGGAAATCCGTATACGATTTTGAGTTTTAGATTATTGTTTGTGTGAAAACTGCGAGGGTCGGAATGCTGTCGGCTGAATTTGGGGTTGGTTTTGTGTTTCTCCGACGACCACGGCGCATTATTTACTAAGGCGCAGGGAAGATGAATCTCTGGAGCAGTTGGGTTTGATAATCTCTGAGGGGGTTCTCTATTCAATGGACGTTCTAACGAATGTAATATTCTTTTATTGGCTTCCACTGAATGCGGTCGATAACTCGATACAGATGCTAATTGGACGCCGACTCACAGCGATGAGGAGGGAGACATTCTGCATGGCCGATTGCAAACAAGGGACATTGCTGGTTGATAGCAACTCTATACCACGGGTTTCCTCGGTACTCTGCAATCTGCATGGAATTAGTTTTAGCCGTGATAAATGTTAGTGATGAAATATTTTGTGCTGTTAATGCAATTTTTAAGATTTTCTCGGCTAAATATTTTAGCTTAGTTTGTTCTGCGGGTTGCGTTCAGGGGCATGTGGTGGAGGAGCCGAGTTTGTTTTGCGAGCTGCGTTCAGGGGCACGAGGGGGAGGAGCCGAGTCTGACCTGTCTGGAGTCTGGAGATGTCGAGTAGATTCCTTTCCTTGGTTAACAAGTAGACGACAATTTAAAATGAAAGTCACACATCAAAATCCTACGTAAAAAGGTAGCCACAGCATGCTTCATTCTACAAAGTCAAGTTCTATCAAGTCAGCAAAATACACTAAAATTACTTAATCACTTAAACGCACAATCGATATTAAAGTATGGAATAATGGTGCGGGGAATGGCGACAGGACCAAACAAAATATTCATTAACCAAAAAAGATCTTTACTAAGAATACTTTGCAAAATAAGGAAAGGAAGCTCGTACAGAAGAGTGTTCATTCAGAAAGTCGTTGTTTCTGACAATACCGTCCCTTTATATGTTAAACACTAGTTTATATACGAGACCAGGTTTCAACAGAATCAGAGTATACACTATAAAAATACCAGGAAAAGAGACAACATTAAAACAGAAACATGTTAAAAGTAGGAAGATAAAAAGGCAACTTTTAAGGGATCTATTTTATAAAACAAACTAACCCTCAAGATAAAAAAAAAGTGTTATATAACAAGGAAGGCGTTAAGCTTCGATCATTAATATTGATTAAAGTTTTAAAAATTCAGAACTCATTTCATACCATCTTGAAATCACAAGTTTCAATGATTGTAAATATTGTGTGAAAGAGTAAATGACAAAATATTGACAATTTCCAAAGCCTGTTTTAACTGTTTTTATGTGGTAACGATCTTGGCATTTAATTTTTTACAATGGAGAATTCAACAATACAATACAATCTGCAGGCTGCGTTCAGGGGCACGAGGTGGAGGAATCGAGTCTGCTCTGCGGGCTGCGTTCAGGGGCACGAGGTGGAGGAATCGAGTCTGCTCTGCGGGCTGCGTTCAGGGGCACGAGGTGGAGGAATCGAGTCTGCTCTGCGGGCTGCGTTCAGGGGCACGAGGTGGAGGAATTGAGTCTGCTCTGCGGGCTGCGTTCAGGGGCACGAGGTGGAGGAATCGAGTCTGCTCTGCGGGCTGCGTTCAGGGGCACGAGGTGGAGGAATCGAGTCTGCTCTGCGGGCTGCGTTCAGGGAGCCGCCAAACGTTGAAAGCAACTCTGAGAAATCTAGTTTCATTTCTCGTTTAAATTGCAGACTGAACGAGAGTTTCATACTCAAATTGCAAACTACGTCGAAAGGGTAAAAGGGTGTTTGACTTTTCGGTACGTTTTAAACGACGCAAAGATTTAGAAAAAAACAGTTTCTTTTCTAGTCTGATTTTGCTTTAAATTTGAGATACTGTAGAGAAGATTTTGCATGAAAGTTAAAATAAATTGAGAAATCGTGGCTGATCTACGAAAGGAACTATAAAAAGCATTAATTTTAACCTCCATTCAAAAGCACGTCTTTATCTATACATTTTGTTTTATCTATCCGAGCTTATAACAGTTTAATTAAACGAGCGAACGGAAATGAGCAAATAAATTTGCCAATAGATTTTCTGATCCGAAGCAAAAAGCGTGCTACGCGATGAGCTCTTCTTGTAAGCGTCGACAATGGCGCGGAGATCTCCCATTCAATCTATTCTTACGTGAATAGCAGAGGCCATGTCATCCTTCATAGCGGATCACCATTGTAATCATCATTATATGGGTGTATGAAAGATGACTTTATTATGTCGACAGTTTGAATCGAGTTTTGTCAAAGTTTAGTGAACCGACGATCGAGTCGTGCCGCTGTGATGACGACGACGACGACGACGACGGGCTGAATGCAGTCGAGAGTAAATTCACTTCCCGCCGCTACACGGCGTAATTAGCGTACGATGTCATGACTGCCGACGCCGACGCCAAAGCCTGTCATCTCGCCGGCCTTGATTACAATATTCGTTTCGCCGCCGCCGCCCCCACCCCCTCCTCACCTCCCCACCCCACAATGTCATCCAGAACGTGGCCTGCACGTGTCGCGGGACAAAGTCTAAAATAATCAACTCATTTCTCCATTGGCCAATCGTTTCAATTATTTAAACATTCATCTCTTTTCTCGTGCGCGCAGAAGAGTATCAACTTTTACATGAAATGCTCCCAAAATTTCACGTTATTTTTATCCTGAAGCCGCAATAAAGTTTGTTTTTTATTTTGCCGAAACTTTTTTTGTTTCTACTGGCAGCCAAGCGGTTTCAAGAGTCAACGGTGCGGAGTGTATTATTTTCCCGCTGGGACGCTACGGGGCTGGAGCGGAAGCTCATTAAAACTTTGCATTCATTAATACCGGGCGCCAGATAGTATTTCACATCGCATCATATTTGCCTGCTTATTACGGAATCACCCGCGGAATATAATGTGGATGAAAAAAGAAGTATAGGACGTTCGGCAGTGCGGAGAGCCGATGTGTTTATGTTTGCTCTCGTTCGTCGGGGCAAGTTGGTTCCCTAAGAGACCGTTTGAAGTGGTAATGCATCGTCGCATCGCGCAAAGTACACCGTTTAGCCCCCCGCCCCCCCCCCTTACCGCCCTCCGCGACCTCTATAGCGGAAAACTCATGCCGAGAAATTATTTACAATAACAACGTCTCGCGAAATTGCCGCGAAGCGCTCCTCGAAGCGGCACGCGCAAACGCGAGTTTGAAAGCTTCTTATCTAGCGTTTTGCGCGAGGTGGCGCTGCCGGCATTTTCGGGGCGGGGGGGGGGGGGGGGGCGAAGGGGGCTGCCTGGGTTTTGATTAATTCCGACTCGCATTATCACACCGCCCGCCGCCAACAAATGACGGGTAAAACTCTAAGTCTGACTAATATTTCATCCTTTTGTTCACCGCGGTAAACGTCGAGAGGAATCCCGGAGGGTGGGAATAAAAAATGACATCTTAATGGGAGCGTCATTTCTCAGTCGGCAGGGAAACTGTCGTTGAGGGATTTACTTTCCGTACGCTGCGCGTGCAAGAAGAAACTGCCGGCGGAAAAACGGCTAAACAATACATCCGAAGATTGTTTTTGTGTAATCGTAAGGTTAAAAAGCTATAAGCTGACGTCGAGCTTTATCACCTATCAACTTATCATTCGAGCGATAGTTTTTCTTTCAAAACATCTGTTCAGTTTGTACATATATATCTGGGAAACTTTCAGCTTACAGGTTTCCAAACTTGCAAGTTTTGTACTCCTATATATATATATAATAATATATAAGTGTTTCATAGCAAAAGAAATACAATAAATCGCGAACTTTGTTACGCAAAAATCCAAGCAGCAAATTATTATAACCCAGTTTTGTCATGTTCCGCCGCTTTGCGCTGGCGACGCCATACATTCCCGTAGCTCGGCGTCGGCGTCGGCGTCGGCCACGCAAAGTGGAGGCGCCGTACGCTGCGCTGCTCTAGTTCGCAACTTTCGTAATCCGCACGCGTAGTATTGTTTCTCCTCCAATGTGCTCGGCACACAATGCATAATAAACCACTCGCCGCACACAGAGAAACTTGCGAAAACAATCTAATTCATGACTGGTTTACCAATCATCGTTTCCGATTGTCTGTTGACAGCCGAGACAATCTCCCCGGGGAGACGTTTTCGTCGTCGCCGTCGTCGCCGTCGTCGCCTCAAATGGAAATTGAAAACTTCAGTGCGGCTCACTTATTTGCAAACGCGTGCTAATCGACAGCGTATTCAAGCAATTCGATAATGGCGATGGATCTCGAAGATAATTGAGTCTACGCTTTAAATCCGAGCTCGACGTTTTGGATACAATAGAATCTAACTTACAAATCTACCCTACTTTCCTTCGCCACAATATAATACCAATCCGCAAAACGAGCCAGCGAAGTGAGACGCAGTAATAGATTAACGCCCAATGTCTATCCCTGCGGCGCCGCCGACGCCGACGCTTGTATGCGGACGTCGGGCGCCCGCGAGAGGCCGCTCAAAATTAATGGGCAACATGCTCGGCCGTACCTTTACACGCGGGGATCGGCGCGGACCAGCGGCCGCTGAGCTCGCACTCGATGCCGGGCTGGCCGATCATGCGGTGTCCCCACAGACAGCGGAACACGGCGCGGCCGCGGTAGCTGGTGTTCTGCTCGAGCAGACTGAGATGCGGGTCGGGCGACTCCAGTGTCGGGCACACGATCAGCTCGCACCGGGGCAACGGCGCCGACCACCGCCCTGCGTACATTCAACGACAAACGAGACCCGTTAGACCATGGCTCTGTTGTTGTAAGGGGATGACAGCGGGGGTGAATTTTCGAGGGTCTCTGTTCACTCATCTCACATACACTCCTGTGTGATTCAATTAATGGAAAACAAACACATCGTCGTATATTCCTATATAGGGGAAATCTGTATTTTGGTGCTGACTACTTAATGGATGAAATGTATGAGAAAATTTTGTTAAGAAATGTTTCATAAAATGCAGAGTGTTATTTTAAATGGAGGTTTTCGGGCATTTAAATACACATGGGGGGTGGCAAAGTTGCTGAAACCATTGTGTGAGTGGTAGCCAAGCATGCGTTCACTTTGTTGACCTCGGTGGGTACCCGGGGCAAGCGAGCGTTTGGACCGTTTGGCCCATGCACGTCACGTGGTGGTCTGTACGCCGTGCAAAGCGGGCGTGCCGGAAAACTCCGAGACTCTTCCGGCTTTGCCGGAAAACGCGGCGCGACTTTTCCCGGCGTGTCACGTAGTTTCGAGACAGATTGCGCGACTCTGTGGAATGGAGTCTAAAAGTGCGCGATATATAATTTTGAACTTTTTTTTTTTTGGATAATGATGAGCCTTTTTTCAGGGCATTGACAGAAAGTTCGGGCGGCGAGGTCCTGAACCGAATCCATTAATGGGGCCGACCTCCTCGGCAGGCGTAAAATGGCTAATTAAGACGAGCGCCGCGGTTCGTCCTGATTTCTTTGTAAGATGGAGATCGCCAGTTTCTGTTCGCAGTTCGTTCGGCCGTCTTTTCGTCGCCCACAAAGTACGGCAGTGTATTTACTACCATACTCTCTGTATGGATTCTCTTAAAACTTGGCCCGGCATCAAAATCTTATTCAATTTAATTACACTTAGTAGGAAACATGAAATGTAATTATCCATAAACATTTGGCCAAATGCAATTACACGTCTTGGTCTCTGTACGATCCAATTGTGCAACAATAAAGCAGAAGACTCGACAAGACATTTCTGAACCATGCAGTACTAACAGAAAGAGAGAAACTCTTTATAAGCTACTAATTGAGCTTGTTTGATGAAGTAATTAGTTTTCTTTCATCCATGAGGATAATTAATAATTCGGAAATAGAAGTTCGGAGGTCCATTAATGATAATTCTCATCACAATTATCGTCCCATTACAATTCTGTGTATACTCTTGCAGAGCGGGTGTGTATATATCTCACAACACTCACAGCTGCAAATCTCCCACAACATCTAACGCCACACCCCAGATCTGTGTCCTAATCACCATCATTCATAACCAAATTATTTAGCCCGGCGCCGCGGCGTTTTCTTCTAATGCAACCAAGCAGCGTAATTTATTTGTCGGCTAGCGACCGCGTGACATCTTTGTCCACTATTTGCACCAAGCGCTTCCCCGCGCCCAGGCCCCGCGCCTGTCCGCCTGCCCATGTTAATTCTCTCCACGCTCTATATGAGTGTGTGTGTGTGTGTGTGTGTGTGTGTGTGTGTGTGTACATATATAGGTGCTCTCTCGCTGTTTCTCTCAAGTCCTCCCCGTTCATGTGTGCTCACTCTCTGAGTTAGACTCTATTTGTGCTCTCTCCTCTCCGTCCCTCTCTCTGCGTCCCTGTTTATGCAAATCAGGACGCCGCCGTGGATATGTATGCACGGACCGTGGTTATGCGGTGTATATTATTCAACTTAGCCCCGCTTGTCGCTGGCGGAGCGCAGGGCAAGCGCAGGTCACCAAAAAGGAGCGCGGCGAACTTGTGTCGTGTGGCTCGACGTCGCCCGGGAGAGTGATTTCACCACAATCGCTTTCTTGCGCGACGTCCGACACACAACGCGCGCAGCTGTTGGTAATGGCCTTCCGAAGTCAAACTCCGCAGGGGGAAGGGTGGCGAAGGGGGGGGGAGGCGGCGATTGCTTACCGCGGATGAATTGAACTGGTGCCACAGCGGTGCTCAAATTTGTAAAGGGCAAGATAGCTGTTTATCATAATTCTGATGAGCCGATAAGCTTCAAGGATCGAAAACATCTTTTGAAAATTTCGACATGAATTTCTTTGTCACTTTTTTGTTTGTTTGCTTGCAAGTTGCGGTAGAGACATGAATTTCTTTGTCACTTTTTTGTTTGTTTGCTTGCAAGTTGCGGTAGAGAGACTTCATATTCAGCAATTCAGAATCAGATTATACACAGCGAACAAAAGCTAATAGACTGTCACATAAAGTGTACAGTGAAAAATGTCACGCGTAAAACATACACACATTTCAGTAGACAAAAAACGTCTGCAAAACAATTCGACGGTCATCAACAGGCATTTGAAATTTATTTGTTTGATTGAATACGTGACCATTATTTAGTTTGAAATGCGGAATTTTATTTTTTTGTCAACACACGGTATTTGCAATGGCATCTGTATCTCTATGGGCCTACACATATATTCACCTATTTGGCACGCGGTGACACAAATCATTGGTGATTATTTAAAACGGCGGCGGCTTCGGCGACGCCAACGAAACCTAATACCGTTGCGCGCAATAACTCGGCATCGCTGCCTGTCAGTGTCCGACACAATTTCCGATGCTTTATAATGCGATAAAATTAATTAACGACGTCACATGCCGCGCCGCAAACAAGTCCATACAAACATTGGGCGTACCAAGCTTCAGTTTGCCCAAAATTAAGTCCGTCTAGGACAGGATCCACAAAGCCGAGTTAACGATTAGGCCTCGGGACAAATAAGACGAACAAGCCAATCTCAGAGAGTATTTGCAGATTTCCAGGTGTATTTTCCCCTAGGGTAACGACGTAGCCTTCCTTTGTGAATCCGGACCTCGGGCATCACATGCACGCTGCATTTTGTCCACAAAGTCCACAAATCCGGCGGCTGCAATTTGGCCGGCGCTCTGCGGCTATTTGACCGGCTGTTTGCTCGCCTGCTGCCGGGCGGAAATGCCCCGAGTTAAGCGCCACGTAGTTCTGGAGAGTCGTTGATGGAAAGAAAAACTAGACGAAACAGCTGCCGGACCACTTGAGAAAATGAGAAACCCGATGGTTGGAGGAAAACGCACGGAGTTTTTTCATCTATATGTGTGTGTGTGTGTGTGTGTGTGTGTGTGTGTGTGTGTGTGTGTGTGTGTGTGTGTGTGTGGGTGTGTGTGGGTGTGTGTGTGTGTGTTTTTCTTATTTCTTAACTTGATAAAGATGTGGGGAAGAGTCGTAATCGGAACGTTGATATGTAGGCGTCGACACAGGATCTCGTGAACGGATATATTGATTTGTGTGAGTAAAAGGAAGAATGTTATTAACATACTATAGTGCACCTGCACATCCTGAAATTGCATCTCTCGTCTCTGTTGCCGCGTATCCACGAAATCATTCCTCTGGTTAACGTGATGATACCGCTTGGTGTACCTTCCTACCCGAGCCAGAGTAAACAGCGTGAGCTTATACAGCATGCGGGATTAAATGCATTCGATATTTGGGTCAAATTCCAGATTTATAGTAGACATGCAGCATTGCACCCCCGGCGTCCGCGGGTGATATATAAGAAAAACTAGCGAACGTATCTGTGCGGCACTGCAGTGTTTACGTGGGTTTCGCGATAAACTATAAGTTATCTTTGACTTCACTACATAAAAGCTGAGGTCTCCAATGATAATTGAGATTTACGATTTACATAGACTGTCATCTATATAAATTACGTTATTGTGTTTTGCTTGTGAATGGATTCGTGTCATTTGTCATTGTATGGTCATTGTCTGTGTTCGCTTTGTCCGATGCAATGTATGATTTATTTCAACAAAGAATTTTATCGGTTCTGTTTTAGCTTCCACATACAATTTCGAAGGAGGAGATTAAAAGTGCATTAGTACGTCATGTGAACTTACTTTATATATGACTGACGGTAAAATACGAGAAACATCCGTTTATTTGCTCGAAAACTTATGGCACACAGAAATAAACTCACAATTTCTCAATACCACAAAGGCATCCGGCGAGAAAAGTCAGGGGACCTCAACCAGATTTCTGATTGGATAAGCCACAGAGCCTCGAGAAGAAAAATAAAATGCCAAAAGCTATGAGAAAATCTGCTAGCTAAGAGAAGAGCTAGCTAAGATGCATTCTGCAAAGAGCAAAGCACATGCAAATATTCTCTGTAAGTTAAAGTTACAAAGAAATAAGAATGTAACATATCCAGATACATATTTGCAGTGGTTTGCGGCATGTTTGCATCTGCACTTGCACCTTGCCAAAACCTTTTCGCGTCAATTCGTGGCTCAAGCAACGTTCGAACTATTTGAATAGTCAATGACTATGACTTTGACTATGAAATAGAATAGTCAATGACAAAGAGTGTTGGCAAGTCTGCTCGGCGCGAGCATCAATATCCATTCATCGGACCGCCAGGCACCAGATTCGACCCCTCGAGTGCGAGAGATGAGATGTCTGCTGATATTAACGAGGAATCGATTCAGGTTCCTACCTTTCATAGACACAGCTAGTTGATGGAAGGCTATCCATCGCGTGCCCGGGCCTCCATTTCCCGAACTAAATGGCCGAACCGCTATTTCCCTAAACCGCCAAACCACTTTGCAATTTAGCAAACTGTATAGCCCCGACGAAACTAGGTGAAAACCACTGTCGAAACATTGTTTCTCTACCAACTTTGCAAAATTCTTGCAATGTCATTCAAGGCTCTATTACCGTCGAGGCTAAATGAGAGATGAATTCAGCATTTCCGCGCTCAACTCCGCCGCACCAGACTGCGCAATGATCCTCCGCCAAGATTCCCGAGCAATTCTCGTTAATCTTGAGAAATGCCTAAATGCCTAATGAGCACACATGCACTTAACATGGTAATTGCCAGAACCCCTCTGTCTAAACTTCTACCAACAATATCTATTAAGCAAGCTAAACACGAGGGCGTTTTGCACGGTGAGAGGGGGGGGGGGGGTCATAGACCACTCGGGGGTGTCGGCCGCGACGACGACGATCGAGGTAGACGCCAGTGACGAGCGACCATTGCGAAAGGGTAACGAAGTTATATCATCTACGCAATATGCTGCTAACTGGTTAGGTCAGAAGTCATTGCACATGAACGGCACGTGAACGACAGGTCTTGCTGTTGCCGTATGTAACGCCATTACGACGCGGCCGAAACATAAACAATAACTGTATTAATAACAACGTAGGCACGCTTGTGAGTGTGTGCGGTGTGCACCGAATGGCCTCTGTGCGAAAGTACGTCCTGGCAAACGGTCGTTTCTGTCCACGTGCAGAAATAACAACGCAGACGAGTCTAGGCAAGAGCCAGTCGAGAATAACAAGTGCTCTGTCCAGATTAGATTGTGTTTGTCGTTGTTTTTTACTCGTTCAAATTGTTAGCATGTTGCTAAATGCAACGGATACACAAGTTTTATTCCGTGCTTATGGCGGTAGGTACATGCAATTGGCAGCGTGCTCGCCTGCGGTCTGCGCTACGCCGGGAGTGTATACGTGTGCATTGCATTTGCGGCGCAGATGTTGAGAAAATCCGCAAGGAAAGCGAAGAAATTCGATAACTCTGTACGTCCGCAAGTTTCATCAGCGAAATATCCTCAACACAACAAAGCAATCTCATTATTGTTTCACATCAGCAGAAAATACCCTTCTAAAAACCATACAAGATAAATCCAGAAGAGAATGCGACACAAAACGTAACATAATATTTTTAACAGCCAGTCATCGACAATAGACCGACACAATTCATCTTTGATATTTCTTTCAAAGTATAGATCTTCTTAAAATAAACCCTTATATATATATATATAATATATATATATGTACGATAAACACCAAGAGGTGGAATCATTTTCGGACTGCCACGGCAAAGATCGACGCGGCTTACGACGACGTTGTCCGTCGCTCGAGTAGACTCACCCGAGGCTTGGCACGTCAGATTGGCGGTGCCGAGCATCCTGAAGCCAAGGGCACATTGGAAGTGCGCCCTCTGTCCGAGACGGCTGCCTTCGACCCTCGCGCTCAAATAGGGGTCGCTCGTCTCGATCGGCTCGCAATGGACGGCTGGAAAACAGAACAATACACGTTAGCCGCTCATTTCAGTCTAATTGATGGCTTTTAATAAATAGAAGGCTGCACGAGTCAGTGAGGTGAAACAAATTACATTTGCACTAAAAAGTGTCAAGTTTCTATGAATAATTAATTGATTTTGTGTGGTCAACGTTGTAATCAATATATTCGTGCATGGACAGGTGTTTTGTTCTTTCACGTGCCACAATTTATTGTCTCCCAGGGGCCTAGTTTATTATCAGCTGCAGGGTTGCGTCACTCCGTTCTCGCTCCGCCAAGTACGTGCGTTTGTCTAAAGCGACAAGGTTTGCCGATACACAGTTCGAAGGGATTTTAATATGTGCCTTTATTGGCAATGTCTTCAAATCGTAGTATTGCCATTTGAGAATTGCGGTCCCATTTTGCGGGTCCCTTTGTGGGGCTCTTAGCGGGTCACTTTGCGGGACGCGGACTAGAGCCCTCAGGGGACGTGATCCGGAGGCAAATATCGTGTTGCGTACAGCAGTATTCCAGTCGAAACAATCTCGCGGAATCGTGTGTACACGAGAAGTATTCAAGGGTTGTAGGCTAATGGGTAGTAAACAATGAAAGCAGAAGCTGGAAGTAACATCTATAGCAAACAGCGAAGGGGTTTTTTGTCTGCGAAAAAAAAACTCGAAAACCCGTTGGCTGGCTCTGTATCATAGAATTAGTTACGAGGTTGACAGAGAGAGCGCGCACGGGAGCAGACAATCTCCGCCACTGCAAAACTGCGTTCTGGCATTCTGGGTGAAATTAAAATTGGGAAGCTCATTTGAAAAGTGCTCTCAAGCTCAAAGAGGAAACATCCTTGAATAGTATATGAAATCCTTTTTTAATGTAAAAAAACCCGTTGAAGGTAGACATCTATTATCTCGTCACAGAAATAAATATGTTGTCGTCAAAACATTTAGTTTTCTTTCCGATATAGAAAAGAGGGCGCAATTAGACAACTCACTCCGCAAAGTATTTTGTCCTGTGCCTTGTGCTTTGTAATTCCTGTGATGAAAATGTCGACAGAAAGTTCGCATTCAAAAGATGGAATTCGTATTATTTGCCTGTGCGGACTTTGGAATCGTAAGAAAAGAAGAATAGCGCCTTGTTTTTCTCCCTTACGTCTCGCCTTACGACAGTCTCGCTTCTGCGTTTGAACGTGAACCGGGCATTCTTCAAGCTGCCCGGACGACAGACACGCCTGGCGAAGAAACGCCGAGCTATT
Source organism: Nemoura dubitans (assembly GCA_921293005.1). NCBI lineage: Eukaryota > Metazoa > Arthropoda > Insecta > Plecoptera > Nemouridae > Nemoura > Nemoura dubitans. The sequence continues at coordinate 51,522,810 of OV121074.1, read as the reverse complement.
TAAAAAATTCACGAGAAAAATATTTAAAGTTGTCTTCAAAATATGGCAGTGAACCACCCTAATTTTAAAAGAATGGCCATAAAACTTCTGCGGAAAATATGTGTGTATATATAGTATATATTTTTTATTTTATTTTCAAAGAGATAGCATTTCTCTAGTTCCACTATAAAACGACGTCTCTAGTATTAATCATTCTCAAATATGACATTACCGTTTTTTCCATAAAGAAAATTACATTTTTACGAGCCCGCCGAAGGGCTCATTGATGCCCCCTCCCCCACGGCCATATCCGAGCTCGCAACGGCACCCTTCCGATTTGGTACCCCGTCGACGCAAGGGCGGGGGGGGGGGGGGCATTGATTTATATCCGACCACTTTATTACTAACGTCCTGTTATTTCATTTTAATTCGGGTCCCGGAAAAAAAATCTCCTCCGTCCTCTCTGAGCGATCGCACAGAGCGGGCCTACATTTGCGGCGATAAATTTCGGGAATGTTTTTTTGATCGATTAATCTTAATTTTGTGAACAAATTAAACATTTTTCATCTGCGCCGAAACCGCTGACAAGTCGAGAGTGTGGTGTAGGTACTGGTCTAACGCGATGTATAGAAATGGGAGAATTTGACACCGCGAGGGCTTCGCACGCGTAGCAATTCGCACAAAAGATTGTCCTTCGTGCAAACCCAATGACCTCCACCGTCCACGGAAGCGATATATTTCGCCATAAGCATTCCGACAGAGTCATGTGTGGATAGCATTTCAATGGCACGGCTCCTCCACAAGGCATCAAAATATATCATCGTCTATTTATCGAAAGAATATTTATGGCCCTACGATTTTCTACGACTCATAAGCCAGGCACCTCCACGCGGAAAATATATTTCTCCGTCGTATGTACAGGAATCCCCATAAATTTTCGGGGGAAAAAGTTACACAGATCAACAAAAGCAATCATAAAGAATGGAATCAAAAAGAATCATGTTCGATTTTGTCCTGCATAAACCTCTAACAAGATAACGCAGGCAAAGTCTGTCGGCCTCTTAACCGTCGGTTTATGATTGGGCCGTTGTCAAGACGAGCAGGACGTTCAGGACGAGTTCGTGGGTAAGCCGGTCTCTCGCGCACGCAGCGCTTGGTCTTACCGAGCACGCGGACGCTGATGCTGTTCGTGATCCCCCGAGGGGAGGAGCAGGAATAGACCCCCGAGTCCTGGACCTTCGTGTAGTAGACCGAGAGCCGGTATTTCCATTCCCGCTCGTCGGCGGCGATCGCCCAGCCTGGAACACGCACACGGAAAACACATCCACTCAATGACGCATCCACTGTTTCAAACGATCAACGGATTCCACTCCGGAAATATTGAGATTATATCAGATATTTTTTAAACAAAGTATCCGATTAAGTATTTCGCAAATGCATTTGAATACATTTTAAAGATAAATAAATATATAAATAGATTACTCAGTAATCTATTTATAAAGTGTGCCACAGGAGACACCTAGATGATCTGCTCTGCTCAATTCTCTACTGCGAAAAGAACAAAGAGTTAACTTGAAAACACAAAAAATCGCTGTAATAGAAGGGGAGAGGTGGGTACTCTTTCTACGCGAAATTTGCTTGCCACAATCTGCTCCTATTCGTATCAAGATTCCCCCTCCGCGGGAGTTCTCGCCCTACAGCATTGCCACCATCGAGCTGCGAACGCTGCGACTCAAATGGATATTACTAAAAATAACCGTTTGGTGGGAGGAAATTTTTGCGCACACATTGTTAAGAGACGTGTCTCGGGCATGTCTTCTGGGCAAATAGACTCGGTTTATAATGAAGAAAGAAGCCATTAGTTGTGTGGTGGTGGCTGCTTGTTTGCAAAGCATATTGTGTAAACAAGCCACTGGCACGGCAGTCGCCGGCGTGCCTTCAGGAGAACAAGGTCTAAATAAATAAAAGCGAGGAGAGAAAAAAAAATCGACGAGCAAAAGAATTTGTTGGGCGAGATGAAAAAATGATTATTAAAGGAATGAACCGTCGGAGGTCTGGCTGGCAGAAGAAAATGAAAAGGAAATTTAACTCGATAGTAAAACGCGACCGGCGCGCACCGTTTGCGTCGAGCTCCGACGGCGAAGAGAAACGCGTTCACGGTGGCCGGAGACGTGTCTGCGTTCGCACCGCGCTCGATCAGAGCCGGGCTCGCAGCCGGAGAGATTCCACGAACGACTTCCTTTTCTTTTGGTTAACTGCGAATAGGTAACGAACGCGCAAACAGAACATTTTCAAAAGAAAAAAAATATGTTTAATTGTCAATCACTTATATATGCAGTGAACTTCAGCGACATGAATATTGTACTGACACCGTATAATACTCGTGTCTTGTCGATGCATGGTTTACGGCGCGCAAAGACATCTATCGCAGTATAAAAAAAGACCCGTCCATAAATCACGTCGAGCCACAAACTCCTCGTTTGTAACGAAGTGAAAATGTACTTTTCCAAACACAGCGACCGCCCGATAGCTGCCGAACTTTCCTGCCCGCGGCCCGGCGCGCTACGGTGTGTGGCCCGCACGAAAGAAAGTTTGCCCCGGCGGCGTCCTGAGCTCTCTCACACCGCGCAAATGCTCCTTCGAAAGCCGGGTCGGCGTTTCCCAGCTCTCTCAGTCTCACTCCACTGCCATGCCATTCGCCATTCGCCAGGTGTTTTTGTGTGTATATTTTCTGTGTAGCTATATACCTATATACGTACGGCATTTTAAATATGTCTCGCCGAATTATTTATTGTTCTTTTCGCCCCCACCCTTCTCTCTCAAGCCTTGCTATACACGCGGCTGGTCGCATCTGAGCCTCTATCCCGCTATTCATGTTTGCGATATGTTCCTCAACGACGCCGCCGACGATATTACCAGGCTCCGCACGCAGCCGGCCCCGGCCCCGCGAAAATCTTCTACAAAATTCAAACTAATGACTCGAATGACAAAGAACGTAATTCGGTGGTTGTTTGCCTTAACGAAATTACAAACAAAAGATGATGGAGCTCGAGGGGCTAATTTATCGGGGGGGGGGGGGGGGGGGGAGGGGGCTCATTAACGGGTCTTTGTTAACAACCTACCGCCGCACGTCCCGGCAAAGTCGTAAGTTAAAAACAAATTTCTACCAAACTCATTTCGGCAAATTTTTATGAAAGCCATTAGTTGCTTTATATGTACGGACATGAGAGTATTTTTAAATGAACCACAGCGCTCTCTTTATTCTTTCCCTGCGAATATCTGCTAGATGTATAAAATTGAGAGAATGTAATTTTTTCCAAAGTGTCGAAAGAACCAAACGCGGGAAAGAAAATGTTGCGAGTAGATCTTCACCATTTTCGCGAGAGTGGCTCCTTTCTGGCTAATGGAAGTTACATGTTTACCGTAGATAATGGAAATGTATAGTTCTGTTAGTGTTTCACCGCGACGCCGACGCCGACGCCGACGCCGTCGCCGACGTCGGCTTGAAGACGTCGCGACGTCAGCGTCGGCGTCGGCGTCGCTCGGGACATGGGATTATCTGCTCGCTGACGTAGTCAACACGACAGAACACAATTGCTATTGCAATTCAAACAAAATGTGACAAATTCGTGTATTCTAAAATTGGAGGTAAAAATTTATTTAGAAGCCCAAACCGTGAACTTGAATGCATTGTGTATTAAGGATTTAAGAGCGATACTCATTTAGGCAAATAAACGAAAATCGAGTGCATTCCCTGATTGAGTGGATTTTCCAAAGTAGACCTAAGCCAAGTCTGCAGGTATTCTCAGCAGACTTCCTGTTCTAACGAGAGCAAATATTCACTCAGCATTTGTTGGAAGTATAAAATTGATTCGGCGGATGGCGGTACTATACTAAATCTCATGGCTTCCTTGGCCCGAAGAGTACAAATACAATTAGCAAAATGCGATTGTCTGTCTTCAATTCCCTGTACACGATAAAATATTGTGTGCAGGTATATAATTCTATACCATATAGCTACTTATCTACTACGACCATGGCTTACAAGATTAACGTCTCTATAAGGATACACTGAAAACGTTGGTAATTGAGACAAAAAATTAACTCGAACATGAATAAATCGGGTTTGATTTCAAACTCGTAGAAATGAGGTTGAAAGAGAAAAACAAATCATCAAATGAAATATTTCAAAAAATCAAATTAATTGTGGAAATCCCCAACGGCGCGGTTTTCTCGTTTTTCCTCGGACGCGAACTCGTGAACAAATAATTTCCGCTGCAAACCACGACCCTGAACACATAATTGCGTCCTACTCGCGCAAGCGAAACCAAAAAACAAAGTGCATTCCATTCAACTCTCAAACGAGCACACACATAAGAGCGTTTGATTAATTAACTGCCCTCGGGGACTCGACCTGGAACCTCTCACGCTTTGTGCGGTCCCCGATCCGCCGCGACACCCGGACGCATTGAGTTGACATCTCATCGTCGTCGTCGTCGTCGTCGTCGTCGTCGTCGTCGTCGTCGTCGTCGCGGTTCCGTGACCACCACGACTTCCTCCCCCCCACGCCCTGAAATCGGGGTGCATCCGTCCGGGCAAATTGCTACGGACAGACGTCGTCGTCTCACCCTCGTCGACCGCGGCAGCCTCCTCTCGAGTCGACGTCGTCGGCCGGACCAACTTTGGACCGCGCGCGCCGACTCGGCGAAACTTACGGAACCAACTCGGGCGAAAGTTTGCCCGGGGACAGACCGGCGCACCGCGCCGCGCCGCGCGGGGCTAATTCGCGTGTGCGTCAAGTTTATTGGCCGGATGTTGACGCATAATTCAGGAAAACGCCATCAACTTCGGGGCCCCGCGCGCGCCAGCCAGCGAGTGTTTTAGTTTGCGTAGATCCAAATGCTGGACCTTAGCGCCGTCGAAGCGAGTTGTAACGGAATCCGAGATACCAAAGTTTCGAGGCAAAGTTTCGTTATGAGTTCCGTTATTTCGTTTCTGATAATCGCTCCGTTGTATATTGACACTGTCAAGCCTTACAAACGTTCTACGCGCATGCAGATACGACTGAATTATTGGCACCGAAAGCGCCATAGAAGTACTTTACTTGTTTGAACTTTATTCTCCACAATTCCACGTGCGCCGGGGCTGAAGCGATAAGCTTTCGTATGAAATCACTCCTCGGCCTTTCGCCTAATTAATATTCATGCCCGAGTTTCCACCGTCTGCTTTTAACGTTTGCGTATAACAGCGCGCGCGCGACTGAGTTTTCTTTTCCTGGGCGCGAAACATTGTATATAGCTACGGAATGGCTGCTCTCACTTCTCGACTGCGTTCGCCTTATTTCACCCTCTCATGTATACATGAAGCTGTAATCCTGCGAAATTAATTATTATTATCCACTGACAGTAATCCCCATCGCCTCCCCCACTCCCATCAACCCCATCCGCACCCCACACCAGCGCACCATCAGGATTCAAAGCTGTAAATATGCAAATTTGATGGCAATAAATCGTTCGGAATTATATCTCATAAAACTTTAATTGGAATTACTGTGGCTCCATTCTATTGCTGCATAGTATACAAACTCCCCGTTTTGCAATTATATATACGTTTGGAGTTAAAAAAATCCGTTATATGATTGCCAAGGTGGAGCAGTACGTTATACATACATTTAAATTTAGAGGTATATTGGCCAAATCCCAATTTTTGGATTCAAGTTTAGTCGAGATCGTAAACGTGTACGATCAGATGGCAGGATGAAGACTAGCTCGTGTGTGTGCGTCGAAAGGGTACATGGACTGAAAGTTATTTGTGTTTAGCATCAGCTACATAGGCCACGCGCGAAACGAGAAAACGAGAAAACGAGAAAATTGGACATCTGTTCATTATGGCCGCTAATTTGGGGCGAATTTCGGACGGTGAAATTCAGTTAATCAAGCACATCCTCGCCGGACTCGACGCAGCACACAGTACGACGCAAAATTACTCTTCACGCGCAGCCAATTTAAATTAAGACCATTTTAAACATTGTAACTTAATTAAAAAAACGGTGACGACGATGTGATGATGAAAAAAAAGTGTATGCAAAATTGGATGGGGAGAGTGGGTTGCTTATGTAAATTTGAGTCTCTTTCAGTCCCTCCGTTCCGAGCAGAGCGTTCGCCATGCTAATTCTTACCGGTGAGATACTGGCGGAATGTCGGAGTCCAGGTCCACTCGGGGTTGCCCATCTTCCTGGAGAAGAGGCATTCGAGATGCAGGATGGACCCGGGGAAGACGGCGAGCTCCCCCGAAGGCTCCACGGAGGCCGACCCGGCCGGCACTCGGAAGAGAATCGTCGGAGGGGAGTCCTCTGCAGACGAAACAGTTGACCGAGTTGACATACAAGAGGCGTCACGAGTTCCAATGTCCTTGTCGACAATGCGCGGGTGGGTAATTAATTCCACACACACGTTTGGGATTAACATTACATTCAGTAATTATTTGGGGTTTATTTAATTATTTTTAAGTTTCAAAATTTCTTACTCTGCTAGGGGCTTCTAAACGCAATTGATATAAGTCTCAAATGTGGCTAAAATGCCATTGAATGCGGTGCACTGAAAATAAGTTGACGTAGAAAAGTAATCTTAGAAAATAACCATTTATCTGCTAGGTATTTGGTTCATATAAATACTAAACTTGGAGAAGTAGTATTAGCATGAACCTTACTTGCAAGGTTCTTATTAAAATACTACAACATTTACACTTCATTTTTCTTAAACTAATAACTTAATTTTCCACAGACAGTTAAGTCTCGAGGGCATGTCGTATTCAAGATCAAGAGATGTATCTAACTTAATTTAGTTTCCCCGTTAAAGACGGCAAGAGGCACGGCAGAGAGAGGTCAGGTGGTTTTCCAACTTGGCCCAATCTCTACTTAATTTACCCCCATTCTGATGGCTTTATCTGCACCACCCCACGAACACATAATGAAACGCAAGAAGAGGGTAGGTGCGTTCACATTTCGGCGGCTGCTTTACTCTTCAGCCTTCGGCATATCCCAACAACTTTGTAGGGTTCTTGTGCAGCATTTAAGATCCCAACCCCGCCCCCATTTTCATGCTAAAATAATCCCGTCGTGAATGACAGGCGTGATTGCATGTAAAGGAGAAAGTAACAAATTTTCCGGACGTTTCTTGCACAGTTTTCTCATTCACTCGCGTCCCGGGGAAAGTCTACTAAAGTTTCCAACAGACAAAATGTGACGCCGCCATACACACTCCCGAACACAGCGACAGTGTAGTAAATGAAATTTCGTTTTATAGTTGCTGATTAAAACACGTGCCGAGCACGGTTCATGGTCGGTACGGGGCGTCGCAGGCTGCAGGTTTATTAGACTTGAGACTTGAGACAGGCCAGAGACTTTTGACTGATTAATTAATTTAGACTGCGTTAATGGACTGAAATTAATTAACGTTTGACGAGTTAATCGTGTGCAGCAATTAGTTCTTATCAAATTATCCACTGTGTCCACAATGTTAAACAACGTTGCCTTTACGAGTCAACCTGGGAACCTCAAGTCGTTTTGTGGGAAAACTCGCTCTCTTGGATATTTTTGAATATTTGATAACTATACACATTCGTTTGAGAATTATTTTCAAGCAATCCGCACCTTTATTGTCTCAGTTCGTTCAAACTACAGGAAAAAATAGGAAATCCGAAACCGAAAACACGTTTGACAAGGTATTAAGAAAGTAAAAGGAGGTGCCCCTGAACGCAACCCGCAGAACAAACATGATGTTTTCAACAGTGGACCAGTCCATTAGGACCGTGGGGAAAATACTTCAGCCTTGCTGAAATAAAGCTATGGTGTCTAATAACGTGACCAACTAAAAGCAAGTTTTTAAAGTTGTAAGAGTGCCAATAGCTGTGTCCCTGAACGCAGCCCGCAGAACAAACTCGGCACCCCCACCTATGCACCAATTCAAAATAACAGTAAGAAAGAGGCTTCATACTCGCTGATAGAAACCGGAGGGTCACATGTTACCAACTGAAAACAAATTTTACAAGGTACTTGAGAGTTATTAAGATCGCCCCCTGAACGCAACCCGCAGAGCAAACTCGGCACCTCCACTTATGACTATTTTCCAACCACCAACTAATTTTTAATTGTTATGTTGAATTGAATTAAAGACTGCCGTTAAATACGGGATGAAACCAAGCACGTTTGAAATGTACAGATTATTTCCTTCCCCGGAACAAGTTTATAACGTATTTTCAACGCAAACCCTGTTTGTTTTACATCTGAGAACAAAGTAATTTGTGTGTTGACACGTCTCAAATCTGTTCGCTGTGCAAGTAACGTTTTACCTGCGCACGTCGTGGAAATATTTGACTTGACAGACGCACCTGGAGCGGTAACTCTTCCGGTGGTTGCTGCTAAGAAATGGTATACCGAGATATTTCACCTCCTGCGTTTTTAAACGCTTGCGTTATTAAACAACATTTCCCGCATAATAACCTTCACATTCTTTTCGAAAAAAAACCTCACATCAACACGTTCCGCACATTTTCATTATAAACACGTTCCACGAATGTAATTAATATTCGTGCATATATTGAATTCTCACACTAATATTTACACCCCATAAATCTTAATTTAACTCACTTTATATTGCTTATTGCAGTTGATTTTGAATTCGAGGTTCTTTACTTCGCTGCATGGTGAAATATTTACAGCAATATATTTATTGACTCTCGCTGAATCGTTCTATCGAAGTCTATTGTAGTTCTATTGTGCGGTGCAACCCTGGCAAGGATACATTTTCCCTTATCAAGTTGTCAAGCGACGTTCATAATTCAAATTCATCTACAAAAGTAGTAAATTGAATATAAGATACTTTATCCAAGTGATGAGTATACCTGTATCATAGCGCAGATATTACCAGCTCCCCCGATATCTATAGCACAGATTATTTACGCAAATTATGCCTTCATTAATGTTGGAATTCTCACCAACAATCTAAGTATAGCAAAAGAATTCCATTTTGTGATCCCAACACACCGTGGTTATATCTTTCTCACTCATCTGCAAGCCATCGACGTACAGTTGGGTGCCCACGTTTCTCTCCCACGCGAAAACCCCCGATATTCTTCACGTAGCCGTTGCTCCATGTGATCTGCGGCTCAATCCCTTCGCCATCTACCGATCCCCGAGTGGTGCCCATCCATCGGCTAGTCGCTTTGCCTCGGCCCTCCACGCGGACCTCTCCCATACCTGTGTAGTTGGTGAGCGCCGTCGTTGGGATGCACGCCGGGATGCGATTGCTCCAGACGCCGTTGAGGCACGTGACCGTCGGGACGCCGAGCAGTTTGTAGACGCCCAGCTCGCGGCACCGCGACGAGACGACGCTGCCGTGCGGGTAGGTCAGGTAACTTTCCGACTGCAGAGAGGTGGAGACAGAGAGAACAAAAACATTAGATAGCGTGTATTCATTTCGGCGTTTCTTTTTTTGGTGTTTCGTTTCGGTCGAAGGGTTTCGATTGGGGATGATGTACACGTTGACGACCGCCCAACTGCGAATGCCTTTTCGAGGAGTGTAGTGCGCGCTCGCTAGCGGAAAAAACATATAGAAACACAGTGAAAAACTGAAAAGTTACTTAGTTCGGTTCGGGAGGCGGGAGAACTAATCAGCGTTAAGGATTTTACGGTCGTTGAAGCGTTAATGACAAGCTCCTTTTTCGACGGGCGCGACGACGACGACGACGACGACGACGACGACGACGACGACGACGACGGTGACGGTGGCGGCGTCGCGGAAAAAAACAGATAAACTGAAACGAAGAGGAAAAGACAATTACAAACTTCGGCTTCGCAAGTTAAAAGGCGACTGGCTCGGGTTAAAGGGAAAATTGAAAAAAAACTTTAGCTTTATAAATATACGCGATATATTGCAAAGTTTCACCGAAATCCAATTGATTAGGGGAACAATTTTGACGCGGTGTCATCCATTTTACCGATTAGACTCATAATGCGGATAAGTTTGAGCGATGATTACATTTTACAATGTTCATTTATACTCAGTTCATGTTTGTACGTTGCTGCGGCATTTCCTTTAATTAACGTTTCATTCCCAGCCTGCCGCCATCAAACCAATTACACGCTGAACAGTACAGTCCATCGCACAGTGCTTATCAACTGCACAGAGATAGAACTCATTCCAGTCTATAGCCGGCTTATCACAGTTTCCCAGAAGAATGTCAACATGCGGCAATGTTTGACATATCTGACACCCGCCGTGAATAACAATGTGTGTGTGTGTGTGTGTGTGTGTGTGTGTGTGTGTGTGTGTGTGTGTGTGTGTGTATGTGTGCCCGTTATGAAATCAACATGCGGCGCAGCCAACCCCCGAACCGAGCTCATATCATGCGATGGAACTTTTCTTAAAAGTTATCTACCCCGTCGCGTCCTCCACAGTCCCACCCCTGTTGGCATCGGTTGTTAATAGTCGGGACAAACATACACTATTTCCATAAACAATCAGTGGATGCGATATGGACTCGATGGTTTTGGGGGGGGGGGGGGTGAAATTGATATGCAAATGTGGGAGGGTCGCATGCAAGCGCCTGCAGGAGGGCCGGTGGGGGGGGGGGGGGGGCAACCGGGAAATGATTTGGTCGCGGGGCGCAAAACATGTCTCTGTTAATCACCGCCAGTTAATTAAAACACGATTCCAGGAAAAAAGATGGTGTGTCAAATTAGTAATCGGCCGCTAGGCATCGATGTGGGTCGCACTCGCAGCACTTTTGGACGTGGAGTTTCGCGACAATGTAAGGGTTGCGATTTCATGTGGATCAACTGGAAAGCCAGCGTATATGTGAATAACTTACACGTGACTCTAGAACAACAATGTGACATACTTTTTTGATTTGTAAAATAATATTATCGTTGACAATATTTCTATTTGTGGTGTAAAATCCTAACAATTTCACCGACTCAGGTCGCCCAATTTCAATTTCAGCTAAGCAAACAGAATTCCAGACCGGAATTGCGCAATAGCTAGTAACACACGGCTCCACACCTTTTCAAATCAAGGCGCATCGCTTCCCATTATTTCACCCCCCCCCCCCCCTGCCGCTATTGCCACGACGAGAACACTCATTTCCTTTCACCCTCGTCGCTTTTTTATTCGTCTACATCCACGCGAGCGCCACCCACGTACTTCGCATTTCAATTAATTACAAAATCACAGTCAATAAAGAAACAAAACAAAGTTTGCGCCATAACACCGAACGGCACGACCATCCGAATACAAATGGGAAAATTTACTCATAATTTGATTTAAATCCGTTCCAGTTCGGTTCAATTATTCAACGATTTCGATTGGCTCAAGTAATGGCACGTCATTATTCGAGCCTTTCGGTACGTGATTCGTCTGGCCACGTCTGACGTGGGGCTGTCTGGGCCGCATCTGCACCTCCCCCCCCCCCCCCCCACCCTGCCAAAACATGGAATGCACTACGGGTCGTTTACATACCAAACACGCGTGTCCAAAAACAACGCCCCCCCCCCTCCGCCCCGCCCCGTTGCACTGAGTGTTATGTGCCGACAAGGGCTGCATTTGAAATTTGTACGCCGCTCAGACGTGACCTCCAGCGGCGTCGGCGTTGGCGTCGGTGTCGTCGTCGGCGTCGTCGTGCGGGATATCCCCTGATAATGGTTTCCAATGAACTCTCTCCCGCGAGGTGCGTGGATTGGGTACACACGCACAATGGCCGACGACAGATCGTGTTCGAACAGTGCGTGCCAATTAAAAAGTGCGTCGATCATAGATTAAAGCTTGATTAGCAAGCTTGCGTACATATAGTGGAGACGGTATATAGCGCGCGCGCGCTTGGAAATTAAAATTGATGGCGGTGATTTTCGCCTGCTAACGACAGCTGCATGTTAAACTGACGGTAGACTGCGAGTTAAATCGAATTTGGAACGAATTCGCTCGTTGTTTTCGGGGATAAACCATGGGATAATTGTTAGATCGCAAAGTGTGCGTCAAATGTAGATTGATTAAACGCAACATTGTATTTATCAATCTTGGTGAAGAGTCCTTTTTTTGGGATACAATTTTATTTGCATTGCTTTGATGTGTTTCGTGTACGGGACGCCAAAGGAAAAACCTATAGAGCAAGATAATTTTAAAAAATCTAGATAATTAATGCAATTTAAAAATGCCTGGCTTGCCTTGTTTCGCATGTGCTGTAACATAGATACCGCGTTTGGCATACGTATTGAACATTGCCGCACCACGCTGTCATGCTCTGGGTAGCTTTGTGGGGACCAAACTATCTCCCTGCCGATGAGCGCTTTCTGCTAGTACATAGACACCGCAGCATTTAGTGCAGTGAGCTCGTCATGGTTAATTTAGGCCCTGTTTTACTTGATGCTATACTAACTAAAGCAACCTACCACTACACATATATAGCAAATGTATGCAGTTTTAAATTTTAAATCACTATATTATAGTTAATTTCTATAATTTTCTCTTTAACAAGAATCTTCCCTGTTTTTTTAGATACACTAAAGCAGTTTGAAGTGATTAAACAAGTACGTCTGTCCACGTGCCCCGCAGTCGAGTTTTTAATTAATAAAACATAACCGCCGGTAGAAAACGAAAAAAAGAACGCAATGCACAATCCCGTGGAGTAATTCTATTTTTTGCAAATTCAACTTTGTCAATACGCTCGAGGGAAGGATATGAAAAATTTGATATGGTTTTACAGGCAATGAATTATTAAATACATCCTCATATGATCGAAACCCAGGTCGCTATATGTGTATCTATAAATACATATAAAAAAGTTGCTTTGTGTTAGTAGGAAATAAATTATCAATCGAGCGGCGGTCCGTATCGACTAGCCAGCCAACGATGAAAAAAAATGGGAATCAAATTTCGAACGATCTCTCTTTGACGGAGGCTTTAGCGAAACACCAACGAAGCGATTACTATAAAATCTCTCTCTTCCCTTTACGAGGTGCAAAGCATCTCTACACCCCCCGTCCTTTAACACGCCACCAGACCTCCACACACAACATAGGCACAGTTTTATTCATGTGCGGCGTACGGCCCGTGGTAATTTTCAAAATTCTTATGCCCTCCCTGCTCTAACAGCATTCCCAACTGTGTCGTGCTCGAGCTAAACATACTCTCTACCTTTACATTAAATGGCAGCCATGTTGTGTGGAGTAAAAGTCAGCCTCGGGCCAACATATCTCTATGCAGAAGGGGACGTGTCAGATGGATATACGGTTATAATATAACCCCATGGTTGTAGCTGAACAGTCTACTGCAAAAACCGATGTGCAGCGTAGACGAGCAACTGTGTGGTCGGTGCAGAGAGCTAATAACAATGTCGAGAAAGAGGCCCTCTGCTTGGAGTTTGTGCAGTGCGTGCAATTAGCAACGGCGACAAGTATCTTCGGAGTACTCCTCTAGTTCATTGCTCTGTGATGTGGTTTTTACCTCGTTATGATGGAAACAACAATATTGGAAGAGCACTTGGTTCAACGAATCGCCCATCGTGGTTTTGCAGCGAGGATAGGGTCGGAGACCCTCGAAAAACGTTCGATGACCATTTCAAATTTCATATACGGACCACTTCTGTTTAACGGCCCATCTCTGTATTCATTACCAGCCGTCTATCTATGTTTTGTAACATCGATCTTTGTGTGTTTTAAACTGAGAGGGGTATCTCGGGCGATTCCATAGCGGGAGGCACTTATCAAATAGTTATTGCGACATGGGCATTGAAAAAGTTTTAAAAGGTATACGTTCGGAAGAAAGTTTCAAACTAACATGTTTCGAGACGGACTCCCCAGAGACTGCAGAGTTGCTGCGGTCAGACCCAGGCAACGTTGCAGTGTATAGCCAACAAGAAACGGGCTCTAATATTCTCGAGACAACTTAATAATAAATCGATTGGGAATGTGATATCACATTTTGCGAGGGATAATGTGGAAGCCGGGTAGTTTAGTTAAAACAATGTGCACGACATTCTGGGCAAAGGGGCGCCAACTTGGATGGGGCAGGAAGGAGGGATGTTGCTGTGCCGTAGTATCATATTCGCGGCGTTGTTGCCCGAGGTGATATCTAAAACAACGCACAAATTGAGCATCGTTATGGATGACTTTGCGCGTGGGCTTGACCGCAAAGGGCAGATTATTATACCTACGATCTTATTATAAGGTTCCGTTTGTAGCAATTACAGCGCTGGCTCTGCGGGCTTTTACGCTTCCCATTGGCTAGTCAGGAATTTGTGTACAGCAAGCCCGTTGATTGTGCGAAACTTTCTCGGCCTAGTTGGCGCTGCACATTCAAACTTGAACTTTGTGATTCAACGTCAATATAAATACGATGAAAAGGGGGCGCGCTATTTGACAACCTCCCATTTTGTTGGAAAATTCAAGGCGAAACTTGTATTAAAAGAAAATAAAAGACTCTGATTTTCCGGAACAGAAAATATCGTTCTTCCGGATAATTTACCGGGAAAATCATTGTTTGATCTAGAAATCGATTTCCTTGAAATGTTTTCTCCGTGTTTTTTTTCTCTTTTTCTTTGGGATCGCATTTTCGATTCGCCGAAAAACTCGCATAAATATTCTAAATAGCCCTTTTGAAGGTGCTTGTATCCTTTTCCTGTCTCATCTCTTATGTAAAGCATTATATTCTAGCTTCTGTATTATGAATTTCGCTCACCACAAGTAAATTCCAGGGGAGCAAAGTTGTATCAGGACTCGGCGAGCAACATGCTATCGCTGTTAGTGTTATACGTAGGCCGGTACTACGACTACCTATATATACAGCGATCTCGTCAGCATTCTACCCGCTCTTGTGTTTTAAAACTGGAAATTGGGGTTAGTCAAAGTTCGAGCCTCCATAACTTTTCCCATCGACAGAATGGAGAGCACCTAGCTCTAAAACAGAGGTACAGCAAAAGTTCCAGCCTGCTCATCTGCTACACAATCTTCGCCATATACAGTCGAGCCATCGGCTCAGCAAAGTTCTTAATTGATTTAGAAATTCTTGTTCAGTCTTGTACATCTATTCCAATATGTCGACTAAATTACCTCGACTCAAGTCGCAAAAGAGCGATCTCGACTTGCTTCTCGAATGCGAGATGGGGATTGGTGCACGGGGAAGTGCACCAAAGTTAGAAGCAGGCCAGTGAAAATATTTTCATATTCAGACTCATGCGTGCGCAAAAAGGTCTGGTGTATATGTTTTCGTATTTTATTTAAGCGGAAAATCCTTATAAAACTACAAGAGTGGAGCATAAAACGCGTACATTCTTTCAAAACTGCCATGACCCATTAAACTTGTTTACTTTTTAACAAAATATATAAGTTGTAATCTTAAAAAATACTTAGTTTATGCTGTGGTTTATGTAAATAGGTATATATCCTTCAGAAGATACAAACTCCTTTTAGATATTTACTTCCGTGCTGAACATTTGCTTGAATTTAATGACTATTCTCCCGTTAACGCTCGCCGAAAATAGCTCTGCTATTCGTAAATATTTTAACCTAATTGCCATCAGTAGGCAATTCGCAGTCGGGAGACTTTATTCAATTTTATTGGAATGCTTTAAAACGTCGTCATCGCAATTTAAACAAAAATAATTTGGAAAGAGACTGGTCGAACAAAGAGCGAGTTTAAAACATCGAAAAAGCGAAGATGAAAGGAAAGATAAACAAGATCACTGCGGCGTGGAAATGAGAAAAGAGCACGACGCTCAGTGTAACGTCGTCAGAAAATGACCCCGGGAAATGTCCGCCAATGGCGTGTCGACTGCGTTATTAGGTTTTTAAATACATGCAAATCGAAATAAAAGCATTAAGATGAATTTTTATTTATTTTTTCTCCCGCACAAAGGATATAGCGCGTGTATATATATAGCAAGTGGTTTCTCTATGCAAAACTTGTCTGGATTCTGATAGACACTTGAACATTAGAAGCGCGGAGATGCCGCTCGCGCCTTTGACTTGTAAATGAGCTCGACGTGGACGCGGGGAAGGCGCGAAACAGCTTGGATACGCGGAGAGCGCCCGCGCTGCAAAACTTGCGAAGAGCCACCAAAAAATAAGAATTTCATCCGCGAGCAGAGGACGGCTTTGTGCACTGAGCCTGTATTTCGTACGCGGATCGGGAATGAGACAACATTATGCCATTGTTATTTCTCGACACAACATCCGTTCTCGGCACGATCTAAATATATTTAAATTATATTTTTTGACATCTTGGCGTGATTTGCATGAAAAGGCCATCTGTTTTTTCTGTGTATTCTTCTTTTCGAGAGCTGAGGTTTGCGAATATTGTCTCGAATTCGTGATGGTACGTTGGTCTTTGTATTAATGACAAATAACAATATGCATTTATAATGAGCAACACCAATATTAATGAATCGTAATCAAGGACATTGCTGCAAAAATTTTAACAAGCAACTTTAAAGGATACCATTTCATCGTATGATACCATTGTACACTTTTAGAATTATGTGCATTGAATTGATTTCAATAGCAGTATGGCAGTCTTGGTATTGAAAGTATCTTCCGCCGCCAACACTTCCACCTGTTACAATACTTTTCCGTTTTTATCTGTCTATCTGCCATCTGTTGGGAAAACTAGGTCGCATCGGATAATAGAAAAACAGTGACGCGAAAGATGTGTGGCACTATGAAGGACCAAGAATCCATTTCGCAATTAAATTTGAGGTTGGTAGCTGGCAGTGCATACAAGTTATTGTTTTGTATGCACTCCCATATTCACCTAAACATATAAAGAGTGGAAAAGCATGTGTGCACTTATGTTTGATAGATTTATTAAAGCGTGCTGGCAGGTTCGCTTGTGACATGGGCTTTTGAAATGTGCATATGTAATAATGTGTTGTTTCCAAATCCGCAAGTATGTACACACATAGACGAGTAATAGAAAATGTGTTCTGATCTTTAAGTAATTTCCCATGCGACTGTAAAATGTTATCCAGCAACATTGGAAGAACACAGCAACAGTTTTCCAAATTAACATAGATACAAAAACGCTGTACCGAAGCGTATTTTACCATCTCTATCTTCTCCCTTCGCACGATGCTTGCAAATAGTTATATACATTATTATACTCCTTGCTTTTTCCGAGTTTTACATTTAAACGTTGAACAGAACTTCAAAGAAAAGGTGCAAACACATTTTATTGGACTGCAAACTAAACAACTGCCACAGATGCAGAATACAGCAGAAAGCCATCTCATTTTCTCTTAAGTTTATCGCTTACATTATCTGGAAAGAGTACAATTCCAACCAATATTTAATAAAGCATGTTGCCTCACAAAGAATCCGCAATGGCGATATTACAAAAATTGAACCACATCAAAGACAGAAGAGTGGTTAACTTTTAATGGAGCGCTATGCTGTCTCTATAAGCATTAAGAAAATGCTTTGAGTATAACCATCTTTCAGCCACAGCACAATAGCACTTACCGTCACTGTGAGGTTCTTGTAAGTGACAATCAGGTTTGGCGTCAACGAGTCCAGACGACAACCCCTGAGGAGCGGATGGAACCGACCTCCGTCTGGAAGCAGAAGAACATTGCTGTTTTCAGATGCTGTTTATGTCTCCATGATACCTGAACACCTGATACACGATTGACCACGATAATATTTGCATGATTAACAAAGCTATACCTATCTCGGCCATCACGGCTTTAAAATATATATCTAATGTTAAATAAATTATGTACAAGGATTTGTGTATAGAAATATTTCATATTTAATTTCATTGCAAATTTGTTTGGCTCTCCAATATTTGACATTTACCATTACCGTGACAAAACCGTCTGTCGTGAATACCGTGGAAATTAAACACGGGTATTATAATCATCAGTTTGGTGACATCGGCCTCCGTAGTTCTGTGCAGTGTACCTACTTGTTTTGCAAACACCATTTGCACTCGGCGCTGCAATGTGACTGAAATTATAATAACATTACACCGAAAGTCTGAACCATGCATGCAGACACTGCAGTGTGTACGTATATCCAGTACAGAGCCCAGCCATAGTTTGTAATGACACTAATGAGTACACGACAAGTTTGGCAAATATAATCATGTCGAGAATTAAACTGTTCGCTAAACTATCGGTGCAAATGTCAGCATACAAATATTCTACTCTATTTCAGCTTGGGCCATTGTTTCGGCTTGCGTTTGTAGCGTTTGGTGCAATACAGAAGGAAATGTCGCATGACCATTCCAGCGTGTATGTATACGGGACCGGGAACCGGGAACCGGCACATCGATATATCTATTTACTGTGACGCCATCATTTGGGAGTTAATTGGACATGTTTTGTGTCCAGTGTTGTGCCGCCCCCTCTTCTCGGATTCAAGGGTCGCCAGGCCCCGCACGCAAAACATGATTGCGCCAACCCCCTTGTCATGCGGCTACCGCACACGACGACACTCCGCGGTACTTTGCAATAATTCAAGTTAATTTGCAGCTTGTTTGGAAATAAATAATATTACAAAAAAAATGTGTGCTGGCATTAAGTTTTGACTTGTATCTCTCGTTGCAAACGCTGTGATGGCGCTGTGTATTTCAACGCCGGAAGTTGCTTGCGGCGCTTACACCACATAGAGTTGCCGGCAAAGTTACTGGTTTTCATGTTCCGCAGTTAGCTCAGCGACACACGTGTGCAGAGGCTAATAATACAGAAAAAACAAATCCGAATTGCAAATAGTCACAGCTTGATTTCTTTTTCCGTGCTGGCACGCTTGAGGCTGGCAAATTTGAATAGTGAGCTTGCGGCCACGGCTTACGCTATACTGTGTTGGTCGCACATAACCAAATTGTTCGGCTGTCCGATATGCCGTTAAAAATGTCAAATCGCCGACAACTGGCAGTGTTTCGCATTAAAATTGTGTGTCGATCTCGATCGGCGTGACTTTATGTTTATGGAGGTGGCTCGCGAGTATAGCTACAAATCGAACTCGCATGAGTAGGTGTAAAAGGCCGGTTGAGGAGCACATTTTATGAGGAAGTGCTAACGTCAGCATAACATGCCCAAAAGAAGCATGTGCACGTGTCATGTGAAAGTGCAAGTTCACCTATTTCCAAGAACGGCATGCTTATAAAACTGCACAACACATACCATATACAGTGAAATGATGATTTTCCGCGAACGGATAATCAATTCCCACGAACGGCACGCTTATAAAACTGCATGTACAGGGAAATGCTGAATTTGTAATTTCATTTCTGTTGTTTTCGGTTTATATGTTTCGATATATCGCACTCTCTCTCTTTGTCATACATTCCCTCGATGGAACTATAGTACCTGTCATCTTATAGCCTATAACCGCTGGCTCCCGTGCAGGTGCATGTGCATGTGCATGTGCACATCTATCTGGATGTTTTGATGTTCGATTCACAACAACTCGTATGACATGTACTTGTATCCAGAGACAGATCGAAAGCAACAGGAATAAAAATACAAATTCAGCATTTCCTTGTATAGATTTCCTCGAAGGAACTAAAGTGCATACATTATAGATCAGTAGGTGTATTAGCAATTTGCGTTCCATAAATATGTCTCCTACGAATCAACACCGCCTAAGTTCATGCTATGACACGTTTCGTTTTATGATTTTATAGCATTGACATAATATACATTTGTATAATACTAGTTTCACAACCAGCCGAATCAGCAACTTTTAACCTTATATACCCCTACGAATCAACACCATCAATCATACTTGACTTCAGGAGCAACAATCACTCAACAGGAGCCAGCAGCAACAGCATCAATAAAGTAAGTCCCATCTCAACTGATTACTAGAAAATTATAGAATTATTTTATCAAAAAGTAATTTCTCAGTTCATTTATCTTAAATTTCTTTAAAATTACAAATGAATATTTCAACCATAAGTGTTGACCAAATACCATCAAGTTGAATGAATATTTCAATCACAATTGGTTAAATACTTTCATGATTTTTCTAACTCTCACAATTTCTTGTAATTGGTGAGATTATATATATAATAACAGCATCGCATCGTCAAGTAAAATTTGTTTATAATTGAATTCTTCGTCTTTCCCTGCTAGATGGACCATTTGAACAAACTTGGCGCGGGGAAGACAGCAGCATATGGGGTTCTTGAACTTCTTACGACAAATCAGCGGTATCCGATTCAGCGTTGGGAAATTGTTTCTACAAGATATGGCCGTCAGGTGACGGTCTTCCTCGAAGAAAAACAGTATTTTCTACCGTCGCGATTCAATTCCCTGACTGATGTTGATATTGAAACATACAATTTGAAACAAATATGTCTAATTTACAAAGGGCACAAAAAATTTGGAAATTATCCACCAACAGCAATTTTGGAATTTGAAGACTTTTAGATTTAAATCAATCAATCGATCAGAATTGTAAATGTCATAGATATATATAAATAAAATAAACAACTTTTCATGTTTGTTTAAACTATAAAAGAAACTGCGAATGTCATTGTACCTATTCACCAAATATTTTCCAATTCCTAAATCCAAAATCACACTCATCAAACATTTCGATAATTGTTCAGAAAACAGTTTCAAAAATACTCATGTGTAATCTAATACATCATATCCTGCTCGGTGAACAGATCTCGATCAAGTTTGAACTTATTTTTGAGTTAGCAGATTTTGTGGGGTACCTAGTCGGCTAGAACAATGAAGCAGCTTGTAATTACATACATGGAAGTAGGTTCTATCTATCAAATAAATGAAAACAAAAATCACTTGAAAATTGAAATTAAAAAAAGACACATTTATTAAAATCTCATCATGTACAATGAATTGGATACACGGTTACAACAACTTTGTTTATGGATATCTTTTCGTACAGGAGCAAAACATGACTTGAATTTTTCGTTAAACAATGCTCGAACAAGTTCATCGTTTTCGTCACAAGTTCTATTTTGAAAAAACCATAAAAATTCTTGCAAGCTAAGACCTCTTGCTCTATGTGCAAGAAATAGGGCAGCGTATTCACCACACACATCAGAAATTGGACTTTGCAATTGAGTCTCATTGTATGTCCAAGTTGTACACTGACGACTTAGAAATTCATGGTGTGTTTTCACGATCGGCGGAATTCCATAGCTGTCAAAGAACTCTCCTCGTCCAAATTCGTCAATATGTATCGATATCCAATGGGATCCACTTTTATTAATCGGATCTGTATTTGCGATTAACACACATGGATTTTGCACTATTCGAGGTAAATTATCCGCAGCGAATACACCACAAAACAATGGACTCGTAAATTTATCGCATAACATGGCTTCTTCTAGATGTAGTGAAATCATGTCGTTTTAAATTCACACTGCAAGAGTCCAACTCCAAATGGTTAAAATCTATTGCAAATTATAATTATAAACATTTCACAGTCACCAGAATAGATGGTGGGGATGTGAGCAAATTAAACATTATAAAAATACGTATTTTAGTTAGTAATCAGTGATTACATTCCTATCTCTGGTGATTTCCATTAAACTGTCATGTTCTGAATACAAAATCATTTCTACTGGAGCTGTTAATGCATCACTAAATCGAATTTCTATCCGAAACGATCCATTTCTTTGAATTGACCAATGAGATGAACTTGCTGATTGGTCTGCTGTCAGATCGAAAGCAGTTAAAAAATAACCCTGGCTGTATTCTTCACGTGAAATATCATTTCCAACATCTTGATAGTTAATTCCTGTTCCTTCGAACAATGTTTGGTATGCAGGAATGAACAGATTGTTTTTAAAATCAGGCTGTAGAGCTGTGTTAGGAATTTGCTGTGAATCGACATACAATTGCAAAAAGTTCAAATTATAGTGGTGAAAGAAGAATGGGTTTTCCCCAAAATTTCCATTAAATGCAGAGTTTGAGGTAAATGCAACAACTACCCTTTTGGGTATAGTTCCTAGATAAAGGTTGTCGATACTACGACTCAAAACACCCGTAGGTATTGTAATATTTTTGATCTCTGTTCTAGTCAACGGATATTTCAAATTTGAATGTTCAAGAGCTCGCGAATAGCTGAGATGTAGCGCAGGCTTAATTCGAACTTTTCGTACAAATAAAGTTGCATCGAGAATGTGTGTCTTTACTGTAGCATCTTCTGACATTAAATGGAATGCATCTTTATTCAAATGAAATTTGATTCGCATCTCCACACCATTTATGAGAAGTTTATCAGAACCAAATAATTCATGATGAATATTAGACATTAAATCAACAGTTTTACCGCTTGTGATAAAGGAAGCTCTTTTCGTTAGTCCAACGTTATCTTTAAAATCGTTGAATTTTCCTGGACTATCCTTATACCACAACCTTGATGTTAAATGAGACCTCTTAGCCGAAGGACCATAGTTAAGAAGGGATTCAATATATGCCTGGTACCCATAGGTATTTGCCGGTGATGACAGTCGTTTACCATTCAATGTAACTTCAATGTTTGAGAAAAGTGAATTTGCCCAATTGTTTATTGGAGCCGTAGTGACCTTATCATCTCCATTTAACGTGGTGGAATTCCCACCTTTAGTCACATTAGCGAGGAGATGAAAATTTGTGTGTGCTAGGTCGATCAATTCCTCTCCATGACCAGAAATCACAAATTCGAATTGAGTGCTTCCTTCCAAAGACGCTACTGGCTTGTACGCTACTTTATAACCATACTCGATGGCTGCTTGCGTCAATGGTGTTGAGAAGAGATCCAGCTCCGATTTCATCGCCTCCATTGAATTGCTGTGTATGACCGACATTTTATAATTATTCGAAAATATCTCGAATTTTCCTTGAACGTTTCAACTTCTTGAGTTGAGTAGTAGACGTCGACTGCCTCTTCTTTTTAGTGACCTTTCTTCCTCGATTGACATCCATCAACTGAAGTGTTCGATGATCTTTCATTCTTTTAAGACCAGCACCCTGCATGCGATCAAGTTTATCTTCAGCTTTTCTTTTCAAGTTGGAGCCGGCTTCTTTCAGCCTATTTTCAAACGACTGTTTCACGTTTTTTCTTTGTATCAAATCATTTGCGAAATTAGCACCACTCACGAGTCCTTCTTGAGCGAGAGATCGTGCTCCATTTTTAAATATTGGCAGAGCAAGACGCCACATATTTTTCAAAAATGATCCCAATCCATATCCACGTTGAAATTTAGCACCGCGGTATATATTCATACCCGATCCGCATTGATTTGCAAAATAATCATTGTACCGATCATTATAGTTGTTACAATTATACATTTTGGAATCTAGTTATGACGAAGTCGTCGAAAATGAAGTACAACACTGAGAACTTCTGAACCGAATGATATAGGATCACCAAATGTGTCTCTTATATCTACAGTAATCGAAGAAAACTCACGTTTCGCCACCGGAAAATACATTGGTGGATTGAAAGACTGTGAATTATATCCACCATATTTTTCCTTATACCAGAGAGCGTCAAAGTTAACGACTCGTGTAAGAGGAGCGAAAATATTCCCTACTACATGTGATTCAAAAATATCACAGTAGACATAGAGCTGATTTGGGAGACCTGCATTCAAACGATATTTGTTGGGTGATTTTTCTATGGAAGTGATATTCATACCAGGTTCGAATCCCATCTGTAGACTAAGAGTATCGGAAAATGTTAAAGACTTAATAGTTCCATCTTTTACGCCATTTACTTTCGTGAATGAATTATTAGAATCTGTCAGCAGAATGTTTAGATCTCCTGTAGCCTTGGCAAGAATGCTATTAACTGCATGGTGAATTGCTGAGACATCACGATAGTAACCGGGTTCAATTTCAACAGTCTTTGTTACCACACTATCATCTACACTAGATTTTAAACTGTATGTCACTTTATTTGCAGCTGGTAAAACATTGCCTATCGTGTAGGGGTAGTGTATTTCAAACAGCGAAACTTCCCAATCATCTACATTTAACTCAATACGTTGAGGTAATTGTGTTACAAATCGAGTTGCATTATTTTCTGGATAGTAATTCACAGAACTATTGCTTGGTAGTGTTAAATAGAATTCTTTACTTTGAATAATCATAATAAATGAATAATATCTGATTTCTTGACCCACGAATTTTGAGACGATGGATATCCAAGCCACTTGACTAACAACTGTGTACTGCGTCCGATTTTTCTCTGATCAAGTATTTTATCGATTTTGAATTCGGTTGATTTTTTTATCTGCGCTCGTTGCAACTCGATTTCATAAAATGTACCTTCAATTGGTTGATGGCTCATATCCTCTATTCTGTAAACTGTTAAATGACGTCTCGGGAGAACTTCTACAATGATGAAAACTTCGTCTGACCAATTTTTTTCGAATCCCTTTTCAAATTGTTCTTTTTCTCTAGAGATTCGAATGTGATCACCAACTGAAAATTTATTTTTTTTTCTAGATGATACAATTGGTATGCGATCATTAAGCGTTCGCCATATTTGCAGCATGTTATCGATATTTACGTCAGCTGGAGCTTTTTTAATTGTAGAGTGAATTGAATTATTATAACTATGTACCAGATCGGGAAGAACTTCTATGTAGCGATAAGATGAGGTAAAGGAAAAGTGCTTCCAAAGTTTACTTTTAATCGTTTTATTAAATCTCTCAACTACAGCTGCCTTGGTATCAGGGTTATTAGTGAAATAAAAATTGACATTCATATCTTTTAAAAACGTTTGAAATTTTTGATTTTTGAATTCCTTTCCTTTATCCGTATTTAAATTGGTAGGCTTTCTATTAGATGACTCAAAGATTTCCTGGAAACCTCTAATTACTTCCACACTTGTTTTATTACGTAAAGCTATAACCCATGCATATTTACTGAATATATCAATCACAGTCAGCAAATATTTAAAATTATCGTTGTATTTACTAAGAGATTGCATGTCGCAAAGGTCAGATTGCCAAATGTCGTCAATGTAATTAACGATAAATCGATTTCTTTCAAAACGTTTCCTCAGTGGACGATGCAATGTGTAGGTGTCTTGAGAATCGAGCCATTCTTGAACCTTCATTTTAGGTATTGCTTTCTTCGCCGCCTTCCATAATTGATCTGTTGTAGAAAATCCAGCAGAATTCGATGGATCGTAGTAGATTTTATGCAATATTTTTCGTGATTTAGCGTTCATGATTGAAAGTTAAAACGTTTCCAATTTGTTGATAACACACGAACACTCCTTCGTTTAACCCGTCTACTTCCGTCGGGTGTCTCTGGTGACTGATCTTCCACTTTTCGCTTCTTTCTTTTCTGCAAAACA
The DNA here is from genome assembly GCA_921293005.1 of Nemoura dubitans. NCBI lineage: Eukaryota > Metazoa > Arthropoda > Insecta > Plecoptera > Nemouridae > Nemoura > Nemoura dubitans. The sequence continues at coordinate 51,497,513 of OV121074.1, read as the reverse complement.
CTTGTACTTGGAGAACTCTCTGCTTCGTAACGTTTTGAACGAATGAAAATCTTACGTCGAACGTTTGAGATATATTTCATTGGAATTTTTAGTTCTTGTAAAATTCCCACGAAGCTTTGCCAACCTTGAGGATTGCTCGTTTTAGAATTACTAACAACATCGGATATTAATTCAACTATGGATGAGTCATCAATATTACGACCTTTTATTCTAACTGCTCCAGTATGATCCCAACCAATAAGTTTACTATCAGAAAGAATAGTATAGAGTTCCACCGCTGAATTCCGTTTCTTTTCAGGTATGGACTGCAACAGCTGCACTTTTAACAAATTATTGTCATCGTCGTCAGCAGTATTTTCAACGTCACTATTTACTTTCACATCCACAGGATTAGGTGTCGTATTCAAAGTTTTCCTTTCTAGTTTTTCGTCGATTATCTCTTGTTTAAAATCTTTCTTCGCAGAAATTAATTTTTCTTCAATTTCCGGTTGATACATTTCATTGGTTTGCATATTTCTTTTCGAGGGTAAAGAAATAAAATGAAGATAACGTCGTAAGGTTTCTTGATAACGTGAAAGTTTTTCACTGGTATCCATATCTTTCAACCTAAGAATTTGTTTCATTTCATTCCGCAAAGCAATGATCATGTCCCTGATCGGGTTTGTTGCAGACGTTGCATTTTGCGACTTGTTTGAGCTGGCTGACGCTTTACCAAGACGGTCAAGCGTTTGTTGATCAATTAAAATCATCTTCTTAGAATGATTCATTATGTCATCAAACCAGAAATTACACCGCTCAAAATTGGTCCCAACAATAATGGAATTAGAGATCCTCCTTTTTGAAGAATACGCTTCTTCTTCTGCCAAGTGTCACCTTTTTTCACCAATTTTCGCAGCATACGCCTATGTCGAGCGAGTCGACTTTTCTGACCTGGTTGAAGTTTTACACGACCTGATATACAATTTTCAGCACATTCGCAAATTGATCGTACCAGATTTTTGTCTGACGCTTTTATTATCGCTCTGCGCATAACCGGACTGGCTTTATGCAGTGTGTGTAGAACGTGAGCCTGCTTGATAACAGAATCAGACATGGTGAGAGAATGATAAAAGAGTGCTACATCATCAATTATTTATACTCATTTTGGAATGTAGACAAAATGATTTTGATCATCCGGAAATATTGACGTTCGAATGCGTAGATTTTCATTCGTTGTCTGATGACAGTCTACCAACAGGTATCCGTATGGTAATTTAGTCGAATCTTCGTAGGCTTCCTCCAAAAATTTAACATTTTTCGGACTTAATTGCTTCGCTAAAAACGAAAATTGTTTTCGATCTCTCGGATTGCGAAAACAGACTATGTAATGAGAGTTCAGAGACACATCTCGCATTCCTTTACCTTTATGAAATAAATTTTGAGTAATAAAAAACGTTGAAATATTTTTATGATGTGAATATTTTGTGAACAGATCGACTACTCTGCTGTCTATTTCTGACATCATATCATCAAGAATAATCAATTGTGGACCACTTTCAACATCAAAATCGTCCATGTTCGGCATTCCTTTATGAAATATAATTCTTGAATCAGTGATTGAATCTTGAAAGTCTTGCTTTACCGAGTAGCACCAAATGATTTGCTTGATAAATTGATCAGTCATTAAATCTATATTCGATAAAAACCTTCTAACAAATGTTGTTTTTCCACAACCACTGCTTCCAGCTAAGAGAGCAGTGAATGGTACCTTCCATCGCACATCCATGCTGAAGACTGATTGTATTAGTACGTTCAGTTAATCATTTTATAATGTTCATATGAAACATTTTAATCAATTATCTAACACAATATTGATTTACATTAAAAGTGAAAGTTGGGAGTAAGGAGGGTAAATAAAGAATATAAAACAAAATCATTGTTAAATTTATAATACAAACATTTTATTAAACGCTTACAAAAACATTATTTTCTGAATTTGCTCATTCATTCGTGAGCATTATGCACCATGTCATTAATATCAACAATAATATTAGAATGCCCATGTGCAAGTGTATGATATCCGTTGTCTAATACATATCGTTTATCATCGAAAGGACTGAGAGTAATTTTTCGTTGTGATATTGTATATAATTCATGATTGAAGCTTCGAATGGTTGACATAGATGCACTTTGAATTACTTTTTGAAAAATCGCTTTCCTATAATCATCGTGTCTTATAACTTTTTGCAAAACATTTCTTAAAACTCCCTTTCCTACTTTTTTACAATGTCCACTAACCTCTAAAATTGAATACATTTTAGCTCTCAGTCCTATGAATTCTTTAATGACTGCGCCTGCAGTTTCATCTGTCATCTTTCCGGGAACTTTCATATTCACTTTACTATACAGATGATGAGTACTTGGATAATTGGAGGTGTCAAACAGATTCATATTATCTTTCATATCGCAGTAAACGTCCTCAGTTTTAATGTGATATGTTAAGCTATCAGTGTCGGTGAACAGTAGATCTGCATTTTTTCCATACTTTTTTTTCACAAAGTTGTAATGAAAGTCATACACAAATCCCTTGCTTAGCTCTAATACCGCAAATCCAGCGTAGACTGGCCGATTTAGTGTAAGACATTTCTTTTTAGAATGTACAACTACAAGTTCATTCGAAAATATTTTGAAGCTTTCAAATGTTGGAGCTGCTACTACCTTTAATAATCTCTTCTCCACATTCACCAATTCAATGTTCACTCTTTGGCGTAAATTTTCTAAAGTCTTTCCAAAAATAACGTTGTTTAATAGTTTATAGAGATCTTTTTCAAATGTGTTACTCGCTTGCTTACGTTGAGCTGTGTTAAATTCTATGTATTCTTTCAACCAAGCACTCTGTCTAAATTTAAGAATACGATGGATTTTAATAAGTTTTAATCCTAGATCTAGATACTGCTGTAAATTTTTATAATGAATTGTATAATTAGATTTATCTCTGAGGTTTGGTACAAGCTTTTTATCATTTTTTGAAAGTTTTATGTTTAATTCTTCTAGCAATTGTCTACTGTATGGGGAAATCATCGCTTCAGAAATGTTGATACTTTCAGGTGCTAAAGGATAATCATTATGTAGTTCATGAAGATCATGTGGATATTCAAGATCAACTTCTAAAATATATCCCAACTCAGAGTCTTCGGAAACAGCATGGATATCGAATTCGCTGATTTCATTCTCATCCATCCATGTGAAATCACTGATGGGTAATTTCTGAGACATTGCATGACCGTAGAGATTGTTAACATCCCAATAGATGATAAATGATGACTCGGAGTTCTTATCAAAATCGTCCATATATTTGTTATTTGCTAATGCATAGCGGGTTGAAATCATTGCAACACCACCACGTACCCCTTGCTCCATAAATAGGTACATATCAGGATCAGTTAGTAATTCAAGGTGACAGCCACTCATTTTGAGAAATGCTTGCCAGCTGTATCCAGGTAATGTATACGTATGCAAAGGGTCTAGCTTATAGTTTTGAATGCATAATTTTCGAAAGCTCTCAAAGACATCTGCTAACAACAGAACATCCGTTTTAACATATAAATCCTGATATTCACCCAAATTTCGAATTTTAAATAACTCCCAAACTCTTTTAGCGTGCTCATAATCTTCATCAGTAATATGCTCATCGCGAAGTGTATTATAAAATGCTGATTTAGATGGAAGTTCAGTCTCATCAAATTTTGATTGTGAATCCATATAGTCATAAGGAAAAATACCCTTTCGAAGTAGTAGTGAAAATTCATCGTTGTCGGTGAAGTTCCGTTTCATAATTTTAAATTGATCCTCTCCATACCCAAGCAAATTTTTTGTGAGTGTTTCAAGAGATGCATTCAAAAATTGAAGAGAGTCAAGAAAACGTAAGGAGTTGACCTGAAATGCAACATATTTTTCCATATTGTTTGGGATACATGAAATCTTAGTTAACTTAAATTTACCGAGCTCTTGCATAATGAGATGAGTATCGTAATTTTTTCCATTATGAAATAAAACTGGGATATGAGTGGCTTGTTTGAAATTCAGGTTACAGGAGACATGGGCGGGACCTCTATACACTCCAGTCATGTGACAATGGTCACGTACTCTTGAAATATCAAGCCTTCCCGAGCAGATAAAACATTCTTTTGCATCCTGAAAGTCTTGCTCCTCCTCTGGAGTAATTATCATTGGTTTTATTTCCTTCATTATTTTCTGCAATTCTTCTTCCTCCTTCAAGATGCTTTCAAGAAAATGAGTGACTGCATTTGGACCTCTATACACAACTAAAGGCTTATGCATTTCACCACTTGAGTTAATCACGACGTATGAATATCCAGAACATTCATGTTTAGCTGTTTTTAAAGTGTATGGTGAATCATCGCTTGGAGAACATCTATCAATTTTCTTGTTTAAACTTTCAAAATCTGCATATATAGTGAAAGGAACTTTTAACATGAAATGATAATTTTTAAAGTGCATAAACTTTTCCGATGGCATTTTAATTTTTTGAGGTTCGTTCTTATTGCAATACTTCGAATGATCATCGAGGAGTGATTGTTTTGAAAACCTATGTAGACAAAAATTACAGTAAAATGTTCGATGTTCGTGATGAGTTAGTGAACTTAGTAAACGATTTAAATTGTTGATTAAACAAAAGTGACTTGTCTTTTCGTTTGATAAATACAATAAATTTATATGAATGTTTGAATTAAATTTTGTGATACGAAGAGGGAAAACTTCTCCTTCGTATCCAAATACGTTTATAGATATGTTGTTTTGTTCCTCAAAACGATCTAATTTCGAAAGTTGCACTGGGTATTCGATACCTGACATATCCAAATCTGACTCAAATTGCTTGTATGGATGCACACTATTTCGATGATAACATGGCACGTGTAGATGTGCCAGCACAGACCAAAGAAAGCACTTTTGATCATTATTTTTTATATTCACAATCGCTTTTTTCTTACACAATTTTTGTGGTAAAGGAATGAAGCTACTTGCAGCTAATGGAACATAACTAGCGATGTTAAGCTCGACTCTTAATATCTTTTCAAAATTCCAATTACTACCCCCCCCCCCCTCTGGAAATTCGATTTAGCCTTTGCAATCGACTCGAACGCTTGATTATATTGTCGATTGTACTCAGATTGTTGTAAGAGTGTTAAGTTACAACTTCTAAAACATGGTGTTGACTCACTTCGCTCATCTTCTAACATTTTTGTAAAAAGTGGGTAAATTGTTAGATACCATTTAACACCGTGTTGTTTGGAAATATTCTCCATTAAACGAGTTCTAATTTTATCACGATTATCGGATATGTACGTCAAAATATCAATATGAATATTCGGAATTTTGAAAGTGTAAGTTTTAACACTATTATTTAGCGCACATTTTGACAATTTACCTCTACCGATTTGTGAGTGTGACTGATTCAGTGGAAGTTGTGCTGTTGACGTCGACGGGTGTGGAGAATTAACAAACTTATCATGACGAACATGATGAGCATACATCTTTTTTTCACTTAAAAACATCTTGTTGCAAATGTCACACTTGAAATGCCCCGATTGTTGATGTCGCTTGAAGTTGTCTTTACGCGTAAACGATGATCCGCAGAGGTTACATGGTCCAAAAAGTGGTTTGACGGCTGTAACTTCACCAGATCTGTGAAAATTAAAAATTAATGTTATTTTTTACAAATATCACATTTTTTATAGGAATTTGAGAAAAGGGTATGCACCTGTTGAATGTTGGTAGCGATTGATTTTCTATTGGTAACGGCGATAATATAGCAGCATGTTCATTTTCAATCTCCCTGCAAAGAATGAAAAAAGATTTTTAAACAGTTTGAAACAATTATAAATGTGTGAAACAAATCGGTCTATAGAATTGTCAGAAAATATTATCAAACCTACATGACAGACTCTGCGATATATGGTGCTGGGTTAAGTACTGCTTCGCAAGCTATCTCGATATCCCTGGATAAGTCAAAATTATAACATTTAGAAACTTTTCCAAAAATAATTAAAGATATTTCATGAATCACCTGCTAATTCAACAATTGATCGGAACTTAAAAGGAATCACTTACATTAGACTTTGTAGAGCTGCGTTTGGATCCATCGCACTTGTTTTTATTTAAAAAAAAACTCTTCAATTGTATTTCGTCGCCTCGTCGTAATGACTTCAAGTGTAATTGTGATCTGCTATTAATTATGAACTGATTTGTTCTAATCTCGCCGATGTAGTAGATGTGATTCAATAACATCTACTTCCATGAACCATCTAGTCACAGAGTGTAACTAGATAGCTAAATTGTCTAAAGTTTGTTTAAGGCTAAGAAATCATCAAAAGTCTTCTAAGCTATGTTGAGATAATGTAAGGTACGAGTGCATGTTACAATGTGATAATATCTTAAAACGAAACGTGTCATAGCATGAACTTAGGCGGTGTTGATTCGTAGGAGACATATTTATGGAACGCAAATTACTAATACACCTACTGATCTATAATGTATGCACTTTAGTTCCTTCGAGGAAATCTATACAAGGAAATGCTGAATTTGTATTTTTATTCCTGTTGCTTTCGATCTGTCTCTGGATACAAGTACATGTCATACGAGTTGTTGTGAATCGAACATCAAAACATCCAGATAGATGTGTACATGCACATGCACATGCACCTGCACGGGAGCCAGCGGTTATAGGCTATAAGATGACAGGTACTATAGTTCCATCGAGGGAATGTATGACAAAGAGAGAGAGTGCGATATATCGAAACATATAAACCGAAAACAACAGAAATGAAATTACAAATTCAGCATTTCCCTGTACATGCAGTTTTATAAGCGTGCCGTTCGTGGGAATTGATTATCCGTTCGCGGAAAATCATCATTTCACTGTATATGGTATGTGTTGTGCAGTTTTATAAGCATGCCGTTCTTGGAAATAGGTGAACTTGCACTTTCACATGACACGTGCACATGCTTCTTTTGGGCATGTTATGCTGACGTTAGCACTTCCTCATAAAATGTGCTCCTCAACCGGCCTTTTACACCTACTCGCATGCATAAAACAGATTGCTCTGTTTTGAACTAGAAATTTTCTTCCTTCTCTCCGAAACGCTTTTGTACGTTCGGAACCTGATTTTATAACGTACACTGCATTAAAAGCATTAGCATAGATTAAATCCTGTTTTATTTTTTTATACACAATGTTGACAAGTGCTCCGCTTGCCTCCCATAATGAAACAAATCGATAAACGTCCTATATAATATTAATAGCTTCATGAGGCCGAAGGTTAGCGGACCGCGATGTTCGCTAATAAGATAATCCTGCAATCCTCAATTTTCAAACTCTTTTCAAAATGTTCCCGAATGGGAGAAGGGAATTAGGATTAAACGAGCACTAATTCCCGGCGGGAAACAGACTCAATGTTGATGGCTGCAAGGAATTATTATGTACGTTCATATGATACAGTCGTATATAGCTGCGATATATACCTGCTGTAGAGGTTGTTGGCAGATCATTCATGTTCGGAGTGACATGCATAAGGTAACTCATGTGATGCCATGCCATGCCAACCACAGTATGTCATGTGTAATATTTATCTATATCTTGCATACAATTATTATGATTAATGACATCATTAATTACGAACTATAATCAGTATATAAAGCAACCTCTGTATCTGGAGTGGCAGCAATCTTGCCGCAAAGTGCAATACTATTTACATTTTTCACTCCACTCTCTGAACGGTTCGCTCGCCTCATGAATTAGTTATACTACAGTATGTAAAAAAATGCACAGTGCGGTTTTTACAATATTTCAAAGTAAAGTACTTCGCATGCGATACATCTCACTTTTATATTTTATTAAAGCAGTGGATTTTAATAACGATGATATTCATGAAAAGTGTGGCTGGGTTTTATATAATATAATACGACCAATATACTGTTGCAGCGTGGAGCAACTATAGGTAGTGTAGAAGAGTGTTGGTTGGTCTAGGCTAGGCATATTTACGCTAGTAGTACCATGCGCGCCCGCGGATGAAACTCTATCCTTTCAAATTAACGTGTAAAAAGCCGGCACCCTGCGTTCGGCGTGTAGGTTTATGAAATAATGCCTCTGTGTGGAAGCCCGCGGATTGTATCAGGTGCCTGATGAAGCGTTTCGAGTCCGTGCAGCAGGCAGCTAATAAAGACAAACACGACCCGCGCTCGCCTGTCCGGGCCTATAGGTACTACATGTTGGCCGCACGCTCGCGTTCGAACTTGCAAAACACTCCAATGAGCGGAGGATCATGCTAAAAACGCCCCGGCGGCGACAGTTTTTCTGGGGCCGCATTTTCAATGGGAATAAAGTTCAGTAGTTGGACTGAATTTCTATGCGCTGTTTAGTTTCAGCGTTAAGCGGACATTGCTGTGCAACTACAATAATATATGCATGTATGAATTTGATCATTTTCAGTTTCAGTTTATATATAAAAGCGGGATATTTTATCAACTTGGTGTGGGCAGGGGCCATACTCTGACATAGAACAGCAGGGGTGGTTAGGGGACGATGAGGAGGCAAGGAAAGGAAAGGCTCGCAACGCCCACGTCCTACAAGTTATCGGGAAAATCGTATTTAACAATGACCATCGTCATGTGAAGCCGCTACTTAACGGACAATGCCTTGCATGGAATTGCTCCAAAAATATATTTGATTTCAGATTTGCTTGGGTATAACGCTTCAATCATTTGACCGATGTGTAATGCGCCCCAAAACGCACATATCCCACTTATTTTGTTTGTTTGGCTTTTCTGTCTGTACTCCCCCCCCCCCCTCCCCCTCCCCCTCGTCCACAAACGCTCTCAAATATGTCCTATCGTTCGGCCTTACAGCACAACAAAATCAGGAGTTCCTTACAGTTCAATCACCTTCACTCCACCAGCAGCATCCACCATCAAGCCCACGAACTCCGCGCGTACACAGTGTCAATTCGCGTATCAACCGTCAAAAGCGTCACAACCCTTTTCACTCGCATCACAAAACAAGAAAAGAGCCGGCGAAAGCGTAATTAAAATCTCGTTTCATAATTTGCAAACGCTGAGTACAGCTCACCAACAACACAAAAAAACACACACACACACATTAAAAACGCTCCCCGAAAACGAGTGAAACGAATCGGGAAAAAAGTATTTGTCCTCACCCTCTTCGTGTTGACAGAGGGGTCCGTGCCATTCGCCCGCGATGCACTTGATTTTGCACAGCCGCATCTCGCCCATCGGACCGAGCTCGGCCGAGAACTTCACCTCGAGCACGTCGTTGAAGTCGGCGGTGTGCACCTCGGTGTGGTCGACGTACGACCCGTTGACGAGCACCTCGACGTCGGGGGGCGGACAGCCGCGACCCTTGCGATCTGTCGACCGAAAGACGACACCGCGAAGCTGAGACACATGAATCTTCGGAGGGGGGAGGGGGGTGTCGTTGCTGAGATCGCCGCCGTCTGATAATTATCGGGGCTCGGATGAAGCTAGGACAATGGCGTGGGGCGGTGAGGCAAGGTGTAGTGTTGATAAGAAAGAATGACGATGGCAAGTAAAGGATGTACAACACAAGGATGGAGATAGTGATTATAGTACATCTTCGTCGAGTGACGTCTATTATATTTATGAAGGGTGGCTTCGGGCGATGAATAGAACACTGCATGCTTTTTTTCCTATAAACTCGGGGATAAAATATCAGGGATGACGCTGAAACACGTTAAAAGTTTGTTATAATGATGGCTGATATACCAAATTTTGTCGATGTCGAGATGGAAATATAAATAATGAGATTCTTTTCTCCGGAGGATATTTGTGCAAACATGACCAACATGGCAGATCCAGGCAAAAATCCATCTGCAAATGCTAAAACAGAGTGCGGATTCGTTTCTGACAATAAGTTTACGTTTTAAAAACACACGTCTTACGCAAGGAGCTCGATTCGCAAATCCAATTTTTTTGCTTCCTTGTAAAAAAAACCATTCATCTGCTTCCCGATCGAACCAAATTTCGTCGTTGCCCGGCGGCATTTCCTTTTGTTTAGCAAACCTTTTCCTCAAGCATGTCGCAGCGAGTTAAAAGAAAAGCGGCTACCGTCGGGCTCCCGTGGGGTGGGTGGCGGGGGGGGGGGGGGGCGACGTCCCATCTGCACACGCTCACACGCGCACAAAAGACGCGGGCACGGCACACAGGATCTCACATGCTGTAGCTTTTCACTCGCTGGGAAAACAAATTCTACCTATATGTCCGCTCTCCGATGTCAAACAAACAAATCGAAAAACTTCAATGTAGATTTAATCGAATCGCTGCAAGACGACCAGCCTCCGACAGAGCGCGCGCGTGTGGCTTCGCTTCCCACTGAGCGGCCCGTCCGACGATAATAGATAACAACTTTCGATGGCTCCAAACTCAAATGTATAGGTAAACGCGCCGCTGTGGAAAAGCGAGAAAGAATCGCGCGTATTTTGAGGTCGGAAAATCTTACTGCTAGATTGTTCGGCGTCGTAAATCATTGTGATCTTGCAAGCGTCGCGTCTCGTTCGTTAGAGTTTGGCGTGTATTGGGGGTGCATTAATCTTACCCCCCCCCCCCCCCCACGCCCTCGGCCCCCGGACCCTCACCGGCGAAGGGACTCGTGGAATTGCGTAGAGAGACACATGCTGGGCGACATATTATGTAAGCACGGTGCTTGTCGGGAGATCTATGCCCGATCGTTCCACGCAGAAGTGGGAACAAATATCTCTCCTCGGCGCCACGACTCTGCATCACCGAGTTTCTCACTCACTCTCTCTCTCTCGACTTCACTCACACACACACACACACACACACACACTCTCATAACATATCTGATCCCAAGTCGTGTGGTTTTCCAGGAGTCACTCTGTCACATGAGGATTTCGAAACTGCAAAACTGGGAATGATTGCCTTCCCGATCGATCTGCAGGAGAAAACTTTGAAAACATCGCCGCCGATCACGTGAGCTGCACTCTATTTAGTGTGCCACGCCATAAAATAGGTTCGATTTCAAATTTGGCCGATTACCAACGATATCTGTAAGCAGAGAAGCCAGAACCTTCAGCGTTGGGCATGGGGGTATAGGCGTCGTCTGCAATATGTGTGTTACGGAGGTAATAACACAGACAATGATTATTATCTTGCTTCATCTTTGACCCCGCGGGCTATCTTGGTCCACGGGCTTTAATTCACTACACACAGTACATAACTACATGCACCTCCAAAGTTGCAATCTTCCCCAACATCTTAATTTGAATGTGTATACCTATGTACACATTCTAACTATTTGCACATCCTTAAAGCTAACACGCGCGTTTCTTAGCTACCCACGGAAGCCACCGAACATAAACAACCAAGAATTGTGCAAATATTCATGTGCTCGTCAATAATTAAGAGCATTCACAGATCGCGGCGCACAAAGGCGTCGCCGTCGCGGCATCGGCGTCGGCGTCGGCGTCGTTTGCATGCCGCCGCCGCCGCCGCCGCCGCCGCCGCCGCCGCCGCCGCCGACTAACATGAACGTCGGCGCCATGTGACGCTCGGCCCCTCGCTCTTTATAGAACGTAATGCATTTAACAGGTCCTCACGTTGCGCGACGTCTGCGGCGTCCATTATGGAGAATTCGAGCGCGGCGTACACACGTCGTCGGCGTCGGTGTCGGCGTCGGCGACGGCTGGCATGGGTACTAACGTATATAACTGTGTGTGCCGGCTTCCGCGAGAGAACCTCATTAGCAGCGGCAAGCCGACGTCCTTAATTTACTTCCTCTCGCACATCAGCGAAGATTATCATAAACTTTGTTATGCCCCTCTTCTCCCCCCCCCCCCCACCACCTCGTTCCCATCCCGACATAGAGCCCTAGTGGCCTAGAGGATTATCAACGCCTCGTGTTCGCCTTGCCGGACGAAACACTCTTTCCATGTACATACGTCCTCAAAAGGGATTTGAAGTCGAGCTAATGTTTTGCGGCCATTTTAACGTCGTTATTTCGTTTTCGATTTCAGTGAATGTGATGGCATGCTTTAATGCAAAATGTGGTATTTGAAAAAAGGCTTACCATTGCGTTTTCTCGTATAATACGCTTGTCTCTGAGGAGCTATATATTTAATTAACGTAGAGTGTAATTTCCTAGCGGATTCATGGCTGGTGGCATAATTTATTAATTTAATAAAGTGCAAACCTGAAAGAAAGTGGCTCACGTGTTTGCGCGCATCGAAAAGAAGACGTTCGTCCCTCAGGGCTTCCTCTGTTGTGACCGGCGGCGAGGATTCGCCAAAGTTTCCGCCTGGCGCTGTCGAAAACTAGTTGCAAGGAACAAAATTCGAAGACGCCGGAAGAAATATGTATAATAAGTGCGCGGGTTTCCTATCCCCGGCGAAAGGAGCTGTTTCCGGGCGCGCGGACTCGATAAGCGGAATCGCCCCCCCGGACGTCCTGGTAAACTGCATTCAGCCTCCACTTTCAAAGAGTTCCGTATATAGCGAAACCGGACCGGCCGTTGGGAAAAGTTTGTTTTTCTGTTTGTTTCCCCGACGTCCAGGCCGTGGCCCGACCCCGGCCTAGTTGACCTGTCCGACTGATAAACGGGGGTGGGGGTGGGTGGGGGTGATTGCTTTCGCCCAAGTCCCGAGCAGCCGTACGAGGCCGAGCGCGTCAAAGGGGACGTGTCGGCCTGCTCAGGCTCTAAGCCCTGGAAGCAAGGATCCTCCGCTCCGCTCCGCTCTATACGGCCGGGGGAAAGAGTTGATAAGATTGAGGATTATCAAGTTCCGGAGCTTTAGGCTGTGCTGTCGATATTGGAAAATGGACTACTGTTTGGTGTCTGGGCGAGTGCGAGTTTTTCCCATCTCGGTCGCGCAAGATGAAACGTCTCGGTTTTCGTTTCCACGCGCCGGTGAACTAGACTTTTCATGAACACCCTTCGCAGGCGCGCGTCTTGTGCTCTTGACCCAACGACGACGATGACGACGACGACGACGACGACGACGACGACGACGACGACGACGACGCGGTATCGGGTTCGCATCTAGCGCACGTGCTTTCGCGCACTCTCGACTTTAATAAAGCAAAAAACTGCTTATACTGAGATTCTATTCTATCACACAAAACTACGTCGACGTTTTTTTTTCTTTTCTTTTTAATCTCGTGCAAAAAATCTCAAGACACTGCAGGGCGGACGCTTTTGTAAAAATTAATTTCGAAATAGGTTTCGGTGCTCGCCTTCCTTTCACCTCCTCGACGAGTCTACCCGCGTGATGCGGTGCCTTTCCACGGCGATGTCTTCGGGGCAAGTTGTCAAGTTTTCGCCGGGCAAAGTCTCCCCCAAGCGCTCGAGGGCGCCGCGCGTCAGAGTGAGCCATGTCCCGTGTCACCGCCAGAGGTCACTCGGTGACACATGACCGCGCGTTGGAGACGTCAACGTCGACGGGCGCTCGACGCGACTCGAACCAAGTCACCCTTGCCGCTCGACGAGCGAAATCAGACTCCCAGGATTTATTAGGTTATGAACCGCCGTCGCCGCCGAGCGAAGATTGCTCATTGTTTGTGTTTCCTTCGTGTTCCAGACAGATCGAGACCCGTGCGTTTCGACGTGCTCTTATAGCCAGGAGTTTTTCTGCACGGAAAATGTAGCGATAGCTTTATTTACGCTATAGATATAATATAAACATCGCTTTGTCAGCTCGCAGAGGGATGGCCAACTATTATCGTGCCCATAGAAACGCAGCTCAGTTATCAAACAAGCTGCAAGAGCTGACATTTATCTTATGTGCATTTTTAACTGGCGCACCCCATGGGGATTTTCACATCTTATCTTGTAGGTACTTATACCTAAACTTCTACCTTACAATACCTTTGAGTTACAGACATAAAGCTCTGAGGGGTAAAGATTGCTCAGCGATACATACATCCACGTGCACTCTTTCGATAAGTTAGACATGCATTTTAAACGGTCGGCTCTCACGGCGTCGTCGAACGATATAAATTCAAAGCATCTTACATCCGGATAAATATATTTTTCAAAAGAATATTTCCTCTCGCTCGATTCGCGTTGCACCCTCCACTCGTTGCATTGTATAGTTGGTTCGTTTGAAATTGATAAGGCGGCGACGGCGGCGGCGACATCGCAATATGCTTCTGCTTCTGGCGTCACTATCACCCTGAGAGTCGAGCGTGGTGAGTGGTGACTGACTGGGCGGCCCGTCGACGCTCGGCGCGCCAGAGAGAGGGACTAGATTAAGTTATTCCGAGTGAACGGGAACATCTGTGTGAATATCGCACACGCGACGGCACGATATTCGTTCGGCAAATCCCTGTATCTACGACGGCGCCTGTCTCTCTCTTTCTCTGCGCGAAGAAGCATCCCACTACATTCGACGACGCCTCTCTCAACCGACCAAGACGCGCTAAATAAGAATAAGATCACTCAAACCCAGTAACCAACGACGTGATTTGCAATTCAACCAATCGATTTCGGAGCCGCCTTGATTTTTTTGCTCCCCCCCCCCCCTGAGCTTCTTTTGCTTTGAAGTATGCGGATTAGCACCCTCAATCCTCCCTTGACGCGTAACGTTTTATTAAATTCTGCGTGGCAAGGCGTAAGGCGGTGGCCCCCGGGGGTGGGCAGGGGGGCAGAGGAGGGGGGGGGGGGGGCGGTGTCATCATCACCAGGCACTTTGAGGCCGTCCGTGATGGCAACACATATTGGGGGCTTCTTTCTTTCATCCGAGGCGGCTCTGAGCTGAGCGTGGAAATGTCTTCACCGAGACACTTTTATGCTGCGCCGTGTCGTTTGAAGAGTTTGGCCATCAGCGACAGTGATAAACGGGTAACATCATTTTAACACCTCTGCGGGCCGAATTATGAAACGCCATTGACATACCTACTTTGGATTATTAAGTGCACATTGCTGACCTTCCGACCTTAGTAAATGAGAGTTCATTAATCTGCAGGCAGGACATATGTATTTTTAGTCCTGTTTTCTTTACACAAATTGTCTAACAAAATGTTTTAGCGCATGCTTAATCTTTCGTTTTTGTGAAACTAACTATCTTTTATTACTTCCAAATGTCTATTGTTTAATGCCGCGAAGCTTTATAGTATTTCATATCATCAGCATACAACTGGAAGCCTTTAGCTGGAAACTGGAAGACATTAGCGTCTCTCACCTCACATAACCTTATTTCATCGTGAGCTTCTCATTTATTTTCATTTCGCTATACGTAAGCAAGCATGGTCTATCAGTTTACAATAAAATAATAGAGACTAAATAGCTTAACGATACATTAGCGATATACTAAATATTCATGACTCGAAAATCCGTTTGCCCGCTACCACCTCCAACTAATGCTCACCTTGCCATGAAACACGAACTTAAACCCAGACCAGACCGAACTTATAGGGATAGGTGCAGCGCAACGGTGTAGTCGGTCGCCGCTCCGAAAGGACGCGATCGCTGAGCGTCGCTGGCGGCGATAGCAAAGTAATCTAGCCTTGCGAAGACGCCGACTGGAATTGATCAAACTCAACCTGAGTAAATAACTTCATGTGCCCCATCGCATCGCGAGAGGGGAGGGCGATTCGCTAGCTCTGAGACATGCTGAGACGGTCAGCTGCAGAACTCACAGCCGAGTCTGTGTCCCAGCTCAAGGCACGGCTTGTTAGTTTCTTTAGCATGTTTCTTGTTTTCTCGTGGCGATGAAAATCCTTTTTCTCAAGATAAAATGGAGGCTCGACGTTGAAATGGTTCTCTGTTAACCTACACTGTGATTCTGTAGCCAATGCTGGTCAAGTTGAATAAGAAATTGTTCGTGCTTTTTCACAAAATGACATTTACCACCAAGATGTTCGTAGCTACAAAGGCAAAAAAGGGTTAGTGTATATAGACGAAAAGTAAAGGAAGGTGAAGTGAAGCAGCCCAAATAGAAGTTTCAAGAAAATCTGGCGCAGCAGCTATTTTAAATTTTCATCTTGATCTCAAATAAAATATGAGAAACTTTCAGAAAGTGTAACGGTGTATACCATTCTCTCTCCGAGGCTGAGAGAAAATCTTGCTGTGATTTTAAAAGTATTTTCTGCCACTCTTTTCTGACCGTCGTACAGCCGAAATCAGCCGCAATTATCAAATTTCTGGTTTTAACATTTTTAACCACTGACAATAATTCTATTGCACATAACCTTTCCCGCAAACGCACTCGAGCGCGAATTTACAATTAGCGCTTGACGCAAAATATGTATACACACATGGTTTTGGTGTTTGGTAGGCGAAAATTTATTCCATCAAGCCGAAACGAACTTTTGACTCCCAACGATAGCACTTTAATCTATACAATGTTGATATCATTGCAAACATGTTGTAGTTATGAAGCCGGCAGATCGGCGAGCGGTGCTTGTGAGACGGTCTACTAGCTCTGGTGTATACGACATGGTATTGACGCGACATGGAACGGGGCGTTTTGGCGTTTTGGGGGTTGGTGGCGGCGTGCCGGGCGGGGGGGGGGGGGGGCTGAAACCTACAAGGGGTTAACTCTGGCTGAAGTACCATAAGCTAATCTAGATTAAATTTAATCCGGAATGCAATCCGTGCGAATCAGCCTGCCTTAATCTATGCGCGAGAGGTGGAATCTCAAACGTCGCTGTTAGACCGGAATTAACACATTCAGGTTTGATGTGACAGAACAATTTTGATATTAGAACTTGCTCGCTTTGTAGATAGATCAGTTGTACCCAATTCCAATTCGTGCGATGGAAAATCTTTAATAATTAGCTAGCTCTTGCGCGAATTTCCTCGAATAAGTGGCTGTACTTTGTACGTTATTCGCGGAAACCAGGCTTTAAGGATTTGATGGTACCTGAAACAAGGAGCAGCAATCGTTCCGCAAGTGACATCCGACAGGTATTTTGCTTCGAACGTAGATGAGCTTATTATATTACGGTATTTGGTAGATGGTTCGTTTCGTATTCCACGGCAGGTTGGTTTATTTATCCAGACATCAATTTAAACATGCAGTACACACTAGAATTTCTGTAATTTTTACAGCGTAAATTCGTTTTAATCTCGCACATTTGCAAGGATTTTATTAAAGCCGCGAGATGAAAATGAGGGTAGAAAGTTTAATAATTTTGTTGCAGGTGCCTGTATACCTTCAGAGTTATTGCATGTATTATAACATTATATAGCTACAATATCATGCGCTTATATCTGGATGCTTTGCAGTACAATATTATTTCTAATTGGAATGCAGCGTACGTAGTATGATTCTGTGTCCAAAGGCAGTACACGTTTTGTACCGCACTACCGAAAACAATGCGAAGAGTTTCATATGCTGCCAAGGACCTGATGGGACCCACTAATTTCGGTCAAGGAACGAAGTATTTATAGGTAATCTGAAAAGCAACGTTAGTCAATTGTTCATGAAACAACACTGGCAATATTGGGCATTCGTCTACCTGACGGTGAAAATCGATAAAACGGAAAATTTAAATTTATAAAACATTGGCCGAAAGGAATTTATTCCTCAGTCGAGATTTTCCAACACTTTTCACACAAAAAACACACATCTTACCAATAATGTACTGTTCTAAACTCATTTCGATATGTGTACCTATAGTAGTGCCTATCACGGTTGCCGTTCGGCGGCGGAACCCTTTCGGCAGGGAACCCTTTCGGCGGCGGAACCCTTTCGGCAGGGAACCCTTTCGGCAGGGAACCCTTTCGGCAGGGAACCCTTTCGGCGGCGGAACCCTTTCGGTGGCGGAACCCTTTCGGCAGGGAACCCTTTCGGCGGCGGAACCCTTTCGGTGGCGGAACCCTTTCGGCAGGGAACCCTTTCGGCGGCGGAACCCTTTCGGCGGCGGAACCCTTTCGGTGGCGGAACCCTTTCGGCGGCGGAACCCTTTCGGCAGGGAACCCTTTCGGCGGCGGAACCCTTTCGGCGGCGGAACCCTTTCGGCAGGGAACCCTTTCGGCGGCGGAACCCTTTCGGCAGGGAACCCTTTCGGCGACGGAACCCTTTCGGTGGCGGAACCCTTTCGGCAGGGAACCCTTTCGGCAGGGAACCCTTTCGGTGGCGGAACCCTTTCGGCAGGGAACCCTTTCGGCAGGGAACCCTTTCGGCGGCGGAACCCTTTCGGTGGCGGAACCCTTTCGGCAGGGAACCCTTTCGGCGGCGGAACCCTTTCGGCAGGGAACCCTTTCGGCGGCGGAACCCTTTCGGTGGCGGAACCCTTTCGGCAGGGAACCCTTTCGGCGGCGGAACCCTTTCGGTGGCGGAACCCTTTCGGCAGGGAACCCTTTCGGCGGCGGAACCCTTTCGGTGGCGGAACCCTTTCGGCAGGGAACCCTTTCGGCGGCGGAACCCTTTCGGCGGCGGAACCCTTTCGGTGGCGGAACCCTTTCGGCGGCGGAACCCTTTCGGCAGGGAACCCTTTCGGCGGCGGAACCCTTTCGGCGGCGGAACCCTTTCGGCAGGGAACCCTTTCGGCGGCGGAACCCTTTCGGCGGCGGAACCCTTTCGGCAGGGAACCCTTTCGGCAGGGAACCCTTTCGGCGGCGGCACGCGGAACGTTTCGCAGCCCGAGAGCAACAATAAACTTGCGCGTACACAATTCGGCATAATGTGTCTGCATACAGGAGACTGTGCGCAGAATACAGACGAGCGAATAACGCTAACGGCTGCCGCACTAAATCGGGGATGGCTCGGGCATTATTAGGCGATCTCTGCCGAAGGAGAAAGGGGCTCGGTACGGGCCCGTGTGAGCTCCAGCGTAATCGTCCGTGCATGACGAATACACACATATCGGGGACAAAGCATACTCCCGATATACATGGCATGCATAGAAGAGACACTCTATGGTCCATGAGGACTCGCTTTGGACGGGGAAAATATAACCTAATAAAGGAAATAGGAAAGAAATGGATGATGAGAATAGGGAATTGGGAAGGGTTGAAATATGTTCTCGCAGATAATTTCGTTTGGTTACGTCGCCGTCGTTTTGCCCTCCCCCCTTCCCCCCCCCCCCCCCCCCGGCTGCCAGCAACAAGCAGAGGATTTTATTCGGACGCGAAGCCTGATCGTATAGTGCGCGATGCACAGTTGCTCGGTTGCACGGTTGCACGGTTCCTCGGTTGCTCGGTTCCTCGGTTGCTCGGTTCACGGTTGCACGGTTGCACGGTTCCTCGGTTGCTCGGTTCACGGTTGCACGGTTGCACGGTTGCTCGGTTGCTCGGTTGCACGGTTCCTCGGTTGCTCGGTTCACGGTTGCACGGTTGAACGGTTCCTCGGTTGCTCGGTTCACGGTTGCACGGTTGCACGGTTGTACGGTTGCACGGTTCCTCGGTTCACGGTTGCACGGTAGCACGGTTGCACGGTTCCTCGGTTGCTCGGTTGCACGGTTGCACGGTTGCACGGTTGCACGGTTCCTCGGTTGCTCGGTTCACGGTTGCACGGTTGCACGGTTGCACGGTTGCTCGGTTCACGGTTGCACGGTTGCACTGTTGCACGGTTGCACGGTTGCACGGTTGCACGGTTGCACGGTTGCACGGTTGCACGGTTGCACGGTTGCTCGGTTGCACGGCTGCACGTTTGCTCGGTTGCTCGGTTGCACGGTCGCAGTGGCAATTGTGAAATGAATTTATTCGCTTATCAATTTTCCTCGAGGGCGTCTTCCATTCACACCGGTCTGTCTACGTGCACGGCGTCGCGGCGTCGGAAAGCGTCACGTCGCGACGCCGCATCGGACGCCGACGGCGACGCGGACGGCCACTGACGTCGCATTTGCAGCGAGGGACGACGTCGACGTCGAGCGGAGCGTCGGCGTCGCGTCTAATTGGAAGCTCGTGTATAAAGTAGAGACGACGCACGGCGTCTTTCGCGAGTTGTCGAATATTTTCTCGCACCTCATTGAATAGACGAGTCACAGTTGATTGAGCGAAATTATTAACTCGATTGAAGAAACTTTGACGGCAAAGTCGACTACTCGAGTGCGCGCGTGCGCCGCCAGCCGAAGTTATCGCGAGAAATAATACGGAAAGTAATAATGATGTTCGGGGGCGAACTTATACTGTAACAGATCTTCGTGAAAATTTAATCAAGTTTTGCCATTTTCTTATTCTCAACTGTAATTAAGTCGGGATCCCCTGCAAGTTTCCAACCCCTTTATATACAGTTTCGTTTAGTCGTGCTTATTCGTGCTCTCAACTCGTGCACCTGATTTGTGGGATCCGTGGGACAGAACACAGTGATAATCAGCTGTCGACTATAAAAATGTCAAATTGCAAGTGACATTCGCATTTCCCCGCGTTAATTAAAATTCGCGTTCCTTTTTCATGTACCAATCGAGCGCTGAGCGATAATTGCTGTGATTTCAACATTTACATAATTTCAATGCACGCGCGCATGTGCACACGACGCTCGCACATAATCGTTTGGCACACGTACCTACTCTGCCACAGCGAGCTCTGTACACGAGTGGCGCGGGGGAAATCAATTTTCCAGATATACTATTTAAGCTTAATCGCGCTCTCCCTATTTTATACATACTTTAAAGATTTATTCGGCCGTTATTCAAATAAAATTTGCAGCTGATTCAAATGGAGTCTTGTATAAATCAATCCGTTTATTTGAATTTCATCGCGCAAACCCAAATCGAATCGCGCTGCGGACGAATTCGACTGTTTCGTGTTCGCAGCCTCCGCCCTCCGGATCGCCGAGGCATTCATCTTCCACGTTTTTCTCGCGAGGTGCGGATAACCTTTCAGTGCAAATAGAAAAGAATTGCGATTGCCGCACTCGCCGCTTAATTACCTCTCATACCTCTCTATTTCCTCATCGCAGAATGTAGGTCATCACCCGGAAATAATCACGTCAAATGTGTTTTAGCTGTACCATTGCAATACAGTTTGATTTAATCGACAGCCGACAGTAATAATTTCGTGTGCACTAGAACGGAAATGAATGCATTCACCAAGCGATCCTTCACTCGACGTCCCACATGATGTAATTGCGAAACTTTTCTGTCGACGATGTCAGCGCGGCGTCTGACTGCCCGGCTAATACGTCGTTAGCGGCGCGTTCATCGGATTGTTTTCACGACGTGGACGAGTGTGTGTTCGTCGTTGTTAGGTGCACGTCGTAGAGTGCACGTCGTAGGGTGCACGTCGTAGGGTGCACGTCGTGGTTGCATCCAGGAGGCGAGAAACAAACCTGCAGTTACTTTATCATGTAAACAAAATGACATGATTTTGAATTCTTGGTCGAGGTTGGCTGCCATTGACTTGATCTTTTGAATTCTTGGTCGAGGTTGGCTGCCATTGGCTTGATCTCTCGTGGCATGTGCTCTATTGGGACTGGCTGCTACTTCCTAGATCTCTCGTGGCATGGGCTCTATTGTGACTGGCTGCTATTGGCTGGATGATAGAATACACGCCGGTGGTCTTTTCAGGTAATATTTCCTCAGCCTATGACCCCTTTGATTGTGCTGCTCTTTGTCGAACATTTCTCAGCTGGCTCAGTCAAAAATGCAGCCCCGGGTCGTATTTCCAATGCTAAAGAAGTTGCAGATTTGTTTCTCGCATCCCGGGCCCTCGCGACTTGCAGTCAACGCATGCAGCGCTGTCACTGCAACTGGAGCTACCAGAGACGAGACGCGGCGAGGCCGTGATCGTGACAACTGTTTCGACTACGAGATAATGAAGAAACTTTGCAATCGTGTGTTATAGTATGTTTGCATTCTGGTCGCATTTTGTTGGAGTCGCGAGGAGCTAATGAACCGAGATGAGTTTCTCAAGTTGTGAACCGTATAATATGCGAATTACGTACAAAACGGTGCCTAAGTTGCCCATCATATGCCGATTGGACGATATGTTGTGAAGTCTAGATTTCTTGAAGATTACATCGAATTTCATCTCAAAATAAACACTTCGTTCTTTCTTCAATATTGTAAAGTTCAGCATCAAGATTGCAGTAATAAATCAAATACGCTTCAAAAGTGTTTTTTGTTTACCTGAGTTCACACATCAATATTATGAGTCAACGTAAATCACAATAGCTTTTCACACCCGAAGGAATCTACCTCTATAGCTTTATGAACAGGAAAAGTGTTTTTCTGGGTTCTTATTAGTTTCTTACTACACGAGAAAACTTCTCAATTATCTGTTTTATAAAAGCGATACCACTATTTCGCCGCTAGCAAAGTGTACTTCCCATAGTAAATTCGTGCTACAGGAGCAAAAAAGACTAACCTTTTTGTTAATTAAAAGATCTCCATCATTAAAACCATGTGTTTCGCCGGTATATTACATCCAGCGCGCTCTAAAAGCTTCTGCCACCAAACCGAAACTCTTTACCAATTCGCCCTTTCTTCATTAATTTAATAACGTGCGCTTGCGCAGAGCAATCTACGGCGATTATCTTGACGTGTCCCACCGCCATCCAAACTGCAACGGTCCGAAACGGAAAGACCCGTTCCTTTTTTTTTCGAATTCAATTGTTTTTTCTCCGCTTGTGTGTAGCCTCCCAACGGTCGAGGAAGATTGACCACTTTTAATTTGTCTCGCAAAGCTCACAAAAAAGAAACCCGCAAGAGAAAGAGCGGTTTTGCCAGCACCAGCACACATCTTAGTTTCTTACGGTTAGTATCTTCATTCATCCATCCCACCACCTCTCTATCCTTATCTATTTCCTCGGCCGTCCTCCTATAGATACCTACTCGAGAAACCGTCTCTCCACGGTTCTAAAAGTTTCGCGGACCGTGGTAATTATTCCCTCACGATTCAAAGACCTCTCTCTTGCCGGGCTCGCTCTTATCGAGGGTCTATGCCCGTTTCCTCGGGGCTATTTATTCCACACTTGTTACTGAGCCTCTCCCCAGCCTCCCCGTGCTGCTCCAGAGTATCCTGCGTGGATACTCGCGGCATCCTTTCTCTTCCCACCCCAGCCGTGCCTTCATTCACCTTCAAGTTTGCGTGCAAAAAAAATAGTTAGATTGGAAACTTGCCACATCGTTATCTAGCTCCATGTTGAATTGCCATTTATCTTTTGATAGTACATCTTCCTTCTTGACACGGTTGCACGATCTTCAAAGTGCTTCCACCCTCTCTTTCTCTCACACACAAACACGCACTCTCACACACACACACACACACACACCCCATACTGTATAACGGCTGATTTTTATCGTAGGGGTGACTTTGATCATAATGGAGGCAGCCAGCCTCATCATTTTCAATATAATTCCAGAGCCGTGTTGCTCGCAAGATTGTTGTGTGTGTGTGTGTGTGTGTGTGTGTGTGTGTGTGTGTGTGTGTGTGTGTGTGTGTGTGTGTGTGTGTGTGTGTGTGTGTGTGTGAGTGGACCTATATTTGTCGGATCGCACCAGGTTCTATTCACTTTCCCTGGCAGTTCCCTACCTTAATAATTTCAAAGGAGAATAACAGTTATATACAATAAAATGTTTCTTTTACATAAAAAGAAAATATGCCCGTCGCGCATCCTAATGCGCCGTGTCTTTTGATAGCGGAAAAGACATTCAATTGTAAATTCTGATTTCGAACCACTTTGCATACCTTTCTTATAGCTATAAGAACCTCACAGAATACCATTTTCTATTAGCATTTCCCAAATTCATTGGAATATAATTGTATATATGAAGCATTCCGCGTAACAGTTTCCTATATCGTAAAATGAAGACAAGCAAAGACCGAACCGACTTTTTTTGCCATCCCCTTGGCAATCCACTGCTTTGCCCAACGCACTTTCATACGCTCCGTTTCTGCGTGGATGGAGGTGCCGAGTCGGCACGCAGCATTCCAACCAAGCAGTGCATAATACGGCCGAGCTATCTCATCGTAAAATCAGTTTCCCATATTATCAGCCAAAGCAGTGCGCTATTTCGGTATTAGATGCCGCGACTATGCGACTGCCGGTGAACACCCTGCCGGGAATCAGACGAGTGAATTGAGGGCCATAGATGGTTGTAGTCGCGGAGGGCGGGGCGAGACGGAACGGCTTATTTGCGCCAGGTTACGTCTTGCTAATGACGCGCGCGTCACATCGTCATCCCCCGACTTTCATTAAAACGCACCCGACTGGCTTTACGACGGTCGTCTGCAAACGACTCGGCCTCCGTCTTCATCTCCCTGCGCGTCCCGCGACTCGACGGGTTTTAATCACAATAAAAAATGAGGACTTTCTGTAAACTCGCTCTTGGGCAATCGTACTGCGTATACATATATAGTATATAGAGAGATATATCTACCTATATAAACACTTTGGCCTTAAAAAGTGCTTATGGATCGGTTGGCGGCGAACGACTCGCGTGAATTTTATAGTTAATCGGGTACTAGAACATTATACGCACAGCGTGGGCGCGATCGCCGCCCGCCGCCTGTTTTATGGGGGTCGACGGCGCCCGGCGCGCGGGGTGCACGACGACGATGACGACGACGCTGTAGGGAAAGTCATGGAAAAGCCGGGAAAACTAACTGCGCGAGGGCCGATTCTTCATGGCTCGTGAATGAAAACGGCAGCTACCGCAATGGCGATACTTTTCTTTAAGCCCTCGTTTCTGTTTTCCTTTATTTTCTTTTTTTTTAGCTATTCGGCAACAAATAAATAAAACGACGTCGTGGTGATAATTTTGCGATAAGAAGTGTTATTTAGAAAGTGTAAGAGAGAGCGCGCGAGGCGGGGAAAAACGCTCTCTCTGGCGTGGACGGTAGACGCGCCCCGGCTGTCGTCATTTGGTGGGCGCGTCGGCTCCGCGTGTCATCTCGATATCATTTCTGAGACGAGATGAAAGGAGTCAAAAGTGCGGCGTCGGAGTCGTCGACTGACGTGCCATCTCGAGACGAGAGGCGCCGGTTCTTGTCAGAGCTGCACGTCACCGCACGACAGCGGAAAGTACGCGGCGTCGGCGTCGGCGAAGGCGTCGGAGAAGGCGTCGGAGAAGGAGTTGTTTTACCTAGCACGCACTCCTGCCACGGTCGGCTCGTAAAAAATATATTACATTTTTTTCTGGTAGCTCCATATGTTTTAAGAGGACAATAGCATGAAGACGTAGCGCGCGTTTTATAGAGCTGAGAATGTAATACTCTGCTGGCAGGCGCGGGAATTCGTTGACAATAGGAGACGGCTTGTTCGCCAAGAGAGGAAATGAAGATTGTCACTTTGAAACAATCTCGTTTTATAACCAAGATAACGCATCGGTGGGTTTTTGGTTTCGTTATTACCTAGACAAAGAACTCTCTCGTGCCGTCCATCTGAAACGCCATAGAGAGATCCAAGCTGGCGCATTTTGTGTATTATATTTATTAGCGAGGTTTGAGTTATTTGCCTCGACGGGGCAGATATCCTCTAGTGATTTCCTTCTCACCTTTGCCAGGATCTGGACGTACTAGTGTGTACATATACCAGATGCATTTTATGGAACAGCTCGCGATTTTTCTTCTGCATGGTTTATTTTAATCCCTAAGAACGAGGCAGACTTTCTTTCTTTGGCGAGGTCTGCACGTGAGTTCGCAAGACACTCTCGTAAATTTGAGAAAAAAAAATATGTTCACAGATATATATATGTGTGTGTGGCATGCGATGCTCATTGCCAAGTTTTTATCAACGATATATACGGCAGCTGGCAAATCCTCATTTCGGCATCGCACCGTGAAACAAACCCTCGGTCTCGTGCAGGCGGCAGGGCCAGGGAGAAAACGAAAGCGCGCGAAGCCTGCATTCCTCTGTAGTTTCGCGACTTGGACGAACCTCCCCGCGCGACGCCAGTGTTACCAATTATCGTGTTTTCTAATTAACAATGTAAGGAAAGTTTGGTGCAAAGTTTTGTAGCGATGATACGCGGCGCGAGCAGCGGGCGTATCCATTATCTCGAGGCTAGCTCCGACTGGCAATCGATGCCGAGTAGAAATACCTCGCAGCGCTACTTCTTTAACTATCTCCTGCAGCGCGCGATTTCTTACCGGCAGCTCGCTGGCTCTCTGATTCTGGAATTCTCGCCGCTCCAACTTATGCTAAACTCTAGCACCCCGCCGCTCCGAGTAATGGCGAAAGACTCCATTAAATTGCAACTAAGATCTCTGCGTATAATTTCGTTTCTTTTATTATATTCCCCCTTCTCTCTCTCTCTTATACTTCTTTGCATAAAACAAAAGAATAAGAGGAAAAATGCCGAGTAGAAATTAAGTTGAAAACTTTTCCTGTAAAGTGTCTAACAAATTCTCGAGAGCACTTTACGTGACTTATTGCACGAAATGAATAATTACACACCGAAAAGCACATGTAATACACGGGCGTTATACAATGAAATTTGACGGAGAATTTTGCCACGATCGCTGATAGTGTGCAAAAATATCTTACCTTGTACGTGAAATTTTCTTTTGCTCGACGCGGACAAACAGAGCGGCAGCAGCACTACGAGCAGCGCCAGAAGCGCAGCCGACTTCATGACTGCACAGCACGCGCAGCAGCGGACGAGACTGCGCGCCACGTGGTCAGCACAGGCAACACGCGGTGACGCGTCTATCACGGGCAAACACGGCCGCAGACCGCGGGCCACCGCCACATGTCGACGCGGCGACCGACACTCCAAAGCCCGTCACTGTGGTCGACAGCGCCCCGCACTCGGCACCAGCTCGGACGCAGACTTTATTAGCAGCTCGGCGTAATTAAATCATCAGACACGTTCTAATTAGTTCCTTTGACGACGGCGAGCGCGCGTCACTCGCCGGTTTGCGCGCTCGGTCTACACGTGGTCGCCGGTTTCGCGCGCGGCGAGATACTATTTTTCACTCGACGAGAACCACAGTTCGACGCACCGACAAAAATACAGCCGTCGCGCGCTCAGATTCCGCCTCGGAAGTCACAACTAATTGCTTTGCAGACGATGATAAATGTTCGGACGTCGGCCTCGGATGATTCGTTGCACGCGATCGACCGTCGGGTGCACTCTGCACGGGGCTTCGAACGCGGTACCGTCGACGTCGGACGTCACAGCGCGACTGCACGGCCCGTCGGCGTCGCGGCGCTGACGCTGGCGTCGCGACGCCGCGGCGAGACGACGCTTGCGCGACCGACGCCAGCGTCCGTTGTTTTGGGCCGGAATCTTTCGGTCGCAATTTCGTCGCGATGGTCACCAATTAAGCGGGCTGCGTGTGTCAAATCGACCCCCCCCACGCCCTCCGCCCGGCACGACGCCGACAGCCTCGAGGCGCCGATACGTCGTCGATTTTACGACGCAGTGTCGCTTTACGAGGGTCACCGGCGGTAAACAACGGTGATTTTTGGTCCGCGGAGATCGCAGATTGGTGTTGCATGTCTATGTTCGCTGTTATATCAGAATTTTTCCTTGTGCAATTTATGAGTACAATGGGAAGTTTCTAGTTTCCCGAAACCAAGCTTGGCTTGGCAGTCATAATATCCTTGGACCTCTTAACCAGCAACATGTCGCCTATACCCTGCGCTTGTATAAACCATGCGGTGGCAATACATTTTCCTTACACATCGTAAGAAAATTGACACTCAAATCTCGGCTCTGTATGCCTTGAACCCACGGATTTATTTGAAATATATATTACTAACCTTATCAGAACCATTTTACGACCATGGGACCATAATTTTATTTTATTTTCACACTTTTTTTTTCACCGTCAAATGCCAGGACAATCTCGGCCGTTTTATTATTTGCGAACTGGGCGACGAAAGGGTTCTTCGGTCCAAGTTAGCGTGCAAATATTTGTGGCACATGCACACTTCACTCCAAACGCCCTCCTTCCTTGCGTTCGCCGACGTTCGTTTACGAAAGTCGATAATCTCTGTCCGCACCCGCGTCCGACTTAACCCATGCGAATCTAGATGTCACTCCGCTAGTGTTTGCTAGACGGCCACATACACTTTCTTGTCCACGACGTTACCATAGAATAAGAATGATCTACGTCGCGGTGGTTGCACCCAAAACCAACCGCTGGAAGATATCAATTGTGTCGGCTTATAGACGAATAATCAGCATATAGATATAAGTCACCTCCAGACTGAATGTTGCTGTTTTTTAATGGAGTCGCTGCTACTAGAAACGAGCAGCCATCCGTAGCGGGAACGACAGAGTCCCTACGCCGACTACAGAGGCACACGCTGCTGCCTTCATGCCTGGGCCACCCCATTCAAACATTACCGATTTCAGGTTGGCGTAAATATACTTGCTGGCTTGGCTATATACAGAAGAAACGCAAAACTTGCCACCAAAATTTTCCAATTTTTTATATATATGAAATCACAAAAACAAATAAGACACATTTTCTCCCGGTGTACTCGCCTCTTTTCAACGAATCTTTTAGGTTCACTGAATCAACATCAACTGACTGATTCCTGTCCGCTACGCCGACTCCCCTGTTCAAATCCCCCCATCTTTATACACACACACACACACCCACAGACACACAAATATTCCGAGACCTATTTTAAAATTCATGGCATTTATAATGCGACTGGTAGTTTCATTTCGCATGCTGATTGCTTGAATGCTCGGTTGGTTGAGAGGGAATGACGGGCTGGTTATTTTATTATGATGAGTGTGTGTGTGGGGGGGGGGGGGGGTGGTTTGGGGTACAGGGCAACTTGTACGCATTGTGCGTCTGTGGGGGATGCTGCTAAAGGAGCGCGGTCGTGCACGCATGTTACATATACGCGACGTTGCGTCGTCGAGCCAATAACAAGACGACGACGACGACGACGACTACTACTCGAGATCGCAATAAGAAGAATGAAATGCCGGCCACGTATCGGCATCTGGACCCCTGGAACCGACTCGTCACACCGGGGCTAATAAAATACATGATGCGCCTTTATTGGAATCTAAACGATTTATTCTGTTTATTAGAAAAGTTTGGCGTAGCGTCGCGGGACGACGGCAATCAAGTGTGTTTGCAGGTCCACTCGAACAATACTACTTTACACAGAGAGAGGGAGAATGTTTTCTTACGGCTAGTGAAGACGAGATGGTCTACCTTCTACCAAGATAAAGAAAAGCATGCGAGAGAGATAACTCTCTAGTGAATCAATTTATCTGGAATTTCAATCGTTGGCTAGAGCATCTACCAGTGTAACCTGATCTCTATTTCATATTAAAAAGGAGAGTGGGTTTGCATCTTGCTCGAGGCCCCACTTCTGATAGACACGAGCTAACAGTTTCAAAACTGTAAAAAGTATAACCTTATGTCATGGTCAAGACATGGCTTGTGAATTTTGAAACTCTTGGCTCGTGTCTAGCAGCAGTGGGTCCTCGAGGAAGAAGCAACCCCACTCTCCTTGGCGTGAAATGGAGTTTACACATGTATGATTTAAAAGAAATATCTGATAGAAATCTTACCCCCGATTTTGCAATATTTTTCAATGAACTCTCTTTAACTCTGGGTAACACTTGTAAAGTCGGCCCTAAGCTCATTTTTGTTGCGTATTCAGATTGCGTATACTCGCATAGAGGCGGAACAATAGAGGAACGTTGTTTTCCTTGGGTATTTCACCTTAATTATTATTAATTTACTTCTGAGAAAACGTAAGATGAAACTGCACAGGAAATCGGAAGCTTTTAACGAGCGTTCAATGATCAACGATTGCATGCGCTGTCGGTGGCCGTTTTTCGCAACAACTCCTAGTCTTCGGTGCATCATTTATGCTCTCAAATTCCACGTTTGCCTCCTTGTCTCGTACATGCAAACCTTCACACAGCTCGCTGCTACATGCCAACAGGATATCACTCGCAATTAGATGTAATAATATGTCGTTTCAGCTTTCAGTACGAGACAGGTCTAATCACGTTTGAGTGCATTTTCGAGTGCAGTTGCAAGTGCAATGTATGCCGCAATATGAGCTCAATATGCACTTGGTTTTTAAGTCCATGCACTGCAACTCTGCAGTCGATGGTCATTGAATCATGAAAACCCGCAGCACCAAAGGCATTCGACGAGGTTAAATTAACGAACTTTACCAATCGCATTCTCTTCTGGCGCTCGTTACGTATAGAAAATATACGAACCTCCATGTGCTACTCAGAAAAATGTGGAGTTTACAAAAATATAGCGGCCAATTCTGAGGAAATGCTGCATTTTCTAGCGTTCATTTGGTCGTAAAATCGTGCTTTATTACGAGGTCGGAAAATCTATTCGCTGCAATGGGAAAGGGCGCCGTTTCGCGTCCTTAAACAATATTTGCAAACACAGAAACCGACTCTCGAAATTCGCAAAGGGTGCAAACAAACTCCGGCGCAGCGGTCCGGGTCTAGCGGTGGGGGGCGCATTGAGGATCGGAAAACCGCCGACATTAGTTCTAGTTTCTGTCCTCGTGAGCTCCGGTAGTCTGTTTGCGGTCCGCGCGTGCGGTCCTCGGTTGTTCGTTTTAACATAGTTTTAAGCGTGACGTACCAAGAGACGTGGAATTTCGGCCCTCGCCTAAGTATTGCCGCCCCGCGCGCCCACAATGAGAGCCTCCGTGAAAGCCACCGTGATAATGGTCCAGCCCCTTTGACCTCGCGCCGGCATTATAATGTACCACTAGGGCGCAATTGCCACTGATGTTATATACACATGGTGCGCGCCTGAGAATAAAATTGCGTTTTCCCAGCGCAAACTCAACGGACCCGCAATATCGTGGCGTGCACGCAAGTTGTTAACTGAAACACGACTCGCTGTGTCTCAACTTTATTATTATATCGAGGCTTAGAACCATGACACCGGCAATAGATCATTTTGAGTTGCCGTTGGGGGAGGGGGGGGGGGGCGCGAGCGAGTATGAGCGGACGGTGGGGGTGGGTGGGGGTGGGGTTTATCGTTTGCACGGTGGAGCCGTGCTCCGACCTCCGTTGCCGCGTTGACGGCCAGGGAATGTGCAATTCAATGAGTCCGGTCCGAAAACGCCGAGACATGCTCGCGAAGAGAATGTGTTGCCCCCTGTATCGTCTCGGTCGCGGGCAACTCGCATTGCTTCGCAAGTCGCGGCACAGCGAGCGGTTGGCTGTTCACCATGGTTGAACAATAAACGTGGAGACCTTTGACTTCGTGAGCACATTTCTCGAACAGCTTTTCTTGAGTTCACTACATGTTTTTAAAAACATGTATGCGGTGTGAAAAACAGCCTGTGTGAGCCAAGCTTTCAATGTAACTTTATGATATTTGCAATCTGTTAGGGAAATCACAGTCTGATTGGCGGTTTTTCAGTCTAACAACAAAATAAGCACCGCAAGGGCTTAACCGGCAACCTCAAAAGCTGGGCATTTTATCAACATAAT
Source organism: Nemoura dubitans (assembly GCA_921293005.1). Lineage (NCBI taxonomy): Eukaryota > Metazoa > Arthropoda > Insecta > Plecoptera > Nemouridae > Nemoura > Nemoura dubitans. The sequence goes on along the minus strand of OV121074.1, from coordinate 51,466,172 downwards.
GTGCGTGCCTCTGTTAAGATCCCTTTTGCAGATAATCTCAGTTTAAAGCGGAGGAAGTCCGTCTTAGAAAGCACTTTGGAAAACGGAACATTGAACTCATTGAAACTTTCTTGCTACGCATGGTTAAACACTTACGCACTTTCTTGGAAAAATGTAGTTGAAATTTTCGTCTGCGCACACAACCAGGGCAGTCTACATGGAAAAGCTTTCCATTGCGCGTATGAGCATAATGTTGCCAGCAGGCTGTGAAAATGGTTATGAAATAGTGTAATTTATGCAATAACTGGATTGTAAAATATGCATTGCGTTGTTTTCTTTTCAAAACTCATGGTATTATAGGCATGATTGTAAACAGTAAACTAGGCATGTTTGTAGTTGTACTCCTACCTCCACTTCCCGGTGGAGGTGCCGCGTCGACAAGGAGTCAAGGACGCTGCCAGGCAAAGTAGGTACCATAAATATCATTATGCTGACGAGAGCATGAATATGAGAAAAGTTAATCCCCTGCCATGATGAAAATTAATTTCCTTCCCAAGTACCTCGCCGTATACTACTCGGCGGGAACTTCCTGAACATGGAAACAGAGAAACTTTTCACGTTAGTTTTACATTTCTCTGCAATATAGGTAGTACCTACCATGCCCTTGTTCAGAGATTATCATCGTAATTCAACCGAAGATCCGTGAATGCTTACTACATTATACGAAACTTCCAAGTATCTAAATCAGAAGCCATTTCTTTACCAAACTTGCCATTATTCTATGTGCATATTTGATAATACTTCACTAAACACCCAGCCAACATTGATTAAGCTATTTCCAAAATCCTTCGTCGCTCTGCGAATGCAATACCGAAATTCCTGAGCCGCAACCGATAATCTAAGTGTAGACAAACTTACATCCCTAAGCTCGCATTTACAATAGACCATGTTACAGTGGCCGCGCCACCTCGTATATAAAGACAGTGAGCTCGGGGCCCGGCACGAATCCAGGCCCATAAAAGACAATGCGCGGGTACAAAAGCGAGCGGAATTTCCTCAGAAGCTACACGCTGCCGGCCGGCCAAGTGGTCAGAGGGTGTGAAACTTGTTACGTTAACCACGACGCCAATGACGGGAGCATGTACAAAGCGAGACTAGTGCGTGGAGGACGAGGGCCGACGCTGCCCTTTCAATATACATCGCCATGTCGCACGTATAGATCTCCTTGGCTTCACCTTCGGCCGTCCGTTTGAGCTAAATAAATTAAATTCAGTCCTAGAGCTTTGGCGCCGGGACGCCGTCAAAAGACGGGTGGAGCGGCGTTCGAGTGGACTGACCGACCTGATCACCGACTAACGTAATTATATTTCTCCATTGAGTGCAATACCGAGTTCGGGTGGCGGGGATACATAGCGTTTGCGCTGGCAAAGTGTCCAGTCGCGTTAATCTAACACGGGCGCCACATATACCACATCTGTCGAATGCATAAGCGTTCTCGACTTTCAAGCTGTCAAAAGTGATAATATACGTATACCTACTAACTCTTTTGACTGGGTTATGCATTTATATATAAAGTTTTTGGGGTGCGCTTATAAATGTAGAGATACTTAATTTGGCAGAGAAGCGGCCATGCTTGAAACTGTCATGGACGCCATTAATTGTCCAAATGAAATTAATTGGTATTTCATGGCAATTAAACAATGTGACAAGAGAAAACCATTATCATAGCTTCAATTTAGCAAGTTTAGCCTATATTTAGCATATATTTATCCCAATTTAACCTACAGTTGCCCGATGACAGCCATAAGTTGGACAAAATGGCGTCCATGCGATTCATTGGCCGCTCTCGACTAACATGTTGTCTCAAAATTGACTCTGCATTAATGTTTTTGTGCCCGTTTTGGTGGACCGGTCGGACAGCTGTCTGCATTCATACACACGAAATAGACTCCCTAATAAATCAGCCAGAGATTAAAGTCGGCTAATTAATCAAGCGATGCGCGACATACAATGCGCACGGTTCGAACCGGAAACGACCAGTTTGCCGAGGGCAAATGAAATATTAGCTACGCGATCGACCGACCGGGTCGGGTAACGAGCAGGTGATTTCGCATTTCCTGCATTTCTTCCCCGCCGATCGCATCTCTCTAGCGGCGACCGATGGCATCCACGCTGTGCTCAGGTTCGAGTAAGAGATAAAATCCCGTGTCTGCGCCGAGGCTGAGCGACCGGGGTTTGCCGGAAATTCAAAGGTGTGGTAACTATGTGTTTGTTGTTCGGGGGCCGCGGTACGGGCGTGTGGGGGCGGGGGGGGGGGGGTGGCTGGGGGCGGCGGGGGACGAGACGATGCTAGTTGAACTGCTCGATTTCCCCAGCTACGTCTACTGAAGCAGCGATTCTGACCAGAATACGAAAACAGGTTGCTACACTTTATCAGTAAGCATTGCCTTTATAACCCCTTATAACAATGTATATTATTACACATATACGTTGAGGCTGGGTTTGTTTGGTATGTATACTGTGCTGTTATATCTCGTGCAATTCGAACCTGCAATGGTGGAATTTTCCTCAATAATGATATTGTAAAGGGAAAAAGAATAAAAGCCCACTTTGGTTGATTTGGATTTCCCGGGCAGGCACGTCCTGGTGGGATTCCAGCCGGGCTGCTCGAGACAACGATAGTCGTGCGTTCCAGGAGAAACCTTCTTTGTTCCCGTCTTATTATTGCCGTTCCTTTGCGCTTAATATTTTTGCTGCTCTCTCTCTCCCTTAAGTTCGAGCCCATTAATTGATTGAACGACTGCGGTGATCAAACGTCTGGGGAGAGTTGCATCAACCAATCGATCTACACAACACACCGGCAGCAACGTGGAGTTGCGCACCCAGCCGCCAGATTATTCTTTTGTCCAGACAGCCTACCACGAAAAGCGTGTCGGCCGAGTGCCTCGGAATGACGCGGCGGAATATAATAACGAGTGATATTTTAGCTGCGATTGATCGATGACGATTCATAACCGCGACCACTCAATCTTCCGTCTGATTTTAAATCATCGCCGAGGAGGAAAAAGTCAAACACCGTATCAATCTTGCGCCTCGGCGGCGACGGCAACGTTGTGATATTTCAGCAGTATTCAGGGGAAATTGCCAAGGCGCGTGATGAATCTTCATACACACACACGCACACGCACACGCCAATTCGATTAGAAAGCAGAAAAGAAAAGTGACGCTGACATTTTTTTCCCGAGAATGTCTACGACAGATTTGCGGTTCCCGCGTCGCGTAATATGAGAGTGCGGCGCATGTTTTCCTTCGGGGGGAAAATGTACATTGAAAGAAAATGAGAATGTATGGAGAGAGTGCATGCGCTTTTGCGTCTCTCTCTCTCTCTCTCTCTCTCTCTCTCTCTCTCTCTCTCTCTCTCTCTCTCTCTCTCTCTCTCTCTCTCTCTCTCTCTCTCTCTCGTGCTCTCTCTCTGCCTTCTTCCCTCTCTCCCTCGCTTAGCCGATGTGATCAGAAAGTAGGCCATATGTCGAAGAATTGGGCATCCCAGTCATCGCTTTTCGAATAAACCGAGACCATCTCGCAATCCCCTATGGTCTTATAACGTCGAGCAGACATTCAGAAAGAGGGTAGAATAAGAGAATCTTTATTATCGCTGATTCAGGAGGAAAATATTCGCCTTTCTGTCAACTTTTCATCTTATACTTTCTGATTCCACAGTTCCGTACCGTCAGCCTTTTCAATAAAACCTATTTTTTGACCATAGCGGAAACCAAACATCTTTTCCGCTCTGAAAACTCTTCGATCTCGCAAGACGAAGATACCTTCCGAGTTGTGAGTGACGCGCATCATACTCGACTCGTTCACAATATTCTTAGCGTTGTTTCAGTGGCACATGCACAAAGCCAGCGCGAGTTCACGAATGGCTCAGGGCAGGACTTCGTTAGTAGCAAGCGCCACTATTTGTCATCCCATCGCCACCTCACGTGAAATCAATCTGAATTGCGCGGCCCAAGACTGCGCTCGGCGAGACGCTCGTAGCGCGGAACATGTTTTCGCCCCCGCGCCGAGCTGACGGCAACGATGCCTCAGCGGAGACGACCTCACAAAGCACTGTTCACGTTCTGGTTCACATTTCCCAGGCTGAAACTACTCGGCTTCCCCGGCGTTACGATCATCGAGTGATGCACCCGTCCTCCCTCTAGTCTCTTGCCAGCGCGGACCGCACGGAACTGGAATATTAAAATGAGTATGTTTGCTGTGTCCCCTGGCTTCCCGGCGCGGAGGCCGGGAAGAAGCTATCACGCAATCGTGGGCCTGGATAAAATGTGGAAGCTTTGAAATTGAATCCAAAACAAAACATATGTTTTGTTTGGACAATTGATGGTCCCCGTTCACGCATGAGGTGGATCCGCCCGGAGACGAGCGCCGACGCGAAGCTAGTTATCTTCGGAGCGTTTGCCGACGTGTGCCGTGTGAAATCGTTACCTTCTTTTGTGTGTGGTGTGAGTCCAGGTCTACTCGCCCATACCTTGTCGCCGTAAGCGAACATTTTCTACGGAAAATAGATCGAACTGGACAAAGGCGTTGGGGAAGGATGATCGGGAGCTGCTTGAAATTTTTCCTTGTTCGTTCGTCCTGTTCGTCTTGTTACGTTCTTAATTGAAAGGAAACATTTCCCTGGGTGCTTTCAATATCTTACTCCCTATTCTTATTTCTAGAGTTGCTGCGCTAGGTCTTCGTATCCACTTTCCATGGTACAGTAGCTACTCTACTTCCATGTGCGAAAGAGTGTGTGGACTTGCAAATAAAACATGTATTAAATTGACAACATCTCTTTACACAATAGTGGTTTTTGTGTCTTTAAAAAGCGCAACTTTACTTCCATCGAAATAAATTGCAAATATGGACCAAAAACGACACCCTAAAACTGCGATGTCAATTTCAAATGCCATCATCTAAAAAGGTAGTTCGGTGACTCCAGTTTTTCTTTAGTCGAGAATGTTCAGCAGACATTCGTCTTTCAGATAAATAGAAATTTGTTTAATTGTCAATTGTATATTTTATAGTTTTCCTAGATAATGTGCTGGTTTTGACCTGATTCCCTATGCCACGCCCACGTTAAATATCGAGTTTTCAAAGTCTCATATCTCCGTTATCAGGTTTCAGGTTATATGATTACACCTTTGGAGGCGGCGTAATTTCTTCCATATGTCATACAAATTTGGTTGATATGACATTTGTTGAGGATTTTGATAGAACTACTTTATAAATATAGATCAAACATATTGTTATATGTTGTTTATCCCTTTGCTTGTTTGGGTATGTGACAATTTTATTCATTTTACAAATAAAAAGGTAGCTACTGATAAGAAAATTGGCTTATCTTCACCAGGTGTCCTATACGATATCTCAAAACAAACTTTTTGAGGACAAGCAGTGCTATACAGCGCTAGTAGAACTAACACGGCCTGAACTACGGCCAAGCTAAAAGCGTAGTCACTTTACGAGGCGCGCAACCACATGGCGATTTAGATCTCGCCTGATCGCTTGCTGATGGATATTGTTCTTGAAGCTGCAACAAGGAGTCTCGCCTCGGGAACTTCCAAGTACAAGACATCGACGTCCTTGTTAGGGGCAAGAGGGTCTAAGCCGGAGGCGTGTTTCCGAAAGGTAAGTGGAGATAGAGATCAGACTTCCAGACATATTCTCTTTGGAGCGTTACTCGAGGTCGTCCTACCTCTGGGAGATCGCATATTATCGATCGCTCTTTGGAGACTGCCTGCAATATTTCGTGGTCATCTACGAAAACATTTCACAAATAGGTAATCTTTTCTTACTAACGATTATTTATAAGTTCGATAGATATCAGCGACCAGTGACCAGTGAAGCAGTATGGTGCATCTCAGGTTCAGATGTCATCAGCAAACCGGTATTCTACAATGTTATAGTTTATGCCCGGCCCGAGGCGCTGACAAAAGGACCTGAAGCGGACTTAAGTGAGCAGGGCGATTGATCACGAGGCGTTCGTCCAATTTTATATTTCTGCTGCCTATACAACAATGAACCTATATTCTTCTTCGCGACATACGTTTTGGTAATAAGCGACCCGGAGCCCTAATAAACGATACTTGTGGTGGTAGCAAGATTCAAAGTATTACATTCTTCAATCTTGAGACTCATGTTGAGAAAACTATTTACCGAACAACAGTAAAGAGGACAACAGTTTAACCACCTCTATGAATGCAACAAATGTCATATTTTAAAGTGTTTTTATGGTCGATTTAAATTATTTTGACAAGAAACGATAAATAACAAATAAAAAAATAAAAAAAAACCTTTAGACTTCTCTTAGAAAATCACTCCTCACCTTCAAGCCAAGGCATACCTTGGACGGTGTAAAGACCTTCAAGTCGATAATCTTGTGATGAAAGTGGTAAATGATGTAGACGCAATTTAACAAACAGTTTTTTATTGTTATATTTGTATAAATGAAGAGTTCTCAAGGGATTTCGCTATCTAAAATTGGTGCTTGTCTTCGACTAACTTTGCTGGATCTTTATCAGCGATTTGTTTAACCGAGTCGTTGGTAAGAACGTCACTATCTCGATGCTCAACAACGATGGGCACTTTTTTGAACGACCACACCACTCACTACTGGATACAATTCAGAAATTGTACAATTCAGGAATACAATTCCTGAATTTGAGATTTGAAATTGAATTGTATCAAGCTTCTCTCGATTGCCAAGCATAAAGCCACGTGCATCCACAGCGACAGTGTGGAGAGAATTGATATTGCATCTATAAATGGAACAAATACAACAACAAAAAACTCTGCCTCTGCTGGCTTTCATGAACGACATCATTGCTTTAGTTGAGAGGTGTATATTTGGACTTGAAGAAAAGTTAATTTATTTCGACCCTTGCGCCAGACAAATTGAGTCTCTCGATGTGAAATCGCGTTGCACACAGGGGAGATAAGAGTGTGTTTAAAATCGAGGCACGGCCCGCCGATAATGGCAGACACAATTGGAGTCTTTATTACTATCAGCGCTGCGGAGAACCTTAACTCCTTGTCTGGCATGGAAGTATAATCACCCATGCAATATCACGTTTAAAGTTATAATTACATCCTTCGTTGCGGGCCTTAGAGTGAAGGTGTGTGTTGAAAAGGTTATTGTAATCACGTCACGTTGTTGAACCAAGAAGAAATATTTCACTTGCGGCAGCTTATAGCAATTTAAGCGACTGTAAACTTGGTAAGTTGTAAACTTGGGTGCATTGTGTTCTGTAGGTAATCTATGCAGTTTTGGAAAAGTTTCAAAAGTAAAAGAAGATTCTTCAGAAACAAAACAATATTTTGTAATATGTGGTGGCCTAAAAAACTTTGCTATGCACGACAAAACACTAAAATCTGTGTCTAGAATAATTGTGTCCAACAAAATTGTTATAAATCTACTTGTTTAACATATTGCTCTGAATCTATTTCCCATCATAATTTTCATATCTTCACGCGTACCACCTTTCAGCTAGAAAATTTATGAATAATTACTACACCATCCGTCAAACTTTTCTTTTTTAACCGCTTTTATTGTCTTTCTACAGCAGCGCACCAGAGGCGACCCATCCGGCAATGCTCGGTCGATGGCTGCTGCTAGTGCTGACATCGTCCTCCGTCCTGGCCAGTCCTGACGGGGCCCCCACGTCTGCGTGCCAGGACATGCTACCCCGGCACGGGTATTGGCAGCCCCAGACCACCAAGCCGCCTTTCACCCTCAAGGCCAGCGCCGCCATGGTCGCGCCGGGTCGCACTGTGAAGGTCACCTTGTCGGGGGGAGAGTTCCTCGGGTACGTCCTGCAAGCGCTCAACGCTGAGAGCAACACGACGGTGTCGGGCATCTTCACCGAGGTGCCTTTCGACTCCAAGGCGATCGACTGCGGCAAGGAGAAAAGGGTAGCTACTGTCACGTTGAATTGAGGTGGAATTATTTTGGGCTGAAAGGCAGCCCCGTGGGGCGTTTGTGTAACATTTTCGTGTAACAAATATCTTCTCCCGGTGCAGTAGGTATAGTATGAGAAGAGGTGGTTAAAAAGTGTCTCAATCAAGTGCCTCTGCCCACCAAAAACAAAAACAAAAGGCTGGTGGTCCCGATCCGGGACGCATGCTCTGCATGCACTGCTCCGCCATTTGCAAACCGAAGTGATTTCTATGTAACTCATGACAACCCAGAGGCCCTGCAACCAAAGACCTAGCATTGCAGAACCAATTCAAATTCACAAACAGCTTCACACGTCCACCAAACACAAACGCCCTGACACCGAAACCGAACGAGCAGCAACCGGACACGCTCGTTCATTTCGCAAACATGAGTTTCTATGTAGTGCATGACAACCTGAAGGCTCTGCAACCAAAGACCTAGCATTGCAGAGCCAACACGTGTTCACAAACAACTTCGCGCGTCCAATCACAAAGGTCCTAAACCCACAGAGCGTTGGACCGAGGTCCAACACGCTGCTCGGAAGCCCGGGCACTCCACTTAGAGCGAGTTGTGTGGGCACTCGCACTAAGGCACGACCCTGCGGTCGCGGGAACCAGTCACGTGCCTGGCTCCAAGCTCCAGGCTTCCAGGGTTTCACCAGCCTAGTTGAGGCGCTGGTCAAGTCCACACGACCACGACCATCACCTCAACCAGCATATAGATGGTGTTAGTTGGTATTTAAAGCGATGTGTTTCGGTTGCAAATGCAAACATTTTCCTAAATTTACTCCAATTGCTGTAGTTCCTGGGCTGGCTTCTAGGTGCTCATTAGCGTTGGTCGCGCTTGACATGCTGAACTATAGAATGCATCGGTGAAAAGTGTGCATGAAATATTGTGCCGTTCCATCATGCGAGAAAGTTTGAGCGATTTTGAGCCCACTACCGAAAGCAGAAGTTTTGAAGCGGAAGAACATTTGCTTCCCTCGTAGCTTTTTCTGGACCTCAAATTTTTGGGTAAATTTGGTTGTTTCCTTAATGTCCAATAAATCTCTGACAGGTACCGTGGCCTGATAAAATTACCCGTGATTGATGAGCGTAGCGAGCGACGCGAATTCTTCAATTGCACTACTGCTGAAAAAAAGCACGTGTGTGTGTGTTTGTTTGTTTGTATGTGTGTTTGTGCGCGCTTTACAGGCCAAACGCCTGCCTCGATTGCGATGAAATTTTCAGGGTGTGTACTTTTGTTCTCAACTTAGTACCGCTGTGCCCATACGCTCATCTTCAACGCGAACACTTTGGCAGCGTTTCCTAGTTTTAAAGAAATATACGCTCGTATACGCTGGTACGATGAGTTCTAGCGTTTAAATGTCTACATTTTGCGAGTTTTTCATATAGGTTCTTTGCTTCACAATTGACATACCCATTCACCTTCTACCTTACCCATTTACCACCCACCCATAGCACACCTATTTACCTTTGATGCGCAAATCGAGATATGCGTGGACGTGTTTTAGTAAAAACCAAGAGAAATTAGTCGTAAGCGCCAAACAAAAATGCTTGACATGTGCAAATAAAGTGTGTTAGTGTTGGTAAACGTCGTAAATGTGGAAATAAGAATTCAGTAAGTAATAAGACCCCCCCCCCCCCCCCACGGTTGACGAAAAAAAATCGCGTACATACCCACCTTTATTTTCAGCAGTACACCACTGCTAGGGCCCCACATTAACATCTGTTTACCGAACAAACACAACTAAATATTTTTTGAAAGTACTCTAATACAACAAAATTATTTCACTATTTGCTCAAACCTTATTTCAATGTTCGAATTGTTCGTTTGCTCAGAACGCAGTGACTCACAGAGACAACTTACCGAAGACTGGGGTCGAGATGATTTGGAAGGCGAGTGGCAAACTTCCTGTCGGGACAACACTAATCTTCAGGTAGCTGCTTCTGATTTGGGATTGGCCAGATAACAACACTCACTTTTGCTCAGAGTGTCTTTAACTAAGTGCATTGCCAACTGCTAAGTGTAACCTGATTATTTTTTACTTTTCAGGACGACTGTCCTTCAAAACTTCCAAACGTACTGGACAAATGTTGATTCTCATAGAATCATAGTTAAAAGGAAGTAAAATACATTCTAGAAACGCGAACAAGCCAATACATCAATGAAATTGCATGTATTTCATACTCTTCGTAACTGTCAAATTCAATAGTTAAAATGCAAAATGTTTATATACGTTTTGACTTTTACTTTTCCTAAACATACACTAGTTGTTCGTGAGTTATTTTTACAATGTACCATCGTAGAAGATATAAAAAAATCACTGAAAGTCATGTGCTGCTAATTGTGTATGCGCCATGAATGCTCTGCGGTCTGCATTCAGGGGCAATAGTGCATTTTGTTTTTCTCACACTGGTTTCTATTGATCTAGCGAACTGAGATGACCGAAAGTTCCATTGCGGTATGTGAAATGAGCACACAACTCAGCAAGGTGTTTCACGCACTTCAGCGAACAAAACAAACTAATCAACGCCACTGGAATATGCTGTTGGGCCGTCATGTATGACCGTCTCATGGATAGTTACATTTCAAATAATTGTTTCAAATAAAAACAGTAAAGAGTTGTCTCTTTTGCTACTGTCCTTTGATGCCTTTTGATGCTTTCCGCCCATACTGGCCTTCAGGCAAGTTATTATTGCTTTCGTGACAACTGAAACTGCTCTGGACGAAATTGTAATCAGACAGAGTAAATTTTGAAAAGTAGAATTTATAATTCACGCTAGAATCCCTCGCCCAGGGGAAAGATAATAATAAGAGTGTAACCGCCAATAACCGCAGCATGAGTTTTCAATAAAATGTAGGACCTGGAACCATATCAGCTGTGTAGCTGATTATTTTATTTTATTTCCATTTCAGCATATAGAAAACACCCTGCTATTTCTCAGTACAGGATTATAACTGATAATTATCTTTCCCTGTCAACCTCCAGTTCAGGTCGATTGCTGCTAGTTGCAGTGTATTTTGAGCAAACCCGACAAAGTGAAGACATCACGCCAGTTTCCCGAGAGCGTTGTCAAGTCGCGTGGAGCATCTCACCGTCGACCGTCGGCAGAGAGAGCTGGCAACCAAGTAGCGGTCTTGCAGCAGAAGCTTCGAAGTTTCACATGGGTTTATCCTCTCAGAGATATGAGTGCATTCTCATCGGTGTGCAAACCAGCGGCTAAAGTGTTCTTGCAATTGTGTGAATTTCGCTAAGTGTTCGACCGACAATGCAGTTTCAGCTACAGCTCTTTTCGCGTGTCCAAAATAAACTATTATTTTCTACCTTTGACATATATTTCGTATCAACCTTATGTTTATTTTCTTCACTACACTTTTGTGTCAGTGTCAGCAATCCATTCAGCAACGCTCGGTCGATGGTCGCTGCTACTGTAGCGACCCTGCAGGGTCCTTCCCTGCATCTTCCTCTGTTCTGGACAGTTCTGACGGGGACCCCCTCGTCTGCGTGCGGGTCAATTTGCCCAGCCAGCGCGAGGAACAAATCTGCACTAACTTTGGAATGGCCAAAACGTTGCATTCTAGGGTTATGCTGGCTGCTATTGGCTGGATCTCTCGTGGCATGGGCTCTATTGGGACTGGTTGGGTGTCGCATAATTGCATATAGTCGATCGTCGTCTTGAATAAAAACTATAAATAAAATATATGAATAAAAGCTTTCACAACTCTTATGTTTTGGCTACAATTGCCTTTCCAGGTGAAATAAAACACGCAGTCGTTGCAACGAGACCAAAATGCACATATAGCCAATGTCCGTTTTTAGTTATGATGTATATTCTCCGTCATTTTAGGTTGGGAACAGAACACTTTTCAGCCGTTATCATTTAAAAATGGAAACCCGAAGCATATATTCCAAAGTGATTTCGAATATGTTCCTCGTGCCCCGCCATGGGTATAACCGCAGTCCCCGGACGCCAAGTCGCCGTTTGCCCTCCACGCCGCGCCGGGGGCAAGTTGACCCTGACCTTGACGGGGCACAGTTCGAGGGGTTCACCTTGCCGGCACACGACGCAGAGAGCGACAAATCGCCGGGGACCTTTGCCAAAACGCCCTCTGGCTGCGCGACAATCAACTGCGACTCGGGGGAGAATTCGGCAATCCTCGCGCCTGTTCGTTGTCGTTTCAGAGTTTTATTTTGATAAAAGTCCCGTTGTCAGTTACGGCGTTGATCCATCAAGATGCTACGGCCGCTTTTTATTTCCGAAATAAAACGGTCTTTAAATCCACAGACGACCGGCTCGTTTGGTAGCTGCTTCCCGTTGGGGTGTTTAGTTTATTTTGAAAATGAATTTACGCCGCTGGCACCTCTACTGTTAAGTGTCAACGTCCTACAGCTGAACACTTTGCACTTTGGTTCTCCACAAGGACTGAGGAAAGTGGGGTAGAGGGGAATGTTGGCAAGTTTGGCCGTGGTTTCTGTTACCAAGTTATGGAAGAGTTATGGAAGAGTATCATTCTTAAGAAGCCAATCCCACTAATCTTGCCAAAAAGCCGACTTCCGATCCTGTAATTTCCGAAAACAGCGTTCTTCACATTTAGGTCGAAAAATATTTTAGCGGATGCAAATAATTAGTTTACAATTTTGAGTACGTGAAAATGTTTCTCGATTGGTATAAATGATTTCGCGAAAGTAGCTAGGAGGCAGTGGAAAACGGCAGAGTAAAAATACTAGCGCTAGAATCTCGCTGTCATAATCTTAGCGGGTACAAAAAATGATATGGGTTTAAAAGCCCACCTTTAGATGTTTGATTCCCGTTTATAGAAAAATACCTTATTGGTGTTGTGCCTTTTTGGAGTCCAACTCGGCTCGCAGCTGGAACACTCCAACTCACTCTGATGGAAAGTGTGTGAACTTTTAGCTGACACGGAAACAAATTTAAATTACGTGTATATACTTCAATTTAACGCCACCAAACTTTCAAAACATTCATTCCTTATTTCAAACAATGCACCACTTTGAATGACGGCAGCTTTCCGAGCCACCAGTCAGATTAGAAATTTCTAGAAATTACACACACAGCACTTACACTTACACAGCTTGATGGGATGGTAACAAAACAACTTTTCGTGGTGCTGCACTTCCAGGATGATCATAGACTTTCGTGCTACAAAATACAAACACTGTAACTTGTGTTGCTCTGGTTGAATTCTAATACCAACATTTAAATATATTTAAAAAAACGCGTTGGTAAATGATTTCGAGGATACGGTCGTTCAACTATGTACCGTTTCCCGCCACTTGTGTCGGGCAGTTGCCTGTCCCTCCACTGGGGCAGATAAGTCGAGGAGGTATCGAAGGGCTGCGCTGCGACATTGAGAAGGGAGAGGACAGCTGTTGTCTCCGGACCCTAGCACTGTTCGGGCCCCTGAGTCCGGCAGTTGCTCAATAAATACTTTTCATTAGCAGCATTTATCTATTTTGTTTGTGTTTCTGTGAATGGGTTTCCACCCTCAACTAGGCAGGATTCTTAAAACTTGAAAGTTGAAACACAGTGTGTTAACTGAAAGTACTTTTTCTAATCAGCCAATTAATAAAACTGTTCTTGTTACTCTTCCCGTAGAACGCAGTGACGCCAGGTCTTCTGTCCAATTGGCACAAAGATATCTTTTAAATGCATTTACTTTTCAGACTTACTGTAAAGTTCCAGATGCTTTCAAGACTCAATCAAATTTAATTGGGTTACACTAATTATAATATAAAACTACGTGATTAGTTTATTGTTCTTTGAAATAACATTTGAATAAATACACCTCAAACAGAGCTAGTCGTGAGTCCATAGAGATTGCAAAAAGGAAATGACTTTTGCGTGTTCTGATTTCTCATTTGGCACGTTTCATATGGGAAACCGTGGAAGTGCCATGATTGCTCTGCGGGATGCATTCAGGGGCGGAAGCATTTATATGCTTATTTCAACTCGAGTGTAGTTGACGTATATGTGTTTACGATCTCCGGTAATCCACACCTGTTCAATTGCTGGTTAAAATCTCAACGATCCGTTAAATAGTTATGCGCAGCCAATCAGATGGTAGCAAGTAAAAAGAGCAAGTAGATCACGAAAGTTTTTGCCATTTCAATATGTGAAATTAACACGAACATCAGCAAGACTTTTCAGTCACTTTAAAGTTTCGAACCTCCTGACCAAGCACACAATATTGTTGAGAAAGAAAAGAAACCCATCGACTTTAAAGAGGTGAAAGTATTGTTTTGTATCAATTAATATCAAGCCAAGAAATACATTCGGCTCTTGTAACGTTGAACGTTTAATGCCCGGTGATTTTATTTATCTTGGATATGATTTTCGAATTTTTTTCTAGGGTGTTTGTTGTTCTCTACCAAGGTTCATACAATGTATATTAACCTTGGTTCACTACGTTAAAACTAACTTGATAGTAGTTGATACACGTGCCATCACGGTACAGGAGAGAAAATATAAACAATAAGACAAAGTGTTTATTTCCATTGCATGCATTTTTAGAGCTCCAAATCACAATTGCCCGATGTGAATCCACATTAGCTCAGAATGAAGCAAATGCACGGAAAATCCACAAAAATGTGGGACTTTTGGGATCTTATTTCAATGTTAAAGTACCTACAGCTATAATGGAATTTCGAACATTTTCCAAATGGGATTAGCTCATCTTTTTGTCGCTGGCTGAACTTCCTAGATTTTCATTGTTATTAAATACTAAAAGGAGCAAAAATGTAGATGGTATAAAGCAATTTCTAATGGATTTATACGAAAAACATAGTTTTAACGAGGTTAATATTTTGTGTATTTTGAGTTACTGTGTTACGTGTTGCAAAAAGGTCTTCAAATTGCCAGCGCTATCGACGTAATTGGAGGTAATTAATTTCGCAGCTCGTCAAGGAAATAATAACCCAGTGACTTCATGCTCAAAGTAATTATCCTCCAATTCCAGCGACTCGCGTGTTGTATGTGGTTATTCGACTCAACAATAATCGTTTGGCAAAGTCACGTTCTCGAATCGTGTGGAAATGTTGTTTGAGCCGTTGGTTGGAAAGACAGCGGTGATGACAGCTGGGAGTTTTAGCCGCACAACAAGCAAGGCATTTGGTAAGCCCTGTCACTCTACCAAACTCCAGTAAAGTGCTTATTTTTTTAATCTTTCAGTTGTTGTTGGAATAACATTTTATTTAGATCGAAAACTTGGGGCTAAGCATGAACCTACCTAAAATACGTTTTATTGTGGTTTTAAAGTAAACGTCTTGTAATATAACTGAACGGAGAGCTGAGAGATGAGCAAGGACTTTCCTGATTTTGTTTTTCTGTTGTGTACAACAACCTCATTGCCACAGCAAGCACTACACCAGACTTTATACTTGCCTTTTCCCTTTTCCAATCCAGAATATTCACGCTTTGCTGGTGACAGTTCAAAATTAAAAAATAAACTTAAAGTACCTACTTATGGGAATACAGGGAATAAAGAGGGACACTATACCAAGATAATCTAAATCCGTCACCGCTATTGTCGAGAGGAATCCCATCCATCAAAGTGACCAGCTACTTTGCCCGGATGGCGAAGTTGGTATAGCACTTTGCCGGAATGACAACCCGGAGTTCCCGGGTTCGTAGCCCGGTTTAGCAGCGCGTTTTGGTCCTACACTGTTATTGAGCCACAAATTGTCAAGTTTATACCTGATTTCAGGTGGCCACGAATCCCTTTTACAACACATTATTATCAGTGTAGTAACGACGGTATTACAAGCGGTTCAACCGTTGCCTCAACTCAGAGTTTAAGTAGGGGGTAAGTTACTTGTCATGGCAACGGCTAATTGGATGACGTGGAATTCGGCTAGACGCTGAACTCAGAATTGAAAAATATTGTAATACCAGCCAAAAGTAACTGATTTATTTGACCTTATTTCCTTATATATTTATGGACACTTTCCACATTGTTTAATTGCTATGTCTGTCCGATTGACGCGTCCGCCAGAAGATACCCGTTCCACGATGCCGACCGCATGGGTGCTGCTACTCTTGGCGTCGGGCGCCGCTCTGGGCTACCCGGACGGAGCCCCGACGTCGACCTGTGACTCCATGACGCCCCGCCACGGGGGAGCGAACGCCCAAGTGGGCGCCTCGCCCTACGCCCTGACGACGAACGTCACCCAGGTCGCGCCAGGCGCTAAAGTGACCGTCACCCTCGCCGGCGACAAGTTCTAGGGGTACCTGGTGCAAGCGATTGACTCAAAGACCAACAAGGTGGTGGGCCAGTTCACCAAGGTGCCTTCCGGGGCGAAACGAATTCACTGCGGCACAGGGAAGAAGGTAACCGAATGTTGTGTGGTTATTTAGTTTGCGATTCTGGTGCTTCTTCTTCGTAAACTTTTATCAAGCATGGTACGGAAGGTTAGGTGAAACTGAAATCTAACAGTTTTCTCAAACGTCCAGTAGCGTGATACCAGTTCCTCTAACAAAAGATATAGCTATAGTTTGACTAAGTACATAATTAGTATACAGTTACGAACGTCTTATCATAACTATAGTGTAATTCTTACGAGTTACGACACTTCTGGGAAATAGTTTGACTGACTATTTCAGTCAAATAATTTTATTGATCGTCTGTTATGTGTTTGGATTTTGGAATAATGAGCTGGCCGTTGTTTTCATGTGGGAGTTTTTTTTTGTGAAATTTTCCCTATGTTGTGCAAGTTTTTCACTGGTTGTTACTTCAACGTCGAAACATAGAGTAATTGCGGCAATGTCAGTATTTAAATTAATTACTTCGTTTTTAAATCGTTGACTTGGCAGGTAATTGATGAGCGCAGTTAGATATGTGTGCTTGTGTGCTTTTGTGTTTGTTCGCGGTATGCTGGGTATATGGTTCAACCGATTTTTATCAAGTTTGCATGGCACATTTTAAAGACTTAAACGTCATGTTTTTCCCCGCAAAATTAACGTTTTAAGGCTGATTCACAATTGGTCATACGGTTTAAGGATTAGTGATTAGTGTTAAACAATAGTAAGGTTTAACAGAAATGAAATATACGATTTGCGTGATACCTTTCACAATTGGGTCATGGTGCTTAAACGGTTAGGTTAACCTTGTCCTTACGACCAATTGTGAATGAGCCTTTAGTTTTTTTAACTAATCAAATTTTTGCAATTTTATGATGTAACTAAAATGTGTAGGAAAAGCCCTGGTTTTATTGTAACTATAGTAGTGTTATCTTTGATGTATGTTCTTCCAGAACGCCGTAACACAGAGCACTGACTCGCGCAAGGAGTCCCTCAAAATGGTCTGGAAGGCTGATTCCAAGCTGGCCGTCGGAACGAAACTCATATTCAGGTAACCATATGTTTTGAACGTCCAGTGGCCTAAAGCGTTGACCATTAACTGCTGTTATGGGACTAGCCAAGCAACTACTCGTTTAAAAGTCGAGGAGGGCTGTCACAAAGAAAAGTGGTTTCTGACTGGTAAAATTAACATTTATTCAAAGAATTGCACCTGCATAAATTGAAAAATGCATTATCACTTCCATGCCACTACTTGTATCGTGCTTTTTGTTAAAAACTATATAGCTTATATTCAAAGCTAATTTATATGCTAAAGTTTCCAAGAATTTCACGAGATAACTAAATAAAATGTAAAGTTTACATAAATCAGCAACGCTGCAGACTTTTGCTGAAGAATTGGAAAATATCAACCCCCTTACAGCTTTTAATGATCGAAGATATGATAGTAGTTCAACGTATCATGATTAAAGTTTATTTTTCTGTCCTAGGGCAACTGTTCTGAAAGGCTTCAAAACTTTTTGGACGAACGTTGATTCTCCGAGCGTCGTCGTCTCAAAGTAGTGAAATGTCTTTGAGCAGTCGAAACGCGAATGAATCACACAAAGAGGATATTTAAAATAAGTGTGTTTTCAGACTTTTCATTAACTTTCAAAATATACTTCAGAACTGACAAAGAAAAGAGAATGTAACACGAAATAAAACATGCATCATTTAGATGTGTTTCGGAACCAATTTACTTTGCAATTACTGCGAAACTAGAAGGTGTAGTACCCTGAACAGTGAACATAGCTTCAATTTCATTCAAAATGAGATTTCGAACTTCTGTCTCGGCGTTTATTTACGGGTTCCAGGTAGTATTTAACACAAATTATAATCCGCACCGTCTTTGCTTTTGGTGGCAGTGCCATGATTGCCCTGCGGGCTGCATTCAGCGAATGAACAACGTCCTCGAAACTAAACTTGTTTTATCGCTCACTTTACACAGACGTAGCACTTTCCACTTCAATGTGCGAAACGAACGCGAAACTCGGCAAGACGTTTCACTCTCGCGACGAATAAAAGCAAGAGTCGCACGAAACGGGCGTCACTAAATGAACCATACCCGTCGGACGAAGCCGTCGACGCCGGGAAGACAGCCGAGTCCGACCGTCCGTCCCTGGAAACACAGAGGCAGTTAAATTATTTATCTAGCTCTTATGTAGCTCTTTTCGCTGCCGTCCTCCGGTGACTATCAATGAGTGCCTGCTGAGCGCTGGCCGCGCCTCTCAAGTGGCACGGACTGGGAGAGAGACGCTGTGTTCCGGCCCTCCCGAGGGACTCTTCTTTCTTGATGCGCCGGGGCTCTTTTAATCTCGCTGCCGAGGGCAGATGATTCCAGCTAGACGCTATTACGCTCGGCAAAGCGGGCCTGCTACGCCTTGGTCTGTCTGTTGACAGATTGCCCTCGCCAAATCAAGCAGAAAATTCTTAATCTCGTCGCAGGATAGAGGGGGGGGGGGGGGGGGCAAAAATATGCGTTCATTTTCGCCATGCTGCCGCGACGGATTCCTCGCAAGATTTCCTAATCTCGAATAGACAGTGTCGCCATCAATAACGAAATCGGACAGTGTTTGATGTCTCGGATAATTGAAATAATGAACCATCTCGAGCATACGAAAGATGGTATATATAGCAGCAGGCCTTCAAAGTTGAGACGCGCTGGGCTGCATTGGAAGTACATTTTTGGTGAACGTTTGGAATAAACTGGTAGGAATTTTTGCAATTTTATTTTGTGCATACTAAGCAAGATTATTTAATTATTGCGAAATGTACGCTCGGCTTGCCATGCCTTATTATCAAGTAGCAAAACGTGATGTGAAGGCAGAAATACCTTGGCAGCTGCCAGGTATAGGTTTGCCAATTTTATGATGAAACTTTTGTTTCTTCAACCGATCTTAATCTATTGAGAGAAATTAGTTAAAACATGCAGAAAATGCTCACATCGTATCATAGAGTACAACAGATTCGCGCCAAGCGTCAGAAAGGAAGGTACGCAGAACTGCTTCCTTTGTCTTTAAGTGGGAGGTCGTGATGTTAGACAAAGGCATGTTACCACATATCTCTACCAGGCTTTCAGAACGAGCGATTTGACTCAGTGTTAATTATGCTAACAATATTCTAGAATAATATTGAATAAATTTAATAAACCCTCTGGTTGAAGCATAGCAATTAAATTGTATTCATATCTATATGCAATAAAACAACATAATAGTTCTTGAAAACAAATGATGTCTGGGTCAAAAGGTATGGATTTTTTTAATTTTTATAAATTACTCTGCATTTTCACTTTGAAGGAAATGTGGAATAACCATCCTACTTTTCAATAATATGGTTTCACATTGCATCTAACGGCTAGAAGATTTTGTGCAAGGGTACTTTCAGAGATATACCTACTTTCTTTAAAAAAAATAAAATCCTTTGCATGAATCTCGAAGGATATATCTGTCTCTTTTTCAGCACCACAGACGAAGTATAGGAACATTTCATTTAATTCTTTCCTCTGAAGTCTGAACAAAATATCGCATCGAAATCGCGCAAAGGGCCATCTCGTACAGTGAAATATATACTTTATATTCGTGCCTGTTCCTCTACCTCGTTCTAAGAATGTATACGATCGCATCTGTACGGCTAACGCCGACATAATGAAGGTAGTACTCTAAAAAATTAAATCTCTTGCATTCAGAATAATGCTTCGGCACTCTTCCAGGGTTGCAGAGTGCGCTCATTACCGCTGAGTGTTAACTAATTCAGCTCATGAGCCTTGCACAAATGCAACTTGCGTTAATACCCCTGGCTAGCATTGTTTCAAGCACCTTGTTCGGGCTTTAGCGCAAAGCTCGGTGCTGCATGCAAGTATTGAAAATTATGATACGCGACAAAAAATGCTATTCAGATCGCGGTATAATAACGCTCGTGATTGCAAACTTTCGCGGGTTTATCCACTTCAAGTCTGCACTTGCAGCGTTGAAATAAAAATAACACGCTCGCTGCGGCATTAATGCACGAAGCTATTGTCTCTGTGAGATTTTGGGGATTTTTTCGAGTGGAATTTGTTTGGAAAGGGAACTCGCGAGCTTCCACCTCGACTGGTTGATTCAAAAGAGTGTATGGATATATATTATATGTGTTCCTGATGTATATACACACTTTCAGAGGATGTATCGTGTATTTCCACCACTTAAGTTCTCTCGCTATTTTATCGCAGCTTCTTTCTATGCCGCTAACTCTGAAAGAAACGCCAATTATTATCGACGCTAGTGCATCTCGGAAAACCCTGGGCACTGAACAGCTTTGTAAACAAGAGTAGCTACTACTCAAAATAACAGTCATGCCAGTCAAATCAATTCGTGTTCTTGATTACAAAGCAAAATGTACAAGGACAAAGTTCTAAACCCATTTCCCAACTGTTTCGCTACATTCCACACTCCCCCTTTTCCCGATCCAGTCTAATCTTGACCTAATCTCACTTAATATCCCTGCTGTGATCACTTCCGGCTTTACCGAGCACGCTGCCAGATATGGGACGGAGTAGGAAAAAACTATTCGGGATTTTGGCAAGATTGCCGTACGGGAATATTCTGGAGATTCCAATTAGAGTTGGTGTTCTTTCTTAGGCTACGATCTGTTTGGGGGGACAGGAGGGAGGGGGTGGGGAAGGGGGGGGGGAGAAAGTTAGCAAAGTGGAATCACAGGAAGAGATTGCTGATCAATGAAAGCGTTCCACAGGCTGACAGGAAACTGAGAAAGTCTTGAGATTACATCTACAGCTTGCGTGCGGTATATACAGTGTTGGCACTAAGCACCATGACATATTAGCTGGAAAACAAACGGTACCTAGTACGAAACCCGCTAGAGTCTAGAGTCTAGAAGGCCCAAGCTTGTTTAATGCTACCATTTCCATTTTATATTTTCAGTGATTTTACATTTAATTTGAGAAAATCACTAGCAGCGAATGAATCAGTTGCAATTTTATGTCAGTGTATTTATCTATTGGTTTTACAGTTAAATGTTAATCAGTGGTGACCCCATTCTCTAACCCATTAAAACACATTTACTAGCGAACCGCAAATTATTATTGTTTATATCAAACCCAGTCATAAAAATATTTCCAAAAATATATTAATTTAATAAATATAATAATAATATATAAATAAATTATAATTTCAAAAAAAAGGAAATGAAGTTTCAAACAGGATAATACATACTAAGTTTAGGAAAAACAACATGGTCTGAGGAAATTCATAACGCTTGAATTAATTACCAACCACTCGTCATTTTTTCCCAACAGCAATTATTGTATTTGCTACTAGGAGGAGCTTTCACTGTAATAAGTAAAACAATCTGTAGATTTTGCAGTAATCATCTACCTAAAATTGTGGTCCAAAATAGGACATCCTTCGTCCAAAACGCCGTAATCATCATAAGGCTCTAGCAGAAAGCAATCGCAAAAATAGCATCAGTAAGTACACAAGATGATCACGAAATTGTTGTTGCATTTCACACACAACAACAGAAATAGATAATATATGTCAACATACCTTAAACTCCTTGTGAACCTTGTGGGACCTTGTGGCTCTGGCTTCCAGACGCAGAGATTTATCCATCACATCACACTATTGTATTCGTCTCTCACTTTATCATAAAATCAGCCTTCTGGATTATCAGAACAACATAAACTAAATCATCATAACATCACTTTAATATCATCTCCAAAACAGCATGTATCGTCAGCACAACATCACTAAACTACATCTAACAGGCACTTTTGTCGCACCTTTGAGCAGACGCGTTTGACTAAACCATGCATTGCACACAAGTACAAAATTACCTCTGCCCTTCAAATTAATTCACCTGATTGCCAACCTATGTAAACTCAACCTAGCCGGAAGGTCAGGTATAATGACCGGGCGCAGGGAGGTACAAGTACACTCCGTCACAAAAACACTCAGGCACGCTCGTGGTTGCAAGTTGGTCGTCAAAACATGACAGTTTTTGCAGTGGCGTAAGTTCAAATCATCGGAGGCCCCAAAGCAAAAAAGTGCGAGGCCCCCTACATCCGTCAGTATTGTATTGTAAAAGTTGAGCCGAAAAAGGAAGGCCGATGATGACCTTTTTTTCGGGAATGGATTTTTCGAAAGCTTGTACTGGGAAAACGTACTAGATTTCAAAAGTCCATTCCCAAAAAAGGTCATCGCATCATTTTTCGGGATTTTTCGGGATTTTTTCGGGATTTTGAATAAACTGTTGCCGAGTATATTAATTAAAGTTTTTTGCACGTGCTACATTTTCTTCGGGGTTTTCCCTGTTTGTTTGTTGTCTTAACAGTCGAAACATTATACTTACTATACGAAACATTATACTACATATATACTTACTGTTTACTGCACCAAGCTCCCAAGTTTGCTTTGAATTCCTTGTCAAATAACCAAGTGCCGGTTTTCCAGTGGCCCGTTAAGATACTAACGGTCCATTAGCAATAAAACAACAGGCTCTGATTGGACGTTGCTAAGCAAATAACCAGTGAACAGACCATTAGATATTTAACGTGCCACTGATATAAACCGGGTCTTAATCTCTAATATGCATGGGGGCCAAAACAGAAACTGCCGAGTCGAAAACCTCCAACGGGAAATCAATTTCAAATACTATTTAACTGTCAATTTCAAAATGTATATTTTTATGACTATGAAGAGCCTAAGAGGAATTACTTTTGCGACTGCAGAGAGCAGAATATTTATTTTTAGATCGTGTGAGCATTGCAGCTTCAAGGAAATATTGCCCAGGTATAATCATTAAAATGAGATAAGTTTCTTTCAAACAAATTATACCGGGACGGTTCGTGGAATTTTTAGGCGCTGACTTTTTTTTCTAATTTCCGAAATGTCACTTGCTATTTTGGGGGGATGTGTTACTGTGGGAGGGGGGGAGAGGGGGAGCATAAGTCTCGCGGCCGACACCGCAAGTCTTTGGTCTTGAGGTTTTATTTCTCGGACGGCTTTTAATGTGTTGTTGTTTTTCACTCGCGATGCCAAGCAGTCGTTATAGTTGGCGTTCGGAATAAACATCGTTGCCTTTGCACGAGAACGGAAATTATTTTAATTAATAAGATGAGTCAGAAATTGCCAGTCATAGCATGTTTGCATTCAGCATTGTGTCTTTGAAGTTAGGAATTCATACCAAAATATCAAAAGCAAGAAAATGTAAATATTTTTAAATACAATTGCAGTTTCATATTTGCATGAATGATAATTATTCGGAGCCGCCACACAGTACAAACACCGCAACTTATACCTGTGCCTATACCTACCGTTAAATAAAATTAAAATGCTATTCTTCAGTAGTTTCTAAGGCGTTTTGAAGGATTCGAATTTAAGTACCTATATTCAGGCTCTTAAAAAAAGAGAATCACCAACTATATACTTTTTGTTCTGATTACAAATAATGAAAAACAGTGTCGATGTAACGTAACTTTAATACCTTGCAAAACCATATATTCTTTGGAACATCAATTGATAATTCATTAGATCAGGGGAAGACAAATTATGCATGTTTAAAATTTACTTAGGTATATAGCCACATCAAAGTAAATACACAATATTATTATGATATTTGAAAGTAGGAACCCGCCACCATAATATAATCCAGTTACACGCCGAATGTGAATCGGGGGAAGCTACCGCTGCCGCCAACGCTGGCACTGCCGCCGAGTCCTCCGAGGCCGTTGAGTCGGGAGGCCAGTCTGTTGACGACGCTCTGGCCGACGCCGATCGCGCGCTCCCCGAGCTGCAGACCCAAGTTGGCGGGCGCCATCAGCAAGCTCCCGAGGGAGCTACTACCGCCGCCGAGGGAACCGCTCACGGAACCGGTGATGGAACCGCGGGCCGGTGCGGGGGTGCTCGTCGTGGAGGTGGCGGCGAGACGGGTGGTCGCAGTAGCCCTGGGGGTCGTTGAAGTTGCTTTGGGTGTCGTTGAAGAAGCCTTAGGAGTGGTCGAGGTAGCCTTGGAAGTGGTCGAAGTAGCCTTGGGAGTAGTCGAAATAGTCTTGGGGGTCGTTGAAGTTGTCTGGGTCGTCGAAGTAGCCTTAGGGGTAGTCGTAGTAACCCTGGGGGTCGTCGAAGTACCCCTGGGGGTCGTCGAAGTACCCCTGGGGGTCGTCGAAGCAGCATTGGGAGTGGTCGAAGTAGTCTTTGGGGTCGTTGAAGTTGCTTTGAGGATCGTGGAAGTTGTCTGGGTCGTCGAAATAGCCTTGGGGGTAGTCGAAGTAACCCTGGGGGTAGTCGAAGTAGCCTGGGTCGTCGGAGTAACCTTGAGAGTGGTCGAAGTAACCCTGGGGGTCGTCGAAGTAGCTTTAGGAGTCGTCGAAGTTGCTTCAGGAGTCGTTGAAGCAAATGTGGCTGGCGCTTCGTCAACTGGTGCTTCTTGAGCCAAAGGCTTTTCCTCGGCCTGGCTCTCTTCAGCTACAGAGTTACCTTCGGCTTCTTGAGACTCAGATTCGACCCCGGATTCCTCTTGAGTCAAACCTTCAGACTGACTCTCTTCAGGCACAGAGTTATCTTCAGGCTGGGTCTCTTCAGGCACAGAGTTATCCTCAGGCTGGGTCTCTTCACGCACAGAGTTATCTTCAGGCTGACTCTCTTCAGACACAGAGTTATCTTCAGCCTGACTCTCTTCAGGAACAGAGTTATCTTCAGCCTGAATCTCTTCAGGCGCAGAGTTATCTTCAGGCTGGCTCTCTTCAGGCACCGAGTTATCTTCAGGCTGGCTCTCTTCAGGTACAGAGTTATCTTCATCCTTGCTCTCTTCAGGCGCAGAGTTTTCTTCAGCCTGACTCTCTTCAGGAACAGAGTTATCTTCAGCCTGGCTCTCTTCATGCACAGAGTTATCTTCTGGCTGGGTCTCTTCAGGCACAGAGTTATCTTCTGGCTGGGTCTCTTCAGGCACAGAGTTATCTTCAGCCTGCCTCTCTTCAGACAGTGAGTTATCTTCAGGCTTGGTCTCTTCAGGCTCAGAGTTATCTACAGGCTGGGTCTCTTCAGGCACAGAGTTATCTTCAGCCTGGCTCTCTTCAGGCACAGAGTCATCTTCAGACTGGCTCTCTTCAGGCACAGAGTTATCTTCAGACTGGCTCTCTTCAGGCACAGAATTATCTTCAGCCTGTCTCTCTTCAGGCGCAGAGTTATCTTCAGCAAGTTCTCCCTCAGCCTCATATTCGAGTCCAGCGTCTTCTTGGATCAGAGGCTCTTCTTCCGATAGATCCTCCTGGGCTTCTGAGTTGCTGCCGTCAAGCTCTCCTTGGGATTCGAACCCCGTTTCTACCTGGACCAAAGGCTCGTCCTCTTCGTCTTGCCCGCCAGCAACGGCGGCAGCTCCGATTGACGCCCCTCCAGCGTTTGCAGCGTCGCGCGCCAAGTTTATTCCGGCACCGACAGCGCCTTGCAATCGAGCAGCAACGTCCTTCGCCACCTGGACTCCGGCGTTGGCAAGACCACTGCCAGTGTTGGCAGCGTTGGCGGCCAAGCCAAGGCCAGCGCCGACGGCGCCTTGCACTTGAGTGGCAACGTTCTGTGCCAATTTGACTCCGACGTTGGCAAGATCGAGGCCAACGTTCGCAGCGTTGGTGGCCAAGCCAATGCCGGTGTTGACGGCGCCGGCGACAGCGTCGATCCCGTTGTTTGCCGCTGACTTCTTCATTTCCAAGCCTGCGTTGGCGGCGTTGGAGGCCGTGTTCAGACCAGAGGAGATGAGAGATTGGCCAGAGGTGACGCCGTTGGCCACGGAGGACTTGGCCATGTTGGCCGCGTTGCCGATCAGGGATTGGCCGAGGCTTGCCAAACCGCCCAAACCGCCCAATCCTCCCGAAGTGCCCGCGCTGCCTTGTAGCGAGAATTCCAATGGAATGCCGTGGAGGACCTGATGATTGATAAACAATTGAATTTGCCACAGTTCAATTGTGGTTGTGAATAGACATAACCATGAAAAAACGTAGAGGACTTAAAAATGCGAGAAATCCAAAGCACCCTGAAAAGGATGAAGGTGAAAGCAGTGGGGAACGTTAGTGAGATGAGGGGCCTACTTGCCAAAGAATTGAGAAAGAAAGGAATGCAGGAGGAGTGATCACAACCACAGAGTATAAATACAGGAGTGTGGAGGAAATTATTAAAAAACTAGGATGGAGGACTCTTGAAGAAAGAAGAAAGATATGTAGACTTACAAAACTATACAAAGCATTCAGAGGACAAACACAGTGGGAAGCAATAACAAAATATGTGAAGATAATTGGTGAAGATGGCACAAGGAAGGGACACCGATTTAAACTGGAAAGAAGGGGGCAGAAATTCTACACTGGGGAGGGGTAGACCAGAGTGGAACAAACTCCCAGCAGATGTGTTCACGGACCCTCTCCCCAGTGTACGGGAATTTAGAGTTAAGATCAGTAAACTAGACTAAGAATAGGTTAAGTAAAATTGTTCCTACTATTTAATCTTTAAACTACCTACTAAGTTATAATGTAATAACAGTCACCGCATACAAAATGTGTGCAAATCTGTTTGTTCAACAATAAAAGTTACAAATCAAGTTCAATCGGTTGTGGGATTTCAAGTGTCTAAAATACAGTGATCCTAATTCGCTTAATTATTTGGGAACAGGTATCGTCTATAATGAAATGATCGAATTACGGTTACCTCATAACATACCTACTATTAAAATAACATGCTTTATAAATCGTCAAATGACCAAAATGTTTACGTTTTAAGAACGGGAACACGTACAGTGGTATACATAAGAAAATTAGATTTCCAGTTACGAGATGAAAGGGAAGTTTTCTTGAGAATACATTTGTCGTTTTGGTCCTTTTCACAAAAATTTTACAATAAAATGGAAAATCTCCTGGCTACAAATATTAACGTAACAATTTGAAGAAGTAAAAAAATACATGTTTTTAAAGAGTTTCTGAATGGCGGAGACTATATATTTTGTCAAACTTACAGAAAACTTACTTTGTCAAACTTTTTGAAAACTTACAGCTGAGGCAATTTTTAAAAATTGCAATTTTAGGCACTTTTAGGCACTTTTGAAAATTCCCTCCACTGTAAGTTTTCAAAATACGTCAAAAAATATAGTATTCGCCATTCGGCAATACTCTCCAGCGTTCATATTTGTAGCCAGGAGATGATCAGTTTTAATGTGAAATTGATGCGAAAATCGACCAAAACGACAACCGTTTACGGTTTACTTCTCTCGAACATTGAAAGTATTCGCGCTTAGCTGTGCTTACGTGAGCGCTGCAAAGAGCAGCCAGAACCAGCGCCACCGTTGAGGATGCCATTGTTGCCGTGCGGTGCGGGAACCAGTCGGACCAGGCGGTGGAGAGAACGGGGCTGGAATTGCCCTATGCCGGCGATGGCCGTACATTTATATGCAACAAATTACTATCCATCCGCAGATACACAAACCAATTACCACTCGAAACACATGCAAATGCAATTTAATTGATATAAGCTGCACTTGTGTCAATACATGGAGACTACGCAATTTGTTGACTACATTCATTAACAAATAACGTTTAATTGAAATTTGATTGGATGATTATGGTATTTAATTTAATGTACACGGTGGTCATTTTTAAGAGAACTGGAAAATTCATCTCAATTTAATTCGAACGCTGTGCAATGCCAATAATAGTACAATCCATATAATGTGCCGATGACAGGTATGTAAATATCCACCTGCAACATCTTACAAAGTGTATTTATTTAGTTGCAATATAATTATTGATAACTGCGCATTTCGAATGGATCCGATTTTACAAACGCGATGAATTTGCCTCTTAAAAACAAAATTTACCTCTGTAACTAAATTGTCCTCAAGTCTTTAATTCATAGTGACGAATTACCGTAAGAAACAGATTGATGCAACTCGGAGCAAAAATTGTCAAAGTTTTCGGCCTAAAGGTGCTTAGGAAAAGAATTCCCGCAGTGGCAATAGCAGGTTATCTCATCGTTGCAACACAAGAATTAGCCTTGCGCTATGGCACAACAATACCGTCTAGAAGTTTCAAAAAATACTTAAACTTCAAACAGCATTTTAATTTTTAGTGTAACCCCCATAGCTACATATCGTAGAATCACGATGTGTGTGCTATAATGTGAACTGACGCTTTGGAACAAGGGAGCTTGCAAGGAAATTACCCTCAAAACCACAGCAGAGTTAGGACAAACACAGGTGTAAGGTTGTTATCACGGATGGTTACTTTACTACCCCTGAAAATCTGCAAACGTCGTCTGTGATTGGCTGCTCATGATTTTACCACGAGGGTTGAGTGTTAACATATGCTTTGTGGATACAGGCCCAGGCATGCATCATGATAGTGGAGGGGTGGAACGCCGAACGGGACAGGAGTCATTTTTGGTGCATGAAGCCTTGCAAAGTTTCTATTATATGGCCGTATAGATGAGTATGGTTGCGACTGCGAGAGCAACATGCGAGAATTGGTGAAATATGAAGTATATAGGTATTAATTGGTGAGCTTAGCGAAATCTTTAATTTCACTATACACACAAAAAGTCACTCGCGTGTGTGCGTGTGTGTGTGTGTTTGGTTTTGTGTTTGCGCGTGTCTATATACATACCTATACCAAACGCTTAAGTTCCGATTTTGATGGATGTTGAGAGAGCCTAATTTCGTTCTATCTTGAACCCCTACGATTTCAGCAAAGTTAGCTTGCACGTTTTTGATCCAATACAAACTTACAAAATTTTTATCATGTTTCAAAAATTTGTCCGTTCTCTTCTGACAAAAGTTCTGAATATTTTCTCAATGGAATTTGCAGAGATGTGAATCTTACATCCCCGAGGTTTTAGATCTGCATGACTTTTATTCGTTCCATTTTTTTTGCGATTTTTACATTTTTAAGGTGGGGGGAAACCCCACCTACAACTATATTACAAATATAACAAACATATTGAACATAACATTGAATACAAACATATTTTTTTACAAACAAACTATCAGTAACAGCCCTAAACAAAATAGCTAGTGCTCTAGGCAATTTATCCAGCTTTAAAAAAATGTAAGAATCAATTCTGTGTTATGATTTGGCTTTCTGAAAATTTAGAAAACCCTTCAAAACTTTTAAAATCAAATTTTGGCAGTTATTCTGAATTTTCAGCAAATTTAATCATAAGCCAATCATTACTTGTACCACTTGTACTTTATTCGAAAGCCTTACAAATTGCCTAGTGCACCTGCTTTTTTGTTTTGGGCTGTCACTGATAGTTTGTCCGTAAAAAAATATTTTGTAGATATTCGTCGGCCAGGGGTTCTCCCCACCTCCAAGTACAAATTTGCGGTTGTTATGCGAAATCTATTAAAAATGTGTTTTATTTTATTTAGCTGTGTTTTATTAGCTGATTTATATGCCTAAAACAATTTCTTCGCACATACATAGCTCTATACCTACTATTTACTACAAATTCTTCATTCGTCTGTAATTTCTTTACAAACAGCTATTGCTTTACACGCTCGTCATTGCAACACAAATTGCGTTCGCGAAGCCCTAGACATACCAATTTATGGAAATGTTCGTGTATAGGTGTGCTTTCCTTGAGCATACTTTTCCATCAATACATTTATTTTATCTGGCAAACCAACTCGAGGTAATAATATATAATTATTTAAGAAATATTTTAGCATACATTACTTTGATTTTCAAACTGGATCGCAATTGACTGAAAATAATGATTATAGGATTATGATCAAACAATAATGTCGTATTATAATATCGCCATGTAGCGGCGGTGTTATGGCTGGGCTACCGTGGCGTTACTGATTTCCGCATGTTTTTAACAACGCAGTAGCACCAGGGCTAGTCTAACACCACCGTAGCCCTGCCGATTGTTGATATTAGGTCGGGTTTTTCCAGTGAGTTTTAATGTGGAATGCGATATACGACCTACAGGTATTTTAATTATCTTATAATATATACGTTGCAAATTCTAACAATAATTCAGTCGGGAAACAACAAGTTTCTCTTAAATAGGTGCCTTTATTATTAAAGACAATATCATTGATCGTGATCCTATATAATATTGATTGAACCTTTAAACTCAATGATAATATGGTTAACCACCTATACACTCATTGTTATTTGTTAGACCATCTACCATAATGGTAAAGATGGAAATATTAATAAATATGGCTAGTACCTACCAGTATAGTGTATAGGTAGGACAAAATTATGTCCCCTACCAAAAAGACATCCAATCTACTTATTGCCCACTAATCTAATACAATATCTAGGATAGTAGGTAAAATTAAAACAAAGATATACTAACAATTTATGATGTGATAAATATATAATTTCAATCCATACCAGCTTTAAAATACATTCAATTCAAACAAGCGATATTTTTATACCGTAATCATAAACCATATACATGCCAAGTCCTAAAATCAATTTTAAATTGTTAATCTCTTTGAGGTGATAGAAGAGAATATTACAATTTGCTTAATTTGCTCGCCGTGACGGAAATGCCCCAGATTTATTTGCCGAAGCTGAATTTGGGCAGACCAATGCTGACTCCAGCGCTGCCCTTGGCCCCTCCCCCGATTCCGTTGAGTCCGGCCGCGATTCCATCGGCCACGCCCTGGCCGGCCTTCACAGCGCTGCCTGCCGCGGTCAGAGCCGCTTTGGGGACGGCCATCGCCGCATCTCCCAGCCCTGAACCGCCCACGGAACCACCGACAGATGCGCTGACAGATCCGCTGCCGGATCCGCTCCCCGAACCACCGCTGGCACCGCCACCGACAGAGGCTTCGGCAGAATTACCGGCAGAAGCGCCCGCGTTTTGAGCGGACGAGGCGACATTCTGTCCCCTAGCGATGGCGTTCTGAGCGGCATCCGTGACAATGCTGATGTCGGACTGGCCGCGACCGATCACGTCTTGCGCGAGCTGCAGTCCGGAGTTAGCCAATCCCAGACCGGCGTTGGCGACGTCGGCTGCCAGGCCGATTCCCGCGCTGGCCAAGTTACCAGCCGTTTTTCCCGCCGCATTCAAGGCGTCAGTTACGTGGCCTAAGCCAACGTTGGCGGCACCCGAAGCCCCAGCGTTCCCGGAAGTAATAACATTTCCAGCCGCGTCCTTTCCAGCATTGATAGCATTGCCGACTGCGTCCTTTCCAGCACTGACTGCATTTCCAGCCAAATCCTTTCCAGCATTGATAGCATTTTCAATGGCATTTTTTCCAGCACTGTTAGCATTTTCGGCTGCATCCTTTCCAGCGTTGATAGCATTTTCAGCTGCATCCTTGCCAGCATTGATAGCATTTTCTGCGGCATCCTTTCCAGCACTGATAGCATTTTCGGCTGCGTCCTTTCCAGAGTTGATAGCATTTTCAGCCGCATCCTTTCCAGCACTGATGGCATTTTCGGCTGCGTCCTTTCCAGCGTTGATGGCATTTTCAGCGGCACCTTTTCCAGCACTGATAGCATTTCCGGCCAAATCCTTTCCAGCATTGATAGCATTTTCAGCAGCATCCTTTCCAGCACTGATAGCATTTCCGGCCAAATCCTTTCCAGCATTGATAGCATATTCAGCGGCATCCTTTCCAGCACTGATGGCATTTTCGGCTGCGTCCTTTCCAGCACTGATAGCATTTCCGGCCAAATCCTTTCCAGCATTGATAGCATTTTCAGCAGCATCCTTTCCAGCACTGTTAGCATTTCCGGCCAAATCCTTTCCAGCATTGATAGCATATTCAGCGGCATCCTTTCCAGCACTGATAGCATTTCCGGCCAAATCCTTCCCAGCACTGATAGCATTTCCGGCCAAATCCTTGCCAGCACTAATAGCATTTTTGGCTGCGTCCAAACCAGCATTAACCCTTCCCAAACCGGCAGCAGCTGCGTTTCCAGCCGCGCCGAGTCCAGCGTTAATCAGCCCCTCACCGCCACCGGCAGCATTAGCGGCCAAGCCGATTCCGCCGTTGACTGCGTCTGCGGCGATGTCGATGCCCTTCTCGGCGATCGCACCCTTCAAGGCCAGTTCAGCGTTGGCCGCGGCTTTGGCCGCGTCCAGGGCAGAGGAGACGCCGGATTGAGCGGAGCCAACGAGGTTTGAGACGCCCCCCTTGGCCACATTAGCGGCACCGTTGACCCAGGACTGGGCGTTGCTTCCCAGAAGTCCAGCTGATCCCGAACCTCCTCCGGAACCGCCCAAGCTCAGCGAACCACCGGCTGATCCAGAGCCGGATCCCGAGCCTCCAGCGCTGCCACCCAGAGAGAATCCAGCGAGAGGGGAGCCGTGAAGGACCTGTTTGGAAGAGAATGTGCGGTCAGAATAGTTGAAATTCTGACTCAAACTCATGCTTGCATCTACTGAAATTTTACTTAGCATAATGCCTTTATGTGTAGAATATGAATAAAGAAAAGCAAAGCAAATGAAATATATGCATAATATGAAATGTAGGTGTATAGGTATAGAAAGAGTATGCCTCCTATCTAGCATATAAAGAAACATATAATAATATAAGACATTTTAAAGCAATTTCATTAGTCACTTCAAGCTGAAATTACTTCAAGCTGAAATTACTCAAGCTGAAGTCACTTCAAACTGAAATTAAATTAGACACTGAAAAGTTTAAATTAAGTTTAAAGAAATTATTGATAGAAGCAAGGGAAAAAAGTGTAGTAGTGTAAAACTAGGATGACTGGATGATACTGGAGTAAAACTGGATGACGGTAATGTTTATTGATTAAGTTTAAGATTACCAATGTAAAACGACTAAAATTGAACCTTTTTTATTATTATTATCATTTTTCTATGTTAGAGTATATCTCACTGTGAAAATGTATTCCTAAATAGCATCTGCTAAAATAAAAAATTACATACATACATACCTACATACATATACATACAAGTTACGATCAAGTTTTAGGAAGATTATGCTCATCAAGCTTGAAATATTGTGTAAACTTTCAAACTTAAATGAAAACAGAGATTTTGCCTCAAAATCAAAATAAAGAATTGTCATAAGTCAAATGATCACTACAAAGGAAATCATGTTGTGGAAAGGTAAATTCTTTATAAGAATGCTTAGTAGGTATACTATAATACTACCTACCTACGCAATTGCTAGTACTATTCCTGCCTTTTAAATCGATTTTTAAAGCTCTGGAAGTAGACGTGTAGTCGAGACCGAGGTTGAACTATGAAAAACTGTTGATTGATTTGCAATGAAACAAATAAAAAATAAAAATATAGAGGTGTCCTTACTTGTACAAGAGCTACAGCAACCAGCAGAATCTTCTTGAATGCCATTCTGGAATGCGTGTTCGGTTCGTAGGACAGAAATGAACAGTTGACACTCGCTGTCGGTCTGTGTGGTTTAGTTGGGATTTCCCGCCATTTATATACCATGGTCCTAGGAAAGATACCATGCCGATAAGTGTGTGCAACGATTATCTATGTAAACTTGTTAATGAATACACTATTGACTAAATTGCATCCGTGTCAATAAGTGATGCACATTAATTTTGATAAATAAGTATACAATTTAAGTTCAATTTAAGTACCTTCCTACTTCAATTGTCAATTAAGTATGTACAGCTAATTTACCCACCTTCATGCAAAAGTATAAGAATATTATAAGATATGGCACAATATTGTCTAGTTCAAATTGAGTGTGTCATATTGTTCATATATTGCATCTTTTGTTACATGTCTATTTGAACAAGTGGTAACATTAACACTTTATTTTTGTTGCAAGTTGATGAAATATGCAGTAATTACCTTCCTTACAGGAGACTATAAATGAACCCTACTCAGCAACACAGGTAATTTCAAACATTTTGTCTTACCATTTTATACTATTCACTATATTGACACTAGCAGAATGGAACATAAATACGCTGGACTTGCATTGGCAATAATCGTTGTTTTAAATGTAAGTCTTTACATAGGTACCTACCTACTTTCATTATCAAACTCAATACTATGTTGACAAGGAATAACAGTTACTTAAAATTTTTTCAGAACTCAGCATCTTCAGCTGTAATAAAAAGTAAACAGATAGCAGATTTCTGCTCCCTCCCAGAGGATACCACCTCCTTGGACGACAACTCGATCAAACTCTCGAGATCCAAACGCCAAATCGCCTTGGATTTGTCCACTAACGCTGACGTCAATCCCCCGATCATAGCGGCACCGGCACCCGAATCGCAACCTGCCACAAAGGCACCCGTCACAACGAGAGCCCCCGTCACAACCCAGACCTCATCGGAAATCGCTGGAGTAGCCGCCAATGCAGCGGCGTCCGGCCTCGACACGATTGAGCAGCTGTCGCAAGTGGGAGACCGAATCGGACAGCGTTTGAATAACCGGCTGGACAAGCTGCAGACCGGAGTAGACACTCTCGTGGCGAGTCAAGTCGACGCCATCACAGACCTGTTCAAGTCGGGGATCGCGACGGGGGCTAAAATACCGACGACTGGGCTCAAATTGCTCGTCGCTAAGCTACGTCTGCCACTTTATGTGTTTGGCTAGAGCAATAACATTGTCTTTCAACTCCTGAAGTTTATTTAATTTTCAATAACAACACATCCTTATACAATCTTTGTATTTAAGGCATTTTACAATCATCAACATAATACCAAGTAAAATGAAGACAAACTAGCAATCAAATAAATATTTGGCAATGCTGGCCTATTTTGCACAACCCATGGGCACTCGCATTGGTTTAGTTACTCAAACGGAGCAGCGATTCCACAACCAATGTAACCTGCCCGTGTTTCTCTGGCTCCAGTGACAAGACATAAGAATCTGCTGGCCTGTTTTTTCCTTGGGAAAGCTGGTTCGAAAATGAATTCGAAGATAGCATGGTTTCATTCAGAGAACAGTTCAGATTCACAATCGGCGCCTCATTGCAACAGTAGCCAGCACCTCGAAACTGCATTAAACGCAACATTATAATATCTACTCGGTCACTTTACAAAATGAAAAATAAATAATTAACAACTAGACAAAATGAACATATTACTGGTGATAAAGATGCTGAAGCTTAACGTTTTGAATGCAAATTACTGCTTCTAACAAATTCCAGATTATTGAATTACGAGCTTTATACAAAACTACCATAAACAATACTCAAAATAAAACTATTTTTGGTGGTAAATTTCTCTACAGCAGCTAAACTTTCCCCAGCAGAAGTGAAGAGTATGAAGCAAATTCTAAATTAGATAATTCCTCGTACATTTCAGTCTTCTATATCCACAAAAATCGTTCACTGCAAACGACGCCTATTGGAATGGGGACTGTTCTCCGTCCTCTTCCGCCCCCTGCCTCATCTCATTCTCATCCCACAAAACTTCCACCATTTCCACGGTCCCATCTTCGTTGACGGTGAGCAGTTGCTTCCGCAGCGGGTCCCCTTCGATGGGCCCCTTGTCCTTACCGATCATCTGCACATAGACCGTGTTCCCGTCGGGGCCGGCCATCTTCAAAACGTCGTCGTCTCCGCCGTCCAGGATGCAGACGTCTCCCGCTTCGTCAGTGATCATCTCCGCGTTTTCCAGTCCGCCATCGTCGTGGATATCCGACAGCTCGATGGTCACATCATTCTCATCTATGAAGTTCTTCCTCTGACCTTGACTGACGATCTGCACCTTAATAGTCTCCGGATCTTCGGCATCTACGTTGGCGTCGAAGTTGTTGTTGACCGAGAAGCTACCTAAATCCGTTCCCATCAGGTTGATTTCCTCGTTTTGTGAACAGTCTTGCGACGTCTCGTCGGCAAAGTGGGCTTCTTTGATGAAAACGCTGGACATCTGTTCAGGTTGTTGCGAAATCTTCCGGCCTTTCCTCTTGGAAGTGCTCGGACTGTTGTCTAGGGAGCCGTCGATTCCGTTCTTGTCGCGCAGAATGTTTCCGCCGACCACGGCACTCGTGTTGGAAGAAGCGAGGTGGTGGCGCTTGAAAGAGTCATACGTGGTGGTGTACTTGCACGTTCCGCACTGCAGCCACTGATTTTTCGACGTCTTTTCCTTGCTGTCGGCATCTGTCGTCAAGTCTACTGAATTCTCTGAAGCCATGTCTGCTAAAGCTGCTCTCCGCTTTCTGGCCTGGAATGGAACCAAAATTAGTTACAGAAAATTGGTATCAAGTGAATTGAATACACTGCTGGCTTTTGCTTTTTGATAATTGGCTTCAGCATGAATGAACTAGCAGCAACATATTATAGCAGAACATTTTTTTTGTAGACTAAAATTAAAAGTTGCCACTGGCAATTTAAGATTTTTGTAGATTTTATTCTGCATCCCTTAAAGCCTTCACCACAGTTGCTGAGGGTTTGTCTAATTATATTTTAAGATGTAGAATAAACATGATTTTTTGCCTAGACTGCTAAATAGACTTCAGCCTTAGATGAAGTAATGGGGTTACTACCAGGGATTGGAACCGGAACCGGAACCCAGAACCGTTTGGAACCATTTGAAATCTGCAACCTTAGTCGGAACCGGAACCCTTACACAGAAAATAGTAAGAACCGAAACCAGAACCGGAACCGAAATAAATAGTTACTGGGTTCTGTTTCGGTTCCAAAAGGATCTTTTCGGCTCCAAACTTGGCCGAATTTTTTATTTTATGCCACACTAAATTTATTCTTTGAAGAATTGATGTGATAATTAATT
This sequence comes from Nemoura dubitans, assembly GCA_921293005.1. Lineage (NCBI taxonomy): Eukaryota > Metazoa > Arthropoda > Insecta > Plecoptera > Nemouridae > Nemoura > Nemoura dubitans. The sequence goes on along the minus strand of OV121074.1, from coordinate 51,429,169 downwards.
TAAAACTTCAACATTTCTGTTGATTTCATACGTAAAGAAAAGTAATTGGCCATGTTCTTCAGGCTTAGAGTGAGTCGCCGGCTGTTCATCTCTCCCAAGCTTATATAACACGTGATTTCAGCTGATACCAGCACCACACTTGAGGAATATGTTTTATTTACGTTCGTATAATCTGCTTTGCATTAGAAGCTAGAAATAATACAGTATTTCTTGATAGCCTGAAATATCCCGGTTTCTGTCTGCTGGCAATCTGAATTCAGAGAAATGGAGAAGGGATTAGCTGCTATGCAATGTCGTGTGGAAAATCTGTTCCGAATTAATATTTGAAAACATTAGCGAGAGAGAGTGAGAAACGTATAGCAAAGCGACGCACCAAAAAATTTTTGAAAGCTTGTGGATTTCGTATACATAGTGTAGCTGCAGACTCCCGACATATTTGAAAATAATAATTACTCAAATTCGGTTTTAGTTAATTACTCCTACCAATCTCACTGATCACTCTAACACACGGCCAAAACAGCATGTCCAAAGAGAGTTATTGCTTTAAAAATAGTTGGTCCTAGAGTAATATAATAGATCAGTATTTTGTGCTTGACCAACAATGTAGGTACTGTGAAAATAGTAGTTATCACGAATGATGGTACATTACCTTCCAAACATGCCAAGAACACAGCAATATTGCATTGTACTACTTTATCTTAGTCCCGATCACTGTGAAATTGATCTTGAAGTGAAAAAATAGTGTCAAAAAAGCACTCTCTGAACCAAAGAAAGTATGTAGGGTTTATTTTTTATTTTTTTATAGTGCATACAAATTTGGAATCATTTGGAACCGTTTGAAGTTTCGGTTCCGCAGGAACCAAAACGACTCAGGAACCGGAACCGGAACCCAAACCCTTTGAGATCAAATTTGTTGGACCGGAACCGGAACCGGAACCGTAATGAGTTAAGGTTTCAATCCCTGGTTACTACCCATTACTTACTTAAGCTTCAGCTGGCCCTGAGTCCTGTCCACTAACAAAGTTAGCATGCTTACCATGAAGTTATTGCCAAGGGCAGAGCTGAATTTTTTCTCCTTGTTTTGAGCTGGAAGAAAACATTTTAAAATTGCTAATTAGCCACTTGTTTGCATGATATTAGATCTTCAAATATAAGAGATTGATGACTCCTAGTCTTCTAGATGACAAAACATACTAACAAGGTTTTTAAAACTACAATTTAGATTAGGTAGGTAGGTATATGTAGAAATATGAACTGGAGGCTGGTTCTTTCATTACATACCAGGCTTTGTTGAAGGCACTATACGTGGCGGCTGGCTTAGTCCCGTATTTTTCTGATTCACAAGCTCTCCATCAGTGAGAGCATATTTTTTCTCTAAAAATTTGAGAACAATACTGCGTATAGACAACGCTTCTGACTCCAATCGGTCTAAAGTGTTCATATTGGAAGCGCAATCACGGCATATGATATCGTCTTCGGAAATCACAACCATGTATTGATCGCCTACCAAAGTGCCCAATTTTTCAATGAGGCGAACTTTAGAGCACTGCGCTCGGCAGGAAGCCAATGAATAATAACGCCCGGTTACTATCATATCGCAAACAAAGCAACGAGCTTCGTCTTCTGGCTGGTTTGCTTCCATTAAAGATTTGTTCTTGTCTATATCTTCAACCGTATATTCAAGTTCTTCAGCCATTGCAGTCACACAACCTGAAACATACCTTTGTATCAGATACCTACCTAGGCTAGGTAACCTAACCATGAAATCTGAGATACCTTTTGCCGCTTTAATTTTGGTGATCAAAACTAATGTTTTACCATATGTATAAAATACTTACTTAATTAATACTGGCCTCTTTAAAATGGTAATTGGATTAAAAACAATTCTATTACTCGGAACAACCAACTAACCCGCGAAGATCAAACAAATCGACTCGCTTCAGAAACTACAGAAAACTGAAAAGGACCAGCTCAGCTGTGCGTTCAGGTACTCCCCCAGCCCCCTACGTATTGCGCACGCGCCTCGCCGCCTAGCTATTTCCACGTGCGTAGTGCTCGAACTTTGCGGCTCGCACGCGGATTATCGACCTAGCCGATTTTCACGAAGCCATATTATTATAACCTTTCTTTGGCGTGCGGACTACTAGTGCATTTCGAAATTTCCTACAAGCTGAGAACAATATCATGTTCAGCATCCAATCGTCAGGTTCGGAGCGTACTCCAGACGCAGAAGAGGAGAGGAAAAAAGTTCGTGACGCAGTCATAAGCAATGTGATCAGTTTTGGTTTACTCTGCCTTCTAATAAAAGCAGGTAAAGAGCTTGCTATTATTCTGTTTTTACCCCAATCCATGCAAACATTACAAGCATCACAAGTTTGTTTTCTAAACCTAACAATTTTGTTGTAAATATTTCAGTTCCCCATGCGATACAACAGTTTTCGCATTGAATACCTCGTGGCGGATCATCAAATTCTTCGATCATCCTTCGGTTATCAACATGTGGATCGTGAACCACACTACAAAAAATGCATTTCAAACCATAAACATATGATATTCTAGATTAAGAAATAGTAGCAATTTCAAATGTAGAAATAACAATTAAATCTAGCATGTGAGCGGTATCAAGAAAATTTAAGTGTGTTTTCTTTCCTCCTGAGCACGGTTTCTATTTTTTACTATTCTCCCTTAAAATTCTCCAGTTTTGACAAGATTTTCAAAAGTTAATTTGGAAGCTCTGCAAAGAAGTCCTTAAGTGACGTATTTTCCTCGTCTGTTCTGTGATAACTGTATGAGGAGTCATCCTTGTTCTCACTGATGCTGCTTCGATTTGAATCTTGCGGAATGGTCATCAGTTCTTGGGGGTCGGTGCACAGGTTCACTCCTGCCAGACAGTCGCCAAGGTGTTTCGATAGTTTGGGGTGCAGGGTTTTCCGGTAGGCCATACAGTGAATGTGAGGAAGTTTTTCATAAAATATTCTTAAGTATCCTATGGCTGCAAGAGCTATCCTCCATTTCTTCATGAGGGGAGCATTAGCTGAAGGGTTTTTGGAATCTGGAGTGACGATAAACAACAATCCTTCTGGCTTAAGTAGCGTGTATGCTTTCAAACAAGCACTGTACCTTTGTTGACTAGAGGGTAAGTACTCTAGTAACAAAGAGAATACTATTATGTCAAATGTACCTTCGTGCAGAATGGTTAAACTTTTGCTTGTGCTCGAATTGTGGAAATCTATTTCAGGCAAGGACTGGGGGTGTATATTAACATTTAAAAAATCACATTTGTGAACATCAGTGGATGCTGGTGCTATATCGATTGCAAGTACATCGAAAAACTCAAAATTCTTGAATGGATTGTAGCAACTTCCAACATCGAGCAAACGCAGGCGACTCTTTGATTCATTTGTATTCGGTGTGTGTGGTGCAGCAGCAGATGCAATAGATTCCACGGACTTGTTCAACAACTTATTCCACTTATTTTCTTCTTTCAATCTTGTCACTACCATAAAATCATCTGTGAAATATTTTACGCAATGTTCTGCCACCCATTGTATCCGACTTTGAGCTTGCTTGGTTATGTCATCGGCGTTTGGGTCCCAATATTTTGTGGCTAAAAGTTTCATTGCTGATGCATACTTTTCTAGAGTATCACTTTGTTCGCAGTGCAATTTCCATGCATCTTGAGGACCAATTTTTCTAGACTGGCATCGCAATTCTTGATGTACACTTTTTATAAAACTTGCTAGGTTATGGTGCTCTTCACTTGCCATTATTAAACAAATGCCACTAGGAGTTATAGGTTTCTCAAGCAAAATAATTAAATACAAAAGGGCTACACAAAGCAGCACATCTTTTGCACGTATCGTGCAATCCAATTTACTGTTACACCAGGCACTCACATGTTGAGTTACCAACGACTCAAAGATTCGACAGGTAAGGTAGGTACCTACCAGCGGTCTCTGTCTATCTCCATAGCATGAAGAAGCATGGAGCAAATGGTGGTCAATGCAGTGACAAACAACTGAAGAATTTCGGACCGATTATTAAATTAATTAAATAATCAATTTTGATCAAAATACATGATCCTTTGTCCATAATCGATGATGATCAAGAAGTCAATCCTTATCTTGAATCAAATTTATGCATATGTTGTTAAACTAAGTAGGTAGGTACCTACCTACGTAAGTAAAGGTTAACAGATAGAAAATTACAATCTTTTTATTGAAGCAATATACTATCATAAACTAGCGCTGCACTAGATATAGATCGTTTTCGGCTCAACTACAGCGCATTCCAAGTGACCCACCTTACACAAGCACTGAGCTTCTTCAGCTTTCAAATTCTATGATACTATCATTTGAAAAAATATTGTTTGCACAACCTAACTAAAAATTCTAATGTTTGATGTGTGCTATACTTTTTTGTTAATGTAATGGTCTGGGTAGTTAATTGGAAGGAGTTATACGATTGAACACATAATTAGGTAGTTACACTAGCAAATAGAAGCTTTCCTAACACATCCACTTTATCCTCCTTCCATAATGCATCTATATCGAAGATGATTGAGGAAAAATTTAATACAAAACTAGCTGCGACATACTTTTGAATTCTATATTAATGTACGATTCAATGAGTATCCTCATTGAAGTATACTCATGGAATCGTACCTATGTATACATACCGATTACAAATTTACAACAACACAAGTTGATTCAATGTACGAAAGTTACAAAAATTGCCAGAAATGCTCACAGTAAATCACCGAGTCTGCGCTCAATGCTAAAATTTTATATAAACATTAAACATGTAATTTTCCCATACAAAAATAAATATACCTAAGGGTACCTATATCACTGTAGGTATACCTAGTCGCTTCTTAATTTACCACCACAAAACCTTGATATATTCTGTCAAATCTTGACAAATCTGTGCAAGTCTTGACAAAGTACGTAGGTAGATAGTCGCCTTTAATACGTACAATACCCAACAGGTATCCCCATGTTGCAGAGATGCGAGGAGAGCGCTAATAATAGCGATTTTAACAACAAGATGAGGAACTAGACCAAATATCGGCAAGTGGCGCGGATCGTTTAAAGAACAGCCTCTAACATGGGCCTGATTCATCTTGAGTACTCATTCATCTATGGTAAGGCTAACTCGACTGTAGTGACTTTTTGCGCAACATTAAAATTTGAAAAGCTTTTATTAATAATTATGGTCTAGGTTTCAATTATCAAATTATATTTTGAAATTGGAAAGATTATAAGACCATTCAAATAAATTAGACAAAATGGCTATTGATGGACTAAAAATAATATTTTTATTTACATAGAACTTTAGCTGTACCTACCTACCCACAATGGTATTGGGGTATTACTTCATCTAAGGTACCTTGTAGTACACATACTAGCTGTTGTAGATGACCAGATAATCTGGGCAAAAATAGCTTAAAAATACATATAAGTTGGCAAGATTGTGTTTTAAAGGACTGTGTAGTCTCATGCCGTGGCTATTCGTACGAGAGCCACGCGGCGTTTGACGACGTGACGAGGCCGTCCTGCCAAGCGGCCGCGGAAAACCGCGTGTCGATCGCTGCCTGTTCATTGGTTGCTAGCAATCGCGAAAGAGCCGCGATGTAGCTCAGCGCAAAGCGCAGCGTCTCGATCTTGGACAGCTTCTGCCGCCCGCTCTCCAACGGCAGGCATCTAGGCAATGAAACGGGACTTTCGTTAAATTCAGCTGTTTTTAGGTCATCAAAGTTAAACGATGTCGAGTATGAGATGCGACCATACTTGGGGTGTGAGATTTTAGGGATTTAAGCTTATTGAGAGTTGAGCTTTGCTCATCTTGTTTTTCTATTATTTCAACATACTAGCAGAGCAGTATGATTTGGTGGAAGGATTCTTTTGTTCAAGTTATATTGTTCTTTAAAAAGGATAGTGGTACCTATACAGCATTTTTTGTTATTAAATCTCTTGTGCCCCCACCAGATTTTCCCTTCTGCGCCTGTTCAGATTAATTTATCATCAACCTCCTCACCCATCATTGTGATCTTCAAAAGGAAAAAGAAACCTTTACAACAAAATGTAGGATTCGTAACAGCTATCAGCGCAGCTAGAAAACAGATTGGCTTGAAAGAGATCGCCTAAAAAACCGTCACCCACCTTTGAAGGGTCAAGAAAGGAAGAAGGAAGAGCACAATATTTCTTACTGGAAAAGTGAAGATATAGGCTTGTGTCTTTGTCACTGAAAGCTATGATTAGCAAATTTCAATAAGCTGATTAATCTTTACATAATCTTCACCGAAGCCACCCACCGATATAAATACTTTTTATTGAATATTGACACGTTTCAAAACTGCGCTATGGTGGATAAATGATGAAAGTGATGACTATTGCACATGTTCAACATTCGAAGGCACCACACGTAACGCTGGCACGTACCGTCTCAGAGTGTCCAGCGCCGCGTTGAGTCCGTGCATGCGACTGCGTTCGCGCGCGTTGGCCTTGTGCCGTCTGGCGCGCACCTTGCCGCTTCGCACTCCGTCCATGGCCGATGCAGACTGCGCGAGATCGCTGCTAGTGGGACTCTGACGTCCCCGAACCGGTTTGCTGGCTAGCTCTCCCTGATATCCCCACCCCTTTGCTGGCCTGCTATTCCTAGGATGCTTGGCTATCCCAGGCTATCCCCCACTCTCCTGTTAATACCAATCACCCTGCCAGTGCTGTCTCTAGAACATGTTACTTGCTGCAAAAATTTACTTTTGTTTTATTAGTGTTCATTTTTATTTATTAGCATTTTATTTTTACTTGGTTACAAATTTTTTCTTCATATTAATATAATTTTTCTAAATAAATTAGTTTTATTCAGTAAATTAAATATTACCTAAGCTTTTCACTTTTCCACTTCAATGTAGCTAAAATAAATTATCTCTTCGTAAAATCTCATTGTACCTATTCCAGCCGAGGTGTGAATTGGTATTGTTACCTACCAGCAATTTGCTTTTGCCACAGCTTTTGCTCAATGAACTTTAATCATGGACTATGATAAGGAAATGGAATGGATTTTTGTAATGTAAAATAGAATTGAAAATGAATGATTTCAAAAATTGTCCGCCTTAATTTACAACTCTGGCAGCCGAGTGTTACTTTCCTGATCTGCCTAGGTGCCTCCTGTAACATTGGCTGGTTTTCAAGTGCCATCCCCATCCATATGTCATTGTTTGCAGGATTCTTCCCATTTCAAGATAACAGGTGGCAACCCTTATCTCCAGTGTTGACAGATGACATGTGCCCATATGGGGATCAGATAACTCAATTTCATAAATACTAAGCACACAACTCGAAATTATTCTCCTCTATAACCACTCTTCTATCAGTTATTTTGAAATTTTTATCTACTTTTTGTATTGCTCTTTTACCAATAAATTAGCCAATTACCTTAAATTGTAAGGGAAACTTTGTTCTCTACTTGTTCAATTACAGTCCAACCTCACAACATTCAACCTAATATACATATTAGGTACTTACATAATACAACGCTTCATATGTCTTAAACGCCTTGAAAGAGAAGGTTCGCTGTTTGTGGAGGACCGTTTCTGTCACCGTCCATCTTCCATCTGAAAATAATTACGGCATAGAAAAGTTATTATTGTAGCTACATAACTCACAAAAAAAGTTATCAATAAACGTGATAGAACATTTTGCTTCGTTTTTACAAGATTTCCCTGCGTTTTTACCACCCCATTCCTTTTGGATCAGGGTCTGGGGTGACAATATAAAAAAGATTTATCAAAGTGTAAGAGAAAAAAATAGCCGAAATTGAAATGCACGGGAAGCCAAAAACGCGGCCAATTTTCGTTAAGATCGAGATGAAGACCTAACATGATGATACGATTTAAGAGATCACTTGAAGCAGCAATTTTACCTGCTCGTGTCTAGACGTATCCATTTTCCAGTGCGGCGTTACAATGTTCACTCGAATCTCAATCCGCACTCTGACCTCCGGCCCGGACCGCTTCCAGCTAGAAATCAAATGAAACAGTTAAATTATGTTACCTCAGCATAAACAACTGCTAGTTATCTTATCATTGGGCCATGGCTAAGTGAGAAAAAATTTCTGCTACTTAGGTGGGTATGATCATGGGCAATGACGCAAATAACAATTACAACTTATAAATGACACAAATAGTGCTCTAGGGATCAAGATAATGTATAATATTGTAGTTCCGCAAATCGGGTCGACACCAATCCACACAGCATCTAACAGTGTAAAGACATTATCTAGACTTCTTTTCACTTCATAAAGAGAAGAAACCAAGGACAATGTTAAGGGCAAAGTGACATCAGCTGATACTATGGTTGGAGTCAATATCACAACAATCATTTACGGCTGACTTTTGAAAGATGGCTGTTTAGAAATTGGACAGTAATCGAATGTTAACAATAACTTAAAAATCTAGAAAAAATGTATAAACTTATAAAAAGAAACCCGTAGGCGTGCGTGCACACTCGAGCAGGCGAACGATGTCGCGTCGCGGAAGCACGTGGCATCATGGCGGTTCTTGGTGCCGTGCCCGGCGGCCGTGCTACGAGTTTGGAGCGTCGCTGGAGCACTAGGTCACTCCCGTCACTACGGCGATGCCGAGAGGCACGTCTGCGGCGAAACCGTCTCCATAACAATGAGAGTGGACGGAGAGACCTTGGCTGGCGGCCCTTCGAGTTCTCTCCCTGTTTTGGGCGGTCGATCACGAGGGAAACTGAAGCGACACTGGTCGGCAGACGGTCTCGTACGACCGCGATTCGGGAGTCTTGTCGAGTACGCAAGGCACTCGCCATTCGGATACACCACGGTATCGAATTGAGAGCATCGGCAGAGCAAATTCTCCTGCCCAAATGTGAGGCGCTGTGATCGAGCAAGCGTAACATTCGCTGCGGCTCGAGCGCTGGCAAATCCGTCCCATTAAACAGACGCTTTGCGACTCAGACTTGCTAAACGACAAGATCCTGTGCTCGAGTACCATGGGCTCGTCGCCCACAGGAGCCTCGTGTGACGATGCACCCGCGGCCTCGAGTGACGAGGGACAATCGTCGCTAAGCTCGCACCGGCCGAAGCGAAGCCCGACCGACGTCGGTACGACACGGACCCCGTGCAATAAAACTCGGCCTCGTGATCGAGACACTGTCTCTCGGTGTGCGGGCAAAGCGCGCGATAGCAGCTGAACACTCTTGCTAGGCTGCGTGCACACCGTAGCGAAACTATATAGCCACGGGCAAGGCGGCGCTCTGAGTGCCCTGCTCTCAACATCAGCGTCAGCTTGGAAGCGTGTAAAATATTCGAAATGGATAATGTAAAAATGGGACCAGTTTCATCAACTAAATCACAATCCTTCCTCTGGCGTGTGATTGTGTTACTTTGTGATTTCAAATTCATTCATTTTCAGTTTCACTGCCTTTGTTTTAACACATTGAAATCGAGTGATTTCGAGCCAAATCAAATGAAAAAAAAAGAAACACAATTGCACCCCTGGGCCTTGATGTGAATTTTTTTGTGAAAAATTGCTAATCCTGCCCTAGGACTCTTTACAGATGGAAAAAATAAGTTTGGGTGTGTTTTTAAACCATTTAGCACGTGTTGGGATGGATTCGTGTGATGGATTCGTGAATGTTGCAACTTGGAAAAAAAATCGCAAGCACCGAATTTTGATATTTTTGTTTTGCGCGCAGCCGCGCGCTGCGTCACTATATCACTACTATGCTGGCGTGCGGCTGCCGGCGTGCGGCTGCCGGCGCGCCAGCTAGCTCCGTTTGCTGCTCGGAGACGTAGAGTTTTAGCAATGGGTGTTTTGAGCTTAGACTGCTATTATAGAGAGCGAGCTAAAATTAGGTTTGCTGTGTCAACTTCATGATAAAATGTCCATGCTTGCTAGTCGAAACAAAGATTCTGATGAGTTCACATGTACGTATAGTAGTCATGGCAGACGAAGTGATCCAGCCGTATCAATTCGAACCGGAGTATTCTGACAGTGAAATCGAAAATATAACATTAATCCAAGACGTTCGCGCCGGATTATCTGTAAATGTTTTGTCAGGGAGAAAAGGCAACAATAGTTGGTGTACTTGTAATCGTTGTGTGTCCATGCTCACTGATCACGAGAGCTTGTGTTGCTCTGAAGCCGAGTCAGTGCGTAAAGTTAGGGAGGGACACACATGCATAACCGAACATCGATCTTCTCAAAATTTTATTAATGACAGTGATGCGTTGAATCTTTTGCACCCGAAGACCGAGCAAAATACCATATTTGGTCCAATTAGCAGCCGAACTTCACCAGTGCAAGCGACAAACTGAGGCTGCTGCCTGCTGTAGCGCGCGTAGCATGGCACTGCCTGAGATAAGCTGACGTCACTCTTTTCGCTCAACGCGCTGCGGGCGGGTATACGCTGAGCGGCGCTAATAACCGCGTGTACGATTGTTTTCGCCTCGGAACTGTCTTTCTGGAGCCGAAAAGTCGTAAAACGGGTTGTGTGCCACTCTAATTGAATTATCTCATCTCACCACAAACTGCATCCAGAATATAGCTAGTATGATAATAATAAACACATTTAGGGCGAAAAAGATTTTTTTAAACAAGCGGCTTATGCCAGATAGAAGTTTTGTGTTTTTCCGCACTTGCCCCTCGTGAAGTCATTGTGGGTTCAGAAAGTTCATAAGCAATCGTTTGGTCTTTGCCTGCCATGTGCTTTCCACGTGCTACTGACGTTTCAGATTAGTGTTCACTGTGAGCCAGCTGTCATCCTGGTTTACCGGTGTTGTGTATACCTATGATCCATTTAACAAATCTAAAAAAACCACGATTTTTCAAACCACGAGAGTTCATAGAGTACATTTCATAGAGTACTCAGCGTAGGGAGCCACTACGGAGCTCAGGGCCCGCAATGACGTCACGTATTGTTTCACGCCAAATTCAAATGAGTACCAAAAAAGATACGCTGAATGAATACTTATGGCTCGATTTACTTGATTTTTTATTCATATCATCAGATAAACTTGTTCTACATTATAAGAATTTGGTTTCTTAGCTGAGATTATTCCTTCAAGAAAACTTCTTCTATTCACAAATGTTTTTCTCCTTGACAAAGTTATGTACTTTTCGAAAGATATCTCTCCCATTCGTATTTTCCCCCGATGCATAACTCCTTGCTCCAGCTTAGCTCTAATCCTTATCGTGTCGTGTGTATTGAGAATTGTTTCATACCGCGTTTCGAGCTATTGACAGCCGATGCTTCTCTCCTTGCTAGGTGATCGGGCGGGTGATGGGGTGGGTGATGGGGTGGGTGATGGGGCGGGTGATGGGACTCGAGCGGCGAGCAACAAGCCTCGCTACTTTCCATGCAATGCAGACAAACCTCATGAAAAAAGGGTGCTCTAGCAATCAATTCCTGAAATTGTTTCCATTTGTATAAACAACTATTGAGGTTTGTCTAATCACACAGTTGGGCTTGTTGCTATGTAAGTTAGGGCGCCCTCACCCTAAGCAAGGAGTCTGACAGGTTACTTAGATCTTGCTGTATACCTATTAAAACCGTAATGACATGTTCATATTTTATTATGTTAAAAAACTAAATGTATCCAGGGTGGCGATTGTCTAACTTTCAACCGATCGGTTACCGATCGATAGCAGGTATAAAAACCAGTCTCGAGGGATAACTATTCGATAAAATAAATCAGCGATTGTATATATAAGTATCGATCGACAAGCTGCCATGAGATCGATAAAACTAACGATATCAAAAAGGTGTCGTTAGCTCACTACCGATCGACAACATGTTTATAACCTGCGGAGTTTTCACTCAATTTTCAGAAATATGATACGCATGCTTTCAAAGAACAATGCTATATCATTGTTTTTATAAGTCAGAATGTTTAATGGGAATTTTAAATTAAAATACTTTAGGCAAATAGTCTAAATGACAATGCGTTGAAATAATATGACGTTCTATTGGTTGGTTTTTGGGCGTCCTATTGCAAACAGGGGCGAAGCGTGGGTATCTTCACTGGGGAGACACACATAATATTACGTACATTTGGCAGTGGCACGTGCGTAGGGGTACCATTATCTCTCTGGAGCACGGTAAATAAAATTAATATCAGTATTAGTGCATTTAAAAAATTTGTATAGAAGTTCGATCATACGGTCATGTTCATTCAGTTCATGCTGGCTGGAAATATGAACCTTATCGTTACTAAATTACCTAATATTTAGGACGAAATAAGCTTGCATGCGCGCGAGTGTGAATGCATATGCAGCTCGCACCGAGCTCGTTCAAGCCACTCGCTAAATAAACTTAAAAGATCCGTAAAAAAAACTTCATCACGTAATTTTTAGGGTAAACACTGTCTCATTGTCTCATAGGACGCTTCGCCCCTGATTGCAAACAGGATGCTTATTTACCTATGAAGTCGGATTTCTTAGCGAGATAAGCAAAAATGAAACAGTAAATGCATTTCCACGTTTTTAATATATTTTAACATCGAAATAATAATTCAACCTTAGCTTGCCGCTCCGAAAATGTTATTATCATGTTCGTCCCGTTGATTTAGCTGTTAAAAATATTGCATATTTCTTTGTCGGTATTAGAATCATATTGTGATGCACCTGTTTGATTGCAGACAAATCACGATGCATTGTGGTCATATTCGTGTTAATAATGCATTCAAAAAATTGTAGATTTACTGAAAAATACATTAGTGCCATGAGACGACCTTGTGATTTAGTAACATGGCCTGTCAAAAATGACAAACAACTTATTTGGCTTTGTTTTAACATTTCCTTTTTTATCACGATAAGTTATAGGATTTTATTATATTCTTGCAAATATTATCATTAATTAGTTGGTATTTGTAATATTAATTGAGATATACATATTTTGTGCATAGCTGACAAGATGTTCTATTCATATATCAGCATATTATTGTATCCAGAAAAACACATTTAAATAATTCGCGGTGGCTACAAAACGTATACTGCGCAAGCGCACAATGAGTTTACATACAGCTCGAAGTGACTATCATGAGCCACTATCGGTAAGCGATCTCGCACTAACGACGTCGATAGACAATCACTATTAAGCTATCGAATCGATAGAGTTATCTCTCGTTAGCCGTATCGATCGATACCCGACTAAAGTTATACAATCGCACTCCTGCCCACCTTGTTAGTACGTTTCTAGATTCTTTGAAAACGTACTATCGAGGCTTCGATGAGAACATAAATGCTATCGAGTTTACCCTCTGCTTGCCATCCTTCGGCGGCGTCCACTTGTGCAGTCGGCGGCGAGATGATGGAGGAGGGGGGATTCATATTTTTGAGTTGGGGCAGAAGCTGTGTAGGGTTTATAGAGTAATTTGCTGGGGAACAGTGCTGATTTTGTTTTGCTTTTTTTATTTTTTGAGCTGTCATGGCGGTGTTTTCGAGGAGCAGCTAGGACGGTTATCGGTAGGTTGTGTACATGGACGACACAACTGTGTTGTCTGTTATCGTGGGATAAAGGATTTGAAGACTTCTCAAATTATTGGTCTGTAGTCAAAGTATAATGACTGCACGTAAGATGCGAATTGGAATACGTGTAGTGAAAACAACCCACAAGAAGAGAAAATAAACAATGTAAAATGAAATGAGTCTCAGTTACAGTTAAAGTATAAGGTATAGGTATACGCACGCGTATAAGGCAGGCTTTGTTCATCTCAAACACCAATAAAACACTGACTCGGAAGAGCGAAGCTCGAAAAGTTGCGGACAATTATCAATATATAGCGGCTGAATTGCAGAGATTATTTTACGATTTCATGCAAATAACTCAACATGTATAAGCTTCTAGAGCTAGGAAAGTCATCCATAGCTCAATATAGTTATGGAAAGTACAACATACAATATTTCTTAAATTCTAGCAATCCAAACGGAATGCACACAAAATAGACAAATTTCGAAGCCCTCTTTAGTTTTTCTGTCATTTCATTCAGCAGACTTTGTTTGCACCACTGATTCAATTTCATCGACTGCACCGCTAAATTGGTCCAAAAATAACCTAGCCGACAGGAGAAAATCCGTAACTCGGTCAGCTTCAGACTTGCCCCGAATTTGGTTTCTACCCCCGTTATTAACCAACACCCCTCTGATAGCTTCCATTCGTTTCGCTACGTCGTTCAAATCCAGTTTCAAGACGTCACTGTCAGTAACGTCGTAACGTCGTACAGGAACGCTTGTTCCTGCCTCCAAGTCTAAGGTTGCCAAGTCAGATGGGGCAAGGTTGTCATGGCCTTCCGGCTCCTTATCAATTCCTGCATTATCGCCCTTCCTTTCGGCACGGGAGTGTTCGACGCTCGCAGTTCCGTCTCTTCGCCGTACCACGTATTTCACTGTAACGTCTGACCCGCCGCTCGTGATGATCTGGATTTCTGGCTCTGGTCTGGCTGCTGCTGTCAAATCGATTACCTCGGCACTTTTAACGACCTGACTAACTTTCTTAGCGACCTTGAATGTTTTTGGGACTTTCGGTTTTAAAACTGTTTTCTTGGCTGCCGATAGTTTGACGACCTTCGGCTTATCGCCAAACACACCATCAATCCAGAGGCCTCTGGTCTTGTCGTTCATCACCACAAAGAAAAGGAACATCACGAAACCTTGAATCGGATTCAAGATTTTGTCGATGAAATCCAACGTGACGCTGTGAGAGGCGAGGTCGTTAAACATCTCGAACACAGTCGGGATGCCGAAGAGGAAGAACATCATGACCATCTGCTTGAGTTGCCTGGTTAGAACGTCTCTTCCCGATCCCCCGTGTTTCTTGAGTTCGTCGTCGTCCCAGCGGCCGCATCCGTTGGTCATGTTGTGCACGATCGCGGCCATCAGCCCGAGGTTGAGCAGGGTGATGACGACAACGGGCGCCAGATACAGCATGTAGTGCGTGAGCTTGTCCGGGCTGCAGAAGTGATCTCTCATGTTCCATGAGAGAAGGATGACCAGCGGCACCACAGGAAGTCCCCAGGCCAGAAGACTGACCTTTAGTAGGAGATGAGAGGTGGTCGAAGCCCCAGCCAAGGTTGAAAACTTCCGGTACTGTAGCACGGACATGACCAGGCCCCAACAGTGGTGCACGAGCCGCGTGTAATGGACACACGCAGTGAACGCCACTAGAGCCAGATCCAGCCGCTTCATGTCGGCGAAGATCAGGTGGGTTTCGCGGACCATCGTCATGCAGAGGTACAGGAACGACGACGACGCTAAGTTAATAAGGACCTTACTGCCGAGTTCTTCGCGCCAGGAGGGGAACAGGATCGCCGTCGTGGCGATCATGACGAACCCGAACAGCGAGAACGAGGCTGCGATGAAGAACACGACCTTCGGGCCTTCGAAGAGAGTGACGAATGAAAAGTTGACCAAGTCCGTGTACTCGTACATGATGACGCTCGTCACGCCGCGTCCGGTCACGTTGCAACTGCAGGAAAGGTTGCGCTCCACGACGATCAAGTCCACTGTGCACAAATCTGTGGTCCAGCCGTTGCTGGCTTTGTCCCACGACGCGCAACCGATCTTGATGTAGCTCTTCGGGTCCTTGGTTGGCTGGAAGTACACGTGGACAATCAAATCGCAATTCGCCGAATCTTTCAAATAGTTTTTTCTAAAACTAGCGTTGACATCGACATAGATGTCGACTTGGCGAGTGTTGAACAAGGAGTGATTGGTCATCGAGTACGGATACGGGGACAGGTTCAAGGGGTACACTGAGAAAATGAACCTGTTCGTGTTAAACAAAACGGAACATGTCACAAAACACGCCAATTCGGGGTTGTCTATCATTAACTCAAAGAAACTTTTGGCGTTCAGATATGTCCCCGCGTAGTTCTTCGACCTTGCAAATTGTATGCCCTGCAAATTCGTATCGGCATCTTTGTGCAAATGTCCGATCACTGCCAGTGCAAAGTCTGACAGCTCCGTGGACTCGCTACCGACGGCGCCAGACGAGAGGACGGCGTTGGAGTACAACTCTTGGGCGATTTCGGCGTTCTTGACACTCCACGAGGTCGGTATGTCGTAGATAAAAGAGACCGGAACCAAAGGGTCGAAGTAAAACCGATCAAACGCCTCCGCCAAGTCGCCTAGGATTTGTTTCAATGTGTCCTGACTGTCGGGAACGTTTACAGCGTTTAATAATATTTTGTTATAAGTGTGCATGAATTTTGTAGCCAAGACAGCATCATTGCCAGCTAACAATTGTGATGTATTATGAATTAATGCTGCTCCTTGCGTGAGTATGGCTTCCGCGTCGGTGAACGACACGTTGCCAATGATCGTTTGGTAGGCGCCGTCGTCAAAGACGGCTATCGAATAGCTGTACACGATGAACTGGCCTCCCGATGAGCCGGCCTTGAGGCTGCAGTTGCAGACGTCGGCCGCGTTGTCGTCGACGACGTCGCAGCCGCCGGACGTCCAGTTGCCGAGCGCTTCGGTCCAGAAGGCGCACCCGATTTTCGAGTACGCAGGATGATCCAAGTAGAACTCGATGTACTGGTCAACGACTGGGCTTACCAATATAACTTCTATCACCCGGAAGCTGTCGACTTTGGCGCCCGCCACGTGCGGAATAGGAAGCAACGACACACGCGGAGGGTACAGGAGGAACCACATCCTAGGTGGAATGACTGCCGTAATTTCCAAAGGGACAAAACGATAAGCGTATGCAACGTCGCTGGTTATCCCTAAGAATACCTCGTTATTTGAATATATTTGGCATTCCCCGTTGTGTCGGCAAAAAAATGACATTTGCGTACTTAAGATTTCTGCATTTCCACCGCCAAAAAAATTGGCATCCGAACTTTCTACGAGTGGTGCAAGCATAGCCCCTGAAATGTCTTGCCTTACGTCGTGGATAAGTTGACCAACATCACTTGCACGCAGCCCGTTATATTTCGTAGCGGCACTTAAAAGATCTAAAACATGCACCGCGTTCGTAGGCATGGATGGGACAGCGTGAAATAAGTGTAGGCGATACAATGCCAGCTCTGCGAGCAGTTGAACCTTTTCAGCGTTCGGGTCCATCGGCGTTTCTGGCACAAACTGCGACGTCGCGGTCGTGTAGACGACGTACTGGCCCCTGGTCGGCGACTCCACGGAGCTGGCCGACATGTTGCACGTGCACACGCCGTCGGGGAGGTCAGGGTCCGGGTGGCAGTTGGCCGAAGTCCACTGGCCCAAGCTAGCGCTCCAAAAGGCGCAGCCGACCAAACGGTATGTGGCAACTTTCCCGGAAAACAAGTGCACTAACTGATCTTGACGGCTTTGTGAATTATTGGGGGCTAGCACGACGTCCAAGACGCGCAGGCTCAAGACTCGGTGCCCGTCGATCTCAGTTGTTGGCTTGAAGAACTTGTCTGGCGGGTACAGGAGGAATGCAAACCGCGAGTTCTGGCTGGCGACTGACTTTGAAAACAGAAATGAATAGGCTTTCAGCGACGAAAATAATGCGCTGTAGACAATATCTTCATTCATCCTAAAATACTCAATACCATGTGATAAGTTTTTAAAAATTCCGAAGCCAATCGGTGGATTGTTGTAATTGTTCATATTGATGACGAAACTGGAAAGATCGTTGCTCCTTATTCCAGTCGTATGTTTCCCTTCTGCCGGCTGCACATTGTCCAGGATCTTACCAACGCCCTTGAGAACTTTGTCGTCGAACGTGTTTGCCAAGTCTGCTTGGTCTAAACGCGTCACAACGTTCAACTGGGAGATAAATTCGCTGAAATAAGTTGCGTTGTCTACAATTGGTTCCAGAAATTTGTCTAAACACATGTTGTATATCTTGGGATCAGAAACGTGAGCCGAGTCCGACACAGATTCAGACGACGTCAGACTCAGGTCCACACGAATTGTCGAATCTATGTCTTCCCCGTATTCGTAAAGAATGAGCCGAGAGGCGACATCCGCGTTTAGCGCCGGCTTGTGTATGATCTCACAGAAGCACGAAACATTTCTCGGCATTTCCGCCGACTGGAACATGACGCACGTGTCGTGCACCCAATCGCCTGCTGTGTCGTCCCATTGCGCGCACTTGCGTTTCACATTCAACCCGAGCGTTTTCGGCACCCATCGAAGCTCTATCATATCCCTGTTGTCACTAGGCATTCCCGCTAACATGGGATTAGGAACAAATGTCAAAAGCATGTCCACGCACTGCCACTTGGTTATCGGGAACTCGTTGTCAGGAAGCGGTGCCATAGGACTCGAGTTTTCGGGATAAACCGTGAAGACAACGAAATGTTGATTCGTGGCAAGAGTCGTGGCCAGACTAAACTCGTCCTTCTCGTAGACAAAGTACCCTAACTGTTTGTCGTAGTCGGTCGGGCTGACTTTAAACAACAACACTGCTCCCGAAGGAAATGTGTTGACTATCATTTTACCAGGGGACGAAACTGGCCATTTATTAAGGAACCCGTTATTCTGAGCGTCGAATATGCTCTGTAAGATCCCGGATATCTTGGTCAATTCGGAGTCGCCGAAATGCTTCGGAATTGGCGGCAGTTGTATAACTCGATCAAAGATGGCGATGAATTTGGAGACGATCGCGTCGAAAGAGAGATAATTCGATTTCCCCCCCAAGTCTAACAGCGCGTCTTCAACCTCCTTGAGCGTCTGCAACATGCTCGCGTCCTGCTCGGGCGATCTCTCGGCACGCGTCAACACCTGCTGGGCAAACGACGCGACGTCTCGCTCACTTCTTGCCGTCGCTTGAGACTTGATGGCGACTTCCGAAGCCGTCGCCGTCAACCACGACGCCGTTGCCGACAACGTGCTCGCCGTGGTTCCTAGCTTGGCGTCGAGCTGGCTTCTAAAATGCTCTCGTTCTGCGGCCATCTGCATTGTTTCGCGAGAGGTGGCCGAATCTGCGGTTGGCGTTTCTCCCGTCGCGTTGACGTTTAGTGCCAGCAGAACAAGCAGCAACGCGCGCGTCCTGGATGTCATGTCGGACTACATTGTGTGGCCGTGACTCGATTGGCAGGTGATATCTTCGAAAGTCACGCGTTGATTCACGAATCGTCGTCCAGTTGGCCCGTGGCCTGCGCTCATTGGTCGGTTCTTGTGACTATTTGTACTCGCAATTACTGACACGCGCAAATTTATCGATTCCTTCAAGTAAAGTACGTCAAACACTTAAGAGGTCCTCTCCGGACTTTTTGTCCCTTATGGGAATTACGATTACCTACCTACAACCACTTCCACAACTGCATTTTGTACGATTCTCGCAATTTGGAAGTCTGAAATAATAAAATATAATATATAATACACATCGAATTTCAAGCAACAAAATTATACCATTTATCGCGCTTTGTAATTTGTACCCTGTACCTAACCTACTAACAATCAAATTTTAGAATATCAATTTTAAGAATTAGTGCGTTTGATGAATGATGAGAGTAGCGAGCGATGCGAGTGGAGTGAAATCCTTCATTTCTCTGTACCTATATATACCTCCAAGAAAAATAAACTGAGTGCGTTTTTTTTGTTGCTTTTTTAGTTTTTTTTGTCGTGCGACCAAACGCCTGATCTTTTAAAGAAACTTTCGGAGGATCTATATACATTCATTCTCAACTTAGTCTTACACCCATTGCGTTTGTCAACTAAATTAACGGGCAGCTCTCATTTTAGTTGTGATTTTGGTCTGCTTTTCACCATTTGTATATTTTACTGTATTTATTTTTCTAAATAATATCTAAGTGAGATAAACGTCGAAACTCTAAAATTCTCTAATAATATTTGATTAAACAAATATTGGAAGACATTAAGACGTTCGTACTTCGTACCATTGCAAGAGTTTTTACCTCTGTATATGTCAACCGCAAATATGACTCTTACTTTAAAAAATTACACCGAAACTTATCACTTAATAGCTTTGCGTTCAAAGTATATGAGTAAAATGTTAACAGCAATTTCTGTGATATTTTACGCTGCAATCAATTTTAGCTACTTGATTGCAACGTAGTGTATCACTGTAATTGCTACTATTGTTCAGCCTTCAATAGGTACTACCTACCTATAGTATATCAACACTTCGAAAGGAAATTTTGCCTCGTAAATTTTTGTATAATTGTTTTTAAAATATGAGCGAAAGCTACATATAACTTTGAAACGTTTTAAGTTTTCACAGCAATTAGTTTAAAAAAAATACTTTTGGACCAACTGTGGTGTTTTTTATTCATTTTCCCAACATTTCGAATAAATTGTTTAGTCTTTCTCAAGGGTCAATAAATACAAACTACAAAATGTAACATTGGATCCAAGGTACAAAAGATCTTAACAAATAAACCAAAGTTATAAAATGACATTTTGACTTCAAGCATTTAGCGGGAAGTTCAAGGTCGATTCGGTCTCGATGCAGTCTTGCTCCTAGTTGTAGGACCCGGGGAAGGGGTGGGTGGATGGTGTATAAATGTATGCTTGAGTGTTCGACTCGCATGATTATATATATATATATATATATATATATATATATATATATATATATATATATATATATATATATATATATATATATATATATATATATATATATATATATATATATATATATATATATATATATACATATATATATATATATTCTCGTCGTCTCGTCACGTCGTTTTCTCGTCACGCAAGTTAAGCAACACAAATTAGCGAGTCGAGAACAGGTTGGGGTGACCGCAATTTTGTTCCGGTCGAGATATGGAATAAAGCGTTGAAAAGCTTTTCTTGTTTTTTCGGTCGTTTTTACGCGCCAGATTCCTATACTGGCTATAACCGATTGGCTTTATGTATTCCGTCCAAAGATACTATGATTCCGTCCATATTCTTCCTCAACCTTGAACGCAGCATGAAGAGCGTTTGCGAGCTCAAGTGGGCGTGCGTGTAAATTGTCGTGCGCGCAAGTAGCTCCACGCCCCTGACGTGTGAATAGCATCCGATCGCTGTCGTCACGTCGTGCCCACAGTCGCACTCGTTGTTAGCACACCCGCACCTTACAGCTTCAGTCAATCAGAGCCGTCAAGGCGTGTACGTAGATGTAGGCTGTTCCTTTGCCTGCAGGGGTTCAAGTGACTTTCATATAATCTAGACGTTTAATATTTCCCGTATTTTTCTTTAAAATAACTGGCTAACCGGAG
Source organism: Nemoura dubitans (assembly GCA_921293005.1). NCBI lineage: Eukaryota > Metazoa > Arthropoda > Insecta > Plecoptera > Nemouridae > Nemoura > Nemoura dubitans. Next base: position 51,407,977 of record OV121074.1, on the reverse strand, counting down.
CTATGTGTCACCAGCTAGAGGGTCTAGCGCGAAGAATGCTTAGTAAGCTGACGTTATGATAATCATGACTCACTGCCTAATACTTGGGAGAGGAGTAGGACAGCCTGTGACACTTTGTGTGGCTGTGATGACTCAGAACTATTAGGCCTAGGTAGCAAGGCCTAGCGCATCGTGTTGACAAACAGTGAGATAACGATTAGCAGATTGGGAAAATCATTGGGCTATCAATGGATTCTCTTCCTGTTTCCTCTGGAGAGAGACCGATACCGGTCCCTCGCACGAGAAGTCCAGCCCCGAAGAAACCTGTGCCACTTCCTAGAAATCTGGCCGACCATGACACGGCCAAGCCATCCGAGTCAGATCATGCACCTAGCCGTTCCAACGAGCATGCTAATTATCCGAGCAAAAGTGTCACTAGATCTCTCAAGCAGGAGCTCAAGTCTGCAACCGAAACCGTGCAAGAACGAGGTAAGGCTGTGATGGAAGGCACCCGCAATGCCAGTGCTCGACTAGAGAAGACTGTCCGCAGTATGATCGACAAACGACGGACAGCCTACCAAGTATCTCCTGTGAAAGACAAGGAGCTGACTATTACTCGTAGCAATTCGCTACCAGCTCAAGACATTTTTCAGTCAATTTCTTTTCATTCTCCTCTCAGTGACGATCATCTCAGTGAAATTAAATCTTTGCCTTCGAATAATTGTGAGATGGAAGATTCGTCGGATGAAGAAAGTGACACTTTAAATGCAGCTCCGCCGCCAGTCTACCCTCCTCCCCCTTTACCAGATGAATCGGTCTATGATGAGTTGCAATCAGTGATCTCCAGCCATTCAAGTAACGATCCATACTCCTCAAGTGTTTCGGGTTCTTACAACGGCAGTGAATCCGTTTACGAAGATATTTCCATGGTCAGAGGTCAGGTGAATCAATCACCTAGCTCACAAAACAGCTTGAGTAGAGCCGAGCTTGAGCGTTGTGAATCTTGGAGTTTTTACGATGCTGCGGCTAAAGAGGCAGAAGAAGCTAGTACGGTTTTGCCTGTTATCGAGGATAATCGTGATGTGAACAGAGATTCGAACAACATTTACCACGACGATCCTACTTCGGCGGCATTCAGCCGGACAATCAGCTGTACGAGTGATTCGCCTTCGGCATTCGAAGAGTTTGATCTTGACGCAGTCTACAGTGCGATAAACTGTGACGTCAACTCTTCACCAAGGGAAGGTTCTGATAGTAGGCTTAGCTCTATATCGGTTGAAAACGATCTGTATAATCAATGGGATCCAATGAAACATTTTCTTCCTCTAGCTCAACTTAGAAATAAAGACGGTGAACCACGAGTGCACCATTCGCAATCAGTGATGTTTGAATTTGATCCACTGTATGGGAATAAAGAAGGCCCCAAGAATTCCGAGACTCACGGTCTTAAAGATATGTCTCTGACTCAATCGCTGTCCCCTTACGGAAAGATAAACAAGATCACAAAAATCAAGGAAGAAGTTGTGGAAAAGTTGGAAAATAGCGATGACGACAACGGTCCATTTCCAATTGTCCCCCCTAGATCGTATCACTCATCCGATGCAAGTCTGAAACATGAAGCGACAACCGCAGTGCCAAAAGCGAGTACTAACGCCATCGAACCGAAACTCGACGAGAGTTCGACACACCCGGGATCGAGCAGCCGAAATCCCAAGCCAGTCAAACACGACGCCGAGCGAATCTTGCCGCAGAAATCAAGTTCACAAACGTCTCTCAACGTGCTGGAACTCCCGCCGAAAACGCCCAAGCGACCTCCCGAGATTCCCGCCGCGCCCAACGAAGCGCCGGCAAAGCCCAAACGTGAAATGCCCGCGCCGAAAACGCCCACGCAAACCACCGCCGCCTCGCGGCCGAAACACAACCTGTTCGTGAACCCGCTTGCGCGGAGAGACGACAGCCTCGCCGCGCCCGAACCGCACGCGGCGCGGTCGAATTCCGTGCCGAAAGACGACTCTCCGTCAAAGCCGCACACGGCGCTGGTCCGTTGGAGCAGTATGAAGAAGGCGTTCCGTCAGGTGGCCGATGGCTCGCGGAGACTGGCGGTCCGTCCGACCGCGGCCGCCGACTTGACGAAGCTCGAGCGGCCGGACATGACGAGTCAGATGGCGTCGCACAGCGGCGTGCTGTACCGCGCGGCCGCCGGCGAATGGGGCAAGGAGTTCGCGCAGCGGTACTGCTCGCTCGCGGAGGGCCGGCTCACGTGCTACGCGGACAAGTCGCGGACCGAGATCAAGGACGTGATTCCGTTGAACTCGGTGCTTAGCGTGCAGCTCGTTTTGGATCACAGGACTAGGTGATTACGAGAGGTTTTACGAGAGTAAGGCTTGCGTTTTAACACTCTAGTGTTGTTTGTCTATAGACGTTACCTGGCAAAATTTAAGGAAATTTTATTAAAAGTTCTCAGGCCAACTGGAAATGTTTTGGAAGAAGCTCCTTGGTAGAGTGGGAAGAATGGTAGCTCTCTAAGGTACAAAATGTGGAATGGTCAATATAGTCAAAACAGAAATTGAATTATTTTCTTGTTAGTAGAAATAATAAATAATACGTTTAGTTAAAAACAAATGTTAAATCTTAAAAAGCTAAGTTGGTACGTACATACCTATTGAAGTTTCTAATTAGATTTATCTCCATATTGCTGTTCTCTTGAATATTGTATTTTCTCTGAAAGGCTTTGAATGTGATAAAAGATGCCACCCAGACATTAATTTTATCACTTGCAGGTAGTTGCCCGAGTGTAGTTAGTGTACCTAGTGAGCTCATTTATGCTACCACATTGTAATCTAATTCAGATAGTTTATCATGGGAAGGGAGAGCTATGCAAGCAACATTTTTGCTACTTGGAGATTACTGATTATGATTTTTATACTAAGTTTTGGGGAAAAAACTAAACATGTACTCAGCATTGATTGGCAGAGCACAGTACTGGCACTAATTCACATTAACTTCGGCTCACTTCTTTCAAGATTTCTCGTAGGCGATATCAACATCGGCACGTACCATGCAAATCTGTGTAACCTCGGTTTGTGCCGTTACTTTTCCGACAGCACCGAGGGCGACGTGCTGCATTGCCTGGAGCTCAACGTATCGTGGAAGGGCCGCAGCTACGTGTTCGGCTCGACCGGATCCACCGAGCGGAGGGTTTGGATGCAGAAGATCCTCGAGAGTCTCACCACGGACTTCCCCATGCGCATCTCGTCCGACTACTTCCGCTCGGGATGGTGCTACATGAAAGTAAGTCGTCGCGGGGCCAACACACTACTTGATTTCCTTAAAGTCTCTGAGAAATTGGATATTAATTTCATTCTTATTGCAATGGCAAGTTTTGGATGTTAAATTTACATGGTAAACATGTACTAACCGACGTAAACAATGGGAAATCATTGAGACTTTTGTTTATAATTCAAATCCTGATTTGTAATTTTTTTTTATTACCCTGAGGCTAAAGATATGACGAGCAGACTTGACGAGCAGACATGAGCCTAAGAAATATAATTATGTAGATTTGCATAGTGTTGGACTGTTTGCGACAAAATGTAATTAGCCAATGCATATAAATTACTGCTAGACAGGTACAAGTGGGTAGGTACTCTTCTGAGAGCTGATATATACAAATGACGAAGCGTTAGGTACATAGGCGTGCGCAGCGGTGCGGCAGACGCGGCACAGGCCGTATCTAAAATCGTGACAGCAAGTTTTGTTGTTCAATATCTTATTGCACTGGAAAATGGAAATATAAATTAGTATCCATAATGCAAGCTAAATGAAAATCGAGGTACTTTGTAGGGGTTGTGTGATTTCGAGAACTCATTGTTTTATATTAATTAGCCATTTAGACAAGAATTCAAATCAAGGAACCTTGCCACTTTGCCAGCGCCCTCTGAATGGATTTGTTTCGATTTGCTCGTCTGGAAAAAAACGTCTCTTGTCTTTGACCTTGTGCGAGATTCAACCCGAGTATTTTTTTTACTCTGCCATTTTCCACAGCCCCCTAGCAATATTCGTGCCATAAAAGAGATGGGTATCATTTTCATGAAGAAGGCCCTGGTTATGTGCTCGAATGAAATTCAATGTGCTGTCGATTGCTGCTATGCCTTGTCACAACACTTCTTGCTTTCGCGGTCATGGGCATCAAAAACGATTTGCATTTTGTGACCATCATATTCACCCCCCCCCCCCCCTCCCCACGTTCAAGGCCGTATCCATTTAGAGACTCTTTGGCCGTATCTAACCATTTACCCTGCGCACGCCTATGGTTAGGTACGTAAATACTAAATAGCATACAGCTCCAGGCATTCTTAATAGAGGCGTTGGCTAGCAAAGTGTCACTCATAATACCTATTATTAGCAAGGCAGTAAAGATAACCACTGTGGATAAATAGCTTCTAAAGTAATCTTTGTGTCAGCCTACTTCCTCAAGTCAGCTAATCAAGGCAGTTGCCCTTGCATTTCATTTGGTCACTTTTGTACTCATTACGCAAATTTAATGAGTGATATCCGTGACTGCACATTCGTTTTATGATACTTTCGTTGACATTCACGCTAGCGGCTCGGCTGAAACATTTGGGTCACAAATAACAATGCCCAGATATCTAGGATACAACACTCAACACTCCTTAATCCGTATCCTTCTATTATTATTATTTACTAGCGTATTTAAATAATAGCTAGATTTGCTTCTGGTCCCTCTTAGGAAGGCATCAGCGGTGCTTGGGGGCCAGCCTGGATTTTGCTCAGCAAGCGGACGTTCTTTTACAAGCTGCAAGGCCATTCGGTCCAAGAAGTAGATCTGAGAAAAGCACGATGCGTCGGTAAGTTAGCCAGCCACGTTTCTTGGTCCAGCCTAGGCTTTGATTGCCGTACGAACCTTTGCCGTAGCTTCGTATTTACAAAGTTGGCGGATGTTCACTTTCTTTCTTTGAAAAACGTGTAGTACTTCCAAAATTCTGTACCTACTATGTTGTTAAAGTTGCCATGAAGATCATATCCTTTTATGTGGTCTATGTAAGCCTTTGAATAACCTAGGGCCCACGTCAGTTCTTTGTTTCTGAAGATTGACGTAATTTATGTCGTTACAGCTAGGTACTCAAATTTCAATGTGTTCTACAAAGTCATGAAAACCATAGTTTAGTTGTTTGTTACTAGAAATCCTAACTTGTCATCTGCAAATGAGTGGATTCGTCAATGTTACACTAAAAATCAGCAGGTCGTGTAAAATTTAACATGACTTGACTTATACTAGTTTTGGCTAATTGTGACTCCATCTAAAAGTCGAATTGGAGATAGCCAGCGATTCCCCAGTTTGCCTTGACGTGCCCCCGTTTGCGTGCAGAGCTGCAGGACTGCGGACCGCACAGTCCGAAGGTGGAGGAACACGGCCAGGCCATCCTGCTGGACTATCCGGGCCAGAGCGTCTACCTCAAGATGGACCTGGCCAAAGAGACGCTTGCCTGGCGTAACGTACTCAAGGCGGCCTCGATCGACAACGGCTCGAACTTGGCCCAGCAGCAGCTCACCAAGGACGACGTGCCCGCCATCGTCGACAAGTGCATCAACTTTGTCTACGCACACGGTTAGCGATGCTAGGATTACTTTGAGATATCCTTTGCACAGCCTTCTAACTGGAGCTGCTGTACACTAGCTCTTACAGCCATCATGTTGCTGGAACTGTGGGAAACGTGAACCATTAAATAAGTATATTGTTTACACAGATTTGGTTGCTCAAACTCTGGAAAAGAATGTCTCTGCTGCTGTCGAAGGCTTTAACTCCTGACGCAGGGCGCTGGTTGCTAAGAAGGCAAAACGTCCATAGTCTACTGATTTTATAATCAATATATCGTCAATCAAGCTTGGGTCATCAGCTTGATTATCATCAGGCAATTGTCAAGACTTATCAAGAACTAGACTAAATGTCTGATTTTCCGGTTTTTTGAGTGGCCATAACAGTTTTTGAGAATGAACTATCTGTGAAGTAAAATACGGGTTACAAAAAAAATCAGGAAAACTCTTCACTCAGCAATTAAGAACCAGTATTTAATGGTAATTTTAAGCTTTGGTGGTAATTTTAGACATAAAATATTGGTGCCCCATTTCTGACGCGCCGATTTCCGTGCGTGTCTCCAGGGAGCCTGTCCGAGGGCATCTACCGACGCAGCGGCGCCAACTCGAGCGTCGCCAAACTCCTCGCGCAGTTCCGCCACGACGCGTGGTCGGTGCAGCTCGCGCGACAGGAGTACAACGAGTTCGACGTCGCCAGCGTGCTCAAGCGCTTCTTCCGAGACCTGCCCGAGTCGTTGCTGACCACCGAGCTACACAGCGAGCTGTGCGAGATCTCGGCCGGCACCGGCGCCGGCGACAAGCTCAACTTCTACCGCAAGTCGTTGGAGAAGTTGCCGCCGATCAACTACCTGACGCTGCGACGGCTGCTGGGGCATCTGTACTTCATTCAGGGCCAGCAGGAGAAGACGCTGATGCCAATCGACAATCTCGCGTCCATCTGGGGACCCACGCTGATGCACGTCGAGGTAACTTGACGGACTTAATTTCCAAGACTCGTGTCTGCTTCTCCTATCTTTAGCACTCGTTTTCAAACACAGCTATCTTTCAATCTGGGTTGAAACACTGATTTCCTGCCGTTATATTCCCAGCTTCTTTGTCAAGGGTGGTAGGTAGGTACAGGTTTTATGGGGATTTTGGATTGGTCGGTAATTCAAATGTGATTCAGTTTGTCTAGTGGGTTTAGTTTTTGTTATTTAGGAAGAGTTCTTTGGGAGGATCATTAGATTTTTAAGACCCTTGGTTAAACAACAATTTGTTCTTATTTTCAAACTGTCAGTGTTTGTTACTTACCCTTGAGAAAGTACTATTTTGTGTTACGAAATGTAGGGAAAACAGTGAGACTTTATTTCGCATTCAATAATTCAATACAGAGTTTGAAATAGTTTTTTTTACACCCTGGATTCGTACATCACCACCTGCATTGCCTTCTTCAAATTTTCTTTCCTCATTACTTTACGTCTTCCCCACCGGATTTGCTCCTCCATTGGGCATTGGTAAAACCCCAAAAAAAATCCTGTATTCACTGGCCTTGTCATGAAATCCCAGGGGATGTACCAACCTTGTCGTTTACCCCGCAGGGCGTCGACTCCTTGGACGCGTCCCGCACGGAATCGGCCGTCGTCGCCGACCTGATCCTGTTCTTCCCGAGTCTGTTCGACGTGGACGACGCCGAGCGGCGGCGCGAGCGGCGCATGCAGGACGCGCTGGAGCGGCTGCACGCCGCCGGGCACAGCAACGTGCTGCCCAAGCAGCCGTCCGGGCAGCTCAAGGTGTGGGTGCACGTGGGCGCCCGGGACAGCAAGAACTGCGTCAACGTTTCGGTGAGTGCCGCTCCTGGCAGGCGGTCGTTTTGCGAGATTGTTGTCACGACCTTTCTACTCGTTCCGTTTCCCTACTCAGCTAAGCAGGAGATTGCATGCCCAGATAGCGTACTCGGTTGGCACAAAGGAGTGTTAAGGTGGAAAGACAAGGTAACAATTGGTTAGGCACTTCAAAGCTCCTTTAATAATCAGGAGATCCCAGGTTTGTTTTCCACTTTAGTTGTACATTTCTCCAGCTTATTGTACTTTTAAGCCTTGCGTACTGGTAAACGTTTGAAAAAGAAACGCCCATCCTCTCGGATACGCGGGTACCCGGGTCGGGTCGGGGTAATGAGAAACCCGGTTCCAACTTTTAGGATCCGGGGTTTTCGTAAGCGAATGCGCTCAGCTGTACCCCGCCGTGCTTGCTTGAATCACCTTGAATCACACTGCTTTATGCATATATATGTACTAGGGCTTCGCGAACGCAATTTGTGTTGCGTTGAAGATGAGCGTAGGTAGCGGTTTGTGTATAGCAGATAAAAAGGTATGCAGGCAGAAGGCCTATGAAAACCTTGGAGCACCAAGCCTGACCATTGCCTACTTGAAAATTGTGATCAATTGGAAATGTGGTCGGATTCTGGCATTCCTTTGTTTCTCTCCGAGCTGCCAGATGGCGAAAAAATGCAGATTATGAACTCATTGTGTAATGATACCGTAAATTCGTAAGACATATCACATAACTTATGCCCGAGGGTTCTTATTACATTGGAGATACATTTTTGACGCAGATTTACTTTCAGTTACTTCCATAAACGAAATTGACGAAATTTGTCTCCTGTAATTGGGGTAGCAGAAAAGAGTTTGTGTTGATTTGAAATTTCTCCTCGCATGTTGTTCTTTCTTGTCATTGAGATGGCTTTGAAATTGATATGAAGTTCCAAAATAGATACGAAAAGCTCTCCTACTTCCATGTGCAGACATGGAGGAGATAAGGGGAGTTGTGATTCATGTAAGTACACTGAGTGAGAGTGCAGATTGGTAAACAAATCTGAGGTATGCCCACCTTATCTTCTTCCTAGGTACCTATTCAGGGGCGGAACCACGATTCACGGGCCCGCCCGCAGATCTGGCTGAGAAGGCCCCCCCCCCCCCTCAAGACAACAGGGTTTGGAGCCACTGAGAAAATTTTGAATCATGGTCATTTTTTCGAGTGAATCGATGCGTTTTAATCTATTTCAAACTGCGACAGATTTGGAAAAGCAGCTCGATTATTTTCATTTTGCAATCAGCAGGCTAGACCCTTGCCTGGAAATTTTGATTCAGATCACAGCATACGACACTTTCAAAATGTAAATCACTAAAGGGTCCTGTCTTTTATAACTGCTCACATGGGTGCATTCTAATGATAAGTATTGACGATGTTTTTCTTTATAGCTTTGTTATTTTTTCTGTTATTTTTTACCCTGCACTATCTATATCAAGAGGGGCCCTCAGGGTACGAAATTCGATGAGGCCTGATACGGGGCCCCCCGCGTACTTGGTCAGTCTGCCTCACACATTGTATATTTGCAGTGAAGTGGGAAACAAGGAAACATAAAACTAAAAGTCTTGCATAAAAAAGTTGACGAGTTTCTGATTTAAGTTCGGCCGACGGGCCCCCAACGGAAGTGGACGGGCCTGGGCCCGCCCGCGGCCGCGGGCCCTGCGGGCGCCTAGTTCCGCCCCTGTACCTATTCTACCTATCAGCTTCTTTATCTGAAATACCAAAAAATATACATACCTTTATGGCAAACAAACATACAAACACAAAGATTGACTAGAATACCCAATTATGAGCTCATTTTTAAACAGCGAGGATAAGGATATGATAGGGAACGCCATTTATGAAAAGGCAAAATGACCTTCATAGATTTGAAAACCAGTCACAGGGAAGGGGCTTGGACCTAATGCCATTCAAGCCTGCCCCCCCTGCCAGCTAACCATTCTTTGTTTAAATGGGCTATTACTATAATTAGTAATAGCAGTGAAAGCCCCACCCTGTCATCCGTTGCATGGTCATTTGGTTAGATCACACTCGGATTTGATCTCATTTCATACTGTTACGTAATGACTAATGAGCTATAATGTTATGTTTTCAATTTTCATTGATAGTTTGTTACTTTTAATTTGCTGGTTAGGTGGAAGAACACAAGTCATTATATTCATTGCGTTAATCCTTTATTTGTTATATTTGTGTTGTATATTTGGTTATTGTGAACCTCGCCAATAGTTAGATCAAAACGCATATTATCTTTTCGCAATGCATGCAACATTTATAATGCAGTCTCACTGTGTGTGTGTTTTTCCGTTTCTTTTATTGTCTAACGTATTTCCGTTTGATAGGAGGTACTATAACTAACAACAAGCGCGTTTAATTGCTACGTTTAGTTGTTAAGCTTATTTTTAGAGGTTTTTTAATCCATGGGTACATTATCCAATTTTGTAATAACGAAGTTTGTTCTGTTTAGAAAATTATCTTCGAAATAAAACTTCTATCAAACGCAAATAATTAAGACAGTAAAAGAAATGAAAATGCAAACACCCAGCAAAACCGCAATGTTATTATAAGTTTTCCGCCATATTTCGAATCAAAATATAAACCATCGGACCAGCATGCATTGCGTCCCAATAATGTGCGTAGGTTGTCTTTTTTTTATTTAAATTACTCGTTCGTTACGAGTCACTTGGCCTCTCTCCTTTATAGGTCCCATATCCCACCCAACAATGGAGGGAGAATGTGTGCCCGAATAGCTCAGTTGGTAGAGCACCTGCCCGGCGAGCAGGAGGTCCCGGGTTCGTATCCCAGTTCGGGTACACATTTTTCCAGCTTCATCTTCCTTCCAAAGATATTTAGTAGAGACTATATTATTGTATGGATTATTGTCATGGGGCAATGCATCAAATTATTTGAAAGAAAGGGTGTCATCGATTCAAAGTAGTATCATAAAATCGATTGCGCCCATGTCCGTGAAAGAGAATAGTCAAAATGTAAGAGATATCTACCAGGAATTACAAATTTTACCACTCGGAGACCTTTTTCGATATAGAATCTGTTAAAAATATTTCTTTGACAATACACATACCTAGTCATAAAACTCTTACTTAAATGATATTAAATCAAATTTTGTAATGAAACCAATTTAAAGAAACTGCAAGCCCTACATAATTCCAGCTCATATGAACAAGTACAGAAAGCGTTTGGTAAAATATTTTGTCCCGCTACTTTTTAATAAACTTTCTCCCGAAATTAGAGAATAGAAACCTTCAGTCTTGTAAAATCATATGTTTAAAATGGGATATTTCAAACTTAAATTACATTTCATGTATTTAGTTTTGTTTTGTTTTGTTTAATTGTTTGTAATTTTGTGTTAGGTTGATTGGCTGTTTTATTTATTTGCCATACAATTTAGTACCTAAGTTTGCTCCACAGATGAGCCCAATGGGCTTTGTGGACATATGTGCAAAGACACAATGTGTCACAATGTGTGCGTACGTTAAAACGTAATAAACATGATATCAACTAAAAAACCAGTCCATGAGCCTAAGAAACGTAGTGACCCCCGCTTTGCCTTGCGCAGATCGGACCGCAGCGTATAGCGGGCGAAGTCTGCGCCGAGCTGTGCGCCCGACTGGCGGCGCCGGCGCACGAGCTGTGCCTGGAAGAGGTGGCGCTCGGCGGGTCGCTGGTGCGGCCGCTGCACCACGCCGAGCGCGTGCTCGAAGTCGTGCTGCGCTGGGGGTACTGGGACGACGCCGACCGCAGAGACAACTGTCTCGTGCTGCGGAAAAACACGGTAACGCTGCCCGATTGCGTTGTATTTCTTTGTTGATTTAGGCACGTTTACTTACTTGCTTCAAAGTCTTCTCCATCTGACCGTTATTAATTGTAAACAGTACGCTACAACTAAACTCCATATCACATCAAGAAGGAGAGTGGATTTTCATGTTCCTCGCAGACCCACTGCTGCTAGACACGAGCTAAGAGTTTCATAACTGCCCATAGAGCCTTTTGTCTGGCTCAAGGTATGGCTTGTGGTTTTGGGACTCTTGGTCTCGTGTCTAGCAGCAGTGGGTCCTTCAGGAAGATGCGAATCCACTCTCCTGCTTAAAGTGAAATAAAGTGTACAGCACAGCACCTATGATATTATAACTTAGTTATAAGTTAACCTAGAACAATGATAGCTCAAAATCTTAAGCTACTTCAGGCAATTCTGGGAGATTTTGTATTAAAGGTTCCACTCAGGCACGGTTTTTCCTATGAAAGAAAATCTTTTCGAAATGAGCACTTTTCGTTACAAGCTGTGAAGAAACAATTTGACCAAGCGCACAGATCAATGACGGATTCAAAGCCGGTAGCCCCATGGATCCACCGAGGCTACAGCCATTCTAGTTTGCAGATTGTTTACCATCAATGCGAAAGTGAACGGTGCAAGAGTGCATTGGCATTGTTGTGAGTGGTTAGCCAACCTACGATCTCCATTCCTTTCCTCCATTATAGCGGGCACAATTCTATCTGTGATTACGATACTCTAATTGCGAAACCTCGTTTCTACAAAAAGTGAATGTTTAGTAGACCAAAAAAACGCTTTCAAAATATTAATTGTGGAGATTAAAAAATTATTATTATTATACTTTTCTAATGCAATGAAATGTCATCTTTTGATTATTAATTTAAGTTGGAAGGATTCCAGGTGGGAAAATGACTTTTTTTCAAATTTTATGATTCTTAGATGTGTTTTTACTTTTTCCCCAAAAATGCAGATACGAGGTTTTGCCATTAGGGTATCGATTAGCTAGTAGGTGAGGGAAATGCCGAGAATCTTGCGGAGTTAGGGGCCAGGCAAGATTGCTCGTAGCCACTCTTTACCTAGCCATGGCTCTATCTTTAGTCTTACAATTTTTAGAATTCTAGAATTTCAGAATCAACACCCAGGCTAGACATGTCAGTGGCCTAGTTAATTAGACTGTTAGCACACAGAGCTCTGCTTGCTAAATGGCTGGTTATAGAATTAACAGTCCATTAAGTCGTTCTACAGCCAATCAGATGCGTTAACAGCAAGTGCTTAACCAGCCATTGCGAGCAAGCGGGGCTTAGTAGTTAGCCTTGTGCATGAAGCAGTGGTGTCGAAGTAAGAGAGTCGGTTTGACGGCAGCGTTTCCGGTTGGTTGCAGGTGGTAGCGGAGATTTCCGCCCAGCCCAAGCAGCCGGTGTCGGCCAGTGGGGAACTGCGCTACGCTGATCTGAAGAGCAAGTCGTTCAAGAGCTACCTCTTTGAGTTCAGTCAGGCCAAGCTGTGTTACTACAAGGACAAGAATGTAAGTGATTGCCGATTGGTGGTCAATTTAGTTTCGATGCTCGAAAGTGAACAGTGTGAGATTTGATCTTTTTATATTTGTAGGGTTGCTTCACAATTAAAATGTGTTGTGCGATTGTCGATGTTGTGTCATTAAATTATACGAGGAAAGTGTTGTGAATATAGAGTAGCCTAATTTGTTAATTTGATTTGTCATGAGATTAAAATGGATGGGTAAGTTTGTTTGGCACTTAGCTTTCTGCATTGATGCTTCGCACATTTATCCTGGTAACTCCTGGATTGATGGCAACAGAAATATCGTTCCTGCACTTCCTCCTCTCGAATCCCAGAACTATTGCTTAAAAGTTGTGTTGATATTTGATGGAATATAGATATAAGAGATGGTTTGTTCCAAATTTATACTTTTTTCAGTGCTCAACCAAAATCAAGGAGTGGAAGATCGAGGACATCGTTTGGTACATAGGACACGAACCCAAAAGGAATCCACAAACAAGATGGTCCATCACATTCATCGACAAAAATGGCCCCGCAACAAGGTATTGTGGAAATCTCTCTTCGAAAATACCTGCGTGCCCTGTGCCGGGATTGTTTTAAATGTTTCCAACGGAATGTATTTCTGTCGCCAGGTCGAAGGAGAACCCGTACTTTGGACACACGATAGCGGGCACGTCCAACGAAGAGCAATTGCGTTGGATGACTGCCATGTTCATCGGAGAACACCGGCAAGACCTGATGATGCAACCGGTCCTCTTGCATTAGGTAGTGCCCACTCCATTGCCTGCTAGCCGCGAATACCAGTCAGATCTGGCACAAAACCGGTCCAACCGGTCCAGTGCCAATTTGATTGCGGCAAGCACACTCGATCTGACCCACCTTGTACGCCAGACACAGATACTCCAACACAGATCATACATGCCCATAATCCTGCACAATTCCTGGCATTTTTCAGGAGCTGCCTCACTCTGGCCAACTTCATTTTGTTCGTGAAAGCTCGAGAGTAAAACGGCTAGTTAAGCAATGCGGGCTAATGTACCAGCAATGCTGCTTGCTACATTTCTGACAAGAAACATTAACACTCGATCCTACCCTACTGAGCTCTTGCACTTGAAGGCCTTAATGGTCCTCAGAACCCCCTGGTCAATCCTAGCAAGTCCTGTGAGCACAATCGGCTAGTGGTTTTTTATATTCTCATGTCTGTCATGAAGTTCTCCTTGCTCACCTACATCAAGTTGTTGGAACTTATATTTCACTGCTATTGGCTGAGCTTTCTTTTCCTGGGAGTCACCCAGTCTTTCTTGTTTTTCTCTCGCTCCTTTACCACTCTCTTCGAAAGAGTGCAGAGGGTTCTGAACATGTCCTGAGAAAAGAGATTTTGTACTTTTCATCAACTGCAGTGCCTATGTAGGTATCTACCAATCAGCTGAGCCTCTTCTAAAAGCTTCCATGTCTTCACGGGAGTCAACGTTTTTGTTTGCTAGCTAACTGTGGCTATGGAAAACTCCGTCAAACCATTGTTAGTAATTAATTGTTGCCTGTGGTTTGCGTGTTTTCTAGTTCATGTTGCAGATTTTTACCATTTTTAAAGCGGCATGCCCATTCAGATGGGGTCCTGCAGTTGACACGGATCTAAGCTGGTTTGGGGAACGTTTATCCCTTAGACGGCAATGGTTCATGGATCGTGATTCACTTTAGCCTCAGGAGGACCGCCATGGGCATCTACTTAGTATTCTATACCCCCGCACGCAGTATCTTAGCCAAGATGACTCAGTGTCATTACGTCTGAGCTTATTTCTACACTTATTGTTTATGGAACCGACAGTGTGACTGAGGTATGTGGGATGTTGAATCCAGTCAATTAGAGTTATATATTTTTTATCGATTATTTACTTAAGCGTTATAGCCGGCAATTTGCACATTTGCATTTGCGTGTGGTTTAATAAGAAGATGCATGCGTTAACACGTATATTATTGCTGAAAAGGAAGTGAATTGGGACCAAAGAAAGAAAGAAAGGTATACCTACGTACCTTTATCTATGCAAAAGCCTTTTGAACACAAAATAGCTAGAATAAAATATATTGCATTTAATTATGGGATTTATAGCCAGGTAATAAAATATATTGACTGTTATTTTAGTTTACCTATATGTACACAATTGCATAAACATGTTGACAATTTTATAACTGATGAAAATGCCACATAATGCACTAATTTTAGAAGAGAAAAGAGTATATATTCCTAAATTTTATTCTTGTCAATGAACTATTAAATATTATATACACATTTATATATTTTATTAAAAGTTTATAGTACATCTTTTTTATGTGTACCTACCTAATGTATTAGAATATCCAATGATTGTAGAATCATAATATATTATGCCATGATGTTGATATTATTGCTACTTATGTAATAAAATAGTTATATCGAATACCTTATATAGGTATAGAGATATGCCCGTAAAAGAATTGACCTGACAGGTGATTCTGCAAAGGAACCCAACATACTTAATCTGAGCATTTACTTTAATTATAGTATAGAATAATAATTATACGAACTTCAATCATGTTTTAATACGAATACCTTGTTGCATAATATTTGTTCACCCTTTACTTGCTGTTGACATGACCAGCACAGATAAGAAGAGACTTGAATCCGAAGTGCCTGCAGCTCATTTTGCTGTATACGTTGGGAAGAAAATACAAAGAAAGACACTTGAATCACGTGCATAGTCTTTTATAATTGATTATTCCATCCCGCTCTCACCTGTCCAACATCCATACGTCCATGTGCGCGCAATCATAATCGACCTAGGGTGGGTCCACACATCCTTATTGTTCTCGCATTCGCCCAGCTAAAGACTAGTCTTCGTGTTGGCCAGTACAAGAAGGACTAATGGATATCCGGGGGCAAACAGCTGGCCGACAGGCCTAGGACACGGCGTTATTCAACGGGCTCGTCTGCATTTCGCTCCGAAAATCACGCGATGCCGAAGCCCGTGTGAACATTGCCCGCCGGTCTCACTCTGTTGCTTGCGCCAGTCTTCGGCGATTCCTCAACGGTTGAACAACGCAACCTCGCGGGGCGAAACATGCCGAAACATGCATTTCAGAGAGCACAGTGATTTTTCTGTCGCAACTCATTATCTCAGAAATAAACAACAGCCTTATCTACATCTTTTAATAACGTTATCTGTCTAATTAGCCACGGGGTAAAGTTTATCAATCATCAAAAGATCTCAGACAGCTGATCTCAGACCGCGTGTGCGTTTCGTTAGTGCGTCGTCGAACCCGAACGGCGGCGGTTATCGACTCGGTCAGTGCACGTCTGTGGCGCTCGTTGTCGTCGCCGGCAGCGTCGGCGCGTGGAGTTGACGTCGCGACGCGCGATGTGATGGCCGTGCCGGCCCCACAGGTGCAGCTGCAGGATGGACCGACTGCTGCAACGGATCGGTCTGCACCACGCCGCCAAGGTGAGGACTCGCGGCGGCGGCAGCAGCGGCGGCGGCGAGGACGAAGAGGAAACGCGGCTGCACGCCGTGTCCACGCAGTGTCAGTCGGTTTCGGCTTGCGACCGGTCGTCAGTCGACGCCGCCGATACGCGGCTACAGTGGTGCGACTTATTGAACAGCTTCCCGACGGAGGTCGTGTGCGTGACCACGTCGCCAGCTGACTCCGACGACGTCTACAGCTGTGCCGTGCTGGACGCGGAGCGTCGCGACGCCGAGGTGCGCGGCGATCAGCTGGCGTCCGGTGACGTGAAGTGCAACGATGCGGCGGCGTCTAGGGTCAAACGGCGTCCTTACCGCGGACTGCGGGATCGGATTCGACACAATTGTCATTATCTAGAGTTGCACAGGATGGAGTTTCGACCGGGGGCGATTCGCCGACGGTTCTGTGGCGGCAAGAAGCACGACAACGAACTGTACCGGAGCAACAGTTTCAAGTTTGAGAGGTTCGAGCGGTCCGAAGACTCAGGCACGCTCCACAATCAGGTAAAACCAATGATTGGCTGTCAGCCATTTACCATCGTTTTTAGTATTGACATGCTTCATTTACCCTATAGCTTCGTTTCTTGGAGCTATAGTGGGTAGGTCATGATTCATACCCACGGGCAAGTTTTGTGTGAGTCATTAGTCCGTTGGTCGTCCCAGACAAGGTTCCCGTTTGCCACCCACCCTTGAATTGGCATGGGAGCTGGTTCTCAACACTTTCAAGCTCATGTGCATGCACATCGGTAAAACCCTTTATCAATGGTGTAACACGCTTCAATCTAATCTCGATGAGCAGTGCTTATCATTGCGATAAGCTTCCAATTGCACTCCGATTACCAGCACTTGTAACACAAATTATTAGGTACCTTCAAATAATTGCAAGTTGCCTCCGCGTGCATGCACAACTAATTTCGCTCGCCAATGGTTCAACTTCATACATTTTCACTGTCGCGTGCATTGTGTAAAGCGCAGGATTTTAACAATCACAATTTGAAATGTTCTGCCCGAGCAGAACAAAGAAAATATATCTCGGCAAATGCACGTCTGCCTTTCCGTGTCATTCATAACGTCGGCAACAAGTTGTACATTGTACAAGTCGTTCAATAACTTATACAAAAGCATTAGCTGCTTTTACAATAATTCTAAACTTCTGTGTACAAAGCGTTCCGCATTGTTTAGTTGCCTACATTACAAAGTAGGGCCGGCAAAGTACTGACTTCTCATATTCTCTGTCTACAATGAAAGGGAATTTATTACCAGTTACCATTGATATATGCAACCCTATTACAATAAGGTGTATTTGGTACATGCTGTATGCATAGGTTACGGTCAATGACACATAGTAAACAAACTATAGGATTTATTGAAATTGGACCCATATACACATGTGTTTCGCGATTGCATAATTTTGACCTGGATCAACCTAAGGGGTCGTATGTGTGTCACAACCCCAAAGCGAAGTCACTTTATTGATCCGGCTGAAAACTACCCTTTCCGTAAAACAGGAACGCTCTCTCGTCTCGTCCACGCGGATACATCTCCTTTATTTTCAAATCCTATCGCCTATAACTCTCCATGATGATTGCAATAATTTCCCACAACCCTGAGCCACCAGCCAAGTCTAACAAAGAGCTTCGATGGCATTTCATTACGATGCTAATTAAATGAAAAAAACGCGGCATTTACGTCGAAACCCCACGCTTTTGTCTCTATATACAGACGAGCAATTAGAATAAATGTCGCATTTTTATTGTACGCCAGCAAGCTTGCCAAATAAGGGTACAGGAGTCCCACATGGGTATTATACACCATATATCGCGACGTATTTAATCATAGGTCGACTCCAATAGCTGATGTTGTCAGCCTTGCTTGCCGCGACTGATAATAATATGGCAATTAAGCAGATTGATATAGTTTGTGTCGGTTCGAGCCGCTCGCAGACATCAGATTTCATAAACAAGCAATAATCGATTGATAGGTTGGAATTGGATGCAGAAGATCAGACGGCTAGCGCCATGTTGTGAAAGGCATTCGGCGATTAATCGTTAGTTCGAATGTGTCGAGTCGTTTCGCGGCGTGACCACCTGCTGTAGCATTATGCTAATCGTATCTGGGTGAAGGTTGATCTGGATGACTGCCCGCCGCTTGCAGATGATATGAATCATTTGATTTCAGTTATGATCGCGATCATGAAAATATCACGCGTGATTTGCGTTATTAGAAAACGCAGTCGAGAATGTAAGGACAGTTTATGACTGTGTTTACGGCTGAAATAGGACAAGATATAACTACCGTGTTTTGCCGCATAGCAATATGTGAGACGGAACGAGTGCTGGGATGCCAATCATCTGTGCAAAGATGTTATCGTTGTGCGTTTGTGCATATCGTTCGTTTACCCACGCGTATTTTGCCCTGCAGTTGGGAAAATGTACTTGAAAAGTGCACGTCTTTGTCGCAAAGTGAACGACATTACAAAAAACTAACAGTGTTCTTCTATTTGACGAAAAATTACGAATTACAAGACGATAATTTTAGCATTCGAGGAAGCGTATCTAGGTGTATTTTGTGAATCGGTATAGAAAATTGTGGTAATTTTCTGGACGTTAAATTTTTTAATGAGCAGCCTGCGCTGGGTAATTGGCATTAATTAGCACTAAACTATGAGGAAAACATCTTCCTCGAGTGCGAGCTAGGAATGGCAAACCCATATTTTAAACTGCGAGAGAGAGATATTTTTTTTACGATTCATCGTGAACTTCGAAGATGCTTTAAACAATGGAGATGCGTTCGTATTTTCGGTTGGTTGGCACAACACATTGTTGTGTAGCCTACAGCTCGCCGGCAGCTCATTTTCGCTCTATGCAGTAGGTATAGCCATCGCTGGTGAACTCGATGTAAATGTAATTAGAAAAAACACGTTGATTACGTTCCCACATTATTACAGCTCGAATAATGAATGAATGTAAATGAACTCTTGGATAATAACCGCTACCGATTCACGGTTCCCACAACTGCTACTTGGTATGCCCAAGAATTTTTTTAAATCTCGTTTTCAAAGCTTGCTGTTATTTATACCTTTGTTGTTAACTATATTATGTATATATAAATTCACTTTGTAGACAATGTAACGGAACGCTGGCTTCTTATTCTAATTAATTGGTCTCTATGAGGTGTTTTGACGCAGCCTAAACACCTGGTTTAATTTCGGTGTAAGATGACACATGCTGATTGCCGTAGAGAACCCGAGCTCACGACATTTCGGATAGGGAATTCTATTTCAACAAACACAATTGCTTATTATACGTTCCCCTCAGCTACGGTTTTTCGGTATAATTTCGTAGTTTTTGCTCAGGTGCACTTCCTTTCTCCTACCCCGGATCGCTAGGTAGGTATGTAGGTACTTAATTGGACCGAACGACGGCTACTTTATTCAGCGTGTACTTTGTATAAATATACACTACCAACTTTGCGTTTGTTTGGCCTTTGATCAAAAATTGAGATCGGATGTGAAACGTGGTATGCTTGACCACTAGAAATAAGCGATAAACTATCAAATTTGTAGAAAGACTTGTAATTACATTATAATATGCCTTTACCTGCTTCAGATTTCCATCTTATTGATATGATACAAAACTCATTTCACACAGACAACCTACCAAATTTGGTAGTATATATACCTAAAGTGTATGAACAAACAGCATTATGGACCAATGTATAATTAGTAGAGCTAGGATAGTTATGCACAAAAAAACAGCAAAACATGCAGGCAAAAGTGCCAAAACATGCAAACATGCAACTTTGAAAAAAAAGACATGCAAAAAACATGCCGAGTGAATTATCTTGTATTCACGGAGCCGTGATAGGTTGTGATACGACAAAATGTGTTTCACTACTTCAAAACGAGTCCAATGTCGTTCTTTTAGCCAATTGAGACTAGGTTTTTTGACCAATAGGCCTGTTTCGTTGGTCAGAAAAAAGGTTTTTATGCACCGAAAAACACCGTTCATATTCGTAAGATGTACTCGAGACAATAATATAAAGAGCTTGCAAGATGTGGAGTCACATTTTGAATTACCCAGAACAAATTCTTGGCCAGAAAAATTTTCAAAATACCACACAGGAGCTTGTAAGAAGAATTCTTTGCTAAAACTAGCTCGAGCTGGTTGAGCGCAACTTTCGCCTTTGGCAACCTTCGGCTTTTAGGGGCCGACCATGTGTCTCGAGTTGTTTGATGTAACTCGGGTTGGTTCCGAAAAAAGCTTTAATGTACGCCAGATCACAAACTATAGAGTTCAGCAAAGAAAGCCTTTGTGTCTCTCTCTAATACTGGCTGCATCGGCTGCATCAAACGTGAACAAAAATTACAAATCAACCCTTGGTGCCAACAAAATCGTTGGTTTTAGCAATCCGTTTAATAAATTGCCAATATCTCGTAGGAAATTTGTTAAAATGGTTGAAATATGCACAAACATGCATGAAAATGAAGAAATATGCAACTTTTTTAAAAAGTGCCAAAATATGCAAAACATGCAAAATGAAACACACATTTTTGGAATCCTTGGGACTCAAATCGGATTTATATCTGTGTCTGCATGTGCTCTGCTTCTTAATAAAGAACATGCAATTGCATAACTATCCTAGCTCTAATAATTAGTAACGACAGCCATGATACTCGCAATTTGAACTGCCCTACAAAAATTAAATTGGCTGTAGTATTCTCAAAGTATTTTATGCATCGCATAGTTTTGTGTTTGGCAAAGGTTTCTCGAGATGGTTTTAATTTTTTAGAACCGCAAAAACAATTTACTCACACAAACAATTGATCTCTTCCGCGTTATAGGTACTTTCATGGTAGGTACTTTCGCTCCATATTCCACCCAGAGGCGTTATCGTAAGTGATACAATACCTATTTGCACCTCCTGCAAATGCAAATTCGGTCAGAATCGTGAAATGGAGCCTGCTCGCATCTCGCGAACGATATGTTTATGAATCGAAGTCAGCCGAGGCAAAGATTTCTTTCCTTTCACTGTTCCATCAGTCTCTGAAACGACTTTGCACCTTGTAACGACTCCAAGTGAAATTTCTCTCATCACATTCCATGGACCATACATTTCTATGATATCATATAATATAATAAAATCTAATGGCTATGCTAATATATTGTGTTTCATAAGAAATTTATAATTACAAATGTGACATAATTTGATGTGTTGCATGGTATGAGAGTGACAGTAACAAATCGATACATATACCTGAAAATGCGTGACTAATATCCAGATTATCAGATATATTATAATATATTTTGAAATGTTTTGTTTTACACTTTTTAAATACATCTAATCTAATCAAAACCCCCATATTCATGATCAACGATAAAAAAAAATGTGTGACTAACAATGCTTCAAGCACATCAGCTATTTAAGAAATGTCAAAAAAATCAAGTTCTTTAAGATTTCCATTATAAATGTTGCGGTGTAGTTGAGTTTAGTTGCGGTCTCTATATAGTACATAACCCATTGCCATACAGGTATCATCTTGATAACGCCTACAAACAACTTCATTAACAGTAAAAAATTAATCTCTTTCGCACCCGGCTAAGTAGACAATGGCCGGCTACTGCCCACCTGTAATCGGCGAGCTCTGTTTCAGTTTCTACGGTAACCGGCTGGCCATTCATCATTCTGCTTTGCGGCCGCACTACACGTAGATTACCTGGCCATGTGCTCGATGTAGTCGCAGAGAGCCGAACCAATCTGCTGGGTTACAGCACGGCAATTTAAAACCTGTTTCAAGACATCATGCATATACAGATCAGAACACTCAATTACATTCAAATCTCTCGCACATACTATAAGGTAGACGCTTTTCTGGGTACACAAACTATTATAATATGTGTTACGATTACGAATAGGTAATCGTATGCTACAAATCATAGTCGCAAAGTGCTTCAAAGCAGGTTTTTTTATTATTATTTTTATGTACGAACCTACCTAACTCTCTAGAAGCAATCATCGAAGGCAAAAAAATGTATTACGTTTTCTTGATATTAGCGATTCTTTCAGTGCTCTTAAATATGGATACCCTGATGAAACTTCTTCGTTCAAGATCTTGCAAGACATTACCAAGATCTTATCAAGGAAAGCAAATCGAGCTCTTGCCAGATCATGGCAAGAATTTTCAGCAGTGGAGTCTCGCTTTCAATAATTCTGTGTTTTTTCGATCTGGGAAATGCATTTTCGGTGCAAAAAAACGGAGCAACCGCAGTGCAGAAAATGTCTACTGAATCCATGTGCCTTTGTGCAGCCTGCAGTGCCACCTGGCCGGGGAAATAGCGCGGCTAGCGCTCGGGAAATGAGTGCGGTAGAGGGTTGTACCAATAAAGAGGAGGTGCAAGGAGTTTCCCCAGTTGCAATTCCAGCCCACGCTTATAGATAGCGCAGTCGGCCGAAGCTGAAACCCATGGAGAACTCACTCTGCTACTGCACCTACTGGCAGCGTGTCCCATTCCCACCACTATATAAACAGTAAACACTGTAAATCTAAATACTAGTATCATTTACACTACCTACTATATAATATTCCTCAATTCTAGTTTCAATAGTTTAACAATCGCGTTAACTATGACATTTATTTAATGATGTCATGTCATTTTACACATGACCATATCTATTTTCATGAGCCGTTTTCGGAAGTGCTGTTTATATTATAATCTATATTCTACAACATATTATAATTTTTTACCGATATGTACCACATTTTAGCGTTCCCATGCCGGACATTGGAAATGCAGTACCTCAGATATGTTGTGGTCAAAAGCTTTCACACCGTAATAGCTTAATATACCCATAAATAATGAATTATACAAATGCTGTTAGCACTACCGTGGTTACGTTGCAGAAGGGAACAATTAGACTGGTCCATTAATAGACTTGACAATAAATCAAATAACAGCGAGGGTTTTCATTTCCAAATATAAATGAATAGAGCTGGCACGTATGCACTCTCTGTGCGGTGTTCCAGCGCGTAACTTAAACTCACCACGCATTGTGTTAAAATTATCAAATATGCGAGTATGTGCGAGTATGAAAAGCGTAACGCCGCGGCGATGGCTATTGTGCATTGGGGTTGGGGATTAAATGCGATTGCAATGGCGTTAGGGTTACATTTGTGCCTCTGCTGGAATTAAACCTTGCGTTGTGAGCAGGGTCAATGGGCCCCCACCATTGGAACCATCTTCAATTAGTGCTAAAGCTGCAAGTCGGATGTAAATCACCCATGGACATCCCAGAAATAAGCTTAAGCCGTACGATTTTTGAAAGCATGTGCTTGCCGGGGCGGACTTGAATGAGGTGAGGTTGTTGAGACTAAAGAGAGGCTGTTGAGACTGTGTGTCGTGTCGAGGGTGGATGCTTGTTGGTTTCAATGAGCTGTCCACCTGTGCAGAGTTCTGTACCACAATTGTTCAAAGTGTATGTTACGCAAAACCACGAAGGGTGTAGATGACCATGTATACCCGTCTGTGGATGCAGGAATTATTCATTATGCGGTTTCTTAATGAAATTGCAAATTTAGTCGGCAGAGCACATGGGATATTATTAATTACCGACGGCGGATATTGCTGGGCAGGGCGAAGCTGACCCTTATTGGTTACGTTTGGGCTTGTTACGCATCTTATTTGAAACCCTCGCTTGTATGGTTACGTTAACATTCGCCGGTTCATTTTCACTGAGATGGAAAACGTTGTTTGCTAGCTATACCGTACCTCTGCCAGTTAGATTAGGTAAATCACATGAATCACCTAAATTTTCTGTGTTTCATTTCATCACATCTTCAAGTTTTCATATCGCTTTCAGATTTGAACAAAAATTTCAACCTCTTTATTCTTTGTTATTGCTTCCACCCAAATAACACGACCACGTGTAATATACAATTTCCCTTTTGTTGTATAAATCATGTGGTATTTACTTGAGACATATAAGCGCGATGGTATACGGGGAATATAAATAAATATACCACTCTGTTTTATTCATATAATGTACCTCGGGTTTTAGAGCAAAGATGATGACAATATCCAAAGAGCTTAGTACATAAGTTGCTGCCTGGCGTCTGCAGCTCTCGGGGTAGATCGTAAATCAGGCTGGGGAGGGATTTACGAAGATTCTTCCTTCTCCTCCACGCTTTCCTTGTAACATTCGCCTCGGGGGCTGAAGAAGCAGTTAACAATATTCTGCGGAGCTCGCAAGTGTTTTTAGAATGTTATGAAATTCTCTCGTGGCTGATACGCAGTAGGTACGGTACTGTACCTTCGTTGCTTTATCTGACGATTTATCTCGGCGCGACTGTTGGTTAATTTTCAAACTTTTCCGGGAGGAAAAAATCCACGAGAAAAATTCGTCGACGCGACGCCGGTCGGGAAGACGCCCGGAAAACCGTCGCGACAAACAATTTTCCAACCACGAGCGATGACGTCATGCACTCTCTGTGTAATATTACCATGTCAATATAATTGTTTCCCTGTTGAATCATTCACAACCACAAGCAATGATCATGCCTATATAGAATCACTATTCTGCCCTTCAAGTAAATTTCACGTCACCAATGGTTCCCCGTATGAAATATAAAAAAACCAATCAAAGCCAAAATGTGTAATAGATTCTCGGAATCAAATCCAATTTTATCCGTTGGGCTTAGGCAGAGCGATCGTCATTTCGCATGCACAATATTTCTTTTCGGAGACGGACTCGACACTGTCAACTGTAGCCTGTTGGCAGACGAGCATTATTGCGTGCCTGGGGGCCAGATCAAAGTCAGGGCACACAACTGGCTGGCTGTCCATTCAGTTATCAAGTCCACGCTGGGGATGCGGGGGTGCTACGGATGACCAGGCAAAGGCTTTGCCGCCGACCAGAAATAATTAAATCTAGTCGAGTCGAGCCGACTGGCAGGGAAATTCAGCGTGTGTAACTACTGATAGGACACTGGCGCTGGAACAATGCCATCCCCAGACCCTATTTCCATGTGTCTGTGATGTAGTCGATACAAGTGCTATATTATAGTTTGTGTGTACACACTTCGCGAAAAGTCATCCGTCGAAATTGAATATCAACTCCAAGTCATGTGTAGATTACAGGATTTCCAGATCAACTAATAGAGATACCTAAAAACCTATTTCCAACTGGGTATTATATTATATTATGTGATATTATATTATATGCTGCGAGAAGTTATAACTAATTGTTTTCGCAAAGTTTCTTAACCTGTATAGTATCTAGTTAGTTTCTCCAGGGAGCGTTTCTCGATGTATATAAACAGTCAAACAGATTTATTGGAAAACCAGTGCTAAGGCTATGAGTAAAACCTTTAAAATGCTGTTGATGTACTCCATTTTAGAGCGTAGTCGCGTTTGTCAAATGGGGTTCTGGTACATACTATATATGGTTCCCATTAAGTGAAAATTTCTTCCCAAACCCCTGCAATATCTACACAAGGGCTTATTTCTGATCTATGTGATTTGTGATTCTCATCAGTGCTGTTGTAGGTACAGGCGAGCAAGTCGAATTTCGGCCATCCGTTCATAAAGGTTTGGCTGAAAACAGCGTATGCAGGCCAAGTAGTACCGACCAGCTGGGAAAGCGTCACGGTGGCTTCCCAGTCAGTCTTGGTGACCTCTCGAAGCGTCACGGTGGCTTCCCAGTCAGTCTTGGTGACCTCTCGTGGCGTCACGGTGGCTTCCCAGTCAGTCTTGGTGACCTCTCGTAGCGTCACGGTGGCTTCCCAGTCAGTCTTGGTGACCTCTCGTAGCGTCACGGTGGCTTCCCAGTCAGTCTTGGTGACCTCTCGTAGTGTCACGGTGGCTTCCCAGTCAGTCTTGGTGACCTCTCGTAGCGTCACGGTGGCTTCCCAGTCAGTCTTGGTGACCTCTCGTAGCGTCACGGTGGCTTCCAGTCAGTCTTGGTGACCTCTCGTAGCGTCACGGTGGCTTCCCAGTCAGTCTTGGTGACCTCTCGTAGCGTCACGGTGGCTTCCCAGTCAGTCTCCTCTCGTAGTGTCACGGTGGCTTCCCAGTCAGTCTTGGTGACCTCTCGTAGCGTCACGGTGGCTTCCCAGTCAGTCTTGGTGACCTCTCGTAGCGTCACGGTGGCTTCCCAGTCAGTCTTGGTGACCTCTCGTAGCGTCACGGTGGCTTCCCAGTCAGTCTTGGTGACCTCTCGTAGCGTCACGGTGGCTTCCCAGTCAGTCTTGGTGACCTCTCGTAGCGTCACGGTGGCTTCCCAGTCAGTCTTGGTGACCTCTCGTAGCGTCACGGTGGCTTCCAGTCAGTCTTGGTGACCTCTCGTAGCGTCACGGTGGCTTCCCAGTCAGTTAGTCTGTCAGTCTGTCACGTCATAGGGGCGACCTGTAATGAGCGTGGCGGTCGTTTTTTGGCCACAACCCACACAACACCGCGTTCACTGCTTGCCGCGGGCCGGCACTAATCACGTTAAACACCGGACTGCCTTTTGCAAAAATGTGTGACTCAACCTCACGGACTTTTAACGTAATTACGCTCCTAAAATTACACGGAGAGATTTTAGTCTCGTGGGCGAGAAATGGAGAAATAGGAAAGGATGGAGATGAAAGAGAAATTGCCTCCCTGCAACACCATTTTGCATAGTTTTCACACTTCTAGTTCCTCTTATATCCATAAATTTTAAAATCGCGTTCTTGAAAAGGAAACAATTGAAAGCAATGATTGAGCGTATAATAACAAGGCGGCACTGGCGCCGACGGTGTCGTTATGTTCTCATCTCGCAGAGTGCGGACCGCATTTCGCCCACTCCGACCTTGTCGCAGCCGAGTACAGCCCCATGCCAGCTTCTTATTTGGCGCCGCGCGACACCATTCACCTGATCTTAATTAAAGTGAAATGCCGCCGCTGATTGTTCCCCGCTGAATTGCACCGGGACACCTCCCTCGCCCACCACTCGTGTTGTGCCGGGGGGACGCTGACTTGGCGCAGATGAAATTCATGTCTAACAGTGTTTTAGTGTTATCGGGTCTAATTTGTGGAAGTGGTACAAAGTCACCAAAGTGTCTGCACAGAAAGAGAGATGAGTCTGCGAGGGATTGAGTTGAGGTACATGGATTTCGTGTGTGTGTGCGTGTGCGTTACCACCAATGGCACCATGCATGCTTGGTGGTCCGATTCCAATTCTCATGGCCAATGGTGTGTGCGTGTGGGGGGGGGGGGGGGGGATCGTAAAATTGTCATGAATTGTGTTTGAATGGATTCAATCATCTGAGCCGTGATGCGCTCGCCACGTCCCTTGTGCCCCCGGAACACCCCCTAAAATTGCCACCCCTTCGTTTTGGGCAGCGGCTGGCGCAGTCCACATGCTGTCGCGCCGCGCGCGCGGTTTGCTATATTATCGGAATGGCGGTCGGAATATCTCGGATGGAACGTCATGGCAATTGCCGAATTTGATTAAATACCTTTGGATATTCATTGCTTTCGTGTGTGAAGCCACTAATGTAATTTTACTACATAATAATGCATATGAGTTAGTTTCAAAACAATTGAAATACCTTTACATTTGGGTTCACATCATGCATAAAGGTAGGTATTGCACAAATGAATACCCCACCTTTTCGCAAAACCATTGTGCTTTGTGTTCTTGGCAATTTCATATTATGGAAATCATCCTTCCGAGTTTGTAGTATAATACACAAGCCAAATGCGGGGGGGGGGGGGGTGAGAATCGGTGCGCCTTTTCGTCCACAACTTCGCGATAGATTGAGAGACCGGTCTCTTCAAATAATCTCATCAGCTCGCGCCCAAGCCGTGTGTTTTATGCTTTGTCTTTGCTTTTTGTGGTCGGCAATTTCCATAAAATCTCCTCGGCCTGTTCATGGTGCAGCGGGGGCCGGCAAACGACAGCACAACGTGCGGGCTTACTGTGCGGCAGCGCGACCCATGAAACGATATTGCAGCGGTGCAGCCCTCCGACGAGCAATTTTGATTCGAGTCGGGAAAAAACAGATACGCATTTTCTTGCCATTCGCCGAAGCGGCAGAGGGGCGACACGGGAAAAAAAGAATCCGAGCGAAGAAAAAAATGGGGAACGTCAAATTTAGATGTAAAACTTGAGGAAATATTGTGTATCTTGACTTATTTCAGAGGGGCTGGTGAGCTCGATACGACCAATAGTCGTAGTTATTTTGAATTGTTTAAAGAAACAAAGCGAGGAAACACTGGTTGTTAGTTACGATGGTCAAATTGAGAAATCAGCGCCCGCGGGTCCATTTCATCGGCTTCTGCCCAACAAAAGCTTCCCATGCCTTCACTTGCAAATCACCATAAATTATAAACTGTTATCCCAAAATAATTATATCTATATAAGATATTTAATTATCTTCATTCATCCAAATGTTTGCTGCCAATTAATTTTAATTAACAGTTTAACAGACTAGTTCAACAATAGAGAGTTATACCGAGCCGACAGCGTCCTATTCATCACGTAACCGCAGTCCTATTCTGGACTCGGATTTAATAACTCTGTGTATTATAGTGTATACCCGAACCGCCGCTGACCGCAAAACGTATTGCAGTCCAGGAATCTGAGGCTCGCATATGGCAGCTGCGATTGTGATGGCAGTGCCCAAGGGGTGGCGTTTGAAGACGCTACACACAGCCTTGGGACTGGTTGACTTGCTCGCACTGGGACTCAAACGCGAGACCGCGGCTCATGCCTCCAAATGTGGCCCAGGAGAGAGTGCATGAGAGAGGGGGGGGGGGGGGAGGCACCTGAGAGAGAGATAGACGAGTGGCGGGAGTCCCGACGATAAGTTAGCGAGTCTCTCGCGAGGAGCGCTCGATATCCCAGCAGTGAGATTTCTATGTATTCGCGATATGAAAAGCTTCAACTTTTCAACTTGTTCGTAAATTGAAACTTTGTCCCGTTTTAGAGGCTGCAAAGCTTTTTTTGTGTGTGATATTTCAGTGATGAATCTTCTATATATTAAAGGAAATTCTTTTGAGAAAGTTTTGCACTTAAAATTCATTTTCAAGTTATCAAAACGTCTTGCACTGAAGCTGCAAGACCGTGGGTTACGGCATCGAATCATTAGTGTGTGTATAAAGTTCGAAATTAGATTCCGTTCAGAAGCGAGGGAAAATTTTGATAGCCACACAAATTAATATTCTTAAAGCGAGCTATCGAATTCAGACATTGAAATCACTTTGGCATATATATGCCGACGGCGCTGGCGCTGAATTTCTCCTAACGACGATCCACGATTAAATTAATGACGACCGGACAGTGAACAATGAACATCGAGCATGCATCATTGTGCTAAATGCAAGGCATTCACATTCGCTCAAAGCAATAGAACGTGGCTCGACAGCCCCCGCATTGACGGCCGCCCGAACGGCGACATTAACTGAAATGTGAACTAAATATCAATTGTTAGACCAACATATAACAATACTCGCCAATGAAGGGGTCAACCCGTTATATGCTCGAATCGAACACATATACCTAAACTCCATTTCACGTTTAGAAGGATAGTGAATTAGCACCTTCCTCGAGGACCCACTGATGCTAATCATGAGGTTAGAGTTTCAAAACTACCCATAGAGTCTTTTTTCCGGCTCAATACATGGCTTGTAAGTGTTGAAACTCTGAGCTCGTGTCTTGGGTCCTAGAGGAAGATGCAAATCCACTCTTATTTTTAACCTGAAATGGAGTTATAGGTAGGTACGTTTATTACGTCGTTTCCCAAACACGAATTCCGAAAAAATGAAATTTAGATTACCGTATATTACATTTGGTAGACCTAGCCTGCCTGCCACCAGTATTGGCAGAAGAGATAGATGCTGGCAGGTTCGGGTCTGGATACAGCAGCAACTCCTGATCCTATAAACTCGATGACGCACGTGTAGGTGGACTTGGATCTTCACACGTTTTTCATATCAGAAGTCGTTTTCCCGTGCTCGCGTTTTCCCTGCACCCCTCGTGGTCGAGCATGTGCCGGTGATTCTCACACATTCCTCTTTCGGCGAACACCGCACAGTCGCGGGTCCCGTGCTCCGTGCCCCGTGCGACCGCCGCGGGGTTTTTCACCCACGTCGACGTCGCGTGTTCCGCCGGAGTTGCAAAGAAACTGCGCCGGGTCGCGCTCACGGCTCTCCAAGGGATTGGAGTAATCACAGAGAGAAACTCGAAAAGATCTGTGCTTGATTAATTCGAATAATAAATCCTTAACGAGTCGCAATTCAAGAGCTCTTTGCTTATTTCTTTAGAAACTCTTTGGCGAGCGTTTCAATTCAATTCTCTACAGACGCGCCAGCACAGAGAGAAAACTCGCGTGAATGATCATCTTTCGTGGATGCAACCAAACATCGGAAGACTCGCGACATGACACGAGTCGGCGAAGAAAAGTTCCAACCCTCGGGCGGAGGAAAAATAATCAAAACTCTTCGTGATTTTTACTCCGACCCCTCCACTCCATAACACAGTTACGGTGAATATTCTAAAACGAAGCCTATTAAAACATCGTATGCGCAGCAAGTGGCCAAAGTGAAAACGCCACTTCTTTAATAAGACGCTCTTTCTCAGCACGCCTTCTTCAAAGCGGTTTACATAAAAATTTTTAGAACATTTTCGCCAAAAGAGACTTGGCAGAGCGCGCCTAAAATTCTGGCATATTATTTATGAACGGTGCGATATTAAAGCTCGAATGTTCAATTCCCTATTCCCAACGAGTCATCCCCGTAAGGTCGGGTTCCTGGAATGTTTTCCCGTTCGCCGCGAGCTTTGCGCGTCGCTTTAAGCCGACGCTTTCAGCTCCCTGGCTCCGCACAGAGCCGGCGTCGGCGTCGGCGTCGCCAGCAGGGGCTTGTAATCATTTCCCCCACATAGCTTCTGCCCCTTGAACATCGCACATGAGAGATCCTAACCGAGGAGGCGCATTGCGCCCCGCGTACCCAAAACACCCCACCCCCGTTTGATGTCATAAACACCCACGGGTTGAAGGCGAACAGACATTGTTCAAGGTGGCTCACACGTACACAGCCAGCTGCTTGCCAACCAGGAAACGCTGTCGCGAGCAAATTCCGCGGGTAGTGCCACGCTATAATCAGCCACGATTATTCACAAAATAAAGAATAACGTTTGCTTTGAAGCACGCTGGCATTGATGTTCTAGAAATAGGCAACTTACGTCAAATGGCATGTGCTTCACAAACGTGATTACATTGTTGTGTAGGCTCTCTATAAACGGTGGAATTTTTAAAAAATAATTCCTTCTTTGCAGTTTATAAGTATATTATATATTCCTGATTAACGCGTGACGACAAAGCCATTTTAATTAAAACCGTAAACACTATTTACTAATTAGTGATAACGAATAATCGCAATTAAAACATGGAAAACAACTATCGCGTAATCAAGCACTCTAATCCAGCACGCAATTAATTACATTTGGCTATTTGCATCCGTCGACGCACCATTGCGGGGGGTGTGCTTTGCATACGGACACCTACTGCACACCCGTGAGGCGGATCGGGTTCCTCGTCGCGGCCAACGCGGATGTCATTCAGGCCGCTTGCCGGGAAACCACCCCGGTGTCCGGTGCGGGGATCGAGTGACGCGGGGGTGGCGACAGACCCGCCGTCCCGACGGGCACCCGACGCGGGGTTGGGTTCTGTCACGAAAAGTGTGCATCTCGTTCGCGCGAAACCACGTCATTTTAGCGTCCGGGAAATATTATGACAAGCCACGGGACGTCCAAGTTTAAAATTCTAAAGAAAATTACCTTTTTGTTTATTCATATATACCGAAGTTTTGATTTTCTCATGTGAGCTACTGGGTATTATGTTACATTTTTAGTACGCATGCAACGGGACGGTTTTGTTTTTGTTTGGATTCTTTCTTTCGCTGCCTCCCCCAGTGAAAGGGTGATTGTAATTCCCCCATTGTCGTCCCTGTGGCGTGGATTTGCGCGACGAGGACAGGACAGGAGAATGCAATTTGGCGACGCCGTGCCCGACGGACGACGCAACAATGTGCTCGTGTGCCCAAGTCCTCTCTATATGCAGCTGTGACGGCGTCGTGGGAATGGCCATGCACTTCCCAGCCAAGATTAGGAGTGCTCGTGTGTTTGAATGTGTGGTAGTGTGTGCAGTGTATGCAAGGACAGATGTGTGGATGTCTTGCTGCTGCATTCTTTTAGAGTTGGCGACACATGTACACATTTTGCCAGATGTGTTCAGAGTTTTGTTTGTTTTATGTTTGCTTTGGGCTGCAACTGAATAGCATTTTGATTGAAGATATCTTTACTATTGTACAGCAAGCTTCATTATGTACATTGTACATGACTACGTTTAGAATGCATGCACTAAGTATTCATTCATAAACTGTTCAAAAGTAAATGGCACATCGATACGAAATAGCACATTGCTTGATCGCAGTTATGTGGATCATAATTCATAATTATGAATCATAAATTATGTTTCGTTATGATCCAGTTATGCGGATCATAATTATGTTTTACACAAGTATTTTGTGTAAAAAAATATATATATACATATATACACACACACACACACACATATATATATATATATATATATATATATATATATATATATATATATATATATATATATATATATATATATATATATATATATATATATATATATATATATATATATATATATATATATATATATATATATATATATATATATATATATATATATATATATATATATATATATATATATATATATATATATATATATATATATATATATATATATATATATAGTAAAGATTTACCTGAGCACACAATCAGGGCCTTCAAAATTGGAAATATTTACCGTTGATCACATAACTCGAATGTTTCTAGAAGGCTGTATAAAATGATAACTCGAAAAATATTAACGAAACGACTTGTAGAAGACTTGTTGTTCTCGCACAGCAATTGTGAGTCAAACATATTCTCGAAACATCCCCCTCTCTCACCCTCTCACTCATTGCAGATGAAACCTAATTGTCACCCTTGTCTCACCGCTCTTTTCTTATAGTCGAAGGTTCCACTAATTGCATTAGCATGCACGCGGGCAATTATAGCATTGCGCGATGCACTGCAGAGGAGAACAGTACCGTACCTACCGTCTTACTTGGCTCAGCACAAATTATTGTTAAGTTTTCGTTGGCCCTTAGGGACCTTAAGAGCATCTTATTTAGCCCCGAAACCCGTGCGTCTCTAGTTCCCCGACCCGCGTTTCTACCGTGCTCTCCCCCCCCCCCATCCCGCCGCTATCATCAGTGACGGTTCATTACATCGGCGAGAGGTCGTACGAAGCAGATATCTGCGCCGTCCCCTGAACGGCAAACGGCTACCTGCATTACATCGGCGAGAGGTCGTACGAAGCAGATATCTGCGCCGTCCCCTGAACGGCAAACGGCTACCTGCAATACATCGGCGAGAGGTCGTACGAAGCAGATATCTGCGCCGTCCCCTGAACGGCAAACGGCTACATGCATTACATCGGCGAGAGGTCGTACGAAGCAGATATCTGCGCCGTCCCCTGAACGGCAAACGGCTACCTGCAATACATCGGCGAGAGGTCGTACGAAGCAGATATCTGCGCCGTCCCCTGAACGGCAAACGGCTACATGCATTACATCGGCGAGAGGTCGTACGAAGCAGATATCTGCGCCGTCCCCTGAACGGCAAACGGCTACCTGCATTACATCGGCGAGAGGTCGTACGAAGCAGATATCTGCGCCGTCCCCTGAACGGCAAACGGCTACCTGCATTACATCGACGAGAGGTCGTACGAAGCAGATATCTGCGCCGTCCCCTGAACGGCAAACGGCTACCTGCATTACATCGGCGAGAGGTCGTACGAAGCAGATATCTGCGCCGTCCCCTGAACGGCAAACGGCTACCTGCATTAGATCGGCGAGAGGTCGTACGAAGCAGATATCTGCGCCGTCCCCTGAACGGCAAACGGCTACCTGCATTACATCGGCGAGAGGTCGTACGAAGCAGATATCTGCGCCGTCCCCTGAACGGCAAACGGCTACATGCATTACATTTCTTAGACTCATACTTGTCCTATCTTTAGCGCTAGTCTCGAAAAAACTATTTCATACTGGGTTTTGAATGCTCAATAAAGGTATCACTGTTTTTCCGACGTTTCGTAGCATTATGCAAGGATGAAAGCTCGACTGGCGTCAAAAACGTGAACAAAAGAACCAATTACTGTTTTTTAACCGAAGCCTCCTACATCCTAATGATCCTGCACGCACGGTTGTGCTAGTATGAAAGTGAGTTGGCGTCTCTTGCTCTCGGAACGGCTTTTACGGGTGGAAGTGTGAATAGTGTGTATATGATGAGAAATGTTACTTTTTATCATGTCGTAACGCCTGAACGCAGCCCGCAGAGCACATCCTGGCACTGCCACCATCATATTCTACACGGCACCTCCACCATGTCAACCATGGCGCTGTCTAAAATAAACGCGGACAAACATTCCGTTTTTCCCAAATGGAATGTCTGTGTCTCTCAACAAATGTTCAAATACAAGGGCAGCTGCCATATTACCCGCGTAATAGACCAAAAGAAGCGGGAACAGCAAAAACCATCGTGCCCAAACTAGAAGTGCACTTCTCATCAATAATATCATACTCTACGATCCGTATAAATCTAACGCAGTCAAAATCAGCCCATTCATTTTCAAACCACATTATCATATAACCGCCATCACTCAATATATCTTATCTCGTAGCACAATCGCGTATTTCCATCTCTCTCCGTAGTGCCAGCGCCGCCTATGATGTAATATCGACACGAAGGAATCGATGTACGTCCCAGTTGCACGGAAGCTATCATTCACCACGCCGCAAGTTGGATCTTCAAAAGCCCGATAGACGCCTTCACCCCCCCCCCCCCTGCCCCACCGATGCCACCTCCCGTCGCGGTGTATTCCCTCAATATGTGAGTACATCAATAGGGTTTTGTATTTGTCTCCTTCCGTGACGCCAGATCCCGCGGGACATGCACAAGATTCCTTGCCATGCAGCTTCCTTCCCGCTCTCTTCCCTGCAGCTCACCGTGGCCTCCCTCTTCCACTGTCATTTGAATCTATAATAGAACTTCAAAAGCTCGCTGCCACCGCACCTTCTTCTTCGTCTGGTCGCGTCTTAAGGTGGAAAGCTCCCATTGGCATACGAATATCCGAATGCTATTAGTGACAGCACCACCAAAATACCGTACCTCCTAGATAATGAAAATAATGCTTTCAAACTACGTAAGAATAATTTTTGTGCTTTGAAATAACGTCCGTAACTATACGATAACCAAGGTAACTATGGAAAATAATTATTACCTACAGTTACGGAAGTTATTTAGCAAAACTAACCATAACACAAACATTATTTTGCTTAATTTGAGAGCCTTCTTTTTATAACCTAGGAGGTAAGCTATTTTGGATGGGGCTGTCACTAGAGTTTGCTTGTTAACAATTGTTTGGTAGATATTCGCAGACCAAGAGGATCATTCCACCTTAACTGCGATGATCATGGTTTGTCCCCGAGGCGGCCGACGTGTCTGCGCGAGATTCGCCACTTTTGGCCGGGCGCGCCCGACGGCACCGACCCACTAGAGTTTGCATGCGCATTAAATGTCGAACGCTTCCGCGCGCAATGGGCCGTGTGTGGCGGCGGGGCTGCCGCGTCTTGTGTCCCGGGGTTTGATGCCACGGTTGCCGCGTGTAAGTGTTTACACCGAGCCGGGCGTTCGGGAGTCCGAGCACGCGGCAGTCGTTGGGGCCACCACGGGGACGGGCGCACGACGTAACACTCAGTTATATGCGCACTTTATGCGCGCTGGATGCGCAGGACGGTGCGTTAACGTTGGGAGTACGCACTACGCAGTTTGTTCGCATGTGGGCATGAAAATGTACTTTTTAATGAGTTTTATTAGAAAATTACTCTGTCTTCCACTGACATCTCAGCCGGTAGTGAGAACATTCGTGGACGGGCTTTGTTGTACAATGATGTTAATTTTTGTAAAAGCCGAAAGACCCAATAATTATCTAATGATAATTCACTATGGGATTGCGTAATAGGCAGGTACTTACATTACGTGTAATATGTAGTTAAATGCGATTTTGGGTCTAGAAAACGTGCATTCTACATCACCTATGGGTACATGAGCTTGTAAATACCTCGCCTAGTATGATATTATGTCATGCGACTGAACGTTATAACCGCAGCGAAAACAGCAACTAAACACTTAACTTGTGTAAAACTTTATCCTGGCAGCGCCTTATACTCTTGGCCATACGCTGCATGTATACGCGTTATGTTTCCGCGGTTATCCGCAATATTTCCCGGCCTAATTACTTTTTATGACTCCCAAACGGGATTACAAGACTGCGCGTCGCGGGCAAATTGTCCTTGTTTGCTAAATCTCGCGCCACGCGGGAATTAAAAATACATGCAAGGCATACCTATATACGCATGGCATGGGGTGGCGGTGCGGCAAGCACACTATACGCACATGGTGCGTAATGCGTATATACCTCTACAGTGCGTTCTGTTTGCTGTGTCACCACTTGCCGCGTGCGTGTGCGTAGTGCGTGCGTAGCGCGTGTTTGCGTGGTATTCATGAGGTGGTTGCCGAGTGCGTGAACGCAGCGCGACGCGCGGATTCGCGGCAAGGATTGGAGCATTGTCGTCTGGCAAATTAAAACAAATATTAGCAGAGACGAGACCGGCTTGACGAAACCTATTGGCGCGAAGGTACGCAAGGATGCTCCCGAGGGAATGACTGTGTGTCGCGGGCACAAAGTGGACTTCTTTCCAACGCAATACCCGCGGTCGATGCCGAAGATAACGTTCTTGTAAATGGACGCCGGATTTTT
This sequence comes from Nemoura dubitans, assembly GCA_921293005.1. Classification (NCBI taxonomy): domain Eukaryota; kingdom Metazoa; phylum Arthropoda; class Insecta; order Plecoptera; family Nemouridae; genus Nemoura; species Nemoura dubitans. The sequence goes on along the minus strand of OV121074.1, from coordinate 51,370,812 downwards.
TTGTTGTCGGTGTGCTTCAATAATTCAGCGGGCATGCGGCTCCTCTGGACTGAAATAAAGGATGAATGGCCGAGGCCGAGGTTTGGGCTTTATCTGGCCTTTGACGATAAAGGCACGGTTAATAGGTTTACTGAACTGCTTGATGAGATGAGCTCGAATTGCGGCAGGCGCTGATATACCTCAAACGGCTCAAATCTCGCGAGGAAGGATTGTTTCTCATTTGTGCTTATAGAATAGAACTAATATCTGATTTTAAATTATTAAATAATCAAATTTAGTTTGTCTGATTTTCAAAGACGTAGCTAAAAATAAGTCTCCCTTCATGCAAAGCAGCAGAACAAAACGTTTTTTTTGTGTATCTGAGGCAGTACTGCATGTCGTTTTTCTCTAGTCAAACAGCCAACGGAAATTCTCTCCATTTCCATTGCCATTTTTAAAAACACCGGCGACTTCCCATCCCCGATCGCCGACTCCCACCATAACCAACGACATCGACCTCGCATATTGCAAAAATTTAATTTAAATAAACACCGTCATAAAGCATAAAGGAGGTCCACCGCTAGGCGAGCTCTAACCGACCAGGATTAGAGCCCCAGTCCCAACGTCGCACACAAACCCTCTCCTCGAGCCCAGCGGCGGCGGCGGCGGCGTTTTAATCGATCTGCCGTCGCCAGCGTCGCGGCGCTCCTGTTCGCCGCGTGCCTCGACGGCGCCGGCGCCGGCGCCTCTATCCCCGTCGATTGGCCTTTGATTACGTCATCCCAGAATCCCACACGGGGGGTGCCAGCCTCCGTATCTCGGCTGCTCCTGTGGACGGCGCCAGTGATGCTGCGACGTCTGGACTAGAAGTCCGCGCCGTCTATTGAGTGCGCCCGAGAACAGCTGTTTAGTGTCCCTGCGTCACCTCGGTGCGTGTGCTACGCTGCACTCTGACTGCTGTTGGCTGCGTGCTGGACGGGTGAGTCATGTTGCACTGATGTCGGGGCTGAAGTCGGGGAATGTGTCCCGTTTTGCGAGGCGCGCGGGGTTGACGGGCGCTTTTGGGTGGCGCGCGGGGCCTTGTTTTGGACGGCATGTGGACGGTGAGTCATCGCGAGACGACGGTCGACGTGCGGGAGGGGGGGGGGGGGGTCGTCGCGTTGCGATGCGGCAAAATCGAAATTCTTCGCAGCGGCGTTTCCGGGAAAAGGGAATTATTTTACACTTTTTTGGAACATGCCAATTTGATTTTAAACTGTGTCAAAACTTATAAAATAGGATTTAATATACCTCTAAGAGAAAAAAAAGAGCTTGGAATAGTTCTTCTCTGACACACTTACAAAACACAAAGTACTTGTGTTTCTATTTATATACAGCATATCGTCCAATCTGCATAATCATTATTTACATATTGTTAACGGTAACAAGAGATTTTTGATAATCATCAATCAACATGTTCTCACCTGTAAGCACTCATAACCTTCAAATGGATTAGAGATCCAGTATTTTTGCATAAAGTACGCGTTGTAACAAGTAATTGCCATCGAGATTTTCACACCACCCACATTTCATTGGCAGTGTCATCAGCACGGCTCTATGAGCAGAGGTGCAAGCAAGGTGTCGTAATCCACAAGCTTGCCGAGCTCTCGGATTTGCGAGGTGTCAGGCAACATCAGCCTCCGTACGCTACAACATTCTCGAATTAATTAAATTGCACGCTGATTATATGGAAATCAAAATAATGAGAAGAGTACACACTACACAGCTGTCAGGAGATTGAAACATGTAACTGCTTGAGTACAGGATATCATAAACAATGCAACCACGCATGAATCTTTTTTTAGAATTAACATTTATTATTATGTTTCTTTGACAAAGACAAAGTATATATGTATCATAATATAACTAATCTTCATAAACAAATCAGACACTGTTTATTGTTTAGGGTATAGGTGCTGTGATACAAAATAATCTACATACAAAATACCAAATCTTCAAATAAAAAGTTCCGCTCCCAGGATTTATGCCAAGTACCAACCATTTGCAAAATGCCGGTCAAAGATATCACATCAAGAAGTCAATATCCTGTATGAAGGTCCCAAATAGAGAAATATGAATGACATGACTGCTTCAATCAGCTCGCCCCATCATCTTCGTATTGTTCCTGAGGTCAGACCATGGCGTCACTTCCTGAATCTACGACAATGCATTCTCGCGCTTAATGGTTGGGAGCTGCCCCTTGTCCATTGTAGGACTTCACCCCTGGCAGACCCCTGGTAGCCGAGGAAGCCAAGAAAGCGTCGCTAGAGGAAATACCTCAGGGCGATTTGGAGGCATGCGATGCAACGTACCGCCGCGATCGTGATGCCGCAGGGGCGAAAGGGTGAAGGGGTGCAGTCGCCGTGATTTGAATTGTTTATGCTAACGAAGCGCATTGTCGGGAATCAAATGGTTCGGATCTTCTTGACGATGCGACTGGAACTCTGAATACAAGTCAGTTCCCCGACCAGGTTACAGGGCTGGAGCTGAGTAACGAGTTTCAGGGTATGGAAAAATACAAAGCTTAAATCAGCTAAAACCTTCAGGCCAATATATTTTAAAACATTATGAAAAACGGATTTTTCGGAGAAATTCGAAATAAGGACTGTACAGTTCGTATACTTCGATTGAACTGCAAGTCTATACTGCTTTCGTGGCATTTTTTCTTGTATAATTTGAAATAAAAGAAAACAGTCAAGCATTTGGGAGGGTGTGCTAAATTTTTGAATTTCTTTTGTATGCATACTTCAAAGTAAGCACTTGTGTATAGGTACTTTTGCAGTTGCAAAAATACGTCTGTTCTATATAGGTACAGTGCCCGGGAGAGAGCTACTTGAAATTTAGACACAAACTGTCAGTTTCCAGTGAAGCATCTCATTTTCCAGCGCCCCCCGGTGCATCTTTGTTGTGTGTTCAGCGCGGCGCGCCTTATAACGACCAATTAGGGATGAGCCACCCCCCCCCCCCCCCCCGCCCTTCCGACGACTCGGCGTACATTTCATCCCCCGTCGGGCGGCAAGATGTGGGGTGCAGGGGGATGACTCAAGTATCTGTCTTTATGAATCTGCCACCCCCGAACGCTCTTATTAGCAATTGGCTTAAAGAAAACCATGATCACGTTAGATAACATCGAGGAAATGCTGTATCGCATTTAGCTCGCTTGGTTGGCGCGAACTTGAAAAATGTTATTTCCATCGTGCACCTGAGCGAAACGGGCAACAAATATAAATCAAGCGCCCCCTTTGTTATCATTTCTTGTGTATATAGGCGTGTATACAACGCAGATTTATGAGAAACCAAAATGCGTTGTTTTGAAATTTCAAGAAAACTGTTTTTCTGTTGTATGTATGTAGGGGGAATTGCGGCGACGAAGCCTAGTAAAATTGTTCCAGGTTGTCGTCTCAACCCCCTTCCCTTTTGCATTGTCAGGATGCTAATGGGATTCCGTTTCTGCCAGCGTCAAAGTTTGAACGTAGCCAAACACTCTTCGTTCTATTTTGTAATTACTAACATCTCTGCGGCGACGCCAACACGCAAAGACGTGCAAATCCACAGCGTACTGTTGTTTTCAATGATCTACTCGTCACATTCAAAGGTGATGCTCACCAAACATCGAGATCGCTTTGAATCTCGACGATAGCGCAAAGCGACCATGAACAAGTAGTTACCAGACCTATCACCAGGGTTTTCTCATCGCGTGTAAATAATCCGACACGCGTCCGGCAAATCGCAATAAACTAGATTTCGACGGTGTTTACCGGGTGTTACGCATTGAGATTCACCTCGTCTGCGCGTCGTCAGCCATTACTCATGTAGATGTTTTGCGGTTGCGTTTACCGCCAGGGGTGTGCGCCGCGTGCTTGATATTACGTGGGGCAGGGAGGCGGGGGGTTCGTTTTAAGGGGGGGGGGGGGGGGGTACCGGGTGCATTTCGTGCGTGGCACGTGCGTCACGGGCCGCTCGCCGCTCGAGGGCCGTGATAAACAGAAATATCGCCGCCACCCATCGTGATCCGAAGTGAGTTCGTACATAAAACTCACGTGTTAACATCGCTTGGGTCTAAAATGGGATTCTATCATTGCGATGGCAATTGCTTTTGCGATAAAAGAAGAAAAAAATCACTTTCCGAGATTTTTTCCCTCTCGTTTGGGAATGTTTTCGTCCGCTTTCCGTTTCCGGAGCTGCGCATTTGATGATACCTTTAGCTGCGCCTGGGAACACAATTTACAGTTGCTATGGAAACTTGTTTGCGATCTCGTCTTTACGTTCCCATAGCAATTTAAACGGATAATTGATTATTCTACAGAATTTGTTTGACGTTAATTACTCTTGCTAATGAAATCGAATTAGCATATCGGATCCGCCCCCGCGCTCGCTGAGACTCAGCCGAACCCTCGCGGCGGTCGGCCGGGGGTGGCTGGTGTAACGCAACGCCGATCTGCGGTCGGGGGCGTTACACTACTCGGCTTAGAGGAATTCTATCTGGCCGACTTACCGCCGCTCGCGATAACGAACCGCGGCGTTGAGTTACGACACTTTTTGCGCCGGCCGGCCGGCCACCTTATTTCATACCGCGCGGTAAAAATCCCTCTCTAAGCTCTGCAGGGCGACACGTGAACGGGGTCACAATTAATTCGATGGCGAAGGGAGCTCTAGCAACAAGGCTATACACGGAAAGGTACGTTCTCCAACTTTCGTTAATTCGGGAACAGTGTCAGAGAATCGGTTTCCAATCGCAGGGGAGTGGGGATTGCTACCCGGAAAGTTTTTCGCCGTCAAGTCGCGTCTGAGTTCGGGGCGGTGACGGTGGGGGGGGGGGGGGGTAGTTTCACGTTCGAAGAGCCGCCGTCTGTGGCTGCTCGGAGATAAGTCGCAAGGGGAAGTTTTTTAATCTCTGTTCAATGACCGTCGGGGAGGGTGACTGCCAAAATTTTCGCCATGCCCGAAAGGGGGACGGAATGCGCCATAGATTGCCGTCATGCGAGCTGATGCCAAGGGTTTAATGGGTTTTGGCAGCTTTATTTGATACCTCTGGGAAATAGATAGCCGTATATATAAAAGCCACTTTATGGGACGAAAATGAGGAATGTGCAATTTTGTAGATGAAGCTTGGCGACTGATTTACTTGTTACATACACAGAAGAAACCATCACAACGTTTTATGTTCATTTTATTGTAGATTCATACACCATTTGACGAGCAATAACGGTTATATAAATGTTATTGTCAAGACTCACCGTTAAAGTGAAAACATAATTTCCTATGCAAAAGCAACATGTTATTTTATATTCATGTTTTTGCAATTCCATGCACACATGACACATTTGATAAAAGTTTTCTTAGATTCTAACTTTCCTAATGAGCAAAGTTATACCATCTCGCGCTCCATATAATATATGTTTCACTTCTGCCAGCAACAGTGCAGTGCAGCCAACTTAACCACAGCGCACATTGTTTCGAATTCGCAACGGGAGCCAAAAGCGAGAGCATCGCGACAACTGCTTTCACGCCGTCCGAGCGGCGGCAGAATTTATTAAACACGAAACGGGCGGAAAAGTTTCTCAAAGTCCCGGAAGCAGAGCGAGTGGCGACCGGAAACGGGCGACATAAATCGAGCACCGCACACGCGGCAAATGCCCTGTACACCTTGGTCATTTCTCTCGACGCACACCTCAGCGCCGAGGGAGGAGAAAACAAACACAAAGACGACGACGACGACGACGACGACGACGACGACGACGACGACGACGACGACGACGACGACGACGACGACACCGAGGTCGGTAATCAAAAAGTTGCCTGGTCGTGGCTGCGAACTCTTCGTTCCCTATATTTATCTAGACTGGCTACAGGAAACGGCTCCAGGCCGTCCGATCCCCGGGGAAGCTTTCATGCTAGAGCGTCTCTCTCCGGGGACTTTCATTGTTTCCTCTTTGCCGTGGGATATGGAAGTTATTTCCAAGGCGCGACAACACGTATATTTAGAGAGCGAAACGTGAGATATACTCTCGTCTTTGTCTGCGTTTTTAGTGGTTGTTCTTTTGTGTGAAGACTAGCGGAGTGTAATTCATAGAAGATTGATTTTGCTATCGCCTATAGCCGATGCTCGCAGAACGGAAGCTGTGTGCAGGTTCTCCACTTCTTGCCTTGGTTCTGTCGAGTCGCCAAAGTCAGCCACGCAAGGCTACGACGACGACGTCGAGCTGGAAAAGCATGTCTCTCCTTGTCCGCGAACGGGTTTAAAACCAGTAATTATATTAAAACTTGGAATTTTAAGGCCCGGTTTTTCAGTGGTTTGTAGTCTAACTATCTGTTAACTTGTTATTTGCTTAGCAGCGTCCAGTTGAAGCCTGTTATTTTCATGCTAACAGACCGTTAGCCTCTTAACAGACCATTGAAAAACACTGGCACTAAAGCGCGCCGTCCCATTGGTGCAGATACATAACATGGCGACCATTCAAGGTCACCGACGTAGCCAATCAGCACACAAAGTCCGTTCGATTTCGCCACCGATGAATCGACAAGAGATCCACGTGACCATGACCTGTCAGCCGTCGGATGTTGCGGTGGAGATGCATAGTCCGATTAATCCGATCGAATACATGAAAAACAACAACCCAAGGCCAGCGAATAAACGAGCAGCGCCGACAGATAGCGCATAATTAACAGTGCGTACAACAGTAAAGTCATGATGTGACAGCACAAAGGGCTGCGTTGCAGTGCGGTGAAAAGACCGATGCAAAAATCCATGCAATTACTTTTGTATAGTATGTGTATACGAAATACCGTTATGTCCATAGGGTACGCCCCCCCCCCCCATAGCTACACAAACACGTAGAAAACATGAGGCCGTAAATCCGAATGAAGCTCGCATCGAATCTGCCTAATTGAATGATGCATGCATGTCCATTCCGATGCCGTCCCTAATTGACGGCGCTGTACGCAACACGAAGGGTTGGCCGAGCGAAAGAATGACTCTCGATGACCCTTCGCTCTGGTGGTGGGGGGCGGGGGGGGGGGGGGGATTGCCCCGAGGGAGCCACGATGATGGCCGGCGCGGCGTCGTCACGTGGCCGCCGGCGATAGACGCGCGAAATCACATTATATCTCGGCGTCGGCGTCGACGTCGCGCGAAGAAGCGTCGCTTATGAGAGACAAACTTGATGACGTCATTCGGGCAGAGCCACGATGAAGCGGTAAGTGGATTATGGTTTCCTGCGATGACTTTGGCAGGATGGGGAAGGGGTGAGGGGGGCGGGGGAAGGCTCTTTCTGAGTCCTGAAATAATAGGACCGTCATAACAGTTATGAAATCAATTACGATACGTGCACGGACGTGATTACGACATATTCTAAGGGAAGGGCTCGCAATCTGCGTCCTGCTGATAAGGAGACTGTCAGCTTAATAACCAAGACCTTGGTTTTCAATCAACCCTGCAGCATAAGAATATGAGGATGGAACTGTCTTATATCCGGCTATATAAGATTGACTGTTAAATCTTGTTCGTTTTATGCGTTTTCCTAGACTTTTATTGGGCTTTCCGTACCCCAAAAGCCACATTCCTTATCGACTTTCCTCGAATGCTTGCCTTCGGTCCTTGACGCGGACGCGGCCAAGTGGCCAAGTGGCCGACGGTCGAGGGTCTTCGGTCGAAGGGACCTCGGCCCGCGGCATCCCATGATTGCAGTGCTTGTCGCGGCACTCTCGAAGACAAAGAAGTGTCGGTCCATTAGAACGACCGGGACTGGGGGGAGGGGGGGGGGGAGGGGGCGTCATGGCAACGCGGTACGGACGCAGGTGACAGATGACTGGCGGCGTCGTGCGGAGGACGCGGCCGACGGGCATTAAGCGAGGCGAGGGCGAAAGGGGACGGCGGGAGAGGGACGGGGACGGGGACAGGTCATGGCGGTGACCGCAGTGGCGACTCGTTGGGGCTGGTTCGCAGGTCACGTCGGAAGTTACTTCTTCCTGGAATCACCAAAGCGGAGGGTGAAAACACTTTCACAATCAATGTTTGCTTCATTTTATCAAACAACAAGTCATGTGGTGCCATTTTTTCAATTCTTTTGATCTATACTTTTGCTTTCTTCTGAATGAAAAAAGCCAGAAAATTTTTACGAAGACTATACGGAAGAGTCAACATTAATTAAATCGGCTTCAAAGAATGTTTATCTTCCATGGAGGAGATGAAAATGTTCGAACACTCAGCATAACACCTCATTACACCGATGAAAGTCCTCGATTCCCAAACAAGAAGTCCTAAATGTAACAGAAGCCGTGGGAAACGTGCTTTGTCCGCGACGTCCGCGAGGAACGACGATCTCGACTCGAAGCCGTCGTCGTCGTCGTCGTCGTCGTTGTCGTCGTCGTCGTCGTCGTCGTCGTCGTCGTCGTCGTCGTCGTTGGAGCCCGGTGAACTTGGCGAGGGACGCGGCGCGCATAAACAAGACGACTGCGTCCCTTATCTAGCGTAAGGAGTCGGCCGAGTGTGCGACGCCGTTTTGCCTCCACTTGCCATGGCGGAACATTCGTCAGCAGACGTGAACTCGCCCGAGCGCGAGCTTCAGCGAGATAAACTTTATATTAATGCTCGGAAAATGTGTAATTGAAATAAGTTTAATGCTGGGTAAGCTAATTATAAGTCCACACGTTTTCAGACGTCTTTTCGTGCAAGGAAATGCAGTACTTGAGATGCAAGGTTGTGAGTGTTTAAAGATATTATTTCTCACTTATTGTGACAGTGACACGAATGTGGAGTATCGATATTGATTCTCTATTCCTCGAATCGAAAATAACTCGACGAAAGACGATCTAAAAGACGTAGGGAAAGATAATGTGCAATGCGACGTGAGAACCTTAGTAAGTTCTTGTCAGAGAGCTTTCTTATGCTCTACAGCGGAAAAGCTCTTTGCCTGTAACACATACCTTCCTATTTTGCGACACTATTGGAAACTTTTACTCTCTGAATTGGAGGACTTATATATACTAATTCAAAAAAAGAGTCGTCTGCCTTTTTGCTGAGAGCGAATCCGTTTTTTTGCAGCACAGCTGTACTCTTTTCATGTTCTAAATTTTCACGCAGGTCTATTATAAAGTTGTCAGCAGATATCAGGTTCGCTACTTTGAGACAATGAAAGGAAATATTTCTGTCGAATCACCATCTGGACTGAAGTTTTCTTTCCAGCGAATGCATCTCTACACTTGACGCGTTTTCACAGAGCTGTTTTTAATCCGAAGAAAATGCGTATTTTCTTTGACAGGACGTTTCACAGCTGGAATGGCTGAGACGATGTGTCATGCAGTAATGAACATGAATCCCAATCCCATTTGCATGAACTCTTGAGACATGTCGGAATCAAGCTCTGCCGAATATAGACAAAGAAGAAAATCACGATGGTTTCACGAGAAAGCTATGTATATAAGAAATTGACGTATGCTGAAACTGGAAGGAAAATAACTTCAAAGATGTTCTATATTAAGTCTCAATGTTGTTTTATTAGAATTCTGCCAAGTATTTAAAAATCAGTCTTCTTAACTTGATAACCAAAACATATTTCGTAATAAAGTTTTTTTGTGAATTCCAATACTTGCACAAGCTATTATAATTAAATAATTTGATTGTCTTCATTTTGATGAGTACCGAGAAGTATTTTTAATATCAAAAGTTTCAAAACCCCTTGAGAAACAGAAAGATAACTCTAAAGAATTCTCATAGAAGATTGCTAGCGTGAACTTGCAATGGAATACCTTCCTTTATTAGGGCCGCTCCATTAATCAGCCGAGCAAATTATGTCTCAGGAAATTGAATAACAAAAGCCCTTCGTCTCGAATACAGCCGCACAATTTACTCAATACACAAACGCGAATTCACGCCGCGAAAACTAGACAAGCGCTTCATCATGCGAATGAAAGGACGTGTTTTCGATCCAGGAAAAGCGTCCGAACGGTCGATTTTGCGCGAGGATGCAGCCATTAGCACGTTGTTTATTCACGTCCATCACCGTTGCCATCATCGGCGTCGACCTCGACGTCAACGTGGAGGCAATCAGCGACCCGTCCGAGGGTGTGGTCGAGTCGATTGTCTGCCGTGGGTGCCACAATGTCTGCCACCATACGCCATGAACTTTTGACCCTGGCTTTGTAATGCCACCTTGCTCATCTGCGTACGTTCATGTACGCAATTAGGCCTGATTGAAATTTTACGAAAACATATTTTTCGTGTTGTGCGTAATGCGTAATTTCATCGTGAGTCATCAACGCTTTCCTGCCGAAAGCTCGTTGCCATTTGACAAGCGTGCTGTTCCCGGGTGTCATAATAAACGAAACTCGATATTGAATTTTCAATTGCTTTATTGCTGATATACACACAGATCACATTTCCAGTTGTCTGAAACATTGTCTTCCCGACTCTAGTTTCATCGGTCCATGATGCACTGAACTTTCACGCGCGTTGTTATCGATAAAGCAATACAAGAAGGGTAGTTTTGTTGCCAAGGGTGCACAGTGCGGGCCTCGACGCTGCTTGTTTCGTACAGCCGACGGGGGTGACCCTTCATCTCTTACTCATCCAACAGCCTCGACTCCCCCCGCGCTCCCCAAATCCTCCCACCCCCACACCCTAGCGCCGTGCATCCATCTCCAGCACAGCGGCGGGGGGCGCAATTCCCTAAAAAGCCTCCGCTAGCCATGTTTCGGATAATTTATCGTTTAATTACCATTGCCATGTTTCACCTAGCGGCCGGCTTCCGCATTATTGCGCGCACGTTTTTCCGCTTACGAGACGCCATCATCGCGAGCGGCCGCGGACGGTACAGGGGCTACAGTTATACCGAAACTTCATGGCGATAAGCCTCCTCTCCGTGCATTCTGAATCAGTCACTCGACGAGACGGCGTTTTGCATGGAAACTTTAAGCCCAGCAGGAGCCTTGTCTTTGTCCCATAGTCTTATAGTCTCGCTTGCGTCACCATCGCTCCCTCTTGTAGTCTTAGAGAAGCCATGCGTTGTTTCTGTAGTCTTCCTTCTCACTATGCGGCAAGCAACATAATGCAATCAACAAAGTATAACACTCTAATTCGCTAATTTGAAACACGAGCTCAGCCATAACCTACTTTGGATCTAGATAATAATGTTCATCTTAATTTCCATCTCTCATAATTACCCGGGCCGGCTATATTTTCTTTTTAATGAAATGCTAATTGTGACGGCCTCTGTCCTATAGAGCGCGTGTTATCTACAGCCATCTCCTAGTCCGTTACCATGCATTCTCTTTAAACAGACAGTCATCCAATCCTCTTTCGCCTCCCCTTCGTAATCACAACGTCCCGTTATCAGCATCGACTGTTTTAATAATTGATATTGGCGGAGTTTTTAATAATACCACCCGAACGCAGCTAGATGTACGCTATATATATATATACAAGGGATGTGGAATGGGTGCGTATAGCGGCTCAGGGGATATGTTATTAGCCGTTTATGAAACGAGCCGTTTTTCTGTCCGTGGGGAAATCTTCTCTGAACGCAGCAATGCAGATGGAATGTACGCGGGCTGTTCGAGGACTTGCAGGGCTTAGTGGGCTGCCACGAGGGCGTTACCGTCGCTGTGTAGTGCACTCGCCATCACGTGGGCTGCCACCGAGGACTTGCATCCATGCATATCTCAGAGATTTCTTGGCGTTTTCGTTTACTCTCCTGGCCATTTCTTAGCGTTATTGCCACAATCTGTTTTCTTCGTCTTGTCATGTTGTGTTCACCATGGTTATGTTTCCAATGGCATTGGCCTCTTTGCATCATCTCATATATGTCGGCGTGATACGTGGAAAATGATCGAAGCAAGTGTCGATATGGGTTTCGCTTAACGCATTTCCTTCTGACCATATGGAGAGGGAATATGTTGAAAGATGAAGGAGAGCTTAATCAAAAATCTCCGCGGGGATTCACAGGATAATACACAATACGTCGATACTGTTTCAACGCAAATAGAGAGGAGAAATCTCTTGTAAAATCAGTTCTTTCGAATTTATTGTCTGGCCATGCCATAAACAAGGGGTTTTCTGTCAATTTTTGAGATTTATATATCAGACAAAGTATTGCATTCGTGTTAGTTTCATGCCAAAACAATTCTCTGTCTAGCACATATACGATACGGTGAAAAGCAAGTGGACGAATTTCACACGGAAAATGTGGTAGCAAAAAATGGCCCTTGCGGATGCACGATAAAACGTGAAGGCGTACTAACTTTTGTATGGGAAGAAAAATAGATGAACGAATGTAAGAGTGTAAGGACCAGTGAGTCAATTTCGTGATCAATTTAGATCACAATTCTCACCATGCATTTCATCTCTTTATCACGCGCTAGCTCTTTCATTTTGCAGCCTTGACAGAAGGGAAAAGAAGAAGACCATTCTTTTCATTGCCAGACTAAATTTTCCAGCAGTGTTCGTGTGGATTGCTCGGCTTTCAGCGCTCCCTGCAAAGCTGCGGCATCTCTTGCAACCATGAAATCAGTCTTGCCGACAAATTGGCGGACATTATTCTCTTCGTTCGGCGCCTGCGATAAAACAAGCTCGAGGATGAGAAAACGTCTCACACTCATGAGTCAGGAAGTGCATGGTGCAGACGGAAGCTAGAGTTGAAATCGAGATATTCTGGTGCACAGGAAATGCTCGATTCAAATTATTATGAACATTGATCACGATTTCGGCAGTTGCTTCTATTACATTTAACTATTTGTCAGCCTCAAATATACTTTTGTAGTTAGATTTGCTATGTTTTTGGAATACTGAATTTATTATGTATTATTTTTACGCTATAGAGATATTGGCATAATATGGGGATAATCTACCATAATATGGTTAGTAGCTGCTGTACCTAAAAGCTTTGTGCATTATATTTCCTAAATGTAAAACGCGAAAAAGGTTATTGAATTTTCGCTCTCTAAAGAATAATTAATAATTTCAATCTGGCTCCATTCTACTTTTAAATATGTTTGATTTTGCAGCGGAGAGGAGTTTTGTTCCGCGCAAAGTATAGCACAAGGCATTGTTATATATTATCGTGCCTTACAGTCAAATTTTCAGGTATTGTCTTCCCTCGTTTCTCAAAAACTCACGCAAAGTTTCAGCTCCTTGTTGCAGCGCGAAACAAGAAAAGTGTTAGCTTATGAATATTTATCGCGGACGACGCTCTTAAAAAATTGCGTAGTACCCTTCAACAAACTTTGCATCTACGTTCGCCTTGCGTGCGGAGAATTTCCCATCACCGAAGACAAGACATCGTTCGGAAAAATTACCAACCCGTGCGCCATGCTTCTTGTTGGCTGGGAGCTTTACTTCGCTATCTAACGAGGGTGTTTTTCCGGTATAATCCCCCCCCCCCCCCACCACGCGTTCACAATGTTGCGTCGCACTTCGCATAGAAAAATAATCTTATTTTCGTGTCGCCGAATTTGTTTTACAACTCATAAACGCAGACACTAAGTGTATTCATAACTCATCTTAAAAATATTTATCCCAGCTTCCAAAAAAAAAAACTTTCCAACTTCAATCCCATACCTACCTAAATAAGCCGCTGAGTTGAAGGTGTACATAGCAAAAATATAATGCTCCATATCTGTGGCTCCATGTACCTACAGGTGCAGTGTTACAGGAAATTCCACCGAATCCCAATGCCATAAATATTGTATCGGCGTTAACACCAGCTAAATATTTCACACAACTTCTCGAGGTGTTCGACTTGCCACTTCATTTCTCTTCATTCTCCTTGTAAGCACCCTTATTTTTCACATTCCCAATCCTCTTCGCCACTTCCTACACTATACAGTGTGTATACCATACCTTTGTTTCCCTCCGCACTCTTCCCCATTACAGTCGCACCTAGTTCCTACGGGAGTCGCCGTTTGTTATCACCTACTCGTATAGTGAGAAGTTCATCCCTTACAATTGATGCACCCTTCCCGCATCGCTGGCTCTGTTCTAGCCTCGCCAAGTGGCATGACCCGCCGACGCAACAATATGCTAATTAAAACTAATCTTGCTCTCTCTGAATCATGTCGCGCGCTCTAAACGAAGCGCTTAATGAAAACAGGGGCATTTCCGGCAACACAATTGACGTCGGCAGCAGCCGTTTTTGGTGCAATGCCTCACGACGAGTTAGGCAAATGGCTAAGAAAAGTCTTAAAACACACGATATGCTCGAGTCGAGATCTACAACATAATATCGTTCTGTGGAACCAGGATTATCGATTCAACGTAGACAGATACAACCCGAATGATGTATGTACCCGTTTAAAGTTCGTACTTTCAAGGGAAATAGCAAATTCGCGACGAAACGTATATATGTTTCAAACCTGAAGTTTTTGCTCACATAAATCTTGCGACTTATTCGAATTTTGAACAGAGTATTATAAAGTGGTTTTGCATGTTCCTTTTTCTGAATTGATGCGATTCATTTTTCTCTATTTGAGTTTTTGTTTGTTTTACGTAGAGAACCTACATATATCCGAAATGGTAAATGTACGTGCATGCAATGCAACAATACGTCCATGTGCATTTGAATATGTATTAAAATGGCCAAGCATGTCCGGCCCGTTATCGGTTCCCCTCCGCCACCCACAAAAGTCCCGTCCGCCAGATATTTTCCAAACGCTCGCTGCGGGATTTTGCGGGTCTTGCATGCGGGCGACGCCGATATGAAACGTGGGGGCTGTTTTCGGCGGCTGATGATAATATTATACGCTCCGATAAACCACTATGTTTGAACGCATCTGTGTTCCCGCTCTCCCCCCCCCCCCCCTCCGCGTAACCGGGAATCGCTGGACAACGGATTGCCACTCGCCACTTCTCTGGAAGCGTGCTGCGCCCAAAGTGGTCGTATAGCCGACCGGGGCATTTCATCCTTTGATCGTGTAAATAATGCGCGCCCGAAATGCGTACGTCTGCCCGCGAAATGGCCAGACGTAGTACAGAAATTATTTATACGATTTGGATTTGGAAGGAGAACTAGACTATACTCGTAGTCGAATGACAGGTGCTCGATTTGATCGAATAAATTAGGACGGTAAATTGAAGCTATATGTCTGAGGTAATTTGATTACTGGCTGCTCAATTTTCCACGTAACTTTGAGATACTTTAAAAGTATTATTTAGAGAAAATGCATTAGTTTAGATACTAAAATGTATGCTCGACCTTATTGAAGAAAGAGTAGAAACTTCTAGGTATGTTGCCGTGCGCAGTGTAAATGGCTACAACACTGCCCAGCCACAAATTGGATGGCGAAAGAATGGAACCAACAGTCGACCAAACTTTTCTAGATAGTGTACGGTGGCATGCCAGCCATCAACAGCACTAACTGGATTTCTAATTTCCTGAGCAGAGAGCACACAACCATCGCCTTCTAGATGGAATTGTTTCTTATTTCTCTGAATGGCGTGAAAGAATTGCCACAAGGCTGTGGGAAATGGCAGAGTCGAAAGTAGCGTTTGAATCTCGTTCAAAGTCAAAGCCACGAAGATACATTTTTGCCATACGAGCAAATCGAAGTAATTCCTTCCAGAGGGCGCTGGCAAGTGGCAAGGTTCTTATGAAAATGAACCGTTCTTGAAGATGAAATTCAAATGGCAAATGAATGCCAAATAATCAGTTCTCGTAATCACAACCCATAATCAGTGGATTTAGCTTGTGTTTAGGCATACTAATTTATATTTACATTCTCAAAAGATGATAACAAAATTTTATAAGTACTAGAAATATCTGGAAAAACTCGGCTGCTGGGAAAATCTTAGATGCAGCCTGTGCCGTGTCAGCCACACCTCTGCGCACGCATGTCATATGGGCTGCGAGGCACGAAAAGAAAACGTATAGTCACATGTGGACAAGACTCCCACGAAAACCCCTTGCTTCACCCACCATTGTCATCACATATTGACCACCATTTCTCGGATGATAAGTTGCGATTTTTTCCTCGGTTCTGCTCCCGTATGGCCCGGAGCGACAAGGTCTTGAGGCCGTGGACAAAGCGTGGATGGAAGTGGCATTAGATGGAGAGGGGGTGACTTCTTATTGTCGTCGCGTCTCTGAGTTACGGCGTTCATTCGGCTCCTTAAGGACGACCGTCGCCAATGGTGCATGGAAGGACAGCATGGGTGCATGAATTGCACAAGCAAAGGATGCCCGAGGAATTCAGGGGAAAGGGAACGCTGGGAAACGAGTGAGGGAGGAAAGAAAACCGAGGGATTGAACGAAAGAGATTACGACAGAAGTTGTGAGATATATTGGAAGTGAAGATGAAAATAGCACGCGGGAATTTTCTTCTCTCGTTGAGGCAGGAATTGATAAAAGTGGATCTTCGGGGTAAAGTTCTTGTATAGGATCATTGAATGTAACAAATTAAATTCATCAACTCTCGCTAGCAGTTTTTTTTCTTGACGTCCAAATCCTTTCAAACAATTATTACTTTGTCTACCCGAAGTTGGGGTAAAAATCAGTGCCTTTTAAAACTGAAAGCCCGAAAAGCTCAGCGACTTACGTTAACAATTCACGTCATAGACGAACTAAAACTTGGTCCTCTCTTTTATGTCGCAGAAGAATGAATTTAATTTGGCCAATCAAATTTAATAAACGACAAGTCGTGAACTTTTCTCTTGGCAGCTTCATTATTTCCAGCACCAGAGTCAAATGCCTCGAGGGAGTTTTCTCAGGAGAATTATTCTCATCTGCCTAAAGGTTATTTATACGTCCCCATACAGACTAACAATATGTCTTTCCATCCCCAAGTCCATTCAGTTCGCATGAAGTCTATTTGACACCCCGCTAGGCGATGTCAGGGGTCATGTTGGTCTAGTCGATGTCAGTCCACATCATCAGTCTTCCTCGGATGACGTATTACACGAGGTATGCAAATAATTAATAGATGTCCGAAGAGATTTTTAACACACGTCTCCCCATGCGCGTCTTCCCTATGTGCACACGTTGAACTAGTCCACCCCGACGCCGACGCCGACGCCCTCGCGAAACCAACGCCCTCTCAAGTTGCAAGTGTCAGACAAGACGTATGGACCGCAAGTCGGCGATGATTGCTACATTTATCAAAAAACTCATGCTGAGGGGAAAACGCAGCTCGCATGTTCGTTTATTACATTATTAAATAATGAAACGGGACACCTGAACAAGTTCTGATCGTTCCTAAACCAATCAAGACGCGATACGCGATTTGATCGGTGTGACATTTTCATTACGGGAGAACGGATCGGAATGATTTGTGGTGTTTAACGACGCACGTTTGGAACGAAACCAATTTGAAAACCTCGACATATTAACTGAACATACGTGCCGTTTTTAGATATTGCCTCATACAATGTTTCTGCTGTGGTTTCAGTATGTAGATACATTTATAGACGCGCTAAAATGTTTGGCCAACGCCGGAAATTGGAAACTGCGGCAGAGTCCATCGCAAACGCGGCGCGAATGCCATGTGTATCAGATCAGCATGACTGCTTGCCGGTTAATTGACAAAATCAAATTGCCTGCACAAACTGATAGCGGTGAAGGCAGACGGCGCGATATAGTACACTGCATGGTTATTATCAATTACTGGGATTATTACTAATCACTTGTCACTGTGACATGTAATCAGTAGATAATTAGCGGTAGAGACAGTTACTGCAGTGCACGCGCCGGTAGACTTTCCAGAACGCAGGCTTGTGACTGTGGAAGGTGTGGGGTTGGCAAGGCGATGTGTGTTGTCGGGCCATGGCGTTATCTCTGGCTCTGATTGTGCGGTCGACGCAATCAATTCGCCCAATTAGTGAGCATCATCCGCCATGGGTTGATTGACCCGGGGACGAGAGCGGTCTTGTTATGGGCTGGGACGACCTTTGGACGTGTTCCGTCGGGTCAAGAGCTGAAATCTGACATTATGAATAAGCATACAATATTAGGTTCATTTCTCATGTCTCTTTACTTGGGCCTGATTTTACCAATTTGTTAAGCTCTTATTTGAGATCCCAACATCTAAGGGTTAGAATGCAACTGAATTCGCTGCATGTCATTGGCTAAATTCAGTTATATTGTAACTACTATTTGGGATCTCAACTAGGAGTTGAACTTGGAACACTTGCTAAAACCGGGCATCATAAGCAAAGTAGACAAACCAAATACGTATCTTATCCTAGTAGGAATTGAAAGAACCTTGATCTTCCTTCACAATTCACATTAAAATGTAAGATTTGAAATATCAGAATACGTGAATTTCGTATATATGTACACTCTTTAACATGGTCCTTAACGATGCGCTTGAAAACCATGGCTTGATCGCAGAATGCTCGTTGCATGAAGCTGAGGAGGCTGCTAACAAAGATGTGGGATGAAGACGTGAAACAAGGTTACCCACGCTGAAGAAACAAGAGACGACGGGATCAGACCTTCATTCTCAGTCCGGCACATGCGCACTGCACTGCACGCAACGGCGGGCACTCGGCGCAAACCGAGTTACGTTTGCGTGCAGTCTGAACTCGGGAGATTGTCTGGCCAATAATCGTGTTACACACTAAACCATTGCCGAGGAGCTTTTATATATATGAAACAGAGCAATTATCGGAAGTCTGTTCTGTTAGTAATGGATTTTAACAAGGTTTGCAAAAGATTGAACGGTCACTTTGTTGGAAGTACAATTTGTGGAAAATGCCCAATTGAGTTTCAGAGTGCATCGTGCAAAATAGGAACTTACGTTATTTATTTTATTATACCCAAACAATGAAAATTGATTGTCTGGCTATCAAAAAACAACCCGATATTTTATAATGATCGTTATTGGTTTGAGTTTGACGGTTATAGGAAATAAAGTTATTTTCTCGCAAACTTTTCTGCTCAAAAGAAAATCTCATAGAAAACCCATTATATTCCCTCGATATTCCAGCGCAAGATGCATCACGCTATAGAATGCATAGCCTTCTCGACGATGTCCTGGATTTCATCTTGATGGATGGGACTCTATCAGTGTACCGGGGTTGGGGGGGGGGGGGGACAGGGGTGCCGTGGTGATAGGTGCTAATGTCACGTGTCGATCACCCCCTCCCCCCCATGTCCCATCAGCTCCTGGGCGCGAATGCATCGCACGTCGACACGGGGGCCCGACGTCGACTTTGGATTATTGATACAGTTCGATCACTCGATATACACACGCGCTGCTACACGCGTCGCGACGCCAAAGACAGATCAATGACGTATTGCGACAGGCGATAAAGAATACACGACCGCCGAATACTGCATTACCTATAAGCTGCAATAGTGATATTGGAGATGGGAAATGATTCGAATCAAAGAACAAGGATTTTATGTGTTTTTATTTGTTTTATGTCCTGAGTTGCGTTGGTTTAAAAAAAAATCTGGGTATACGTTTAGGAATCCAATATCGTCAAGGATTAGACAGCCTTTTTAGCACCGCATTTCCACCACACCATTAGCGTCTTCCAGCTCGCCATTCACTTTTTACCGGCTTTTGACGACGGTTAATGCCGCTCGCAGCGCGCGTAAACTTGCTAAATAGCGCAGCCATTTGAATTCCATCCATTTTTACTCGAATCGGCAATGCCCTCGTTGACTGCGCTTTATATATACTCTTCCAAATGTGAAATGACCGAGTCAAGAAACCAACTATCAAAGATCATTGAACGGCGCTGAAGGCACAATATCAATCAGCCGCATTCGACAAGAGATATTCGCGAAACCATCACCATAAACTCGCAGCGCAAATCCTCCAACGCGTAACCCAGATCCTCTCCTGCTTGGCAAGCGGCTCCCCTCGCCTCAGTCCCCCTCTTGAAGTCTTAGCTAAGTAAAGTCACAGCCGAGTAGCACTAATCTGCGAGTGAGTCATAAAAGACGAGTGATAAAACTAAGTGTTTGCTTTCTCGACCATGGCTCAGGTGTCGCTGTGCGAGGAGTACAGCATCCCTGTGGACTTTGTCAACAAGCCGCGACCGCTCAGCTTCGGCGCGAACCTCGTCAACTGGACGACGCCGAGTCCGAGCGGGGAATCGGTGAGTAAAATGGAGGCGTCGTGCCACCTTGAGGGGTGAGTGGAGGCGTCATGCCACCTTGAGGGGTGAGTGGAGGCATCGTGCCACCTTGAGGGGTGAGTGGAGGCATCGTGCCACCTTGAGGGGTGAGTGGAGGCGTCGTGCCACCTTGAGGGGTGAGTGGAGGCGTCGTGCCACCTTGAGGGGTGAGTGGAGGCGACGTGCCACCTTGAGGGGTGAGTGGAGGCGTCGTGCCACCTTGAGGGGTGAGTGGAGGTGACGTGCCACCTTGAGGGGTGAGTGGAGGCGTCGTGCCACCTTGAGGGGTGAGTGGAGGCGTCGTGCCACCTTGAGGGGTGAGTGGAGGCGTCGTGCCACCTTGAGGGGTGAGTGGAGGCGTCGTGCCACCTTGAGGGGTGAGTGGAGGCGTCGTGCCACCTTGAGGGGTGAGTGGAGGCGACGTGCCACCTTGAGGGGTGAGTGGAGGCGTCGTGCCACCTTGAGGGGTGAGTGGAGGCGTCGTGCCACCTTGAGGGGTGAGTGGAGGCGTCGTGCCACCTTGAGGGGTGAGTGGAGGCGTCGTGCCACCTTGAGGGGTGAGTGGAGGCGACGTGCCACCTTGAGGGGTGAGTGGAGGCGTCGTGCCACCTTGAGGGGTGAGTGGAGGCGACGTGCCACCTTGAGGGGTGAGTGGAGGCGTCGTGCCACCTTGAGGGGTGAGTGGAGGCGTCGTGCCACCTTGAGGGGTGAGTGGAGGCGTCGTGCCACCTTGAGGGGTGAGTGGAGGCGTCGTGCCACCTTGAGGGGTGAGTGGAGGCGTCGTGCCACCTTGAGGGGTGAGTGGAGGCGTCGTGCCACCTTGAGGGGTGAGTGGAGGCGTCGTGCCACCTTGAGGGGTGAGTGGAGGCGTCGTGCCACCTTGAGGGGTGAGTGGAGGCGTCGTGCCACCTTGAGGGGTGAGTGGAGGCGTCGTGCCACCTTGAGGGGTGAGTGGAGGCGTCGTGCCACCTTGAGGGGTGAGTGGAGGCGTCGTGCCACCTTGAGGGGTGAGTGGAGGCGTCGTGCCACCATGAGGGGTGAGTGAAGGCGTCGTGCCACCTTGAGGGGTGAGTGGAGGCGTCGTGCCACCTTGAGGGGTGAGTGGAGGCGTCGTGCCACCTTAAGGGGTGAGTGGAGGCGTCGTGCCACCTTGAGGGGTGAGTGGAGGCGACGTGCCACCTTGAGGGGTGAGTGGAGGCGTCGTGCCACCTTGAGGGGTGAGTGGAGGCGACGTGCCACCTTGAGGGGTGAGTGGAGGCGACGTGCCACCTTGAGGGGTGAGTGGAGGCGTCGTGCCACCTTGAGGGGTGAGTGGAGGCGTCGTGCCACCTTGAGGGGTGAGTGGAGGCGTCGTGCCACCTTGAGGGGTGAGTGGAGGCATCGTGCCACCTTGAGGGGTGAGTGGAGGCGTCGTGCCACCTTGAGGGGTGAGTGGAGGCGTCGTGCCACCTTGAGGGGTGAGTGGAGGCGTCGTGCCACCTTGAGGGGTGAGTGGAGGCGTCGTGCCACCTTGAGGGGTGAGTGGAGGCGTCGTGCCGCCTTGCTGGGGTGCGTGTTGCTGGGAGGTATGGGAAGGAAAGTCTGTTGGACAGGAGGATAAACTTTTTTGACTGCTGGAGTTGCTGTCAAGCTGCCATGGTGAATAGAAATAGACTCAAATTGCGTGAACTCGGTGGCTGTGCGTTTTGTGAATCGATAGTGCTCAGCGGTGGAAGAGTCAAATTCAATCAATGTTAGGCTTATGAACTGACATTTCAAGAAGAGGTTTTACTAGATGCAAAAGAAGTTATCTATGTTTAAACTTCTTATTTCATGCATTCGATCAGTTATCTAGTAGAAATAATGGTCAACCGAGGTTGTGTTTAAGGACAATTTACCTCTTAGAATTTACTTTCATCATCGATTAGGAAGATCTAGTAATGGACTTTGGGCAGTAAAAAAAACCTCCTGTGGGCCAATTCACGTACCCCCTTTGTCCGGGTATAACTTCACACCACCAAAGCATCAAAAACCATTTAGAAAAGCACACCGTTATGTTGACATCACCCAATAGGATTAAAAGATTACTTGTAACCGATTAAATGAGTTGACATGAGAAGATAATTTACATAAAACTAGCAGAAGAAAATATAAACACTGCCATAGTTATACCCGCCTCAGGGTGGGCAAAGGGGGGGGGGGGCTAGGTATTGGACGAGTTTTATTTTATCTGCCAAATTTGAATCATTTGAAACTTCTTCATAATCGTTTTTGCTTGGTTTAATGCACTATTTCATTTATCTGTTTGAGTGCAATCAGCAAGTTTCCCTTCTAAGTTCAAACCATTTTGAGTTATTTCCATTACACTTAAACCTTGCACAATTCGCTAAACCTCGCTAGTCCTCACTAGTCCTGCCTTATGGCAGATTAACATGGGACTAAAGAAGGCTTTGCAAGTTATACCCGGGCTAAGGGGGTACAGGAAAATGTACGTGAATTGGCCCCCGGGGCCCCCACTAACGTACATTTGGTAATGACGAAAATGTGGAAATAAGAATTCAGTTTCATTTTTACAGCCCCCCCCCCCCCCCCCTCGGTCGACGAAAGAGTGGCGTATACCCACCTTTATATCCAGCACAACACCACTGTATGTGAGCAATATTACCTGTCGCTGACGGTTTCATGACCATGGTATTTTGGTCATAGTTGTGAAGAGTTTAAGAAAATGTAAACTGAGCTCATTTGAAATTTCTTCTCGGCTTTTTGAACGCTCGACGCTGAAAGATACAGCCCATTCTTTCGAGAAATAAAATATCGACATTTCCTTTCAAAAACACCCCTCATGGTTTCGCATCCCTTCGACAAAATTCCAATCAAATAAACTCGTTTCTTTCCAGCAAAGGTTTTTCCTCGGAAAACAATATCTCATGTAAGCAAGCAACCGTTGTGCTTCTTTCGGACTTCAAGCTCGCGGAACATTATCCGGGAGGATCATTCAGAGGCACGGTTCAGATTCATACACAGACACAGCTCTGCTTGTTGATTGATCCTGATTAATCCTGACCACTGACACATCATTTCGTCCTGATCTTCAGCTCCTGCTAAACTGACACGTCCCGCCGCAGTATAAAAATCTGTATCATACCATTCAGAAAATTCCCTATAGCATATTATACTCTAGAAATCAAATAGATTTATAGACTTTATTTTGGCTGCCAACATCCCACTGAAGCAACATTACTTTTAGCCTCAGGAAATTTCAAATACAATTTATATAGAGCGCTGTATAATATTGAAAAAATGGAATCAGCTGAAAGTAGAATAATGCACATCAACATTTTTTTCTTATATGTGAATTTGGACCTTCTAAAACAACAACCCAGTTCCCGAAGATGGCATCTGATATAAAAGCAATGTAAGAAAGTGTTAGCTAAAACGTGTATCGAACGGCTGAAAGTACGTCAGACAATAATAAGGACGCGATTGCAGAATGCATGCGTGACCCGACAGAGAGCGCAAACACCACTCGTGTGCAAACTGAGTTAAATCCCAGGAATAAGACGCTCTTTCCCATCCCCAGTCCCATGCGACAGTGGCGACACGTAGACGGGTGTCACCCACCGCCTCCCTTCGCCTCCCTTCGCCTGCTGACGGCCACCGTTCCAATCTGCAGGTGGAGATCGTCGCGGCGTACTGCGACCCTCGGGACTCGAAGGCGTACCTCGAACCGGGCGAGGAGGCGAGCGGCAAACTCTACACCAGTCCGGATCGTGACTACTCGCAGCCGTACACAGGTACTAGTGCTTTACGTCCTCTGGAGTGGAAAGCTCTTGGAAAAGTTCTTAGCTCCGCATGCATCAATGCCAAGGTAATCTTGCAGTCTTAATTAAGCTGGGTATTCAGCTATAGCAATGTCTGTGACACGATGTCATGCAAATTGGCTCTGCCACCAATCAGAGACTCCATGACAGAGTCGCGAACATGACGTCATGCACATCCAGAGTCTCTGATTGGTGGCAGAGCCTATGTTCATGACATCGTGTCACTGACATGGCCAGCTGTATACCCAGCTTAATGCGGAGCCAAAAGTGCCATAGAAATATAGGAGAAAATCATGTGTCCCCTCACTTTCAAAACTTATTTTTTCCCCTATGCTACATTAATACGAGGAAAAGAAAAATCTTTTAATCATTGATGTCCCTTTCACGCAGCTGGTGATGAAAATCAGATAATTTTTAAGTAGAAAAATTATCCATTCAAGATAGATCGGTTTCCCCCACGGGTTGGCTTGTGTTTGGTGACAAGATTTCGGCGCTGTGACTGCGAGAAGGATTGCCCGTCGGCGATTAGCATAGAGACGAGAACACGACGCCGACGCCGACGCCGACGCCGACGCCTTCTCAGACGCAGGCCGAAGGGCGTCGCGGCGCGAACGGCCGCATAGATGGATTAAAGTCGGCGGTGAAAATGATTTATACATAATCTTTCTTCCATCCATTATAAGCAATTCGGAATACCTATAGCGCGAAAGCATAGAGACGAAAGGAACCAGCCCCTGTGCAGTTGTATGCAAAAAAATGTGGAATTCATTTTCGGTTTACCAGTCTATGTAACTGTCGATATTAATGAAACTTGCGCTATAAATTCGTACTACTTTATCGGCTGTTTAGTAAATTACGCATAATGTGCCGACTGAAACTTGATTAAAATACAATCATCATTAAAATGTTTCAACGAGAAACAGTTTGAAAACGACAACACCGTGCAGCGCGCGTTTTGATTGGCCAGGACCGCGGCACTTGTAACTCACAACAACGCTAACTCATTTATACAAGCCAAGCGCACAGGTTTTCCCGCGTCACAAGCAACCATTGGTCGTTGTACTCTGTACCCCTGCGTTTTCCTGTAGCCTTTCAGTATCACAGCACCGTGTGTTGCGATCAACACTTGGCCACAAACTTGAAGTCAGCGAACGCAGGACGGAGCAAACATGGCCGTCGCCGACGAGAGTCAATGCTCCCCGCTGCTCGCTCCCGCTGGGCGAACGCCTGAAACGCATCCCCTTTGACTCGCGGCAACTTTGCAGCTCAGATCGTGAACTTGAAGAGGAAACTCGAACAGCTATTATTGTTAAGGAAATCGTTCGAGTGGAAATCATGGATTAACTCGCACGCAGATATTGCGATGCGAGACATGATGTTACGGTAACAAGTTGTAATTATGCGTTTAGCGGTTTGTGAACGCGTAGGTATATTACGGCTGTGGGGGGAGGGGGGATTAGGAAATGGTTTTAAGACGTTGATTGTGTCAACAGACCTCAGGGGTTAATTAGAATTGGGTACGTAGAGTCTCGCAGAATTTTCTGTGATATTTTGAGAGCGCGTTTTTGCCCGAATTGGCGTTCGGTCTTCGCATGACTCAACGAAAGTATATTGCCCTCCGCGTAAAAAACACTTTCAATTACTTGCCATTAAAACACAAGCGCTTACTATATGGCCGGCTATTTAACGCCGGCTCCTCGTTAACGTGTGATAACTTTTTTTATCTCGCACAAATAAATTACCTTTTGTGATCGTGTACATTTCTGGCGCGTACACACTTTTCGGCTCTGCATTCATGGCTGGTTTTTCGTGGCCTGCCCACTGCAGCCTCGACCCCGACCATCCAGGGGACAAAACCCGACCGTGAGGCGTTTAGATCGCACAGAATGCAGCGCCGGGGTTGACACGGACGAGAGGACGAGATTCATATAAACAGGCGCGCGGGGGAAGCTGTAATTAAACATGGTGACCGCGGTGTAAGCTAGCGCCTAGTCGGGAGATGTCGGAGAGGAATTTCTGCGCGGGAAACAGCAATTAAAATTACTTGCGTTTAAAACGAGAAAAATAATTTAGAATCGTTGATTTAAACGAGGGTTTGCCCGCTGATTAATGCTCAGTTGTTATTCAAGGGTGGTTTCATAATTTGGTTTGACAACGTCTTGATTTAAATATACGGTGGAAGTGCCGGTCTCAAGTAATAACGATGTAATTACAAAAAAAAATTATTAGCGGATACAAAATTTAAGAAGAATTTTTTTTCGTTTTCCTTACATTATTGAGTTGTGATTCCTTCGTTTAATTAATTCTGAAATTACTTTTTTTCAATCTCGACCATGTCACACCGGTTTGGATATCAACTCGTGAGACGGTACAGGGGAAAGTTTGCGTATTTCAGCACCATTGGTTTGCACTCGCCTCTGCAGGGCGTATAATAAAGTTCTGATAACTTGAGAGCGACGTCCCTCTTCAAACAATGGGTGCACGCGATTTTAAAACTCCACCCCCATTATTAAACCTCCCCCTCGTCCCTGCCCCCGTTTTGAGAGCAAGTGAAAGGGCTAACTTGGGACGAGCGAGTTTCTTCGAGTGTGCAGTGTAGGGGATGTTTGTGTTTTGATTGTAAGTTGAACGCTATGGGGAATGGAAAGTCAATTGATATCATAGACACGATAGTTAGGTAGCGGTATTGTAAAGAGAATTGGAATGTGATGAAGTGTAAATGTCAGGTACTTTCATCATCATTCTTATTAATTAATAAATTGAAATAAATGAACTTAGACTGCAAAAGAAACAGTGATAATTTCTTCGTATAAAGTACCTACACGATATCATTAATTCAAATTAGCCATCACTTTATCGGTTAGTTTATCGGATCACACTGCGAAGTGCGTTATCACCAGACAGCTGTGACTCAAGCGTCGGGCAAACCCAGTTTCACTAACGAGTTTCCAGCCATCAAAACGCCTCCGTTCGTTAACTGTCGCGTTCACCATCCGCGAGATAGAGCGAGCGAAAGAAAGGAAAACATCGGAGCAACGATCACTCACTGTCAATCTCGGAATGTATTTTCATCTGTGATTCCGAGTTTCCCCCTGGGCACGAAACTTTCCCGAGCTTGCCTCTGATAATAAGGCTAGGTTCATTCCCAGCTTGATCAACCCCTTTGTTAGAACCATTCTAAGCGCTCGTCGAGGCCACGGTCGCTTGCGCCTGGAGATGGAATCAAACCAAATGCGCTCCAGATTTGTTTGAAAGTAAATACCTAAGGCCACAAGAAAAGGGTAACGACCCATAAATGCCATCTAAATCTGGATCTATAACATTGAGATGGCGCTGGTGTTATTTGCTTTCATCAGGTTTTCCTTGTGATGCTTTGAGGTATATTTTCGGCGCCTCACTTTCACCCTTAACGGTGATCTTATTTGCTATTATACCTACTCTATGCGTTTAAACTCGGTAAAGTTCAAAAAACAGTTTTCTCCCATTGTCGGCCGATAAATGGGAATAGTACTACGAGCCGGTGAATGGAAGTGCGTCCACGGAACCCCGCCAGTAATGCGTTATCCCGCCCATTAAGATGCCCATAAGAAGATAACTATTAAATCTTAACAAAACAGCTTAACCCCTAGGCGCGCCGTCAGAGGCACTTTCTCTTACATTCAAACTACCCGCGTTCAAATGGCGTATAAAACTTATTTAATGTTGTTCTTTTTGCCCCCTCGCGTGGGGTGCTCGTTGTGTAACAATTTATCGCCGCTGTAAACGCTCGAATCGACGCCGGTGTCTGTCGCTCCGTCGACGCTTTCAACGGGCACGTCGTCGAGGCTGGGGGACGCCGTCGACGCCATCGACGCCATCGACGCCATCGACGTCAACGCCATCGACGCCATCGAGGCCACGCGTCAAGGCGCCTGTCAGTCCGTCACTTTGTCAGCGATCACGCTCGCACGCACCCGTCAGCTCGGCCGAACTCACATCACACTCCCCCCCCCCCTCCCACCCCTAGCCCGTCACTGCACGGCGAGCGCTTTTGCATGCAAACAAAAGTTTCCGCACCGCTGCAAAACTCTCACTGGCGCTGGCGACAGGGCGGCAAACGAAACGCAAAACGCGCACAGTCGCCGTTGTGAGCTCATGCAAGCGTCGCACGTTTTCAGTTTATAAATGTACGTTCGGTGTATATCTACTTGCGTTCATGGTATGCGTGCCCTTTTCGTAGTTGGTGGACTCCTAACTAACTATAAATCGCGTCTTCCGCAGACAACTCGTGGGAGCCGCGCTCGTCCGACGACAGCGAGGATGGCGTCTACGAGGACGTCGGTCTGCCGCTCGACTCGCCGCTGGACGCCGTCAACCAGTGTGTCACTGTGATCCGCGTCAACGAGTCGGCCGACGAGTACGAGGAGGAGCTCGGCCAGACCTTTGCCGGCGACGAGCCCGTCAAGGCGCCCGCGCGCCGCAACCCGAGCCCCTACTACTACGGCGACCTCTTCCGCGCCGAAATCGGCCTCGACAAGGAGACCAGTCTCGGCAGCTTCCACTTGTTCGCCGGCGGCGGCGAGGAGACCGACAGCGTCAGGCACGCCACGCGACTGCTCGGCGAGTTGAAGGTCGTTCCCAGTTCGCCCAAGGTCACCGGCTACCGGAAGAGCGCCAGCGTCGACGCGGAAGTGACGCGGCCGAAACAAGCGACGCGCGTCTACGTGCACGGCCAAGGCTACCGCAAGAGCGCCAGTCTCGACTCGCCGGCGCCTGAGCAGCCAATCAGCGTCGTCGTGCGCCAGCGATCGCCGACACATGACGCGCCACTAGCGCCCCCGGCGGACGATGCCGGCGGCGAGCGGTGCGACTCGCTGCTGGCCGCGTGCCTCGTCGAGTGGGACTCGCTCATGCCGCCACTGAGACCCTCGGCGTGCGCCTGCGTGGGGAACCGCGACGACGTCGACGACGACGACGACGACGACGACGACGACGACGACATGTCGGGACGGCGACGCCATTTGTACGAGACGGCGTTTGACTGCAAGGTGAGTCGCTCGGACGACGACCTGGACGACGACGACAAGGTGACGAACCATCCGGCGCTGCGCGGCCCCGAGGGTCGCGTGCCGCGCGTGGGGTCTGCGCAGGAGATCGGCGCGGCCGTGACCAAGGAGCGGCGACTCATCACGCTGGTGCGCGGCAAACTAGTCAAGGAGCGGCCCAAGACGAGTCCGCTCAAGCCGAATACGGAGTCGGCGACGTCCGTCGTGTCGCGCGGTCTCGACGGCCTGCACCTGGACGCCGTCGAGCGCACAACGCCGCCGATGATGGCGTCGCCGCTGCGCGGGTTCACGGCGTCGCCGCCGTCGACGGCGCCGCTGCCGACCAAGTTCCACGGCAAGGACGAGGCGGGCATAAACAGCATCAGGAGCGCGCCCAACCTGCCCATGTCCAGTCCGGGTCATCCGCGACTCAAGGACCTGCGACTGCCCGTCAAGTCGCTGAGGACACGCGAAGAGTCCAAGCAGGACATCCTCGAGTTCAAAGGGCGGCCGAGGAGCTTCGTCTCGGTCGACGGCGACCACGAAGACGACGCCATGAAGAGGAGGCCTCGGAGCACGTTCCAGGAGAGCGACTTGCTCGTCCCGGAGCGATCGGGTCTCGCGACAGACGACACCAAGGTGTTGGAAATCAAGGGGAGGCCGACCATAGATTTCAGTAGATCGAAAATGTTAGGCCAAGAGACTGATAATATCCTCGAGATCAAGGGAAGGCCGCGCAAGGTCGGCGTGCGGTTGAACTTCTCGAGCACCGAGAGCATGGCGACGAGCAGCAGTGGCGGCAGTTTGGAGAGCATCCGCAGCAGCACCAGCGAGGGCAACCGCAGCACATCGTCGTCCGAGAGTCAACACAGCACGTCACTAAGCTCGCACAGCTCCGACTCGCTCGGCAGCATCGGCAGCACCACGATCAACCTGATCCGCCACTTCCACCACCAGGGCAAGGGTGGCGGCCTCGCCGGCAAGTCGGGCGGCGCGCGCATGTCCGCCCATCACAGCAACAAGCTGCACATCCTGTCGCCCATCTCAGACAAGTCTTCCATCGAGCCCGCCTCGGAGACGTCCGACAACAACCGCAACAACAACTCGCAGAAGGGTTCGCCCGAGGAGGTCGAGATCGTGCCGTCGCCGACGACGAAGCCCCCCGAGCCGGCGTGGATCGAGACGGCGCTGAAGGTCAAGCGCCGCACGCCGCAGAACAAGAATCTGCTCAGTCTCACCGTCCTGCAGTCGTCGAGTTCGGGCGAGGCCGAGGTTCAGGGCTCCGACAGCGGCATCTCCATCGAGTCGCGCAGCACGACCAAGACCAAGGGCTACTCGGGCTCGGGCTTCTCCTTCCTGAAACTCGGCGCCGCGACCGCGCACGCGCCCAGCATCGTCCAGAGCGACTTGCCCTCCGACTTCACCGATCTGCCGTTCGACATGCCGAAGCTGCGTCGGCGACGCCTGCTGCAGCCTGACACGTGCACGTCGGGCAGCGCGACCTCCGTCGAGGTGCCGTTCGACGCGCCCAAACTGCGGCGACACGCCAAGGCGGAGGCGTCGTCGCAGTGCACCTCGGGCAGTGCCACGTCCATCGACCTGCAAGACTTGCCGTTCGACATGCCCAAGCTGAGACGGCGGCTTCGGTGCGGCGTGCAGCAGATGACACCGTCCTTTGGCGCCGACCTCAGTCATCCTGCCGGTGAGTGACCCCAGGGCCCAGCGACGATGAATTTCGACCGGTTTGTCCATTCAGTATTTCATAAACCAAAATACCGAATGTTCGGTGGTGATTCGAGAGCTGACTTAACGAAAATGAGCACACTTGGATAAAGAATCTGGTAACCGATGCCCAATTACGACCATGTTAGCGATAACTGAAAACTCGTCTCCATGGTCGGACCCTATAACTTATATGAGATGCATCGCACGGGTCTCTAAGACCATGCACTGAGTAACCATCTTGTATCACAAACGTCTTTACTGATAACCAGGTACGGTTATTCGTTATTTCTGTGGTTATATCAGCCAATATGCCTGGTATATTATGCAAGCCACAGGAAGCGATTGGTACTGACATTCCTGCACTGCAGTCGTTGAGTGTGACTGTACACTTTTTCCAACTTCCACGTATTGTACATTGTGATGATACTTGATATGATGTCCACACGGATATTCGTAAAGACACGGCACTTTTGTTCAGTATACGTTTTCATATTCACATCATTTTCCATGCGCTTTTCATACATCCGGCGAGCCTTTCGCATCTCTCACAATTCGTACTCCATTATTTCCCCGCTGTCGGCGAATAATGGTTCGCGTTGATTACAGGCGGCGCAGGGAGGGCGTTGCAAAAGACTCGCGAAACGTCAGAGGGTGCATGCCATTTGAATGGCTCTGCTCCCTCAAGCGATCAGTCGGTATAAAATCCATACGATCGGGGAAAGAAATGTTCTCGTGTTTGACTTGCCAGCTTCTCATGCCTACCACCAGTCTTTCTGCACATGGACGGTTCTTTGCCTTGCGTGTGTGTAGGTAATACGTGATCCTTAGAAATGCAGCCCAAGTTCTAGTCTCATGCCAATATTCCTCCTTCTCTCTTTCTTCTTCTTCCTCCTCCTCTCTCTTTCGCACGACAGACAGACACTCTCCAGTATGTACGTCCGGGGAAGTGCTCTTTCATTCCTCTTTCATATGACAGATGAGAAATCCAGGATGAAACGAAAAGAGACGTGACTGGAAAAAGAAATGAGCTACAAAATATTACTGCTTTGTCGGATTCGGAGGGCCATTCTAAGCCTGCACATAAAGAACCGATGACGTATGAGCTACTTTTCACTGACCAGTGTAACTCTGGCTGAAATAAGCAAATGTGTGTGTTGCTTCCACTATAACTTGTACGCCGGCGCCCCTAGAACTTAAATGTAATTGCAGTCTCTTCGCGCGAAGGTATTGTGTTTCCCAACTGACCTCTGGTCAAAGTTTCCTGCCCGCGTAAGTAATTGTAGAAGCACGAGTTTCCCGTTTCTGAACTAATAACATATGTCAGTGGACATCCGTTCCCTGGGGAAACGGGAGAAACTCGTACGTAACACGTAACGTCCAGTTTGCAGCTTGTTATAACGCCATCCTGAAAACGGGGGGGGGGGGGGGGGGGGAGGGGGGCCGTGGTGGAACCCAGACCGCAGCTGCTGTGTGGATAAATTCACTGGCTCCAATCGAACAGTGTAGCGACACGTTGTAGTTTTCACTCTGACAAAAGTCTCGATTTATTGTATATATACGAGTAACAATCAATTCTCGATAAGTCTTCTCCCTTTTCTTGTGGCTGCAGAAATCTATTTTTCAGTTAATGGGTCCAGCACGTTTCTCAGCTATGGGACTTGATTTTGAGACGCAATTAAAATACCGCGAAGCCGAAATTTGTCGACACATGTTATATACTATGATTCTGGGTATATTTTTGTGATGAAATAATGCATACAATATTCATCCCATACCTAAATTGTATATAGTGTGTACATAAATTAACCACTGCATATAAAAACCATCAGTTGCTTTTCCATTAAACTTTAATCAAGATCCAGAGCGATTTCGTTGTATATATTCATATGCGTGCGCAGACAACTTTTCATTTCAACATAATGGCAATTTTTCTTCCACTCGTGAGCTTGAAAGAAAATTCTTTTCATATTTAGCTATAAGAAAAAGCACACTCTCCCCAAACGATTGAACAGTGCAGCCAGCTTCGAGCACTTTGCAAAATCCGCGACGAATGACTCATTTTTAATGGCTTTTCAAAAAGGTATTAGAACTGGCAGTCAGAGAGCGAACGTTGATTCACAGAAGCTTAGCCTATTTTCCGCTCGAAAGAAATGCTCATGAGCCCTGCTGGGTCCTGCTAATCCTGGCGCAGGACTGCAGGAGCTACTTGAGCGGCGTTGTGTCAGGATTGTCTTTCAGGGCCCGCGCTCTCGCCCCATTGGGACCACAGCATCGCATCGCGTGAATGGCGGCAGCATTTTGTCAGCTGAGTTGAAAGCATTGCCGAGGGAGCGGAGAAGAGTGCACCTCTTTTTAGTCTTTCATATCAGATTAAAGCATTATGAGAAGGCGGAATTAATAACTGTAAACGTATTGCCAGCCAATTAAATGCGAGGCTTTGATGTTGAAGGGGCGAGCGTCGCTGTCTTGAGATATGGATTAAGTGCGGCCGCCTACGTCATAACCAAATTTATTCGACTAAATTGGGTCTTAATTAGAGAAGATCGTTTTAGTCATTCTTAAGTTGGGCATCGATTTCATTCGCACTGGTTGCTCCTTTCGGATCATGGAATTCCAATAGAAAATATAAGGCGCTTTTTTATGTAACGGACCACTAAATGCTCGTGTTTTTTTCCTATTCGTAGGTATTTCAATTCGTCCAAGCCTTACTCTGAACCTGGACCAAGGTAGTAAGGCGCCCCCGAAACAGCTGTTCGGACTCAGCCTGAACATCGCCGCCCCCGCGACAGGCGACGACGCCGTCGACACCAGTCTGCCCCTGGACAGGCAAGGGTAAGCAAATTCGCGGAATACCGACAAACACTTTTCCAATTTATTTCCTATATATAATAAAGAAACTTTCGACTGGCGAGTGGTTGATCTAAACGGGTCGGGGACTGCGCTGCCTCTTGTCTACAGATGGTACCATGGTACCATAACGCGCGGCGAGGCCGAAAACGTCTTGCGATTGCTGAAGGAGGGCAGCTACTTGGTGCGCAACAGCGAGTCCACGCGTCAAGATTACTCCCTGTCACTCAAGTACGTTCCAGCCAATCGCATTCCATCTTCATTCCAGGCCCGGGTCAAGCCCGTCCGTCAGCCGTTTCCCTCTCCCGTTCTCGTTCCTGTTCCCGTTCCCGTTCTCGTGGCACACTTTGGATGGAACCACTTCCAGGGATTGTTTCCATTTTCTGTCATAGCCACTGAAGTCATTTATTTCTCTCAATCTATTTATGGAAGGTTAGGATGGGATGGGAAAGTATTAATATTGATCACGTCTTTCTATAGAGCATTCCTCTACACAAAAGAATTATTTTCTCTATTAACTGATTAGCAATATCCACTGCCTATACAACCCAAGGGATAATTTCTAAATGTAAAATAAACTGAAACGCACACACATATTTTATTTCCACACTCGAGTCAAATCGATATTTGATATTTCGAGCCAAATCGATATTCGAACATAACTTCGAACATATCCGAAGTTTTTATCTGAGCAGTGAGCACACACTCAGGGCTTTCTGTGTGGAATCGCCTCCGATTGCCCTCTTGGCTCAAATGTTGCTAGAAGGTTCTGGTGAAGAGAAGTTTCGTAAAGATTTAATCAGTGCTCCAGCTTCCAAAAACACTTTTGTCCTGCATGTAAAACTAAACTTCCCACATTTCATAATCAACCACAGTTGCTGAGGTGAAAATTTGAAATCCTACCGCGAAGATTACGTGGCAATTTTGCCCAATACTTTATGATTTCTCGGTCCTTTTTTCCAATAGCATAGGTATATAGCACACAGATACTTGACAAAGAAAATAAGTCAACCTCCATTTCAGATTTCAATGCTCAGATATCTTTCACACTCCATATCATAATATGAATAACAATTACATATATCCATACATTTCCATAAAACATTTGTGAGGATTGAGAACCAAATGAAGAATATTTTTTAAGAATGCATCCTGTTTGCTATTCTTCTTTTCTTTGAAACGAATTCAGTAAGTTCAGTTGACATTTTATTTTACTCCACTTCAATTCTGTCTCACATTCCGAACCCTCACTGCCGATATGATTCTCAAGGTATGCAGACTGTTCCTTGGGTTTTCCGTGGGCTTTTCCGTGGGTTTCCTCAAGTTTTCCTTTCGAGGACAGAGTTGCTATTATTGAATGCTATACTTAAAGTAATTTTCCTATAAATTTTGCAACTCTGCTTTACCTATCTATCTATCTATCTATATATATATATATTACCAATTTTACCAAATTTTACCCCAATTTGACCAAACAATTTGGTCGAATCGTTGGGAAAATGAATAATAAAACACCACAGTTTATCCAAAAGTCTTTAAAAAAATATATATAAAAAAAAAAATAATAAAAAAAAATATATATATATATATATATATATATATATATATATATATTTGGATTGAACTGTGTTATAGATATATTTTCTTTCCCAACGTTTCGACCAAAAATTTTCAAGGGTCAAGCAATACGAACTAAAAAACAAAACAAGGTTCAAGAGATAATCACAACAAATAAACCAAAGTTACAAAATGACATTTCAAAAGAAAAAATTTAGCCAGGAGGCCAAGGTCGATTGTCTTGACTTTGCAGTCTTGCCGATGTAGTCTTGCTTCTTGTCATAGGACCAGGGGTAGGAGTGGGTGGATGACGCATGGATTCTCTAGTGTTCGACGCGGATGCTGATTTTGGGGATGCGGCTGTAATTTTGTAGGGTAGAAGGGCTAGTTTCCAAACTTGTGGCAGTCGTTTGGCGTCATCCCGTTTGTTCATTGTGGCGGGGCGCTTGTCTATTTCTATAGATTCCCTTATTATGCGCGGGTAGAGTTTTTCTTCCTTCTTCACCGTCCGGGCGTTTGCGAAGTCTACCACAAAATTACCACAAAATTACCACAAAATTACAGCTAATTACAGTATTACAGTATTACAATTACAATTACAATTACAATTACAATTACAATTTACAATTACAAATTACAATTACAGTAATTTCACAAAAATACCACAAAATTACAGCCGCATCCCCAAAATCAGCATCCGCGTCGAACACTAGAGAATCCATGCGTCATCCACCCACCCCTACCCCTGGTCCTATGACAAGAAGCAAGACTACATCGGCAAGACTGCAAAGTCAAGACAATCGACCTTGACCACCTGGTTAAATTTTTTTTTTGAAATGTAATTTTGTAACTTTGGTTTATTTGTTGTGATTATCTCTTGTACCTTGTTTTGTTTTTTAGTTCGTATTGCTTGACCCTTGAAAATGGCCAGACAATTTGGTCGAAACATTGGGAAAGAAAATATATCTATAACACAGTTCAATCCAAAAAATAACGGTTATAAATGGTATCATATCTGTATCTGTAATCACTAGTAATACCAACCCTTACGCTTAACCTAGAGTTGAAAAGTAATGTAATACCGGCCATGAGCCCATGGAGGGCCTTTTTTGGTGCGTAATTTGGCCCAAATACCACCAATACGCTGCACCCTGCGTGCCAATAACCAAAACGATAATGATGTCCTTTCGTCCGCAGAAGTGCCAAAGGCTTCATGCACATGCGCATCCAAGCCCACCAGGAGACTGGGAAGTTCATCTTGGGCCAGTTCAGCAATCCGTTCGACAACATCCCGGACATGATTCGACACTACTCGGTCAACCGCCTCCCGATCCGCGGCGCCGAGCACATGTGTCTGCTGCATCCGGTCATCGAGCAGCTGCTCTAGAGGCATCAGAAGGGACGCCGCTAACAAATCTGCAACGACTTTAGCGTGGACAGAACGACACGAGTTGGCAATCTTGGCCGAGGCTGGCTGCTGGTGGCTGCTATTGGCTGGATCTCTCGTGGCATGGGCTCTATTGGGACTAACTGCTATTGGCTGGATCTCTCGTGGCATGAGCTCTATTGGGACTGGCAATTATATTGGCAGGATCTCTCGTGGCATGGGCTCAAGTGAGACAGGCTGTCATTGGCTGGATCTCTCGTGGCATGGGCTCTATTGGGACTGGCTGCCATTGGCTGGATCTCTCGTGTCATGGGCTCTATTGGGACTGGCTGCCATTGGCTGGATCTCTCGTGGCATGGGCTCTTGGGTTATGCTGGCTGGTATTGGCTGGATCTCTCGTGGCATGGGCTCTTGGGGGACTGGCTGCCATTGGCTGGATCTCTCGTGGCATGGGTTCTTGCGGGACTGATTGGGTGTCGCTTAATTACTTTTGGCCAATTGCAGCAAAGCGATGCTTGCCAGTTCAGAAGAAATAAAACACGTTGGCATTCGAAAATATGCATACATTTCCTAGGCCATTGTTCCTTCTGAGTCCGACAAACCATGTGCCCGTCATTTTATGCTGGGTCCTGGCTATGCGTAGGCATGGTTTCGCCGCAAAAATGCAAACCCGAGTCGTGTTTCCTATGCTTAAGTTATTGCAGATTTTTTTTTGTCAATGAAATGGAGCTGACACCCAGAAATTGCAGTGCATTATACCTACCTATGATGAGGGACAAATCCCTTGATATTGCATTTTAAATATCAAAGTCCATCTATATCATAATTATTGCGTGGTGTCAAAATAGAAATTTTATCAGATTTTGTCAGGTTTAAAAAGAATGAAACATAATTATTTTTCAGATACAAGACTATAATATGAGTGTCCACTACCCAGGGTTACCTTTTTCATCAGCATGGATAGGTTGTTGTATAATTTTTACAATCTTATCTACCTATAACTGATCTTAAAAAGAAAATCATGTGGACACTGGACAGTACCTAACATCTTTCCATGAGTATTCCTGCTACAATATACATCTCATTCAAAACCAATCGAAAACAATATCGTCGATTACATTTTGTTATTGCCACTGTTCTTTATTAGTAAGTACTAAAAAACTAAATACAGTGTTCAGTGGTTAAGATCTATGCATACCTATAGAGATTATTAATGTAATTTGAATTTGTTCGGTTAAGTTTGAAACATCAGATGTACTCGCTGCACCTTTTTTTAATGAATACAAATGCCAAATAGTTGATGTTGTTGCTGTTGCCCACATTTTGTTTCACGAAATATCTTGATTCTAGAGAAACTCGAAATCTAATTTCACAAGTAAATACTCAACAAGTGTTAGCTCTTGGTGCGCTATATTGTGAACTCAATGATAATGATTATTAATTTGTTGATTATTAATAATTTTTTGTGATAATATGAAGGTGTGCAATATTTACTGATATGTAAATGTAATTTGGTTGTTTTGTTTGGATCTCCGTTACAGATTGTCTGGTATTTTCCTTGCTATGTTCACTGTTAGCATTGAAGTAATCACATACAATAGTATGGTGTCTTTAATTAACTTAATTCATTATAATCATAAAATGACGACGAGGAATATTGGACGGAAATGTTTCATTTTGCTGTTTAATCAAAAAAATAGATGTTGGATCAAGAGTCACTTATTAGAGTCCACTGTTAATTTTTTCACTACCTACTAATTATTATTGTCAGAACGTAACTTTGTTACTTGCTAAATATCGATGTCGTCTAATACATATTCCAAGATAGTCTCAACAATTGAGGCTCATCAAATTCAACTATAATTATTTGAATATCGAATGTGATTGTAAGTTTTAAGCGAGAGTTAGTGTCTATAGTATTAAACATGTCTATAAACAGTGTTCTTATAACCTTCCCCAAAGTTGTGATACATTCCCCGTAGTTTCAAAGTAAATTCCGATTTAATTAATAGTTAGCTACGACGTTGACATTATTTTTTTGTATAAAAGTAAAAAATCATTGATAAGATGGTAGGTATAATATTACGGACAAGTATTGGTCAAAACTATAACGAGTGTGCATGGAACTACAACATTTTACCAGTGATTTTATTAATTACAGGAATTTGTAAATTTGTAGTTGAAGAAAATATAGGCAACTTCCCTTTATACAGGAATAAGTAGAAATAAAAACATGAATATGACATGGAATACTTATGTTTGTGCGAATTTTTTATAATGTACCTTGAAAATGAACGGATTATTAATATAATATTCTTCCTTCCCTTAATTGTTATGTTAAGTAAAAACTGTTCTGACTTCCAAGTCCCAAGTTCCAGAAAGAAGTTTTATTCCCGATTGAATCCACTTGAAACTTTCCCGCGCATGAACGGAAACGGAACTAGCGGGGCTCGATCCCGGACCCGCTGATAGGAGGAAGTTGACCTCAATCATTGATCATAGTACTGGCAGACTCTAGCCTATTTCTGTTTTCCAGTGGAAATTGTGGTTTTCTTGCGTCTGTGTCCATGTTTCACACAAGATGACTTGTGAGAATTGAAGAAGCTCTATAAAATGATTCTGAAAAATGAATATTAGGATAATTTGTCTGGGGTTTTCGTTCTTATTCAGTAGATTTACAGGTGAGGACATTGACTGAAACCCCAATTCCTCATTACCTACAGTACCTACCTATGTCTGGACTAGTATAGTCTTTTCTTTTTATAGCTAGGCACCTTTAACTGTGACGTATTAAAATTGTAGTAATATTATTTCTGGCCGATCACATGCAGGTAGTAGATCTACTGAATGTATCTGAGAACCCAGAATCAAATGTTGTTTTTTGATCTGTCACTTAGGAGTGACTGCACTGGGAGGCGAATGTACCGATCTTCATCATCGTACAATCGCACCAGGCCTACATTATGTACCAGGACCCGACTCTTGTACCCTGTGCGTCTGCGAAGATGGGAACCCGAAGTGGTGTAAAGCGGTCCTCTGCTCACCACCACAGGTAAGAACAAAGAGGTTTCGAGCAAAACAATGCAAAGCTACCTATTGTTATTGCTGAACATAATGATTTATTGGTTTATGGTATAATGGTATATTAATTAATTATTGGTTTTTCGTAGGATTGCAAGTCGTTCCGTGTGGGCAACTCGTGTTGCGATTTTATTTGCCTTGACGATACTTTGCCTAAACACGATGGCACTGGACCGGACGTTATTAATATAGACTTCGGACTGCGTTTAATAGTTAGTGCTGGTATAGCTATTCTATTACTTTCGCTGCTGTTCTTCTTTATTCATCAACTTAGGCAAAGAAAACTTCGAGGTATGTTTTTTTTGTCATAACTGTTAGTCTGATCCTATTTGTTTGCCCTACCATTTTCCCACTTCATGGGTATCTAATTAATGTTTCAGGGCGTCAAAGCCGGCAGCTGAGCGAAGATGAAAGAAGTATAGGCTACATCACTGGCAGCTTAGCGTACTTGCCCGACAACATGGGCTACTTGACAGGTGGCAACCAGGAACGCCACTTGGATTTCCCTTACGACGAGCCCTCCTCACACTATCCACTATGGAAACCGCCCGGCAACTACTTCCCGCGCGGCGAGGCTCCGCCGCCGTACGAAGAGGCGGTGGCAGCCGCGCGAGCCGAGGCCGCCTTGGCCGCAGCACTCGCGTCAAACGCCACTGTCCACGCCAGCGGTCCCGTCACGGGGCACCGCACAATCCCATTGAACCTCGCGACTTCCGGCACATTCCACATCGAACCGAGCCAGCCGGCGCCCGCCCGGCCGTCCCGTCACCGGGCAGACCACGCCGAAGAGTCCCGCCGCATCTCGCGCATCATGGCCGACATCCCGCCGCCGCTGCCCGAAGCGCTGGCAGCGATCCGATCCGACGCCTACTACGAAGACGTTCTCGTCGGTCTGCCCTCCTCTGACGTCGACTCGTTTGATCCGTGTTTGAACCGAGTGGTGTCACGTCGATCCATCAACATCTCGAACATCCCGCCGCCCGAAATCCCCTTGAATCCCTCGACGACGACGGCGCCGTCAGTGATTTCGTCGCCGCCCGCGTTCTCCAACGGTGAGAGCGCTTGCGCGGTCGATCCGGCGCTCAACGACTTGAACAGGCCGTCGCTGGCATGCTCATACCCGTGTTTGGCCGCAAGCGACGACAACGACGACTATCGATCCGAGTGCGAGAACTGCAAGAGCGCGCATGGCTCGAGCTACTACGTCGACGAGGAGGACGCAACTTCCCCGCAGGAGACGATGACGCTGCACAGACGCCCGCTGGACTACGACGCGGCGGCGGCGGCCGCGGAGCAGGCGTACTACCAGACTTCTTTGACGTTGCCCATCAATACAAGGCGGTTAAGGTTTGTGTAACGGCGAAGTTTTATTATTCTGGTGGTTGGTAATTCTATCTGGAGCCTTGCGTTAGGTAAGAATGCCGGATTTAATGCTTTTCATGCACTGGGCCATAATTGCACACTTCTTAAATTATCCGTTCTCACATGAGATTTATTCACGCCATGTAAATTGTAGCTCTATTAGCTTATTTATATCCTTCAGCAATCACAAAGCTACACCCATATGGTGAGTGCTCTTTTATAAAATAATTTAATTCTTTTGGCCAGTCACTTTTAGGAAATGTTATTATTTAGGAAATTTTTATGACCTGCTAAAAAAATCTAGGTGATGTGTGCATTTCCATGATTACTCATTTTTCTGTGCATGTATGTTCCAACTGGCCCATGCTTAAAAGTCCCTGTCTTGTAGTTTTGTTTAAAAATAAGTTGGTGTTAAAATTTTGTTCATTGAGCAACTGAGTGACTCTTTTTTACAACTTCCTTCAATTAACCTAGTTTTACTAGTAGATAAGCCATCTCTCCAACTTAGTTCTGGGTCACTACATTACCACGGTCTTCCTGAATGCCTCAGCAGATAACACCTACTTGCTCTTAGTGCTAACCACCCTGTAATTACACTACACAGGCCCAAATAATTGAGGAGTTTAGCGCTCAGAATGGGCACATTTTATCAACGGCACATCACTCGCCAAAGTTACGAGGTAGAATCTGATTTGCCGTCAGGTCATAAGCGCATCAAGCTCCTCACTCTTGAACCAAGTATTTTGGGGTTTTGGATGGCAATTTCAAAATAGTACAGGCTGTTCAAATATAGTACAGGTTTGGGATTACATTATTTAGGAAGCCTAATTTGGCAGGACCATTAAAGTAGGAAGCAGGGGCTAAAAACCAATAAGGGTTCCATTGTCTTGAAAAAAGACTATTTCACACTGAGTTTCAAATGCTAATGTTAATCCTTATGCTA
Organism: Nemoura dubitans; assembly: GCA_921293005.1. Classification (NCBI taxonomy): domain Eukaryota; kingdom Metazoa; phylum Arthropoda; class Insecta; order Plecoptera; family Nemouridae; genus Nemoura; species Nemoura dubitans. The sequence continues at coordinate 51,329,015 of OV121074.1, read as the reverse complement.
TTGCTATTGTTATAACGCGATAATTATATTAATCACACTGTCAAAGTCTGTCGAGCTATCACCTGTGAAGAAGTAAAGTAGTATATGTAACGAAACTTTGGGAATTCAGTGATACTTATTTAGCATTCAAACCCCTCTTTGAAATAGTTTTTTTTTCTTCTTTTGGAAATGTTGAGTATGATTGTACCTAACATCGTACTGTTCTCCTGCCTAGGCCGGTCCCGTTGCACGGCACCGCGTCTTCTCTGCACGGCGCCCGCGAGAACTGGTTCAGCAGCATGCCAGCGTCGTCGACTTCTTCCTCCGAGGAGGAATAGGCCTCGCTTCGTCGATTAGCTCGCCTCGGAACACGATCCACTAGCAATAGCAAGCGACCGCCAAGCCGCTACCAATTTGTGTCACACCACTCCGCAGCAGGATCAATCTCATTTCATCGATGTGGTAGTTACCGTGATTTCATTTAGGGCGTCGACGACTGATGATAGAGTGAAGGAGAGAGAGAGAGCGAGCGCTCAGGGACGTTTGTGAATTGCCAATGCTCTGCTCGAAGCGTTATTGGGGGGAAAAGAATCTTATTCGTAACGAGGTCATTTTGAACCAAAAATTTTTAAATGTCGAACGTGGGCCAGTATGGATGTAAAATAGTGAGTGAAAATATCTAAAACTGAGTTATTATCACTATCTGTTTTAAATAGATTCTGCGAATCTTCTCTTCAGCAATTGTTTCAATGCGTATTTAACGTGCATCATCGAACTGCCATCGAAATAACCAGAGTTGATTGATATTAATTTTGCTCCTTTGGAACAAATTTACAAATTAATTATACGAATAACTTATTTGTTAGATTTGTCTGACCTGATTCTTCTTTATGCTCAAAAGAATAGGTGCAAATTCTCATGGTGCAAATATACCTATGTTTACACTGCCAACGGTAACGGTATTACATACCCACGCTGTGATAAATAGGTAAACCTAATCTCAAATAATGATTTATAAGACTATGTCTGTCACGTACAGTAGTGCAGTAGGTACATCTTTTAGCAGTTATTATTAGTGAGGTGCCTCTACTTTTTAATTTTAGTTATGCTTCACTTTGATAGTTACATCGTATAATATTATTTCAAAGAGTTTTGCTTGCGTGAGAGTACGTTTTGTTTTTGCCAACGCACAGTTGATCTCTGCCAATATACCCAGGGCAAATTGTGTGCCACAATAGGAAATTAAATTGGTTCTTTTCTTTTAAATAGGCCTATAATCAGACTGGTTAGTTTTATAACTTGTATTTGCTAGATATTCTTATATTTTTTGTCCAAAATTGAATTCATTTAGAGTGGCGTGTTTACGCTTTTGGTGACCCGATATGCAAATGGTTTTCTGGAGCCTTAGGTACATGAACACTTTTGGTTTGATGTTCTTCCAAGATCTTTCATATGCCTGAGGTGAAGTTGGGGTCGGATTGTGAAAATGCAGAAGTCTATTAAAAAGCAATCCTTGAGGGAACCTTATAAAAATAGTTTTAAGAATTAGATAACACGAGGTGAATGTTGGAAACGCAACCAATATTTATTTCACAGAAAAATGCTTGCACTTGATTGAACCAGCAACAACTTTATTGTAAAATTTTGTTTTCCCGTTAAACTAAACGTACTTTTTTTGACATATAGCAATATGAAATGTTTAGTTTTTGTGCTGAAGATGACAATGTAAAAATGTTTGCATATTGGGACCTTTTGAACACGACACTAAACGCGATTTTCTGGCTCGTTACATTCCATTTTTGGGCATTGTTACATACCTCGCATCTAACAAACTAATTTGCAAATTAAAGTACCTACCTACCTATGCAACAGTTTAACATGTAACTTAAAATTTTTGATGTCTTATATGAACCTAATTGTACGTATACTTATTGATATTTTAACGAAGTAATCTTCTTAAAAGTACCTATGTAATTGGAAAAAAATCCAAAGAATGTAATTGTTTACCATTGGAATATGATGACAATTGAGCTGGCTGACATTTGTTTAAATTTCACAGCGTCGTCGACAGCGCAAGCTCCATATGCCAATGCGATTGGCAAGAACCGAATTGCCGTTGCGAAGTTTATTGTTGACGAACACTAACGATAATCGATTGTTGCTTGTTCTGTTCTTTGTTCTTTGTTCTATTTTAATAGGCCTCAGTCAATAGTGTTACACATAATATTATTATTGTGAGCATCATAGAGTAAGAAAATAATATATCAGTGTAGATTTTTGTTTTGAATTTTGAAGAAAACCTTATAAACAAAGGCGCATGAAAAGTGTTGTTATTTTTCACTAGAACCTAGAACTGGATGAACAATATCTGTTGCTCCAGTTATTATGAATCAAGAACCAAAGTTGTATTTATTAAATTATCTAGTAGCAAACAACCTATGCTCAAGGTCGTGTGAATATCTGCATCCGTTCTGTTAAGGTCAGTACACTCATTACAGGCGTACGCATTGGTGCGGCTGACAGGGCACAGGACGTGTGAAAATTCTGATAGCACGATGCAGTTTTTCAGATCATTTTAGTATGTAGCTATCTAGTTAGTTTCATTATAGTATTCAACACTGGCGTAACTACCACCTGGCTGGACTGGGCAAAGCCTGGGGGCCTCCGACTCAGAGGTTTCTGAGTTACTACCGTTCTCATGGTTTGGTATTTTCAAATTTCGTAAAAATTGAAATAGTACATTTTTTAAATGGAAAATATTTCTACTATTTAGTATTCTTTGGCTTTGGGTATTCGTATTAGTGAGAGGGGGTTGGCCGGCTGTCGTGAGTTTAGTATATGAACTCGTTCCTAGGAACGCAACACTGCCAGAAACCTATTTTTGCTTCAAATAATATATACTGCTGACTTCAGTGGAAAAGAGCACATTGTCAAAGACGATTTTCCCAGTATTTCCGAAGAGGAAGAAAAACTCTCAAGGAGCTATAGACTCATTCTTGCAGACATCGACATCGACACAGTAAATGTTGCTGCTTAGAAAGGAAATGTGTAGTTGGTTTTGGGTGGGCGGAGGGTGGGGGGGCACATATTTAATTTTGCCCGGGGGCCTCCGATTTGAAGTTACGCCACTGATTCAACATGTTATTGCTCTGGAAATACCTAGTTAATGAAGATCATTTTGGTCTACCCCATATCTATACTGTGCTGTTTCTGTTTATAACCTCTCGCAAGCCTCATGAATGTATCACTACCAGTACATGGCTACCTGGCTACTGGCTACCTGGCTGGGAACCTGGCTACCTGGCTGGGAAACATTCAGTACTCAAACAAAAATGATGAGCAAGAAGCATCACAATGTAAAGAAGACATGGAGTGAGGAAATATTGCCTCATAAGAACTCCGGAGTGTTTTACTTTTAAATAACTGGTAATGACCATTGTGAAAGGCAAAAATTGCGAGTTGTGAATGCGTTTATAGGCAGCCTTTGGCCATGAAGAATTATGCGACACCCAACAAGTCCCAATAGAGCACATTCCAAGTCAGATCCAGCCATAAGCAGCCAGCCCCAGACAAGAATGCAAACCCGAGTATTTTTGTCTATACCTACTTAAGTAATTGCAGATTTGTTTCTCGCGTCTCTGGGTTCGGGGGTGCAGCTATCGCACCCCGGGCTTTTGACATGCCAGGTCTCTGCTGTTGCTTGAACTTGCTAATATTTAGATAAAATAATTTGTTTATGTGCTGGGGGGAGGCCTTTGTCACCCTTTTTAGAGACCTTTGTCACCGTTTGAGGGATCACGGACACACTGTTAAAGTTACTTGTGGCCAGAGGGGCTGGTGGCCTCAATATTTCATCTCATATGGGGCCGCCACTGGGAGGTTGGGTCAGAGGATTTCTCCCGCGGTGGCATTAGCTTCCAAGATCCTCGCTTGCGGCATCCCGAAAATCCCATAATTCTTGCTGTTTTGCTTTGTTTTGAAAAACCGATATTAACCGGTTAAAGCAGGGTTTCATATCGTTATTTTTGCCAAAGAACCGAAAAACAAAATTTCGAGAATAAAAACCGGAAACTAACCCGAAAAACGTAACGGCTTCCCACCCGGCCCAGCAGTTCCTAGATGGGCTAATGGCCCGGTACGCTGGCCCGAGATTAGCCTAGGAATTACATTGGTGTGGTTAGTAGAAGCTACTAGTCCTGCCTCTTAGGACGACTTGGCCCACTTTCTGTCTTGCAATCGAGCTGCAGTTCAGTACATCGATTGTTTACGGCATTCTGCAGGTACCTATGATCATCCTTCAACGCGAACACGGAGACGAATACGAGGTAAACCTAGCTCGGCCCTGTAATACAGACTGTACCACAGTGCAGCAGCTAAGTAGCACGGGTTGCCTATGGTGTAGGGCTGGTGGATCGAGGTAAAATTCTGAGCCTTTCGGGCTCCGACGGGTTCGGACGGGCCCAGCCCACGTAACCGCGTGAATTGTGAAAGCACATAGCGCAAAAAGCGCAGTGAGTTCTGGCTATCAGGTGGCAGAATTTTTGGGCGCATCCCCAAAAAATAGGTCCGTGGTCCCCAGGCACTGCACCCTGTGGCAATGATGTCAACTCCGTACAAGGAACTTTTTGGGATCCGGCCTGTACCCATAGCCCGCGTCGCCACTATCATCACTATAACTATTGGAGTATGCGAGAGGTTGTAGATAAAGTATCAATCTGTGTCGGAAACGGAGTCTTTTTCGTAATTTCAATCTCCTCGTCTCTTTATCGATTCACCAAAAAGCTCAAAATATAGCAATTTAATAAAACGTTTTAAGAAGGGGGTTTGGCCCTTTTAGACCCAAAAAATGGACAAACGGCTCCGTTACCGACACATAGCAACGGTCTGATACTGTGTGGCTGTGGAGGTACCTTTTTGGAATTCCTTCAAGGTGACCTTGTGAGAATAGTTAGTCCCCTGTTTGGGACAACTAAAATATACATTCGGGTTTTTTAGAAGATAAAATGTTACTAAACATATTTTAAAAAAAAGTTAAATAAGGAGCTGAAGAATGTAGTTATACCACTGGTTATACTTTGTAATCCAATATGGAAAAAAAGGTTCGTGCAACCTTGAGACTTGAGAGACGAGGGAGTTGTTGACAGGCTTTGGCTCCAAACATCGCACAACTCGATGGGCTCCGAGTAGCGCGGGAATTTGAATCCCATTCGCCTCTCGAACCCGATGTGTTATGGCATCTTTGTATTTGCGAGGCGCGTCCGGGGGAATGTTTAAGCGAGAAGTAAACGGTTGTCGTTTTGGTCGATTTTCGTATAAATTTCACATTCATATGGAACGTCTCCTGGCTACAAATTATTTACAAAAATTTTGAAAAAAAAATACACGTGTTGTTAAAGAGCTGCTGAATGGCGGATACTATTTTTTTTCGTAGTTTTTTTTAAACTTGCAGCTGGGGGATTTTTTTTTTAAGTGCCTAAAATGGCCTAAAATGGCACTTTTAGAAAATTCCCCCAGCTGCAAGTTTAAAAAAAACGACGAAAAAAAATAGTATCCGCCATTCACCAGCTCTTTCACAACACCTGTATTTTTTTTTCAAAATTTTTGTAAATAATTTGTAGCCAGGAGACGTTCCCAATAATGTGAAATTTATGCGAAAATCGACCAAAGCGACAACCGTTTACTTCTCTCTTAACCACGGGAGTTTTGGACACAGGATCGGGGGAATTAAGCTGGCAGACTTGGTTAAACGTGGTTCGTTGCGGGGTTAGGTGGGTAGGGTAGGTTCGCGGCAAGTGAAACGGACCCGTTACCTCGGCACAACTACTAGTGTCAAGGGTTGGGGGGTTGGGGCCGATGCCGTAGATTAGATTTTGTCACCCGAAACGCAATGGGCTCAGGCCGATATCCCATTGGCTTGCTTATTTCATAGTTTGCACCAATGCACAGCGGCTAGAGAGCACGAAACCTTTTTTTAAATTTAGTTTTTTGTTTGTTTGTGTGTTGCTTGCTGAGTCAAAACTTGGGAGTGACTATGGGAGTCTAACACATTTCTAGCCCGGTCCTCATTTCCCTACCCCTTCAAACCACACATAATATCACTTACGAAAAATTGGGAAAATTGGGAGAAACTCGGAGAATGGAGCATTAAAGTTATTTCTTTTTCCAAAATTTCTCCCCATTTGTTAGAGGATTTTTTTGTCTGTGTCAAAACTTAAGGCTGCTAATTAATCCACTTTCGAGGTCATCCAATCGAGTTGAAATTTGTTTCATAGACCAGTTGCCGAGGACAGAACACACAATGCTGTTTAATATCTTGACCTCCTATCCCATCCCCTACAATTCACACATCAGATTATAATTCTGTGGTCGTTCTGTCTTCGTAGTTGTACCCGCTTCAACAGCTACCTACCTACGCTCATCTTCAACGCAACGTATTGCTTCAGCGAAGCCCTAGTGCTTTAGCTATAGATGACGCTTTTTGTTAATGTTTATTAAATGTAAATGGCAATTCGTCATTTGAAGTGAAAAGCGTTCCCAGCTTAACATGCGGATTTGCTTTTGATTTGAAAATTACGTCCCCACTTTTCAAGCCGAATTCGAAATTTGGACGAGTTCGTGGATTGTGTTTGTTTAACCTAGCGTAAAACGAGAGTCTGGTGGAAATCCCTTTACTTTAACCCCCCGCTATTAGGAATATAAAGTTGCGAAAGCAAAAATGAAGAAAGTTCAAGTTAAGAAGCGAAAGTAAATGAAGTAAAAGAAGACTGCATGTAGCTGGTGAATGATTTTCATTTTCTGCGAAAACCCATGAACCTATATACAATTATGATATATAATTTGTGCTATACTATCAATATAATGGGAAAAATTGTGAAATAGCGCTATTTAGTAATTTTGTTTTCGCAGGCATCATTAGTTTGTTTGGACAGAACTTGAAACACATTTACGATGAGTGAGGGAACTTGGAATTTTGCAATATGGAAACACGAATATTATTAGTGCAGCCGAACATCGCAACGTGCCCACCAGATGCACCAGATGTGTTTTATAGAAAACACACATTTCTCACTCTGTTTAGAGCATAATAATGTACGCCAAGGAATGGAAACAATGAAGCAGCAGCACCCGCGCGAAGCAGTGCAGTTGCCTCTAAAAGCGTGCGCCAAAGACCGAAGTCCGTTCGAGTGAGTTAGCATTCTCACACACGTGAGCAAGTGTTGGCCGGCGCTCAAACGGCGAGTGTGTGGGCAGGCAGAGCAGGCCCTGTGGTCGTGGTGCTGGTCCGGGGTGGGGGCAATCTGCCGAGATCGTCTTAGTGTGCTCGAGCTCGCGGAAAGATCGACACAGAACCGACAAGACACACAGAACAGGTAAAAATAACGTTACGCCTTTATTCTTTGTGCTTTGTCCATATACCCTTAGTGCAGCGTTTGTTATAAAGATTATGTTGTGAAAATCAGAAATTTGGACGAAGATTCACCAAAGTTTGCGTTTTGATGTCCTAAAAAGCATGTCGAATCGGAAATGCGTGCATGGACGACGGCAGATCGACGGCCTGTGATGAAAATATGTCGACCATTGCTATGTACGAAGGAGATATATAGTCGAATCTATTGGCGCCTATACTGATCACGGCTGCCCGTCTGATATCTACCTTTATATACACTCACCTATAGTCTCGTTACTTTCGTAATTAGTTCATTATTAAAATGCGAACAACAAAAGTAATTAGGCAGTGACCGAAATAGCTCGATGCAGGAGAGGTCCACGCCAGCCTGGTTAGACGCTAAATTTAGTGCCGAGGACGCGCCACTATTTATACACACACACACTCACGGCAGCCAGCGGCAGAAAAGCGAGCGTATTTTTGTGTCTTGCCTTTCCTATACGCGCGTGATACCAAATACTTTTTATTGTCTCTATTCGAATATTTTCCGGTAGATATTCGAATTTCATAGATTTTTCGGCAAATTTGAGACCTATATCAGCCAGTATATATATTAATCACATCTAAATGCGAGCATCGATCTACGAGATGCAATTTGCGATCGACCCGTTACAATGGCGGCATGGTGTGGGGGTCACGCCCAACGAGTCGTCCGTCTGGCCACGACGACGCCCCGCTGACGAAGGACAAGTCGATGCGCTCACCGCAAACGCTGATGTTTTGTGGGAGGAGGAACGAAAAGAAAGGATCGAATGTTGTTATTGAGAAACTTCCTTTTGGACCCACATTACAGGTTGTGCCTCAACCCAGAGTTAAAGTAGGAATTAGCTTATTTGTCATGACAACTGCCAAAATGTTGCCGTGGAATTAATATTCGAGGCTTAACGCTTCTCCCCTTAACGCGTAGACGCCTAGCCATGATGCGTCTGAAGCCAAAGTTGAAATATATTTTAATAACTGCCATTAGAAGTTTAGATAGTTGCAACTCAAAATGTCTCATTCTATAGGGCCGATTTTACTAGTGCATCACCCCAGAGTTAAAGTAAGAGTTAGGGTAAATGAACCGACATTGGCTGTCACATGCAGTACGCCTGAATGCAATCCCTGACTTCCTTTCCATTTCCACAGAATCATGTCAGGCCGCCTCTCTCGTCCGCGTCGCACCAGGATGTACGACTGCAACTACAACATGAGCGAGCGCTACTACAAGCCGATGGTCGACCACCTCGACCGCAAGTACTCGACGGCGCCGTCGCTGGACCGCGAAATCCGCGACATCCCGCGCCACTTCTCCCCGTTGGCCGACGGCCGGCGTCGCGAGGTCGAGAAGAGTCCCGAGCTCGAGACCCGTCGGCGTCCGCTGTCCACCATGCTGGAAGAGTTCGACAGCAGCGTCGCCGAGGGTCGCTCCAACAGTCGCTTCGAGAGCCGCGCCAGCCGCGCCGCGCAGCAAGAGGAGGACGACGAGGTGGCCGCGTCCATGAAGCGCCTGCATGCGTCGCGCGCAGCCCGCGCCGCTCTCGAGGAGGAGATCTCGGAGATCTCGAACCTGCGCAGTCAGAGGAAACCGATCGGACACGACTACTCCGACAAGCTCTTGGATACGGTCGGCCTCAAGAGCGGCGACATCATCGAGAAGACGCGCTTCGCCCTCGAGGAGGAGCCGTTCTTCAAGAGGAGAGTCCTGAAGCTGACGGCCGACGACGATGAGGAGGACAACTCGACGCTGACCAAGTGGACGGCCATCAAAGACAGGCAGAATCGTCGACACAACGAGGACTTGGTCGAGGACGAGGCAGGGCCGTCGGCGATTATGCGTGCTCGGCAGTCGCGCAATCGGCTCGCCGACTTGGACGCCGAGATGGAGATGGTGGCTGACCGCACGGCCGCCAGGGAGAAGAGGAACAACCACCTTCGTGCGCTGGTGCAGGAGAACCACGAGAACAGCGAGGCGCTAGCCAGCAATTTGCGCGTCAAGAAGACAACGACCATCCGGTCGGAGAAGAAGACGGTCACCTTCTAAGCGTCTAGATGACCAGGAGAAGAAGACGGTCACCTTCGAAGTGTCTAGATGACCGGAAGAAGAAGACGGTCACCTTCGAAGTGTCTAGATGACCGGAAGAAGAAGACGGTCACCTTCTAAATGTCTAGATGATCCGGTGAAGAAGACGGTTACCTTCTAAGCGGATCGCACTATTTGATCGTCGCTATATATTATATACACGTTGAGTTATTGTATTGTTTATTTTGATCGAAGTTTTCTGATTCGAAATAGTCGTTTCAAACCGACTTCTCATGGTGATTATGCGATATGCATGCCACAGAATTTTGATTTACTGATTTATTACTATCTTTCAGTTTTGTTATTATTTTGTATAGTTTCTTTGTAACGCTTTGTGAGATAGAGTAATCATGTCAACAAGTCGTCTGCATATAAATGTCGATTATTATTATTATTATTATTATTATTATTATTTACGCTACTTTCATCCCTTTAAGACACATTTCCTGAACAAGGACAAAATAAAGAAAAATTGTACAGTTTTCGTTACATGATTAAAGTTACGAACGTTAAACATTGATGCCGTCTTTTCTTAAAACGTATCAGTCAAAAATATAAATTTGAATCCTCACGCGAAGCTCTTGTAACCTGAACTGATCCTGTCAGTCCATACTCGGTGCTTTACTCCTTTAGGATGAGATTATTTCTGTATAAAAATTTGGCTGTATCTTTTAGGGAGAAGCTACTAAATCTGTGGAGATCAAATCATTGCAATCATCCAAGGGGCAGAAAGGTAAGAAGCATCTTAATTGCAAATGAACACATGACCAAGGTGCAGCAATTCGAAGTGATTGAAACCAGCACAGAAATGCCCAAACGATGGGTATTCAGTGCAAGTGGAGCGGAATGCCACGAGGGCTACCCTATTTACCTGTCTGTAAAAATAGGTTGGTCTAGTTCTTGAGTGCCATGCATCGTTCGCTGGCTTCTGTCCATCTCAATAGGCTTAGCAGTTGACGCAAATTGATGTTTACTCGCCGCCAGCCTGGCTTTCTTTTGTAGGCACAATTGCCACTAAAATCCGACAGGCACGGACACTATAAACTTTTTTATAGGAATAGTATCCTGTAAGTATCCTATAAACTGGCTTTACACGGCGAATTTAAAAACGATGAAAATAACAAAGTTAAAAACACACACAAACACATACTGCACATTCGTTTTAAATATTTAGTGACGAGTTGATACAGGATTTCTTTCTCTCATAACGTTGAAATTCGAAATTATTTTTCTTGCTCGCTTAATTATTCATATTTAGAGTGCTAGCTGACGTTTTGACGCATGCGTATGATACACAATAAAATATGAATAATGTGACCACTGTTAACGTCACTGTTAGTTCATCGTTGTTGTTTTTCTGCAAGCTAATGAGGCGGCTAGACTTACGTTGACAAGCAAATAAAAACAGCCAATAATAGTAAAAGAAGACTGACTTCTAACACTGGCGGCGTTCCATTCTGTAGAAAAACAGCCGACGCGCCCGCTCCATCAAATCATTGGCAGGATTTAGTAAGTGGGCTGCGCCTGAGGGTGTTTTGAGTAATAATCCGTGAAGATGGCTTAGGAAGGCTCGGGATATTAATTGTTTGGGCGTGGCGCCAAATCAGTTGACAACAGGTTGGCGATGGTCGTAATATCGGCATCAACTAATGGTCCAGTCGACGTTCATGGTCAGACAATATCTATTTAATTGTCTTGAAGATGCTATTTTGTTCGGATTGTCATCGTGAGTCACTTTTAGTTGAATTGATTGAAAAAGGAATCTGTCATTTGTTCATTGTTCTTTAAATATACGTTTTAATGTGGAAGTCATAGTCATGCACAATATAATAATAAGCACTGACTGACTTCTACTTTATTGCTCGGCGCTACGGCAATGGAAATCAACGTAATACACACTGCTCTTTTAAAGGCCATGTCTCACCTCCTGACAAGCTGTGCTCAGATTAAAGATTTTTACTTTTTATAACCCATGGCAGAGGCTAAAAAATGTTTTTCAAAAATTTTTGAGGCAGCAAACAGTATTTAAGTGGAGCCCTCTATGACGTCATTGTGGGCTCTGTGAATATGTTTTTCTCCGTAATTACCTCCCCGAAACACCGATTCGCTTCAAACTTTCGGTATTGACTTTTGACAGCGGTCACTTCGCATTGTTAAAATTTGAAATCTATATTACAAGTTTGAAATTTTATGTTGAAATGCATAAATGTTTTTACATTTTTAAAGACAAAATCTCTAATCGGAGCACAACTTGTGTGAAGGTAAGAGAATTCTTTTAAGAGAGTGATTGAGCGGAACGACGGACTTCTTGAAAAGAGAGTAAAGATGGGGGTTTTAAACCAATCGACTGTTGAATCTTGGGAAAAATACACCCACAATCACGAAAAAGCACTACAAAAATGCGAATAAAAATATCGTTAGGCGAAATATCGTTATCTGACATGAGTAACCATGGCTCTGAATCACTCCGTCATTCCATGTACAACTAGATTTAATGACATATTTTATCTAATTTTTTTTTATCTCTCATCTTAACTCTTTATTTTCTAAAATAGATTGTGGAGGTTAAGTGGAAGAGAGGGATAACCGTACTTCGCATCGTGTAAATAAGACCAATTAAAAAAAAAAAAAAAAAAAAAAAAAAAAAAATATATATATATATATATATATATATATATATATATATATATATATATATATATATATATTTGGTGAAGGTATATGTTAAGAACTTTGAAATAAACTGATAATTAAAATTTAAAAATAAATTAAATTAAAAAATAAATAAATTTCTGAACTGATATTATTCTAAAACTCACAGCTGATCTACAGTCTACAGATTTCGAAGGTGTCCTGCAAATTTCATGAAATTTGCTCTGATCGTTTGGTCAGTAGAGGAGAAAGTTAACAAACATGCATACAAAAAAATACATGTCGATTTTTTTTTCTGGACAATCAAATTGAAGTCTTCGCACGCTTCACTCGATCGTCCAATGAATGCGTCTCGCGACTTTTGTCAATGCAAATAAATATTTCTATTCAGTTTGTTATATTTTTTATATACCTTATGTTTTTAAAGCTTCTTTCAAATAATATAATAATTAACAGACGAAAGCTTTCTTAAATAATAAACAGCATAAATTAGACAAACGCTCGACACACACCTCTCTCGATTTGTCAAGTCAAAGCGTTCCTTTCAAATCGCTACCCCTCAAATCCCGACCTCATCGCAATGCAACCACTAGCCTAATTGGAATTACGCCCATACCCGCCAAACGCGTCTGTCCACAGCATCACCTAAGTGCACACCGTCGCCAGTTACTGGCTACCGATTAAATTAGACCATAATCGTTGCACCCATCCAAATAAATGCGATTGCCGAAATTACGAGTGTCAGCGCGGCATGAGTCGCGAACGGGGCCGGCCATGAGTACAGAGTCTCTATAGGCAGAGGAGGATGCAACAGTAGCCACCTAGGAGATGCTTAATTATATTGTCTTGGTCCTGGCACCGACAATGAGTTATTTGCATTCCTCCCGGGGCGCGTGGGGGAAGGGAGTCGGAGGAAGAAGGAGTCGTCTTAGTCACCGTCTCGCCGACGATACAGCACTCAGTTGCCACCCAGACATTCGCAGGATCGCAACTATAACAGGTGAGTTAGTGCAGCTAGCTCCGATTTTATCAGATTCGATGCGCTGTGCCGTTGATTTATTGGTTACCTGGCATCCATCCATGCTTGATTAATTAATTATATGAGCATTAATTAATTCAAATATCAAAACAAATTGGAAGCAAGTGGACCATAAAATAAACCGAATTAATTCGGAATTATTTATCACGTGCACTTGCAGCTTGTTCAGTGATAATTGATAGTGATTGTTGTAACTATAGAGTTTGGACATGTACCAGTTTTTGGATCTCGGTACCAACTAAAGATTCTGGCAACCGAACAAAGAAAGTGTGCAAAACCGGATGAATATTTCGACATAATTTTGTGCTAAATCGCTTGAGAATATTCGAGATCAATAAATCAGAAAGTTAAGAATGACAGATGGTTATACGTGACAGGAGGCAATCGGAAAGGCTCGATAACGATTTCTCTAAGTGCTGCATGAGGGGTGCGCTTACTTAAATCTGAGACATGGATATTTTTGAGGGCATTGTACTGAGCTTTTATTCTGTTGTATTATACTTTTAAAATAGTTTGCTCGTATTGTGTTTTGGTACCGTAACAGAAACACCCACGCTACGCTATTTGGACGTTTGGTCACCTTGTTTCCCTTGACACTGAGGTATAACGGCCGCAATTAAATGGATACGCACAGTCGCCAACTAAAAATAGCCCAAGCCAACCGACGAAACTAAATATAAAGATACACTGAGCAAGATAAAAGGGTACAACACCGATTGGAGTTGCGCAAGAGAAATTCACTCAGCATTTAATCGATTCGACGAAAGAGATGTTTCGATGCCCCATCACTTCTCACGTCCCATTTCTGTTGCAGCATGGATGATGAACCAGACTGGCTGTCCGAGGACATTGTAGAGGAGGCGCCACCCCCAGAAGAAGCCCCCGCCGAGGAAGCCCCCGGCGAAGCCGCGCCCGCCGAGCCGGAACCCGAGCCGGAACCCGAACCGGAACCGGAGAGGCCGCGCGATCCCAACCGATTGATTCTGTTCAAACATTGGAGCCGGCCGACCACCCTGCAATACAACTACCTATACGACTACCGCAAGAACTACTACGACGATGTGATCGACTACATGGACCGGCGTCAGCGAGGCCTGGCCCGCGAAGTGCCCCACGCGCAGACGTGGGCGGAGAGGGCGCTGAGGACGTACACCACCACGGGCCCGCGGAGGACCACTTACGAGCGCAGCAGGACCGCGGACATCCAGCTGCTGAGTCGCATCAAGACCAGTGGACACTTCTACAACTACCACACCAAAGAGTACATGTCGAGGAAGTATCCGTACTCGTACGGGATCATCAGCTAGACGCGGAGCGCGGCGTCGTGTCATTCTCACCCACAATTCAAGTCACTTCTCACTGGGGACTTCTTTCCATTACAAGAAGCGTTCGAAATTTACAAATATCTTTAAGAAATTTTTATTAATTTAACTTATTTGATGAAAACTCCAAGAGAAATTTATCAAGTAATTGACAATCACAGGAAATTCGCCTACCACTATTATCCTCATGGCGGCCATAGCCGCAAGTTGCAATCCAGTTGATCTTCACCATCCCAACACCCACAGAAACGATTGAAGAGGCATGGCTTAATTGGTTTAGCTAACAATTAAGGCACACCACTTCAAAAAAATACCAACGAAAAAGCTAAATATACTCAATACAACGTATGATTTCTGTTGAGCTATGTGTTTATCGGTAGCTCATTTATTGTTAAGTTTACTCTTTTAGGCGATTGCAAAACGAATGATGTAGAATAGATTTTGGTCGTTCACGATCTAAGAACAAAGTTGTCTGCGAAACAAATGCAATGTGTACAAAATATGTAGGCCTACATGAAATGTATTGTATGGGACAGTCGTCAATAAAGAATAATATAAAAGGGTTCTCAACTGGTTCCTTTGGCATGCTATACTCCTTTTCCCCCATATTATTTGCTGAATGTATTGCTAGAAACTTGCTGACTTTTATCTAATGTCTCTACAACCTTACCATTCACTTTTTTTTAAACAATTCTTCTTCAATTCTTCAATTCAATTCTTCTTTGAGTATAGCTAGCTATCTTATGTGAAGGATGAATACAATTCGGGCTAGAACAAATGTGAATACAATATACAGAAGAATAACATTTATTGGAAGGAATAAGAGATATTTTAAAAGTAACAGTTCATCTGCAGCAGTCGATCACATAATAGGCGATTTGACACAATAATAATAATACAAATAATAATTTTAATGATAATGTTAATGCTAATATAATATCAGTAATATTTTTTATAGAACAACAGCCTTCGTAAAAGTTCATTATACAACAATGTCAATGTTTGCAGCCAACGCAGTTCACCAAAGAGTCATATAGTGTCAACAAGACGGTGAACGCGCTCTTAGCCAGTGCGCCCCAGTGAAAACATTTAGCCAAAGAGTGGTCAATATTTTAATAATGTATATATTATATATTTTAATAACATTTTTGGTCGGTCCCCCACACAACACGCGATATCGCTACGTCATAGAGACGTCTATCCTAGAGATAACAATCGAACTATATAAACTTCACATCCAAGGAATTTCCGAGAACAGCTGACAAAGCCCTAACAGAACAGCGCTAATGAAATTTGTGCCAACGTGCTTGACTCTTGTCAGCGAGCGTAGTAACTAGTTACGTATTGGCAAATCAATAAGTTTAGCGATGCCGGTTTCAAATGTTTGCAGCGTGGTAATCGAATTTCAGCAATCTCTTCAACATTTCACACATTTTAGTAGAATATTTTAAAATTATTACTGTCTTTAAAGTTTAAAAAAATGAGTTCAACATTAATAGATTTTGTAAATAACTTTAAAGATAAAACTAGTGTCTCAATATGTTGCAACTTTCTCTCAAGGTCACCCAATCGGACATGTTTCATTGGCTGTCGCTACATTTAAGGTTAATTCCGAACCAATCCGGCAAGCTAACGATCTCAGAGCAATTCCTAATTGATACTAATTATTTGTACATAATCTGAGAAAATGAAACTATTATAGATCTCAATTAACTGTACATTGCTAAATGCACATTGGTAATCGAGAAAAATACTGTCATTTTTAAATATAAACCGATGATTTTGTCGTTCACGAATTCCAGCGCAATTTGACATGCGTAAATTACACCTAGTTTTAGAACCTGCTAAAATGTCTCGCTCTACTCACAAATCACAATATAATAAGTAATAACCATAATAATATTATTATCATCGTGAAACCATGCGTAATATTTGAGTATATTGAACATGAGAGAGATAGTTTGATCATTTATCACAACCAGTATGATGACTAAGAGACCCAGGAACAGCACTCGTGTTCCTGGATTATTCTACACAAAATAGGGACATACATTTACAGGACTGACCATTCAGTAGGGTAGATGGGTGTAGGTAACACTATAGCAAAAACGATTAAACATTTGGATATCCTGGTTTACAAGCACTCAAAGTTATAGCATTGTTCATTTTTTGAGTTGGCAACTCAAACTTATATTTTCTTGTAAAAGTCTGATTACTAATTGTTCGTTTAAATGACAGCTGATGAAGATCTAATGACGTGAATATTTAACGTCGTGCAAGTTATAGTATTTATATTAAGTGTAATACCGAATTAATCGTTGTATGGACTGATACGAAATGCCCAACAAAGCGTGTGTTCAATTTCCCTAGTTAAGCATTACTAATTTGCTTAACGCAATTGCTAAATTTGCTGTTTCTATAGCCTATGTCAATTGCAAAGTCAAGAAATGAAAATAAGCGGTATTGGTTGAATATGATGCGGTAGCCATTGCTCTCTTCTCACTAGACTATCAAGACGATCTCGAGAAAGACAGGTTGACAAGATTGAAGGTATTTCGCGTGATAACAAGATATTATGCCATTTTATGTGCTCTGCTTTTGAAAAATATAGTATATGGATAGATTTTTAAGATCAACAAACATTAACAATACCTAATACTCGCTACTATTTAGTATAATATTATATTCAGTATATAACACTGATAATAGTTATTCATATATGTTCAGTCCTTTAAGTCATTTATCTTTTTCTAAATCCTGCTCAAAGTCAAGTTCAAATTCAATTCAACCCATTTTCACGTCGTTTCGTCGAATGTCTTTTTCCCCCGATGTGTGTCATTTTGACATTCCATGAGACAACAAAGACGTATTGTTAACGCCAGGTTTAAATGGCTTGCCTGTCCAGCCCAATACCAACTCTTTGGCGAACGATTCGAACAATTTTCGAAAGCGTGGCCCATACCAGTTACCAACATGTGCGATTTCCACCTTAGGCCATTCACGTTATTATTAGTATCATAGTATTAATGTAATTAATTATTCTCACATCTATTATACAGCCGAACATAGAAATGTTATAGTCTCATCAAGAAGAAGAAGAAGAAGTCTCTTTAAGATAAGTTGATTGAAATGCATTCTCCTCCATTTAGGAACACGTCATAGAAAAGAGAGTAGAACACGGCTTCGACATGCACGAAGGATTTCGGCTAGAAAGAACATTGAAAAGACTTGAATGCCAATGGTTCTGAATTCAGACATGGGGAGACTAACATCTTAACAAACATGCTTCACTTTCTGACGTTCTATAGTGCCGGTAGTTTGAGCTATTTTGTTGTGACACTATTTTCTAAAAGGATGTTGATTATCGTCACATGTTACCTCTGATCAAAAGTAACAGTTTGTTCATTCTATAGTTGACAAATTCTTATAGAGAAAGGAAATTAAGAATTTACCAAATACAGAAATGTTCCACGAACTCAAGCGTAAAATTTTCCCTAGTTATTTTTCCTATCGGACAATTATTATAACATGAACTCTGTAATTAATTTGACTCAAACTACTTGAAACTATAATCATATTACGCAGCTTAAGCTAATAATAACGGACACCTACGCGTCGACACACAGGCAGTAGAACATAATAACGTGTTTACCATGATTCAGCCGAGGTCACATTACCACTTATTCTTGAACGTAAATGATTTTGCTCTTTCACTTATACGTCAATAGGTTTAAGCGTTGTGTTTGATGGGTCTTCCATTTCCAATGATTGCGACATTGTGTACGATAGCCTCGAGATTGTCACTATTCCGTAATTTTTCGTTTTACAAATGCGTCTTGTAGTATATCTTTTAATGCAATGCCAATTGAATATAATATCAAAAGGTATATTGTAATACTTGTAGCTACCCTGCGACGTCTCCGTGATCATCAAAAAGAGTGATTCCATTGCCTACTTCTGCTTTCGTTCATCTGAAGATCGCTTTAGTTCCAATTTGAATTGGTTAAATAATACACTAAAATACATTCTATATTGAGTAAACTTTCTACGTTATGCTTGTTCTCCACTTTTGAAATCTCTCGACTAAAAGAATGCTCAGAAGAGAGTGTCGCATCTTCCGTAGGCCTCTATCCTGATATGATTAGATTTTGTTTACCTAATACCTATCGAGCGTCAAGTTTTATCATTCACTTGCAGCGAAAATTCAGATAAACCGACTTTCATGTTTTAACAATTACCACAGTTCACAGTCATCATATTGTAGAGAACACAGTTTTAAAGATGGGTATACTTTTTGAGGAAGACATCATACCACTTTTTACACGAGATGGGGTATATACAC
Source organism: Nemoura dubitans (assembly GCA_921293005.1). Lineage (NCBI taxonomy): Eukaryota > Metazoa > Arthropoda > Insecta > Plecoptera > Nemouridae > Nemoura > Nemoura dubitans. The sequence goes on along the minus strand of OV121074.1, from coordinate 51,310,172 downwards.
ATGTATAACAGTGATTGCTTCATAGATTGAAGATATATAACAGGACACGTAAAGGTAAATATCGTGCCTATATACAAAGTAATTATCCAACAATATGTACCTATATTAATATATATTATGATGGCGATTTCCAAGTGAATACTTCCCTATACTCTATATGCTATGCAGTCAAGGTTTTAATACAAATTTGTCGAAGTAAGTATATCTATCTACGGCTATAACGTTTAAGACATACATTATTTCAACCACATAGGAATAATTTTGATCCAGAAAATAGCGTGCTGATATAGTCGTGGTATTTAGCGTACAGATATAAAGATATTTCACCCATTGAGTCGTCGAGTTCACTTTTAAATATAATATAATTTATATGTTACGTATTGCTGAAACGACACGTTCAAGTACATAGCAAGTAATAACCTTGATATACTACTTATGAATAATGTAACTTGTGACGACCAAATAGTTTTCATGTAATTGGTAACGAAATAAAAGTTTTACCACTTATTAACATTAGTTACAACACAATGTGCATGCATCTTTAGCAAAAAGTTTGCACACAATGTAGTATACGAAGGAAGACAGCACAATGACATAGATTACGCACACACTATTTTATGAAACAAATTTAAAGTCATTTCTGTGCGTGTATTACGTATTTTTAAGTATACTTATATGATATAAACAAATACTGTTAGATGAGACGCAAATTCGTTTTTGTTACAAGCTTTTTTTAAATTTATGTGGTGTACTGTTGCAATCTCCACGAGCACATGCACAGATATAGTGACGCAATGGAGACTTACAACCATTCATTAGGCCAAAAATGATAACTCAAACTCGACAAGCATTATCTGAAAACACAGAGATATCAGACCATGTGTTGAGAAGTGAAAATACAAGGGTAATGTATTTGAGATCGAGTTAAAATAGTCGTGTGCTGCACAGCATACCATGAGATGTGTTAAAACTATCAAGGCGCCATTGGGATCGAGAATTGTACAGCGCTTCATTCAGACGGCCAATCGATCCGACCAATGAACGATCAAGGTAGAAAAGTAGGACACAGTTGATACTGCACCGAGACGCTTTACCCTACAAGTGTAAGACGACGCTTACATCGAGCAAGTTTTTAATACAAATTTGTCGAAGTAAAGTAAGTATAGCTACCTACGGCTATAATGTAAGTGCACACTCGAGGGACAATATGCTTTGTTACGGGTGCAACATTTGAATGGCATGTTCAGCCAAAGTTCCGTGCCATGCTCAGGTCAGAGGTGAGCGATCGCACTCGCAAGTTTTCTTTTTTCAAATAATTAATAGCCAACAACAAGTATTCTATAAACACTCAAACTTTCGTTCAATAGCTACAGGTCCAACGTCAATGTTAATATTGTTCTTACAATAAAAAATGTGTTAGTTAACTTTCGAATTTTCATACTAAAACAGACTACAACGAGGTCAATTTTTCATGCCGCACATCTATTTGCCACTGCCGGGTGGACATATTTACAGAATTTCTCGTCGTCGCAGTATTTTTAAGAAGACCACTTTTGAAAGGTTCTCACTACAACAGGCTATCATTTTTACTTAAACCAGCTATAGAAATATCCTAAACGTCCACCACCAAGTTAAATTTTCCACACCGGCAAGAGTGTCTAGAAAATCGTGCACCTCTACGCTACGCTCACGACCCTAGCTCACGACCCTAGCGAGGTGGAGTGAAAAAGGGCCGTCTGCGCCAGTCTTGAGGTCCTTGGTTCGATCTCCAGGGACATGCTGTAGAGCACGTCTTCGTCCAGTAGCAAAGAGGTGTCCAGCAAGTAGTTGGCCACCTTCGTGATGGGCACTATCTTGTACGGCGTTTGCTGGAAATGGCGAATGTCTCTGATGACGTGCGCTATCTGCAAAGCATCGCATGCTGTTAGTCAAACTCAAAGCAACGTGCATGGTTAGTGGTAAACTCAACTCAATTTCACGTTAAGAAGGAGAATGAATTTGCATCTTCCTCGACGAACCACTGCTGCTATTCACGAGCCAAGAGTTCCAAATTACTTCCCATAGATCCTTTTGTCCGGCTGTAAGTTTTGGAACTCTATCACGTGTCTAACAGCAGTGGGTCCTCGGGAAAGATGCAAATCCACGCAATGTGGTGACATGGCGTGAAGACATTTACATTTTGTCTGTAAATAATACATGGCATTGTTGGGCTTTATTATTATTGTATCTTTTATCAAACACTGAAAGCATATATTTAAAAACTTTTTCGTCTTCTTCTCCGTTCACCTCACTCGTTTCTTCTCCATTCCATACACATACTCTATGCTATTTAGCTGCATAGGCATGGGCATTGTACAAAATTTTCAGAGCAAATCCGAGTTTTCCTGGGCAGACTGGCATGGGTGCTGGAGTGTGGGGGTGCAGTTATCGCACCCCGGTATTATGACATTCCGGGCCTCTGCCGGTCATTGGAAATGCTACTACTCAAATAATAATAATAATATATACATGTCTGTTTTGTTTATATTCTTGCGACAAAGAGTGGTGAATTGCAATTTAAATAAGATAATTAACATGAGCATTGTTGGCCCTTTGTCGGCGCGTTTAAGGGAAAAATTATTGTTAATTTAAAAAACTCCTCTGTAAACGTGATTCGACCCATTCTCATGTCATTGCATCGCCATCGATGGGGCCGCTTGTTGACTAGGAGTTTCGATCAAAGAACAATGTTTTGTTTTGGCTCAGGTCATGACTTCCGCGTACAATTAAATTAAGTAACGCCCAATACCCTGTCCCTTGTCTTATGTCTGCAGTCGAAGATCGCAACTCGCGAAGGCAATACGTGTTTTTAATTCGTGTGCTATAACAGAGTGTGGCTGCGTGTGGATAATTTCGAACCTAGCATTTTCGGAGCCCTCAAGGTATGATCTACACATTTCAAACGTAGTGTGTGTTAATTTATATTATTGTCTGTAGGTGCATCAATTAAGGCCATTCATTATGGTTGTCGAGGTTAATTGAATTCAACTTTTTATGGATTTCCAAGAGATATTTCGAGGTTCTGAAATATTCAATTGGTTGTCCAAAGTATGAGGATTCCGTTGATATTTGTTTCGTTGCGATCGGATAACGGGTGTGGCCTGGAAAGTGTATACGGTAAGAGGTAAATTCTTAGCTGGAATTTACACTTAAGTACAACTTTCAGTATACCGGCTAAACATGGTTATTTTAGAACTCTTGTGAGTAATTGACGAGTGAATCTTGCAAAATGAAAATGGTTCAATTGGTTGTCCGAAGTGTGAAGATTCCGAAAATATAGGTTTCGTCGCGATCCGACGAAAGGTGTGGCCTGGAAAGTGTTTACCTTACGAGGTGAAGGAAACGACTCGACTTCGGAGCTCATTGAACAGACTTAACAAATGATTATATGCTTGAAATCAGCGTAAAATGTGCTGTGTAAAAGACAGAGTTGTGCAAGCACATGTTGAGTTCAGAAAAGTTGAAAATTAAACTGCAGAAAGAACTAAGATCTGAAGCTGAAGAAGCAGGACAAACTAAATTAAATGTTGGTTCCTTGGTTCATCGTGTAATTCCCGATGGCTGTGCGATTGATAGTGATACCGGCAGCGAGCATGTAGCCTGAAGCTGATTCAGATTTGGAGGCTCTCGACGACGATAAATCAGTTGAAGGTCGTGACATAGATAACCATCACTAGAATGTAACTCGGAACTCATAGCGCGTGGGGTTCCCGTATTTTATTGCTCCCAATGTCGAAGACGCATTGGGTGGGATGATTTTATTTCTGGAAGAGTATCCCACTCTATTTTTTGCATATAGCTACTGTTAATAAGGAGAGCGATGCTTAAGCTTGTATAGTCGAATTACATTATAGGAAGTATTGCAATCAAGAAGCTTTGGACATGGTCCTACCAACAATCATAATATTATATTTCTTGGACTCATATCCATTATGTTCCATCTTTAGCACTAGCTAGAAGGAAACTAGTTAGTTTAGGAAACCAGTGAGACTTATATTTAGCAATTTTATATCCCAGTTTAAAATATATTTTTTCGATCAAAATATTGATCTTATATTGTAAGTTTTTCATCCCTTATAGTCAATTACCTAACCTTCACTTGCACGAGGCAGTGAATTTGTTTACCAGTTAATTAGAAAGTGGGGCTTTATTAATAATTATAACTAGGGCGAACGCAATTTGTGTTGCGTTGAAGATGAGCGTAGCGATTTGTATATAGCGCATAAAAAGATTGAGGCAAAAAGCCTAAATCATGGAGCAGCAAGCCGGAGCATTGCTTTTTCGAAAATTCTGATCACTTGAAATTGTAAACGATTCTGGCATTTCTTTGCTTCTGTCCGAGCTGTAGGGTAGCGGAAATATGCTCATTTTGAGATCATTGAGCAATGTTCTAATATCTGTCAAATCTTGAATTCAACTTCAAGTCCAAAAATCTGGTGTGATGTTTCGATTTGGTTCCGATGGTTACTAAAGGCAATAATCGAAATTGGCAAAATTTGATAACAATACGCACTTTTAAATAAGTATCCGTACTTTACCAAACATCCGCAATTGTCGAATATTGCTATTTTTTCTGCTTTGAAGGGAAGAGGTATGGAGGATTTTCTTGAAAAACGCAGGGGGTCTAAGTTGAGAACAAAAGTAGACATCCTGAAAATTTCATCCCACTCGAAGCAGGCGTTTGGCCTGTAGAGCGCGCGCAAACACACATACAAAAAAAAACAAAAAAACAAACACACACAAGTGCTTTTTTTTAGCAGTAGTGAAATTGATGATTTCGCTTCGCTCGCTTCGCTCGCTACGCTCATCAATAATGAGTGAAAGAAAATAACATTTAATCAGAAGACTACGCTGCTAATATAAATATTGCAATGAGGAAATAGGACATCGCGAAATCCAACATCCATGCAGTCAAGTAACTCACAAGTAAGTGTATACAGTATGTTCAGGGAGGTTATGTTGAAGCTCCACGAATGCTTTTCAACTCAAACCCGCGGGTTGAATTGACAGAAATTGCGTGACTAATTTATTTTATGTACTTGGGCGAACGCAATTTGTGTTGCGTTGAAGATGAGCGTAGCGATTTGTATTTAGCGCATAAAAAGATTGAGGCAAGAAGCCTAAATCATGGAGTAGCAAGCCGGACCATTGCTTTTTCAAAAATTCTTATCACTTGAAATTGTAAACGATTCTGGCCTTTCTTTGCTTCTGTCCGAGCTGTAGGGTAGCGGAAATATGCTCATTTTGAGGTCATAAAGCACTGTGCATGTTAATATATAGATGTAACTCATGCCTAAGGGTTTTTATTGGTTTGGTTTTTATTGGAAAAAATCTGGTGTGATGTTTCGATTTGGTATCGATGGTTTCTAAAGGCAAATCGAAATTGGGAACATTTGAAAAAGTTACGCACTTTTAAATAAATTTCCGTACTTTTCCAAACATGCCCAATTGTCGAATTTTGCTCTTTTTTCTGCTTTGAAAGTGAAGGGTGTGGAGGATTTTCTTGAAAAACTCAGGGGGTCTAAGTTGAGAACAAAAGTAGACACCCTGAAAATTTCATCCCACTCGAAGCAGGCGTTTGGCCTGTAGAGCGCGCGCAAACACACATACAAAAAAACAAACACACACCAAGTGTTTTTTTTTAGCAGTAGTGAAATTGATGATTTCGCTTCGCTCGCTTCGCTCGCTACGCTCATCAATTAATACTAGGGCGAACGCAATTTGTGTTGCGTTGAAGATGAGCGTAGCGGTTTGTATATAGCGCAAAAAAAGATTAAGGCAAGAAGCCTATGCAAATCATGGAGCAGCAAGCCGGACCAATGCTTTCTCAAAAATTCTGATCACTTGAAAATGTAAACGATTCTGACCTTTCTTTGTTTCTGTCCGAGCTGTCGGGTAGCGGAGTATGCTCATTTTGAAATCATTGAGCATTGTGCATGTTAATGCATAGATGTAACTCATGCCCAAGGGTTTTTATTGGGTTTTCTTGGGTTGGTTTTTATTGGGAAAAATCTGGTGTGATGTTTCGATTTGGTTTCGATGGTTTCCAAAGGCAAATCGAAATTGGGAACATTTGAAAAAAATACGCACTTTTAAATAAATTTCCGTACTTTTCCTAACATGCCCAATTGTCGAATTTTGCTCTTTTTTCTGCTTTGAAAGTGAAGGGTGTGGAGGATTTTCTTGAAAAACGCAGGGGGTCTAAGTTGAGAACAAAAGTAGACACCCTGAAAACCAAATAGCTCACCTAGGTAAAGTATAAGGCTTTCGAATGAAATAAGAATAATTTCTTTGCTATGATTAGTTTGGCTAATAAACGTCCGTATCTATGAGAAGTTTTAGTTTCCATAGAAACCATAATTTTCTATAGTTACGGGCGTTAATTAGCCAAACTAATCATAGCACAAACATTATTCTTACTGAATTTGAAAGCCACATACATCACCTAGGAGGTGAGCTATTTTGGTGGGGCTGTCACTAATAGTTTGCCTGTAAACAATTGTTTGGTAGATTTTCGTGGCCATCCCACCTTTAAAACAACGCATAATTGGGGGGTTGCGCCTTCTGCAATAACGCAATGTGCATTTAAAAAATTGCGGGCCTCAATTGTAAACAGCACCCCTGGCTTTTTCAAGCCAGTCCACCCCTGAAGCCAGAATTGCAAAAATAACACAATTAACGTCCTCTTTCGTCGTGTTACATACCAAGCATGGATCGCATTGTGTCATGTTGTCAGACATCGTATACCTACCCATGTTGACAATTGCAATAGATTGCTAAAAACTTGCGCACAAACTGTGACTTCCACTCACCATTTTCATCTTGGAGAAGTTGAGTAGCTTGTCGTCTGTGAACGTGGGGGTGCCCTCCTCGATGAAAGACAGGTCCGACAGGTACATGCCCAGGTAGGGGATGCACGGAGGGTCGCATCGGTAGAGGGCGTCTCGCAGCACACGGAAGCGGCCGTCGGGGGAGGAGATCGCTTGCAGCTTCTCCAGGGATTGCTTCGTCTGCAACGCATGTTGTGCTACGTGTTCAATCGCCTTCACGAAACGAGCTGACATTTTGTGCAACGTATTTAATCGTCTTCACGAAATGAGATGACATTTTGTGCAACGTATTTAATCGTCTTCACGAAATGAGCTGACATTTTGTGCAATGTGTTGAATCGCCTTCACGAAATGAGCTGACAGTTTGTGCATCGTGTTCAATCGCCTCCACGAAACGAGCTGACATTTTGCCAACGAGAAGTTTATATAGTTATGAGTCACGGAATCAAGTCATATGTTAATTATTTTTCGGGTAACTTATATGGAATATCAACTAACACATCATATTTTGAGCTGGAATAAGTTGTACTTCGTGATTAGTTCGTTTACACTGCAGCTCTTTCTAATTTCAATGAAATTCATTCCAAAATTCCAAAATTAACTCCCAAAGCTCACTAATAATGTAAAACAATGGCCAACAAATGGCGTATTGGAGTTAAAAATAATTGTTAATTCACATACAAATTTAAAATCTAATGTTAAATGCGCGAAGGCAAGCAATAAATAACAATGGCAATTTCTCACCGTTTTGGCCACCCGCTCCCACGTTTTCTTCAATCGATAGACCGAGCTGTTCATGAACGCCGAACAAATCTGGAGGACGCCGTTGTAGTTGTGCAGACAGCGGGAAATGTCGGCCACCGCCGCCCACTTTTCGATGACGGCCACCCGGTTCGAGATGCTGTTCCGTCGCAGAATCTCGGACAGGACCAGTTGGGACATCTGCATGAAAAGTAGCCGCGGTGTGGGTGGACTCGGATGGCACCGAAATTGAAACTCGGAATTTCAGTAATTTAACGTAGTTCTCATGCCAAATGACTCTACTTACGTCGTTAAATCGTTTCGTTAAGATGAGTATATGCGGTGCTCTCGTTGCTTTATCCGCCTTCATCCACGCTTGACCTAAAAACTCTCTGAAAAATGTCATTAGAATCATAAATACCGGTGACTAAGTGCATCTATGCTACAGCGCTGTGCGTGCGAAAATCAGATCAATGCCAAGTGGTGCGAATTTAAGTTCTGGCAAAACAGCCGCGGATGTGTACTCACTCGCTACCGATCGCGACGAATATCTTGTGGTCAATGTAAATCATCTGCTCTGCCAGCTCCAGCGCCGACAACGTCTCGATGTTGTCGTCCAGACTCGGCGCCTGGGAATCAACACAAAAGTGACGCAAGTGAACCCTGAACTTGACTGAGTGATTTAACACATCTATGGTGTTTGTTCACGTTTAGAAGGAGAGCTGTGTTTCACTCTCGGAGAGGCTCCCCTTCTGTTAGAAGACCCAAAGGTGATTCGCAGGCCGTCCCATTGTTCCGCTAAAGGGTTGAATGGTTTGAGCATCGAATTATTGACAGCGCAATGTATGGAATCGACAAAACATTACTTTCCTTCTTAACGTGAAAAATAAGTGCAACAATGCCAACAACTCTGAAGTAATGTTTACCGCCGACGGAGTGAGCAGCTTGACAAAGTCCGTCTTCGGCACGTCGGGCACTTCTTTCGTGATGAACCTCATCAACTGCGTCGCCGCCTTGTGCTCGGCCGGCAGCAGATTCGGACAGTAGATGACCTCGTCCAAGAACTCGATGGTCATCGTCTTGAGTTTCGGGTCCTTCTCAAAGTCCTGCACGTGTTTGGAGACCCAGTGTCTGAGCACGTTGATGACGCGCATGGTGGCCGCACTGGACATGATCGACTCCTTGCGGTTGCCGCGGTCACGGCACGTGGCGCGCAGTAGGTTGGCGCTGACCGTGCTGTTGCGGCCGCACGTGCTGCCCGAGGTACGGCGCGAGGGTGCCGTGCCGACGCTGCTGCCGCCCCCGACGCTCGGCTCGCTCACCAGTGGCGGCTTGTGCGGCGACTGGTCCGGCGGGTTGCTGCATGCCGATGTGGCGATCGCGAACGCGGCGGCCGCCGACGACGTGCTGCTCCTAGAAGAGAGAGGTGTGAGAAAAGAGGTGGTTTTTAAAATGGTCTTTGGATGGATAAAAGTATTTTATTTTCTTGGACATTTATATGATGTTATGAAGTAAAGACAAAGATCGAAATGTGCGTTTTTAATAGTAAGTTAATGAATTGTGATAAGATTTTACTGTAGATTTGTTTACAATTGGGATATAAGATTAAATAGATTGAAACAAAAATACGCAAGAGACAGTAAGATGTTATTATAATATATGAGGCATAAACGATAACTTTAGGCTATAATAATGAAATATCTAACGTAGAATGCACATATTTACATGCTGTTCGGATGTTTTCTAAGGGTTTAGATAAACTACCGGGGTGATACCATTAGAAAAGATAATAATATATAATTGTACATGTTTCTACGGAACTTTTATAATGGAAGCGAAAACAATATAGCTGGTATGCGTCTATGACATTGTATGAATGTCCAAAACGTTCGGAAAGCTCAACATTTCCCCTAATAACAGGGTAAAATATGGGAAAGAAAGCGTATTCTATTGCAGCACATATTTTTAAAAAATAATGCTCTAATATTTTGCTCAAATAATTCTCAGTCACCAATTCGTATGCAATGGATGAAATGAACGATATAGTATGTCATATAGTATAATTTCATGTTTTGAACCCACCTTGGAGCACTTTTCAATTCAGGACGCACAAAGAACCAAAACGAAACGTTTTGGAAACATAAAAAGAGTTATTTGGACAAATTTTGCAAGCGGGACAAATGCAGGAGAGAAAAAACAATCTACCGAAACCATAATTTCTCCAGAACATGCTTGTTAAAATATAGACACGCTGGTTAAAACATTTAGTCGCACTTACCAAATAGCTTCATTTCCAGTGCTGTACCACAGGACATAGAACAATTACCCCACAGTAAGAAATAATACAATGATTAAAGACGACTGGGATCAGGGATGTTTTGAGAGGGATGATGTGCTCTGCTCGGCGGACTCACCTTCTGTTGGCGGTGCGGTGCGAGGTGACCACCACCCCCGCCTTGCTCGAGTTGGCAGGCAGGTCCAGTTGCAGACTAGGACGCTGTGAAACGCTCCTCTCCTCGAAGTCTGTCTCGTAGATAGAGCGGCGGCTGGCGTAATAGCTCTGGAAAAACTGCGGAGTGCGCGCTGGTTACTGTCCATGCTTGCGTCGAGCGTTGTGTTGGACGGGAAAACCATTGGGCGAAGAAAGTCGCAAATGATTCGTAAAATTGGTCTATTTTTCCAAATTGGCTTGTCTTTTGTGAACGCAATATTCAGGAAAACTATAAATCCTATCAACCAAAATCTTTAGCGTTTTTGAAAAGATTTTGCCTAACAGTTTTCCTTAAACCGTCGCTTTTTCTCAATTTTCCATTTATATACATGAAAAATTACTCAACATATTTTCAAGAAACTTAACGAACTTGTACAATGCTCAATGCTTGACCTCCTCAAGTCTACCCTATTTTCGATCGATTTAGTGTGTGTGCTTGAGCGTTAATCTCTAGATCGGAATGATTCTAGAAACGCACGTCCATCAATGAGACAGTGTTTGCATTGTTTTCATCACAGATTACAAAACGACCCTAAGAGATGATTTCCAGCTAGCCATTTCAGGAACCAGCCGAGGTTGGAGCTTGTTTTAATTTCCTCGAAAAGAGATGCGAGAATTTCGTACAAGAATAGCGGGACGATGAGCTTAATGTGTTTCGTCTCCAATGAAGGGAAAAGACACCCACGCTGCAAAATGAGTGTGGTGAGCCATTGAAAGGTGAACGTCTTTATTGGAGTCAGCTCTTTTCACAGAGGGCGGCAAGATACATGAGGTCATCTATAAAAAGTCGGCGATTCTTCGAACAAGGTGTATATTTAAAAGAAAACACATTGTTTTCGCAAAATAATGGTACAGAAGGAAGGAATAGAAAAGCCAAGAAGTCGGTTTTGTTGGTTCACAAACCCGGACAATGGTTTTCTATTTAGCTGCTCGTTAATGCTCGAACTGTTTGTTCAACTTTATGTCTCACTTTTACCATTATTATGGAATGATGGCATCAAAATAGTAGTGTACTTTTTCCCACAAGTGGAAGAATAGGGGTGAGGGTGACAAATTAAAGAGAAAAACCTTCCCTCGAAACTGTCATTTAATGGTGTCACGTTTGTTCCCACGCCTCGCCATTCCTCTCCATGACTTGGACAATTTTTGTCGGAACTCGGCTCCACCCCGTCACCCCCTTGCCTTTCCCCCCAAAGGAAAATGGGGTCATCTAGGGTCAGAACATAAAAGTCAAGCGCGCTCTCTCACTTGGAGAGCGAAGACAGTTTTGAGGCTTTAGTACGGTTAGGAAAGAAATTCTACTTTTGCCGTTAGATTTTCTGGATTGCCTTCTTTTCCCTAACCTTAGCAGTTGTCTCTAGTTTTGAAAACAAATATCGTAGACTGGTATTAACGCTATGCTAATAAGTAAAGTCCATTTGTTGTCCTATCGTATCTAAGCTTGTATTGCAGATTGGAAAGTACTGGTACTTAACTGGTACTTTCTGGTACCTTTGGAAAAAACAAGTACGATATCAATTATAGCAATCAATAACTAATTATATTTCTTCGAATGCTTTAGCCATTTTATCAAAATTATGACTCAAAATTTGATTGTCTCAAAGAGAAAGCGGGACTCAGTATCTACGCCCCCCCCCCCCCCTGTTCACACCTGTATGACAGACGAGGTGATGTGTCCGGCAGTGACGGACACCCTCGACGACCGCGCGCCGGACTTCGCCTCCGACGCGGCAGTCACCTCGGAGTCGTTCGACTGCACGGAGTCGCCGTACTTGGCCCCGAACACCTCGAACAACGACTTGGAGTAGGAGCGTCCCCGCGCCTCTCCGGGGGGCTTGTCACCCCCGTCGTCGATCGAACCCGCCGCCACGTCCTTCGCAACGCCCTCCTCGTCCGCGCCCTCCCTCTCCACCGCAACTATCTTGTCCTCCTCCTCCTCTCTGCCTTCTTTCAGCGACATCTCGATCAGCGGCTCCATCGAGCTCTTTCGGCGTCCTCTTCGCTTCTCGCCTTCTTGGGGGGAGCTTTGTGATGGCAGCGCGATCTTTTGCTGCTCGATCGGTTCTTTGACGGGGTCCTGCTTGATTTGCGACTCTGACTTGCTCGTTTCGATTTTCTGGTAGCGCAGATCTTGGGGACTCAGGTCGGAGTGGTTGGACCCCACCAGAGTCACCGAACTCAAGTTGCTCGGCGAAGAGAGGGCGCCGATGTTGAGAGCGTCTGCAATCGGTTCACGAAGCTACTAAATATATTTGCTCAAATTAAAAACCACTCGTTGGTTAGGTTTCAATCAAACTGCAGTTCAAAGAAACTAGTCACTAATTGCTTACGCCCAGTTGCATCAACGTCCTAATCAGAGATTACCACTTTGATCGTTGATTATAATTTGGTATGGTGTTTCACCATTGAAATCGTCAAATTGAATTGGACTTAATCTAAAATTTAATTTCTATTTAATTTATGATTATTTAAATTATACTATAATAATACATTATTCAATTAATTTAATTTGACGATTTCAATGGTGAAACACCATACCAAATTATAATCAACGATCAAGGAGGTAATCTCTGATTAGGACGTTGGTGCAACTGTGCATTAGTCATACATGAACCCGTCTAGCAGCAACTTCTCAGAATAAAACAATAAAAATCTCAATGTAATTACTTCGCTTGAAGTCAAACTACAAAGCTTTCTGGAATAAATCGTCCAATGATATTTCAGCGAACATAATTTACTTTGCCCTCAACTATTGCCCTGGATTATTTATTTTATTTTATGCATTCTATCATATGCTAATTGGTTAAATGCAGAAATGCAAGCTTACCGGCTTGCGGCAGTCAAGCAGAGGTATAAATAACAACTTCCCCCTGGGAACAATGGCAACACTGACTACAAATAAAATACGCTTCGTATGTTTGTCATAATAGTCAGAACAAAACCAAACAAGACCCTTATCGAAATGCCAACAGTGCAGCACAGCAGCGCAGCAATGCATCGATGCTGACATTTACGTCAACATGTATTTTGTATCTCCTTTTAGTTCGTTGTAATTGCATCCAATGGAGGAACATATCGAGAGAGCGCGAGTTGCCCAGAAGCAGATGGCATTACGCCTGAGAATTCCCACGGGTGGAAACGTATTGCCCACGACGACGGCGACGACGACGACGACGACGACGACCCCTTCACCTGTGAGCGTGTCGGCACTCGAAGAGGCGGCGATGTCGGTGGTCGACGGGATGGTCAGATGACACATCATGTCCTCGTCGTCGTCCTCCGCCTCCACGTGGATAGTGACGCTCTTTCGGGGTCCCGTCTGGACCGAGCCCGAGCCGTCGGACACTTGAGACGGACTCTGGCAGATGATGTTCGGACCTTCGTTGATCAGCGCCAGCTCGCGTTCTTCCTGTTCGTCTGCACACGGGAGACGTTGGACAAGGTTATTTTCGCATGCGAAGTTAACTGTGTTACAACTGGAAAAACAGAGTTATTACTTCAGAATATTCTACGGCTTGTTTGTATCAAATCAGGACAGATAAATTGGTGTACTTATCTTTACTGTCTGTTTTTTGTATTGGTGTACATTTCAGTCTAGTAATATGATATCACATTTGAGATTAGTATATCGCAGATTTACTAAAATGAGAGCCTCTGCCATCTAACGCTTTTTCAAAAATCTAATGCAAGATAATAACTCGGTATATTATGTGGATATTCTATGTTATAATTATCGAATCCAATTTGGAAATATAAATTGGCACATATTATTACTGTCTTTCGGGCAGAACAGTACATTTCATCAAATTTGGGATTGGTATAAATGGCAGATTTACTGAATTGAGCAGCCACTGTCATCTCATCGACTTTTCACAAATCCATTACAAGAGAATAATACTTATAGTGTTTGCTGTGAAAGTTAATGAGAGGCAAGATTATCAGAGTGTGCGCCTGCAGCTTACACTTTCGGAAGCTGCACCTCCAGTGGTACTTGGAGAAGCCCTGCGAGTCGTAACTGTGACTCCGGTCGCGGTCGCTCACTTCAGAACCATATCCTGTGAAACAGTAGAAGACATTCACAAGGCTTGACAACCTCGCCCTGCAACTTGCAATGCCACCGGGCGCCAATCGAGTGCCACGTTTATTGGCCATATCAACATTTGACGATACTTGAGTTGTTACATTTTAGAGTAACATAACGTTACTGGCTAAAAGTTTGAAGAATGAAGTCACGCGATGGCTGCCCAGTTATTGCATGTTCAGAGCACAAACACAATAAATTGCCGACAATCTGCAGATCTGATACATGATTGCGAGCCTTCGTTCCACGTTAATTTGAAACTCATCAAGATTGCAAATAGCGAGAAGTTTTCAAATTTAAAATGCAAACAGCAACTGCTCAACTTTAATTAAATCACAGCATTAATCTCACATCTAATTAGTTAAATATTTATGACACGAAAATGTATTAAGCAATCTCTGGCAAATGGCTTTCAACGTCAAGCAAACGTACAGTAGAATTACTTATGGTTAACGTCGCCACATCCTTCTACAGAAATATAAATGGCCATAAGAGACAATGTATAAAACAACTCCGGCCAGAAGGCTGTGCGATGGTTATCCCGAACTAATTCAAGTGTAGCCAGTCGTTGAAAACGCCACGAGAGTGCCCTAGAATCAGTGGCGCACGGGATGGGCACGCACCCGAGACAGAACTGGCGCCGCTGGTTCTCCGCGGTGAGGCGCTGCTCCTTCGGCGCTCCATGTTGAACAGGTGCAGTGCGGTGTGGTCTTCTCGACTGGTACCGGCGTCCAGGGACCTGCGCAGAACGCGGGAAACTGTCAGTCGCGCACCTCCCTGGACCGCACATGTTGCTTCCTTGGATCATTCGTTGCATTAGGGAAGAACACAGCGTGCTAAAAACCGGGCTGTTTCGTATGTTTGGATTGAAACTACGACAAAAGGCATACTTTGAGATATTTCTTGCAATGTTGCATTCTTACATTAGTTTCAAAATAACGAAAAATATGGCAATATTTATGAATTTTTGAATCCAAAATTGCATAACTACTTTTTGCTAGTTCTCTTGACGTTTTTGTATCGAATAGATATGAGAAAGTTTGTTTCGAGAAAGATACTTTCGAAAATACTTTCGATCCTTGCGGCTAACTTTTTCATTGACTTTGTGATCTTTGATTGATGTTGACGTTTTGATTTTCCTTGTTTCCTCTCGTTTGTTCCAACCAAACGCTGGGTCTTTAAAAATTATTTTATGAAATAGCACTTATATCTTATTCCTTTCTGGATTCCAATGATATTGAAATGCCAACCCACATTAAAATACTCTAGATCTTCCTATCCAACGACTGAGCGCGAGTAGAGCTCCAAATATCCTCGAAAGCACTCACATGATCGAGCCCCTGGCGATCGCGGTGGCCGCCTCGGGAAGATCGGCGTTGTAGAAGACCTTCTTGAGCGCCTCCAGCACGGCGATGCTGTCGGTGAACACGCGGTAGGTGAGCAGGAACGTGTTGAGGAAGTCGATCGAGAGGAATCGCAGGTCCGTGAGACGTTCGAGCAGCCGTTCGGGAGTCGCTGAGCGGATGTGCGGCACTTTGCACGAGTTAAGACCGGGCCCGAACCGGATGTCGATGTCGTCGTTGAACAGTTTGGGGTCGTTGCGGATGAACTTGGGCATGGTCACTGACGAGGTGTCCGACGAGCTCACGTGCAGGAGGTTGCTGAAGTGGACGTTTTCGATGCACTGCGAGGGACAAGGGAGGTTACCGTTAACTTGAGAAATCATGAAGGGTGGTTAGTGGTGCTAACTTATCGAAACTACTTTAGATTTTAGAGCTATGAAATAGACAAAAGGTTGTAACTGTTGGATCGTCAGATTGCATTATTATTTCTAGAAACTAGAATAGGTTTCGTAGAGGAGCCGAGTCTGCTCTGCGGGTTGCATTAAGGAGCAATGTTCCAAAAATCTATGTTATACCCATAATTATGGTTGTTGTGGTTGCATTTTTAGGCTGAAATTTGAGTGCGATTGGTAAAGTCAAAACTTGTTCGCACCGAATGGCACTTTTTTACTTTTGTAAGTGTAATTCTCAAGTTTTTTCAGCTATAACTGAGTTAAAACTAAAAACAATGATAATATAACTCTGCTTTTTGATTGATTGTTGAGACGCTTTTTCAGTGTCCAGCAGTCGTAAGTTTTCTTGTGTTCGGTGCTTGAAAGTCAAAGCGAGCGTTTTAAGACTTATCGTGGAGGTGCCAAGTTTGCTCTGCGGGATGCATTTAGGAGTTCCCCCCCTAAAATCATTGAACCAACATTTTATACTCTTTCATATCTTTACATTCAAGCTAAAAAATGTTCTTGGGCACACCTACTCCTTAGAACAAGTGCAATATATTTGGTCAAGATAAGCATTTTTAAAAATCGCTACATGTTTCGTATAGATATCAAGTTTGCTGTGCGTGTTCAAGCATTCCTCTGCTTAAATTACAAATGTTGTTTACTCAAAGCATCGGTGCAGGCTTATTAAAACAACGTGTTTTCATTAGAATAATTCGGGCGGGGGACATAGATGGTGAAATTCGAAATGTAGTGGAGGTGCCATGTTTGCTCTGCGGGTTGCGTTCAGGCGTCCCTTCGCCGGAAGTCTAGCGACGCACCTGGCCGATATCGCTGATCCACGCCGTCTTCTCGTGCACGGTCGGCGCGACGAAGTGCAGACTCACTTGCTGCACACTCGCGCCGCTGCGCACGTCGGCAACCACCTTGAAGTCGCGCCCCTGGTAGGGACCCATCGAACCGCACGCGTCCAGCGCAGCGCCTGTCGGGACAAATGGGGTTACACTTGGAGGGAGGACGCCACTGATGGGTTTACACCTGGAGGGAAGACGCCACTGATGGGGTAACACTTGGATGGAGGACGCCACTGATGGGGTTAAGCCCCGTTTACATAGGACAGTTTTGACAAAAGTCTGCCACAAAAGTTTTTTGCTGGCAGAAGAACTTGACTCTATTTGATGGAGTATTGACTTTATAGATAATATACTTTTTGTCTCTATTTTATGTTATACTCGTATATTATTTATAATATAAATATGATATATGACTGTATAATACACCAATATAAAATGAAATATCGCCATGCTATTTTGACGGCATAAAAATGCTGTGTCAGACTTAAGTAAAAAATTTTACGCTTGAAGGGAGGGGAACATCTATGGGATTACACTTGAAGGGAGGACGACACCGACAGGGTTACACTTGAAGTGAGGGGCACATCGACGGGGTTACGCTTGAAGGGAGGACGACACCGACAGGGTTACACTTGAAGGGAGGACGACACCGACAGGGTTACACTTGAAGTGAGGGGGACATCGATGGGGTTACACTTGAAGTGAGGGGGACATCGATGGGGTTACACTTGAAGGGAGGAAGACACCGACAGGGTTACACTTGAAGTGAGGGGAACATCGATGGGGTTACACTTGAAGGGAGGACGACACCGACAGGGTTACACTTGAAGTGAGGGGGACATCGACGGGGTTACGCTTGAATGGAGGACGACACCGACAGGGTTACACTTGAAGGGAGGACGACACCGACAGGGTTACACTTGAAGTGAGGGGGACATCGATGGTGTTACACTTGAAGTGAGGGGGACATCGATGGTGTTACACTTGAAGGGAGGGGGTCACCGATAGGGTTACACTTGAAGGGAGGTCGACACCGACAGGGTTACACTTGGAGTGATGGGGTTACACTTGGAGTGATGGGGTTAGACTTGGAGTGATGGGGTTGCACTTGGAGTGATTGGGTTACACTTGGAGTGATGGGGTTAGACTTGAAGGGAGGACGACACCGACAGGGTTACACTTGGAGTGTTGGGGTTACACTTGTAGTGATGGGGTTACACTTGGAGTGATAGGGTTACACTTGAAGTTTCGGAGCATTAGGAGGAGGTGACGTAGGGAAATAATTGAGGCATTAAGTGAATTTCCGGATACTAGTGACCTCTTTTTCGGGTTTGTGGTCCTAACAAAGATGCATAAAAGCTACTTGGCTAGTTGTGCGTTTGGTTCGTAGTTTCATAGCGGTCGGCACCAGTATGTTTGCAGAATTGACGCACATACTGTTTCCTTTCTAATGCATAATGAGTATCGCTCCAATTTAGATTTAGAACGGGAGGGGGGGGGGGGGGGTTGTTGGAACAATAGAATTTAGTGCAAGGTGATTGAGCAGGAGATTAAGCACCTTCGTTCTCGCTGGCCTCGCTCGGGTCCTCGATGAGGAAAGCGTCGACCAACGGGATCTTGCCGATGTCCGGCACGAGATTGAGTCGGCCCGCCGTGCTGCGCGTCGTCATGATCAAGTGGTTGGAGAACAGGTAGCACTGGCGAAACGCCTCCTTGTCTGAGTTCTTGCTGAAGCTGGTCAAACGACTCCGCTGGGTGCGCGGCCGATCCGTCAGGATCTGCACCAGGTTGCCTGCACAAAGTGAGAACAGCATTATTTGGTAAAGTGACTACAGTGTTTTTCTCCTTATGAAGGAAAGTATCGTTCAATATACTCCAGAAATTGCGGTGTTAATCATTCAATGCTCACACCATGAAACTGTTTAGCGGAACAATGCATGGGACAGCCTGCGAATGTTGACACCCTTGGCTCTTCTAGCAGCAGAGGGGAGCCTTTATGAAAGTGAAACTCCGCTGTCCTTCTAAGCGTGAACAATACTACGCGTATCCCACCCGTTCTTTTAACTCGTAGAGTCATATGTGAGGTACTGAAACTTTGTAAACCCTTTGAGTGAGTCTATGGCTACTATGAAACGAGTTACTGTGACCCGGCACCGGAATGGAAAAGTAAGGGGTGTCTAAATCGAAGGTTCACACAGAAATATCACAAAGGACCTGACGACAGACGGACGAGCGATGCACAGTAGCATGGCAAAATAAAATTGAGGGAAAACGTAAGCCTGCATCTAGCAATGAGTACCATGTTTGATAAAAAAAATGCGGATTCCTATTTTTCAGGTTGTGTTGGATGGCTGGCTGGGATGCATGAAAATTTGATAAAAACGGCTGGAAATAGTTGAAGAGCGAAGCGAAATCTTCAATTTCACTAGTGGTTAAAAAAAACTTGTGTGTATTTGTTTGTTTGTATGTATGTATGTGTGTTTGCGCGCGCTCTACAGACCAAACGCCTCCGCAGATTGCGATGAAAATTCAGAGTGTCTACTTCTGTGCATAACTTCCTGCGTTTTCCAGATAACCCTCCATACCCCTCCCCTTAAAATCAGAAAAAAGAGCAATATTCGAAATTGGGAAAATTTTGACAAAGACATAAATTTATCTAAAAGCGTGTATTTATCGAAATTTTCCCAAAAATGTATTGTGACTTTGTGTGTATGACATTTGTGTGTGTACAAACCGCTACACTCATCTTCATCGCAACACAAATTGCGTTTGCGAAGGCCTAGTTTATATGAATTCAGAATACTGGTTTTCATCCCGTTACTGCATCAGCACGTCTATTTGAAAGTGTGTGTTTCATTGGTAAAATTCTGATCGCGCCATGGCTGGCGATGAAATGGAACTAATTGGCCCGCGCCCACCCCTCGGGAAGCTCATCGCGTGCGAGGAGAAAGCGAGAATGTGCTTATCTGACAATATTGCCGTGTTGTAAAGCGACAGTGAGCTCTCGTGTCCAACTAGCGCGTGTACCAGATTCAAGTGTTACATCAGAGAACATTCTCGAAATGTTCACGCTACTCAAAATTCGCGCGTTGTCCGTTATTAAAATAAACTGTGAGATAGAAGGGAAAAAAAGTCCCCATACTTTCTCCACCATCCTTCTCCCCCCCCCCCCCCCCTCCTTCACGCTCACACTCTGCTCTCACAAAGCTCCTGAGCTTTCTCTCTGTGCAAGCCACCATTTCGTAGTAGGACCCAGGCCTTGTTGCCATGACTCCTCGCTCTCGCTAGCGAGTTTTCAGTTGCCTTGACCCAGTGACCTGCGCACGGCGCTGGGGGGGGGGGGGGGGGGTGCGCCGGGGGGGGGGGATCTGGGAGGGTTCGTGCTTAGGGATTAGAGGCGCAGGGCAGCATCACAAAGATCCAGCTCGGCGTCCCCCCCCCCCCCCCCCCCCACAGCCGCAAGCCCCGAACCAGAGGCCGGGGGAATACGTTCACGGCATGCAGGGATATCATGCGGCGCTACCTTTTCCCCGTGACTATTTCAGGAGCGCACTGACAGCGAACACCGCGTCCCGAATGGCTGGGCAGGGTGCGCGTTACCACTTCGC
Organism: Nemoura dubitans; assembly: GCA_921293005.1. Taxonomy (NCBI): domain Eukaryota; kingdom Metazoa; phylum Arthropoda; class Insecta; order Plecoptera; family Nemouridae; genus Nemoura; species Nemoura dubitans. The sequence continues at coordinate 51,289,751 of OV121074.1, read as the reverse complement.
TTGGATTATTTGGTGGGTCGTCACGGTCTGGGCGAAAGTTTGTTTATCTCCGATTCCCTTGCAAACACATTTCTTTCGCAAATTGTAAATGGTTTATATTTTATTCTGTTCATTACTTGCCATTTGCTGTGATACTTTATAAGAATTTTGTATACCATACCAATCATTATAATTGGCACGATTTATTATTTTCTGCACTGTTTAGGGACATTCAAGTTTCGTGAAATCTCAAACTACCTTGCATAATATGTACCAAATAGTTGGTTTTGAATGCTAGATAAAAAGTCACTATTTTCCCGACATTTCGTAACGTATTATGATAGTTACTAATTTTCATTAGTTTTCAAAACTAGTGCTGAAGAAAGGACAAGTAGACAAGAGTCTATTAGAAATTTAATGGCAAATATTTATTTATAGTACTTGCACAAAGTAAGCGGGGCCGTGAACGGCGCTGCCAAGAGAGCAACAGCCTGCCGTGCCGATTTATAATGTCTCCAGAATCGAATAAACTAACGCGTGCGACTTGTCTAAAGCAATCCGCCGCCCGTGAACGTGGTTTTTGAGGGTTGACTGCCTCGCGCCTCGCGCCGAGAGTAAACGCGCAGCGCACGTGCGGCGGCGAGCACTCGAGCTGCGCTGAGGGTCGCGCTGCCGTCGGCCAGAGCAAAGTCGTTCGGATTCGAAATCAATACACATTTCGCCGAGCGCTGATTTGATGGGAAACAAAACGGTGTTGCCAATTGCGAAGGCACGGCGCGGCACGGCACGGCACGGCACGGCACGGCACGGCACGGCACGGCACGGCACGGCACGGCACGGCACGGCACGGCACGGCACGGCACGGTGCGGTGCGGTAAGGTGCGGTGCGGTGCGGTGCCGTGCCGTGCCGTGCCGTGCCGTGCCGTGCCGTGCCGTGCCATGCGGTTTTTCGCGCGGTTATGACGACTTACCCTGACGGACGAACACTTGGTTTACGTCGAGCAGAATGTCGCAACCCTCGGATATCATCCGTTCCACGGACAGGTTTTTCCGGAGGTTTTCCGTTTCGCTCACCTGTATGGGTTTGAAGATCAGAAAGAAAAAAAAGTACATTAGAACTCAGACCAAATAATTTGTTGGCAAGAATATTGTTTGACCAGCTCTTTTTCTGCGGCGTTAAAATTATTTTATTTAGATCAATGATTGCAAATTCTCTAATGTCTGTTGTTACCAAGTTTTGCAACTCCTAGTGGAGGTCTGAACTAAGACTTGGACATTTTGGTAAAACTGGGCATAAAGGATTTTAACAGAACGACAAGTTAGACAGGTATGATAGAGTGAGAGGCTTGTGGAAAGTACTTTTAGCAACAAAATGGCCCACTCGAGAAATGCTATCTCGAAAATAAGAGTTTCATCACGTCCCCTCTCGGATCTCTGTTTAACGATGGGGTATATATATATATATATATAATAAAGTTAGCCGTTAAGTTTGCTTTCAGTTCTCGGAAGTTTGTTGGCTGGAAATCAACAGGTTTCGGTGGCGATCGCTCGCTCGAGCGCCTGATGTACAGCCGTACCCACCTCGTCGTGCATTTGGCGCGACAGGTTTTCGAGCTGCTGCCGCGCGTTCTGCAGACTCTTCCTCTCGACGTGGTTGTGCGGCGTGTGGGCGAGCAGTTCGTGCAACGTGATTATGTATCTCGGTACCTGGACGAGCCGAACAAGGCGTCAGAGTTCGTCAGTCACACACGCACGTTTAGGCACCTCGCCTAAACCACCCTGTCTTGTCATGGCTAACGTTTGTGCCGTGGCTAGGCACGTTTTGCTGTTACTCATTCGACTCAACTCTAGTTCGCACGCAATATACTGGGTGATTTCGAAACTACGTTAGGGTCAAATGCCTCTACCTATCAAATGGTAAATTTTAACACCTGGCTGCAGGGTTGGATCAGGGGCCTCATCAGGCGACCGGGCAAATTCCCGAAGGGCCGGTAATTTCTGGGCCGGTAGACCGGTTGGGGGCCGCCCTCGTGGTCCAAGATACGAGAAACAAACTACGGATGGAAGGCCTCACAGGAGGAGGAGCACCAGCCACGAAAGTTGGGGACCCGGGTTCAAATCCCGGAATGGGCAACATTTTTGGGAGGCTAATTTGTGTACATAAAAATAAAAATGACTAGCCAATTACGAGCTTTCGTAATTTAAATAGGATTATAAAGAGAATTCAACGCATCCAAAGTTAGTTTGGAGTTACTCGAGGTTGAATGTAAATGTTGTTGCAGTATAGCAGCACACGGTTCCAGAGCCAATATGAGTATTCGTAGACTGTGGACCATACCCCCATGGGGACATACAATTCTCACCCTGTATGCAAATTACTTCTCTCAAATTTCGTGTATAAGATTAAGTATTTCCTCAAATGGAAGAAGAATATGTAGTTGAAATAAACGTTATATGTCGTCTTATTTGGTTTCCACACAGTTCTGTGCCTCAATTCTTTAGTTAGCACCTTGGGGATTTGGGCAGAAGCTATAAAATTGTAGAACACTAGAGTTTGGTGTGGACATGCGAATGTGAGACACAGTATAGTTTCTCGTCGTCTCGCGGGCCTAAAAGACCATGCTAGGTCTAAGTGCGTTTGGAAATGTTTTTTTCCGTCGCCTTCTTACCTGGTGCATTGGATAGGTGAGAAAAGTCTCCAGACTTCTGCCCTGACACGCGGGCTTGTGCTCGAGTCGGGCCAGCAGCGCTACGAACATCGAGTTCTGTTTGCACTCCGTGAGCACCTGCAGGCTGTAATGATGGTTCCGCACGTACTCCTGGTAGATGCTCAGCATCGGCAACAAGATGTCGAACAAGTCACCTGGGCAAAGCAAAGAGAGAGGACGAGTCCTGTGATAAACACACTCGCATCGAGTCGATCTCCCCAGCTTGTTTTGTCTCCGGGACGCTTTGGTGCCGCTGGCATGGAAGTATTCATGTGAAAATACTCCATTTGTTCGTTTCGCGTATATACATAGCGTATATAAGAAGAAAAATTGGAAATTAATATCTGTAATTCGCTTGACTGGTTGCGAAATCTCGTTGCCGTGTATTTCTTGGAAAAGACTTGCATAGAGGGACATGAAAAAGAACCAATAGGTGCACTCAAAAATAATGACGATATTATTATATATGAAAAGCCCATGCGCAGTTGGGTAGTTTTGATAACATTCTTGCCTCGAAGGGAGACAATGACGCTGGGAAAATGTGCAACCTAACCGGCATACAAACCCGGAACCCCCCCCCCCCCCCCGGGTGGCTGTCTGATGCTCGAGCACTCGATAGGCAATCGGTGGTGGTGGTGGGGGGGGGGGGGGGGGGGTTCCGGTTTCGCATCCCAGTTCGATTGCATATTTTACAGCTTCGTCTATCTGCTTACTGCATTATATCTATATATTGATTTCTGGCTTAATTATGCATGTCCTGATAGTTCCAGAATCACCAAAACTCACATTCTGCTTGGTTTATGAGTGAAAAACACATTCTCATTTGAATGTAAATGAAAATAGGTTAACTAGCTACAGGTAAAGTATATACGTATCAAATATGTTACTTGCCTAGAACCAAAGTCGGCCAGTTTTCCATGCGAGTCGTGAGACCTTTGAGGAAGATCTGGTGCAGAAACAAGACCGTTTCGCTGTTGAGGAAAATCGAGTTGAGGTCCTCGTGCGAGCACGGAGGCTTCTTGGAGCTGGCTGCCATCCTGAGCGGTCGAAGATAGCACGAGACCAGCACCTCCATCTGCTCCATGTACTCCTCCTCGGCCTCCACCATGCGGAACACCAGGCTGCAATGGGGAACCGCGGACTTTGACGGGAGTGCGCGCACGCTTCGCAATACGGTTACATGCATTTCATCCACTTCAATAGAATATAATGTAGTTTGACCACAGATTTTGACTTGCTAGCCGGATACAGCGAATGCTAAATGTAGGGGTTTCCTGTAGGATAATGCGGGACGCACATAATAAAAAACGGAATGCGGCTTCTATACCTACTATTTCCTAAATTCTACTTCCTAAATTCTACCTCCTAGATTTTACTTCCTTAATTATTTTCTAAATGCTTCCTAAATTCCTAAATTCTATTGATCCCACCAAGGTAAGCTCCCTAAATAATTAAATCGAAAACCTCTAGACAACCTGAACAATAAATTTGAAAATGCATGTCCAAATTCCCAACAAAATGTCCCCCAAAGTACCTGTTCCTCTTCCTCATGCTCTCCGCGTGCGGCGACTTGATATACTGCTCCACGATCTGCTTCCACCGGCGTCGACACAGCCATCCGCGGAAGAAGCTCTGCACCTTCTTGATCTTCCGCAGCTCGAGCGCCTCCTGCGTGGGCGGCGCGGCGTTCTCGTCCTCCTCGCAGCCGCCCCCGCCGCCGCCACCCCCCACCAGATTCAAACTGCCCGTGCTGAAGCTGGTGTTGTACCCGTACGAGGCGAGTGGACGCCGCTCCTTCTTCAGCCCACTCATCTGAAGGTGACCAAAGCGCAGGCACACCGATTCGCCTATTACGCGGCTATTTACGTACAGTTTGGCAGGAGGAAAACTCGACGAGAACAATGTTTTGACGTCACGGAGCTAGCTAGGGACTGCGAGAAACAAATATGCAATAATATTGTTATTGCTCTTGCATTTTTTACTGAGACATTGCTGTAATATTGTCAGTACCCCACCTAAAATGATGGGCAAGGGTAGTCAACAAGAGGTAGTTACAAGAGGACACCGGCTGAGGAAATGTAGCCTCACAGGAACGCCGAAGGGTTTTATAATATCTGTAATGGCCATTTTAAATGGCTCTCAACACACAGCTAGTCCCGACAGAGCTCATGCCTTGAGAGATTTGGCCAATAGCTGCCATGGCTCGGCCAAGAATGATAAATCGTGTAATTTTGTCTAGCCTAAAGTTATTGCAGATTTGTTTTTCACCTGCTCTGCTTTTTTGTTGATTTTTTGACGATACAGCTAGTGCAGAGTACTGATTAATATTTACAGTGAAACTAATAAATGTTGCTCCGGTCTTCTTTCGTCTTCTATACGTATTTTTTCTAGGAAACGAAGTCAACCGGATGAAAGAGCACCCTTATAAATGTTTTTCTATTTTAATATCGTTTTCAGTCCGGATTCAACACAAGATCTTTTTTCAAAAGGATTTTCCGAGAATTTGGCGATGGCTACGATCGTCTAATTCAAGAAATGCAAATAAAATATTTCTTTAACCTGCGCTAGAGTTGAAGCTCTGAAAATTGAAGACAGACAAAAAGACGCTGAAGATGATTCAAGTGGTGTACACACTTTTTTGCATGTGTTTACAAAATGTGTTTTCTCCTTTCTGACTTTTTCCTTGCTTGGTGGCATTTTGATGAAACATTAAATTTTAATGTAGGGGTATGCCATATTATATAGCAAGGCCGTCGAAATTCACCGAAAGGTTTTTAGTACATAAGATTATATACGTTTGGTAACAGCAGCACCAGGTAATGGACACACGCGACGCTCTCACGATGAGCAGAATTGAAAAATGTTCGCGAATTATTCCATGCTTCCTATGTCGCCATACGCAAAAAATAAGCGAAAATACATACAGTATAATCGTAGAGCTAAAATGCAAATGCAATTGTAAAATTATGCTTGCCAGTAAATCAGAACGTGCCAGTTCAGTAACTTATTCCTTTAACGTAGCAAATGAAATGCTACTTTTTCTTCATCGAAAACAAATAGTTTGTATCTATCGTTATACTACGTTACTGCCGGCTTTGAAATGCAGGACATATCGTATTCAAATCAGTGAGTATTATGGTATTTCACAAACTACGCGGAACTGCAAGTAACTTTATATACAAAACTGATGTCGGTCAATATAAGTAGAGGTTTGTTCACTTTACTTGTGCAAGTAACGCAACATTGAATAGGTAACGGAAAAACTCGCCAACTGCAGCGTTAAATGTGCAGGCAATTGAATGCAGCCGTGAAAACACACTGGTGACTTTTTATCAATGTTTTTGCCGGCATATCTATAGAATTTGAACTGGAAAGCGCTTCGGCCAGCGCGGGTTATTCGATTCGCTCTATACGAGCTTGCAACTGCAAGGCAATTCAACAGGCAACAAAAGAAACCTGTCTGCATAACCAACGGAATTGCTAATGAGAACGCTGGAAGTAAAACGGTGGATATGACTTTGAGGACAGCGAGGCCCAGAGCACCAATTGTTCAAGCTTCGATCAAAAATGGTATGTTGTGACACTAGGGCTTCGCGAACTCCGTTTGTGTTGCGTTGAAGAAGAGCGTAGCGGTTTGTAGCGGGCTAAAGAGTGATGACGGAACGTCGAAAATAGAAAAAAATAATGTGTGAAATAACTATAACGGTAATAGGAGTTAATTTTTTTTTTCAAAACTATTTTGACTGAATTTTGTTTGAAATTCGCAGTATTTTTTGCTGAAAGAGAACTTGGTCTAAGTCGAAACAATAGCGAAGGACCTCTGCAAATTTTATCAAAATCGGAGCAGTCTTTTGGCCAGTAGACCGCAAACAAAGAAAGAAACTAAAGGCTAAAACGCACAGAAGCAATGGACTTTTTTACGGGCCAGTGAAATAGAAGATGACGCTTCGTTCGCTCCGCTCGTCAAAACTCTCATCCAAGCTCTCACCTCCAAGCGCAGTTTCTTGATCTCCGAAGACAGCTCCTCGCACTGATGCGTGTAGTGCCATTTGGCGGTGCGCTCGCTCTCCACCACTTGCAACAGGTGCAGGTGCTTCTGCTCCAGCTCTTCCTTCTGCAGCAACAGCTTGTTGAAGCTGCGAAGTACGAGACGCAAGACTCGTCACAAAGTATTCCATCGTTAGAAAACCATAGAATAACGTCTTTTAATCGTCATGCAGATGAACCTACTTCTAGTTCGCGCTAGATTTTTGGAGCACATTTCTTTAGCTCGCGATATCTTTAGATAAACTTGTAAAATTGATTGAGTATGCACATAGTACATATTTTGTCATTCAATAAGCAAATTTCTTTGCAGTTTCAGAGTAGGTAGGTTCTGTAGTCACAGTATTGTAGTACTGTTGTGTGTGTGAGTAGGTAATGTGTCTATAGTACTGCAGAGTAGGTAATGTGTAGTACTGTAGAGTAGGTAATGTGCAGTACTGTTGCCAATTATTTTGTAAGTTTATCGCAGGGTGAAAATTCTTTGCGAAATAGGGAATTCATATTTGTCATAAAACACGTTGCATTCGTGTTTTCCGAGTGCAAATATTAATTCTGTCCGTTGATTTAACATCAATTTTATCTGTCTTCATTTGTTCTTTGTTGTATAACACCCATATATTGGCAGCCACAATCATGTGTCCGATGTTGTTATAATCAGTATCAGGCATCGGTAACAGGTATCAGGCATCAGTATCAGGCATCAGTATCAGGCATCAGACATCGGTATCAGGTATCAGGCATCGGTATCAGGCATCGGTATCAGGCATCAGACATCGGTATCAGGTATCAGGTATCAGGTATCAGGTATCAGGTATCAGGTATCAGGCATCGGTATCAGGCATCAGACATCGGTATCAGGTATCAGGTATCAGGTATCAGGTATCAGGTATCAGGTATCAGGTATCAGACATCGGTATCAGGCATCGGTATCAGGCATCAGACATCGGTATCAGGTATCAGGTATCAGGTATCAGGTATCGGTATCAGGTATCAGGTATCAGGTATCAGGTATCAGGTATCAGACATCGGTATCAGGTATCAGGATATCGTGCATCACCTGGCCTCGCGAATCGCGTCAATCCACATGTTGCACTCAGCCTCGTTGCAGGCGCCAAGCTCGTATTGCCGCTGGTTCTCGCACCGGTACGTGATCGCGAAGCAGTACTGCAACAAGGCACACAACAACTCATCGCATCACACAACAACTCATCGCATCACACAACAACTCATCGAGTCACGCAACATCTAATCGAGTCACGCAACAACTCATCGAGTCACACAACAACTCATCGAATCACACAACAACTCATCGAGTCACACAACAACTCATCGCATCACACAACAACTCATCGAATCACACAACAACTCATCGCATCACACAACAACTAATCGAGTCACACAACAACTCATCGATTCACACAACAACTCATCGAATCATGCAACAACTAATCGAATCACGCAACAACTCATCGAATCACGCAACAACTCATCGAATCACTCAACAACTCATCTAATCACGCAACTCGTCGACGTCTGTTGCACTTTTGAAATCCGATGGTGTCCCACTCACGCACAGACATGTGACAATTTTCTTCCCGCCAGCCCCCCCCGGTGATTAAGCCACATCTTGCCATCTTGATTCGGTATGTCTGGTGAATATTTTGCAAGATCACTTTCTGATTTCGGTAAAAATAAATTGCTTCCTATTAGCATGAGGCACTTGAAAATTTATTTTCAGGGTCACCAAAATCGCTCAATTACCATTTTCCTCCGAAACACATCAATTTTGTCGTTTTCCTACAACAAACTCGCATTTTGGAACGCTTATTTCAACAGCGTTGTGAACGAATGACTGTTAAAAACGAGTAATGATCGAGTGTTTATGTTGACGCGTCTCCTGATAGACATGCTGCGCCTAATGTTACAATTCTGATGTTGTTAATTGCTCAAGTTTTTATTTCTAGATTGCAATTATCATACCATCCAAAGTAAATGCGGGTAGGAAAATTTTAGCTTTACGTACAGCCTGGAAAATCTTGTGGTAGTTTCGTGCCGCACACAACCAGATAGTCAGCTGATTGCCTCCAGTAATTAGCGCTACGCCATGTCGGCAGCGACAGAGAGTGACAGAGTAATAATACTTCCAGGGAGCTTCCCATTGCGGGAATGACGGCAGCAGGCACGCAACCTCCAGCACTCGAATGTGACGGCCAAAAATCACCAAAGGAAGGGGATGCATTTGAAAAAGTTCATTTTCACTTCGCTTTTATTTGTTTTCCAAAAAGTGTTTAACTTCAATTTAATTTTTATTGATGACCTAGAGTTGTGTTGGTATCAGGAATACTAGTTTTGATCCAAAATATTATTTTTATCGACGATAACAATTTTTTAGCGCAAAGAGCGCAAAAATAACAAGAAACGCTTACGCGGGTTTCTGGTAGCTTTTCAAATACAAAAAAATTAGGAAATTGAAACAAATTATATATTTATTTATCCCAACATAGATAATATTTAGTGATAATTAAAAAAATTGGGCCAAAATACCAATGAAAATACCATTTTGTGAAATATGAAATTTGCATACTCGAAATACCAAAAACATGTATAAATGTAATAAAAACCTGAAAATAATGCTCCTAAATACCTATAAACGACTTCCTGGCAATTGATAACAAAAATTTTTGCTCATCGAAAAGTTTCTGTAGATAAAAAATATATAAAAAAACTGGAAGACTAGTAAAATATCGATTCATAACCTCACTTTGATATTTACATTAAATGTTTCAAATTACACTTAAAAACGAAAATGATCAACACCAACACATCCAAATTGCAATAATCTATCATATTAATACAAAACACGTGTTCTAATTCGCAAAATTAATTTTAATTTGGAAAACATATCCCAGGAAAGTTTGATCAAAACGTGACGGGACCAGCGACGTGGAGTCCATTGGACCCCAACACACTTTAGAAACCTGCAGACTTGGAAATATTTTTTTGACATGTTTCCCCCCTTGGCTTTTATTTTCTAGAAGGTTCAACTTGAAGGTACTAAGAAGGGCAGAGGTGGCAATGCAACCTAACCAAAAACTAGTACCTACGCCGAATGCTTAAAAGCATTCGGCGTAGGTACTAGTTTTTGGATCACTGAAGAAATTGCGCATGAGATCACAACAGTCGACATAGACTGTTGTAAACGGGCAATTGCTTTTTTTTGGAGCGAAAAAACGATCAACTGCATTAATTATTTAAACGCGCTTTGTTTTGGCTTGTCTCAATAAAAATAATTGATTCCCACGACAGAACTTGCGCAATAGAACTCAAAAAAGCAGTCTAGACAATAATATACGTCGACTGTTGTTGGTACCGGTCCGGGAAAAAAAACTAGCGAATTTCCGGCGCGCCATAGCAAAGTTTTTCTCTCCCGAATGATTTTGTTCTTTTCCGGCGAAAGGTGAACTCGTTTTGACCCGGCTGTCGCCGAAAATCGCGCGACGGACGTCGAATTCGACCCGGCGTGAGTGGGGGTGACCGTCCGCCCGGTCCGCTAAAAATACCTTGACACCCTTTCTATCTGTGCTGACACATTAGCGCCGGGGATTCAGAGGAAAATAACTTTGTCAGCGAGTGCGTCCAAATGTGCTGACGAAGTGATTCCTCCTGTCCATCACTACGACTCAAGCACAATGCCGATTGTAAATTTTTTGAAGAATTGACTCAAACTTAGTACACCTCTAGGTAGATGTAATCAGTGTAAAATTATTCAAGTCCTCGTGTCTTATTTCTATCACATAGGGTGACCATAGTCGAAAATTGATCATTTAAAAATTTTGATACAGACCAAAAGTTACCGAGTTCTCACGGTAACACCGTTAAAGTTATCATTTCAATATTTCAGTATATGCAGCTGAAGAAAAATACGTAAATAAGGGCGCTCATGGCCCTTTCCCCCAAATTTCTTTGCATTTTCGTATATAAAAGGTAAAATAAGGTAAAAGATGAAGAGTTTCGGGGTATGTTCTAGCATTCCAGGGGAAATTTTTCGAAAACAGGGCCATGGTCGCCCTTGTGGTCGCCCTGTGGTTATAATGTAGCGACCGCCCCCGCAGACCCCGCGGCGCGGGGGGGGGGGGGGCGCCGAGGTTTCGGGGGCACCGAGGGGTTCAGGGGGCGCAAATATCTCTCGGGAGACGTTTTTTGAAAGCAGTGTCCTCGAAAAATTTCGGAATACGTTTTTTAGGGATTGCCCTTGGGAAATTTCGGGATACGTTTTTTGTTAGGGATTTAGTCCTCGGAAAAATTCCGGAGGAGGTTTTTTTTATACCGGTTTTTTGGGCCCCTATCCTATGCCATATGCCTTCAAAACTTTTTCGGGGGGGGGTGGGCGCATCATATTCACGGTACGCCACTGAATTATGTCTATTGTCTACAACATACTGAAATATTGATAAGATAACTTCAACGATATGGCCTTAAGTAGTCGGCAACTTTCGGTCTAAAAGCCACTTTCTGACGAACTGATCTGTCTCCTTAATGTAGCTTTCTAGTCCGTTGATTTGTGATAAACTGCAGTGAATTGCTAAGCCTGATCACTGAGAGGAGACTGCATCGAAAGTTTGGACTTTTACTAGCCAATGAAATGCATTGTATAAAGGTGAATACCGTCAAGGAAGAATGCGATCACAAAATAAGCCCTTGTTGCACCGTGGAATACCGAATAACCAACACTAAAATGGAACCAAAAATAAAATAAAATATCTAGATCTAGATTAAAAACAATAAGGACCGAATGCAGAGTCGTCTCTGGAGTGCGCACTCACACTGAGTGAGCACTCAGTGCACACTTAGTTGGCATTTGCAATGATAAATTGTGCTCTGAGTGTGGACTCACACTGAGTGAGCACTCAGTGCACACTTAGTTGGCATTTGCAATGATAAATTGTGCTCTGAGTGTGGACTCAGTGTGAGTGTGCACTCAGGGTCGACTCTGCATTCGGGTCTAAGTTTATAACCTGATCGTCATTGCAACGACTTACGTCCATGGTTTGATTAGTCGTGCACCAAGATGTTGGTTCGACCTTGTCGACGACTCACCAGTTTGTCGCCGTTGTCCTTGCCCTTGGACAGGGTGGTGATGATGTTGGAAGGGGTGATGAGTCGCTCGCAGTACGACCCCTCGAGCAGCACCACCCCTGCGGGTCGCACGGCAGCCTCGGTCTCGTAGTAGAACAACATGTTCTGCGAAAGAACAAGGCATCGCACTGATCAGAACAGATCTGGCAAAGAACAAATCCTTGCAATGATGAAAACATGTTATGTGAAAGAACAAAGCATCGCATTGATCAGAACATGTTCCGCAAAAAAAAGCCAAGTGCATTGATCCGAACACGTTCAGCAAAATAACAACACTCGTTCTGATACTAATGGCATGCTGACACCAGGCAAAGTTGTAGGCCTAGCTCGGAGACAATGACCGTATCACGCCGACAACGACGCCATTGAAAAGAAGGCTTTGAAAAATGACGATGATCAAAGGCCTAGACATCAGAAGAACTTGACATTTCACCTTTCATATTATACGTCTCATATAGAAACTGCCGCAAATAAATAAAGTTATAATTTTACACGCTATAATTTGGTGTGCAAAGCAAATGTAATTAATTAGAGTTCCGCAGCAGCTAACAACCGTTGAATGCAAATATCCGCAATAAAAAAACAGAACGATGACGAGGATATTTTTTCCAGCGTGCCCAGAGCAGCGCACCTTGCGGCGCAGCACAGAAGATGGCATTCGCGAGATCTCAGATAGGGTTTTATTTGAAGAAGTTCTTAAATAAAAAGACGGTGTGAACACCTCGCGCGCTCTCGTATATACTTTGAGATTTATTTCAAACATTTTACGAGTTTTCGCTCGACGTCGCTGCCGTTTTCCCCGGGGAAATCTTGGCCAAAGTCTTGCCGTAGAGTCACTGCCATCGCTGCAGACAATGGGTATTATGGTAACACAGAGTTCAAGACTAAATATTCCATAAGCGGCGTTCAAACTGCAGGCGAGACGAGTGCATAATTTATCTAATCACTGGACAGGCGATGCAAATTTTACGTTTTCTCGTAACAACCAGGCGAGAGCTCCGAGCTCAAAGTGTGTACCAATGTGGTTGCGTTGCTTCCGCGCCACGCCTAGCCGACCGAGAGATGGTGCTGGTGGTGGGGCGCGAACGGGTTAACTCTGCGGTGACCTTTGATATGATTGAGCAAGTCATTAATGTTTTAACGCGGCGAGCTTCATTTTCTTACCTGGTCGCGGTCGCCGCTGCGCCGGGATGCGCAGATAAATTAGCAAGCAATATGGTTATACGGTGGACGGAATTTTTGCTTTGGCATAGAAATTAATTTCCCCAGGACGTGTCGACAAAAAAGGTGGATCAGCCAGCAGACATTGTTTTTTTTCAATTTAAATTATATATTTTTGAATCAATAATTTAAATCAGTAAAAACGAGAGAGAATTTACAAAACTGCTATGGACGACAAATTGATTACATGAGCTCCGAAAGCGCAGTTTGTAGCCGCACTTCTTGAGAATGTCAAGCGTGCGGAGCCGAATCCTTCATTTTACTAGCCCCGCTGCCAAATAAAATTACTTGTGGTTGTTTGTTTGTGTGATTTTGCAGCACCTATCATGCCACGAAAAACTAGAAATCTCCCCCCTGGTCAAAAGAGTTGGAAAGCGATACGCATTCGTTCAAAATGAAAGAGCATTCAGACTACCAACACTACGGAGCACTGTGACGGAAAGTGGAACGTCCTTTTCACGAGACGATTTCCTCGTTGCACCAGAACGAACTGGCATGCGTCGCACTTGGTAGCGCCTTAGAGGAAGAAATGGTTGGTTGCGCCCAGCCATCGGAACGCGTACTGAGCGTACAGAGTTGGCGAGTACAGAGATGGCGAGTACAGAGTTGGCGAGTAAAGAGATGGCGAGTACAGAGTTGGCGAGGTATTTAGGAGCTTTATTTTCAGGTTTTTATGACATTTATACATGTTTTTGGTATTTCGAGTATGCAAATTTCATATTTCACAAAATGGTATTTTCATTGGTATTTTGGCCCAATTTTTTTAATTATCACTAAATATTATCTATGTTGGGATAAATAAATATATAATTTGTTTCAATTTCCTAATTTTTTTGTATTTGAAAAGCTATCAGAAACCCGCGTAAGCGTTTCTTGTTATTTTTGCGCTCTTTGCGCTAAAAAATTGTTATCGTCGATAAAAATAATATTTTGGATCAAAACTAGTATTCCTGATACCAACACAACTCTAGGTCATCAATAAAAATTAAATTGAAGTTAAACACTTTTTGGAAAACAAATAAAAGCGAAGTGAAAATGAACTTTTTCAAATGCATCCCCTTCCTTTGGTGATTTTTGGCCGTCACATTCGAGTGCTGGAGGTTGCGTGCCTGCTGCCGTCATTCCAGCAATGGGAAGCTCCCTGGAAGTATTATTACATCTTCACTGTAAAATTCCATTGGCTTTTTTCTACAAAATGAAAGCAATAACCTGCCGATCTGAACTTTGGTTTAGTGACAACAGAAAGTTAACTGAGACAGTGAGTGACCGTTGCAGCAAATGCCTGTGCTGGGAAACTAGTGGGACTTTTATTTAGCATTTACATCCCAGTTTGGAATAGCTTTTTTCAAAAAGTGCTATTTTCAAGTCGATCCAGTCACATCGTGCTAGAGCTGAAATCTTGATCATTTTCAAAAAAATTTAATCGCTAGCTGTCAACACTTTTACTTTCAGATAATGTATCTTCCGAGTCCCAATGCTATCTTGCCCACACTAAAAAATTAAGGTTCCACTTTGGTCAAAGCCCTTCAAGGATTTCTACTAAACAACGTAATTTGAGTCTGCCCAGAGTTTTTTTTATTAATCAGTACAAAGTCAATCTAGCAGCTTACTTTCAAAAGAGCGACTGCAGCGACATACACTCTTTCGCACTCGCTGTGTACATAACAAGGGAGGGTAAAGATACCCTTCTTGTCGAAAGCAATCAAAAGTGTATATACATCCATGTACCTATACTTCCAACTATTTGCTTTCTCATCGTTCGTTCAGAAGCTGTACAGAATATGTGCGAATGCGGCTAGAAAATCTATCTGCGATTCGCACGACTGTGGATCGGATTGGATTGTCTCCGTGAAACTGCGTATTTTGCGTTTAAAATGTACACAATTTGTCATATAATTTTATAAATACAATGCGTTGCGAGCAAACAAGAATTCGCATTGTGTATACAAAAAGTTTATAAACAAAAATAACAGCGAACCACCACTGGTTCTAAATAGTGTTTTGTGGTTTTACTCGTAAACATTTTAAAACATCTCATTAACAAATGATAATAGCACGTTCGAATCAATTGGCAAAATGAGATAAACTGTCGTTCCAATGGCCAATGACATAAAGTTGCATTTGGCTGGGAATTGTAATGGTCTGGTAATTGAAACGCAGAAAGGAATGCAAGAAAATGTAATTGCGCAGGTGGAAATCTTAACGGACCGTTTAGATCTGAATCGGAAAATCTATGTATGGATAGTTTTTTGTGGTCATTAATCTGTTTGTTACCGTTTTTAGGTATTTTGGATAAAAAATCAAATTTATGCGAAAATTTCCATGAAATTTGATTACCTGGGCACGTATCCATAAAGCACAGCACTTAGCCTTGGGGTAAAATTATGAACAACCAGCCACAGACGGGCGTTTTCAGATTTTCAGGGGTGATAACAAACTTACCAATGATTTTTACAATTTGTCTGCTGTGTGGATTTGAGCCTGGGAATAGCATGTAACTTTGAGATTGGAAAATCATTTGAAAGCGAGTGATTTCGAGTGGAATGAGAATGAAAAAATGTTACAGAATCCAACTTGGCCCAAATTGTATACTCTTTTCAAACAGACCACACATATACAAACATTACACCACTCCTGATGGTCCGCCCCTCTGACGTCACGACGCTTCGGTCTGACTTGCTGGACGGGTAGACTGTGGGAAACGAATACGAATAGCACAGGAGTAAGGCGGGTTTTAGCCGAGTCTGGAGGCCTGTCAACAAGCTCCCGTGGGTCATATTATGTTAAAACTTTAAATACATCAGAATCACTATTATATCTATTACGTTTTAAAATTTCACAAAGTTTTGATGGATATCTCCGTTGATGCAAGGGTTTGAAATGAGGGCGATTTCAATGCGAAGTCCATAGGACCCACAATCTTTCCTAAACCCTGGCATCGGCCTTCAAGCGAATACTCAAGGCTCTAAAGGTCGATCCTATTAGGGAGATATGACCGAAATTTATGTGATATCGGTATAAGTACTAGGTATAGGTACGGCGAAATTCATGTGATATCGGTAGGTACACTAGGAAAGTGTGGCCGAAAGTCATGGAATTGAATGTGCAGCTGGAACGAAGATATTAGATAAAGAATTTTTGAGCTTCAAATGACCGCTGGTTGTTGATGCTTGGCAATTTTCGACAAAATGAGCTTTTGTTTAATTGAGTTTTTCCTGAATAAATACGAAATTACTTTCATTTATGCTATATTGTAGTCCAAACATACTGCAATAGTTTGCAACCGACCAACCAATAATGACGCACTTCAAACCTGCACAGTAACGCACACAACACAATAATAATAAAACAAAAAAATGAAACATTAATAAATGAAAATAATGAAACAAACAACATGAAACATGAAAAATAACCCATGTTTGTGTAATGCGAACTAATAGCGACACCTTCGTGACCCCAATGTATAAAAAATGCACACCAAAAATGCACACCGTACCTACTTCCAGATAAATGCAATCGATCAAAATCCACCCAACAATTTACGGTATTGTTCACTTAGATAGATTCCGTAATAGTTTCTGAATCAGACCTAAATATGTCGGAAATCTTGCAAATGTACCAGCAAAAGTCATCTGAGCAAGGCTCCCCTGGAACCTATGAGAGCCCATGGTCGAGATGCCAGGGGACATGGCATAGTGAAATATATTCATATACCTATACCATGGTGATGGATGGTGAACGGTATTTAAATTCATCAAATAACCAAAACGAAAATAATATAATATATAAACGCTATCAACACTCTAGATAGCAGTCGTTCCTAAACTTTTTGCGCCGAATTGCCGTGGCTGCCCTCAGTGGCGGACTGGCTAAAAAGGGCCTGGGAAAATGGTCACTTTTTTAGGGCACCATGCTGGGCACACCCTATACGAGACCATAGTTTTCACATGCAATGCTTAATTAATTATAATTGTACTAATATGGCAGGGTAAACCTTAGGGGCGTAGGAACAATATTTTTAGTGGGGGGGGGGGGAGGTGTGAGACGCACATACAAAATTTTGGGGGTTAAATTTGTGAGCTCAAGGTTTTCTTTGGATCAAATCTACGCGTTAGGTTTGACAATGGGTTGGGCAGAACTGCATATTTGTTAATAGATTTCTTCTTCATGAAGGCTCCCGTAATAGATTTCTGTTTGACTCGTGACTTGACTGAATAATTAATCGCGGTGCTGTTCAAAACCTAGGCACGTCATTGCAATTAGGCGTAGCTATGCATAAAGCCAACAACTGTGCAAAGATTTTTAATATCTTCGAAATTTTATGTCATTCTACCACCAGACAACACTTTTTTGCCGCAGGCAAAATTTTTTCGGATCTAGGGTTTCTTTAGCCCAATGTTTTGTCCGAATCCAGCAATTTCTACATGCTAAGGCATGCTTATGTAAATTTTATAATATATATATACATATATATATATATATATATATATATATATATATATATATATATATATATATATATATATATATATATATATATATATATATATATATATATATATATATATATATATATATATATATAAGCGAAAATGCCACCTCAAGAAAAGTGCCGTCCAAAGCGCCAACCGACGACGCGTACATTACGCCTAGATCCGGCCCTGCTACCTTAGAGTAAGTAATGGGTTCATTACTTAATCTAAGCTGCTACCAAGGATCCACGGCATTCTCAGGAAACGTCAAAACATAGAAGAAAGAGAAGTGCGAAAGATTTTCGCGGTTAATCCAATTATTTCCTGCAGACAAATCATGTTTGTGCGAGCTTCGTAAAATTATTTATTATATATTTGCTTGTTTCGTAAAATATTACGTACCTATGGGAAAATAGGGGCCCAAATTGTCGAGGGCCAGGGATGAGATATCCCTGCCAGTCCGCCACTGGCTCCCCTGTGTTATTATTAGTGTTAGAGTGCAACACAATTTTCACATATGCGCAAAATGCCTGTTTGCTCAACACATCTTAAGTGGTCGAAGGTCGACTCATAAGTCTTAGAAAATTCATTTTTTGATTATTGTAATGAAGTATTATGAAGTTGGAATAAATAAATAAAATTTCTACATAAGCGTCAAGGTTAGGCCACGACTGCCACGAGACAGTTTGCGAACCACTTCTCTTATAGATGAAACCCTCGACGTCTTTTTTATGTGTCTTGGACGAAACCATCCAGCTTTTAAGATAAATGAGATGCAAATAAATAGCTAAGTGTTCTTCCAGCCCCCCCAAAGCTGTAGTAGTGGGTGGATGACTTTGTGAATAAATAAATATAATAGACAAATGTTACTTAAACAACTAATACGCCTTGCGCCGAAAAGATTAACCATAGGTTCACCACCACCACCGTGTCCCTGTTGGCTGGGTGACCACAGAACACGTCAAAATAATCACCGGCAAACTAATTTACAGTCTTTGTCGGGGAAATAGGATATTTGAAATCGTGTCATCGATTGATTTGGGTGAGAATATTGACCTTATTTACCACTGAATCCTTTGGCATGCCTTCCGATAAATATCGATCTGTACATGAGAAAAATTTCAAATTAAAAAAAGACTTGACATGTAGAGTTGACAGCAACGACACCAGAGGCGCTGTTAGGAAGGCATCTGAGCTATAGAGAGGCTTTATTCGGCAGAGAGCGGCCAATAAATCTCATGGACGCCATTTTTTGCCCAAAGTCCTGGCTGACACTTGGCAACTAGGCTAAATTGGGCTAAATATAGGCTAAAAATAGGTTATAGGACAAAAATGAAGTTCTGCTAATGGTTTTCACTTTGCACATTGTTTTAATTGCCATGAATTATGAATTCATTTAATTTGGAAAATTAAATATTAATGGCGTCCAAAACTGTTGAAGCATGGCCGCTCTCTGCCAAATAAAGCCACTCTTATCTGAGCGGCGATAGAAGCTTACGGAAACCTACTCGACCGAGCGATCTGTCACATGGTCAGAGCTCTCCGAGATGCGGACGTTTTCGAACGCAAACTTTACAGTCGACCGCGGAAATTTGGAAATGGCCGACAACTAACAAGCTGAACTTAATTGGCAATGCATAACCGGTAATGCATAAAGTACTAGCCGTTGGCTATGGTATTGGCGGTCGTATTGGTAAGTATTTTACATATTGTGCATATGGTAGGTACCTGTCAGTGTATGCACATTAAAACGTTAATGTAGGTTGAACGGTCTATAATTACCCGCCCGTTCGTACAAACAGAACACGCGCACCAGGCTGAAAGATGGTTCGCGAATTGAGCGCGCTGATCGCTCCAGACTGGGTTTTCGGAAGCAAAATAGCGTCGATCGGGTCACTCCGAGCAGGTTTCCGAACGCTGGAGAGCGGCCGGAGTAGGTTTTAGTAAGATAGTTTAGTCTATCGTGGGCCGCTAGTAACAAGGCAGTCAAGGCGCGTATATTCAAAAAAGACGTCGCGCTGCCGCCGCCATGAATACGTTCGTTTATAAGCTTGGGATGAGATGAGGCAATACTAGACCTTAACTCCAGAACTCAAGCATTTAAAAACCACGCTCTCTGTTTACCTGGTAAAGCAGGAACCAGCGCAGCTGCCACTTGTTCAATTCGCCAGCTTTCTTGCGCAGGTATCCAGCCAGTGAATGGTCTGTGCGCGCTCTCTCGGCCAGCATCACCAGCTGACTGTCATTCACTCGCACGGTCCTCTGCATCGTAACCCGGGATGCTACAAGTACCGAAGCACCCGGTCCTCGACTAACCCATTGTCCGCCGCGACGTCGCACGCTCGAGCACGCACTAGCACTTCACATGGGCACGCGGTCGCGACAAGTCGTACCCCACAAGACAACGACCGGTTCATCGGGGGGGGGGGGGGGGGGGGGGGGGAAACACACGACTGAACTTCAATCTCCAAAACGTCTATTCGACCAGATCGAGTTGTTTCTGCTCGTAGCAGGCCTCTGCGTTGTCGATAATGCTGAGCGCCAGCCAGGGCAGGTCGGTGTGCAGGAGCGCCAAAATGAGGACGGCGTTGAAGGTGAGACTCATGAGGTAGATCGCCCAGCAGGGCATGGCGCTGCGTGCGCCCGACCGGCTGAAGAACAGCTCTCTGATGGAGGCGTGCGTAAACACGCAGACGACGTTGAACGCCACGAGCAGGACGAGACCGGTGCTGAGGGTGATCATCGTGACGGAGGCTGGACGACCGAAGGGGCCAAGATGTCGTCGGATGGCATCGGCGTCGGCGTCGGCGTCGCTGTGTGATTCGCGCGCGACTCGAGAGGAGCTCTTTGGCGAAATGGCATGGGAAAATGGCGAGTTTCCGTGTGTGCAGCTGCAGGGTGGTGTTTTTTCTTCACATCCCGTGTCAAATGGTTGACGGCTCTGTTTTCAGCAACAGGTTGCGTGCCGGCGACGGGGTTTTTCGAGCACTAGTTAGCAGTTCCTGCAACAGCGAGCAAACACGCAAATGTAACAACGGGTCTGTGTGTGTGAATCGCATTGTAAAGTGAAAAACACCGATCAAAAGGTAGCGGATATTCTTTAGATCCGGGGAAATGTGATTGAAGGGTTGAAATCATAGAAACACAATGCAGCTAAGAAATAAACGATAAAAACACAGCGCAGAATCAAACTATAGCTGACAGAATGAAGGTAAAATCGTAGGTTTTTTTAAATTCACGTTTATTGAGCAAAGTTACATTGCCATCATTCGCAAAGTACCGGAGCTGAATTCAACTTTGAACGAACGAAAACGTATAATAAAAAAATATATTTTAGAATGTTCAGTATGGAATTATTTACGTCTTAATTATAAGTCTATATTTCTAAATAGATTCTGCAAATTAACTTCTATACCAGCAACTTTCTGCGCACGCCAAACACAGCATACAACCCCTACCCAATTTCCCGGGCAAAAACGCTCTAGTCGCAGCGGCCTCAACTCTCTCTCTATTATCCAGCTCCCAAATCGCGATCCATGCACCGCTGAGGGTTGATTCTCCCCAGCCCTCCACCTGTCGTTCACCTGGCGCACCACTCTGCAAGCTCGATTTCCTTTCGGCACAACTGCGCACTAATTCGTCTAATTACATTATCAATCAACCACGCAAAACGAAAAGAAAACGGCTTACAATGCAATCGATTCGGACCGCAAACCAATTTACTTACACAATCGATCGTACAGCCAAGTGTATAAAAGTCTACAGCCAGAGCACCATTATCACAAGTAACTGTGTACGTGAGTGTACCGATATGAAAATGTCGTCCCGTGTTGCACCCCTCGGCCGCGGGTCCACAGGTGTGTGTTGTGCGCAGAGTCGCAACAGGTCTGCTCGCGGGACGCGCTCTCACCCTACTCCGCTCTCCTGTTGAATCGGTACGCACGGCGGCCGGGCCGTCTCGGCGCTGCGCACTCGGTCGCGGCGTCGGCGTCGGCGTCGGCGTCGGCGTCGGCTACCCTCGACGCGGGGTTGACGTCATCCGCGGCGTCCAGAGCTCGCGCTTCACCCCTGCCTGCCTGCCCAGCGAGTTCGCTCGACTCACCAAACATAGAGTTGGATTGCGCGTCCCCGAACGTTGCAGTGGCGGCTCTCTTTGTAGGTAGACAACGGAGATTACATGCACGCTTGCGATGTTATTGCATTGAGGTTGATCAACTATGGGTTATAGGGGCTAGGGATCGATGATATTTTGCGCTTAAGGTTCAATGTTGGCGTGACATTACGAATATCTGAAAAATTCCCTTTTTCGGAACAAGTCATCCCTAAAAAAAAAATTGCCAGCTCACGAGTTAGCAGCTAGCACACGAGTTAGCAGCTAGCACTCGAGTTAGCAGCTTGTACACGAGTTAGCAGCTAGCACACGAGTTAGCAGCTAGCACATGAGTTAGCAGCTAGCACATGAGTTAGCAGCTTGTACACGAGTTAGCAGCTAGCACACGAGTTAGCAGCTAGCACACGAGTTAGCAGCTAGCACATGAGTTAGCAGCTAGCACATGAGTTAGCAGCTTGTACACGAGTTAGCAGCTAGCACACGAGTTAGCAGCTAGCACACGAGTTAGCAGCTAGCACATGAGTTAGCAGCTAGCACTCGAGTTAGCAGCTAGCATACGAGTTAGCAGCTAGCACACGAGTTAGCAGCTAGCACACGAGTTAGCAGCTAGCACATGAGTTAGCAGCTAGCACATGAGTTAGCAGCTTGTACACGAGTTAGCAGCTAGCACATGAGTTAGCAGCTAGCACTCGAGTTAGCAGCTAGCATACGAGTTAGCAGCTAGCACATGAGTTAGCAGCTAGCACACGACTTAGCAGCTAGCACACGAGTTAGCAGCTAGCACATGAGTTAGCAGCTAGCACTCGAGTTAGCAGCTAGCACACGAGTTAGCAGCTAGCACTCGAGTTAGCAGCTTGTACACGAGTTAGCAGCTAGCACACGAGTTAGCAGCTAGCACATGAGTTAGCAGCTAGCACACGAGTTAGCAGCTAGCACACGAGTTAGCAGCTAGCACATGAGTTAGCAGCTAGCACACGAGTTAGCAGCTAGCACACGAGTTAGCAGCTAGCACACGAGTTAGCAGCTAGCACATGAGTTAGCAGCTAGCACACAAGCTAGCAGCTAGCACACAAGTTAGCAGCTAGCACACGAGTTAGCAGCTAGCACATCAGGCTTTGAAATAAAGTAAGAATTAATTTCTGGATATGATAATGTTTGATGAAAATTATTCTCAGCCTTCGAAATCTCGTTAAAATTTTGTACAGCTGTGAATAATATTCAACAAGACTAATTAATTATAACGCAAAGAGGACTAGTTCATTATTTGAAAGCCTGATAAGTTACCGAAGGTGGTAGCTCTTTTGCTTTGCGCTGTCACTCATATTAGCTTAACTTTAAAAAAAGGTTGTAAGTAACATTAAGGTTTAAGGTTTAAGATCTAAGGGCCGGTATTACAATATTTTTCAACTCTGGGTTAAGTGTCTAGCCCTCAGGAACTGATGAATACCACTGCATCCTATTGGCGGTTGCCGTGACAAATATCTTAACTCCTACTTTAACTCTGGGTTGAGGCACTTGTAAAACTGGGCTTAAGGGGTTTTAATTTCTTAATCCTTATGACAAAACCTAAAACACTATGATCCAGTAATCCTATATTTAAACACTAACAACTAATTCGTAACCCTTCTGAATTCTAAATCAGCCTTAATACACAAATAAATATTACTGCTTGCTCCATAATTTACTTTGATGTATTTGCAGACACATATAGCTCTCAGTGCGCGGCAGTCGGGTATTTTTATTTTCATTTCTTCAAAGGTCTCATTACGCGAAGATGCACCAGTTTAATTTCAAGTCTGAGAAAACGATGTAGTCGCAGTTAATTAAAATGATACAGTCGTGCGTCTGACGCGAAGGTAATTCCACCAGAGACGGTTCGTGAAATTAGATCCCATGAAAAGATTCATATATGACGAAGACGTCGACGACGACGGCGGCGCAAGCGGGTAAATTTTCAAGCAATTACAAAATAGCTCTGCGCCGGGTGTTTGGTTACTTGATCTAATTTGTACTCGCTCTCGTCGTCTTCGTGTACGAAAATAATTCCAGGAAGAGTAATTCGTCGACGGCGTTGATCGTGGGGGGAGGGACGCCTTGGGGTCCGCGGGGTCAGGGTGCACGCCAGGGGACGTGGCAGGGCGGGGGGGGGGGGGGGGGGGGGGGCTCGTCGTGATCGCACGCGTGTGTTTTGCGCACGGCAGCCGCAGTTTAACCAGATCAAGTCAATTTGCAAGTCGCAATTGCACAAGTACATTTAGTTCAGTGTGGTCAACTGGTATTTAGGTCGATGGGGGTTGTAATGAGAAAAGATAAACGCACGCATCAAAGTAATGGCTGTTAGATGATCTTTCATTGAACATTCAGTGAGCGTATTGAACTTTAAATTTTGTGAAGTTTTATTGTAAATTATTAACTTTGTACATGATATCTACTTTTCAAAAGTCTCTTTGTTCAGATTTACGATCATAAACCTGACTAGTTAATTTTTCATTGAGCATTGGAGGTTCGTGGAAATTTGAATTGGAACTTTTTAATGATTTATTTTTTGTTCACATAATATTTAATTTTCAAAATTCTCTTTGCTCGGTTTTCAGATCATAAAGAAATCCGGAAAGTTAAAAGCCAACTACCAAACGGAATTCAACAACCAATCAATTAGGACTTAAAAATTACCCTTGTGTTGAGTCTCTCGCAGAATTAAATAAATAACAAGCATATTTGCCGACCCAATCAGCTTTAACGCATCCACTTTTGTCGCGCTGCGCGTAGTTATCGCAGCGCGTAGTTATCGCGTAGTTATCGCAGCGCGTAGTTATCGCGTAGTTAGCGCAGCGCTTTTTGAATGCATCGGCTGCGCGTAGTTAGCTACGCAGCGCTTTTTTAATGCATCGGCTGCGCGTAGTTAGCTACGCAGCGCTTTTTGAATGCATCGGCTGCATCGTAGTAAAATGCAGCACTGATGGCTGTCAGAGCTCAACTAGTGAGTAGCACCATTTTGACCCAGCACTAAACTCTTCGTTAAAAATGGCGCGGCCATTTTGTTCACTGCCTGCAGGTTGAGTGACCTTCAAAATTCAATTAATTTTCGTGCAGCCACACGCCGACTTGGTTAGGTTTTAAAAACTATGGAATTGTTTAATTAACAGCAAACCTATTTTAATAGTTGTTAAAAATGCCTTTGTTGCACAGAAATATTTCATGGAGCAACAGCTGCACGTGAAAAATTGTAATCGTTTATGTGTGTGAAATAACATGTGGTGAATAAACATTACATTTTATTATTATGTACACAAATTAGCCTCCCAAAAATGTTACCCATTCCGGGATTTGAACCCGGGTCCCCAGGTTCAAATCCCGGAATGGGTAACATTTTTAGGATGCTAATTTGTGTACATAATAATAAAATGAATAGCCAATTACGAGCTTTCGTAATTAACATAAGATCATAAGAGAATTCAACGCATCCAACGATAAATTGGAGGTACCTACTCGAGGTTGAATGTAAATGTGGTTGCAGTACAGCATAACGCGGTACCAGAGCCACTATGAGTATTCGTAGACTCTGCTATATATGCTGCGTGCAACTAAACTCGCTCCGGCCATCATTGCTTTAAAGTTCTCTCTCTCTGTCTCTCACTCTCTCACTCACTATCTCCCACTCTCTCTCTCTCTTACATGAGTATTTAATTTTATCTTTTAGTTATTTGTTAGTTTATAAAAACATTGAAGAATTAAATTACAATGTCTGGACAAGAAGTTATCCACCAGATAACTTGTTATCACCATAGTCACAGCCAATCAGATACCTCAATTTTCAAGATATCCTGTAGATAACTTCTTATCTAGACATTGTAATTTCGCCTCGTATAATTAACCTTATATAAAACCCTTAAATTGGCGACGTTCAACTTTTTAGTCTGTGCTGTCTGGCTGGTTGGCTGGTTGGCTGGCTGGCTGGCTGGCTGGGATGCATGTTTCACCGAACTTAACTCTTAATATAAATCGCGAAAATCGGCTGAAAACGGGTGGAAATGGTTTATATATCAAAATATTGGTTTACATCCAGAGACGACATTCTTACAGCAATTTCTAAGTGTTTTTTAGGTGAAATATTGAAAAAACTGATTACATTTGGCTGCCATGATTGAGTAGCACCTTGCAGCCCAGCTCGATTTTTAAATCGTTCAAATCTTACCTTTTTATTGATCCACTTCGTCTAGGTGACTATTATCGCATGAATTGTAAAGTAATTGAAGAATTAACCTTATATAAATTATAAATTAACCTTATATAAAACCGTTAATTTGGCGACGTTCAACTTTTTAGTCTGTGCTGTCTGGCCGGCTGGCTGGCTGGCTGGCTGGCTGGCTGGCTGGCTGGCTGGCTGGCTGGCTGGCTGGCTGGCTGGCTGGCTGGCAGGCTGGCTGGCTGGCTGGCTGGCTGGCTGGCTGGCTGGCTGGCTGGCTGGCTGGCTGGCTGGCTGGCTGGCTGGCTGGGATGTATGTAACATCGAGCGAAACTCTTAATAGAAATCGCGAAAATTGGTTAAAAACGGGTGGAAATAAAAACGAGTGGATTATAAATGTTCAAAATATAGGTTTACATCCAGAGACGACATTCTTACAGCGATTTGAAAGTGTTTTTTAGGTGAAATATTGAAAAAACAGATTGCATTTGGCTGACAAGATTGAAAAACGCCTTGCAGCCCAGCGTGATTTTTTAATCGTTCAAATCTTACCTTAACTTGATCCGCTGCGTCTAGGAGACTATTCGCGCATGCATTATTATAGCAAGTCATTCAAGAAATTTTGTGAAAACGCTTTTATTTGCCCTCATATTACGTGGATTTTAAATGATTTGGCATTCAGAATGACAGGTGAATTCTTTTGTTTTGTCTTCATACCACAGCAAGGTAAATGAATCCATGAATTTATCTTTTACGCATTGAATGTAGCTATTTACACATCATCGGGTACAGAAAGCAAAACTTCTAACATCCAAAACCGACTAGAAACACATATATAAGATTTTGATTAGCATAAAATGTAAGGAATTGCTTGCGGACAAATTTCAGGCGGAGTTATATACCGTGTAGCTTCTAAAATGTTCAATACACTATATTTGTGTAGTCAGCAAGAAAAGTTTTGCGCAGTCTTGCCAGATCTAGGTAATTGAAGCTGTCAATAACGTTTTCATCATACGAAAATTGACGTATATTTATATTTATTTGTGCATCATAATACTTTTTGATAGTATATCAAAAGGAAATTTAATTGAATCATGTAATTTGTGTTGAAATATGAGTTTTGACATTTGCTACCCCTATTGGCGTGGGACACTTTCAAATGCAACTTTGGAAATTAAACTTAAAGTTTTCTTCCGGCAAGCTACATTGAGATAACGACAAATGTCGTTACACTTGGTCCCAAGTCCTAGGACCTAGGTTATGGCCTAGGGCCATATTTTGGTTATAACCTGGCGATCGGGTATGCCCGCAGGGAATAGGGTACTAGCGTCGAAGGAAAGGGCTTCATCCTTTAGCTGGAGCTTAATGCTGAATGATCTTAACATTTTCTTCATGTTCTTGGTGATTGTGAGTTTGTTCCGGTTATTTCATCGGGTTCTTTCAGTGAAAAACATTTCACTTTGCGGACGGGTGGCGATCCTGCTCTTTACCCCTTATATGAGCAAAGAATTTTTATAAAAATTAATTTAAATGAATAATAAATATTTAAAGCCATGAACTGGAAAGTACTAACATACCCTCAGATGCAGTGCACTATACGTGCGTAGCACGGGCCCATACTGCTAGTTAACCCTATATAAAACCGTTAATTAGGCTATGTTCAGCTTTTTAGTTTGTGCTGGCTGGCTGGCTGGGATGCATTTTTCACCGAGCCTTATTCTTAATAGAAATCGCGGAAATTGGTTAAAAAAGGGTGGAAATGGATTAAAAATGTTTAATATATTGGTTTACATCCAGAGACGACATTTTAACAGCGCATTGAAAGTGTTTTTTTTAGGTGAAACATTGAAAAAACTGATTGCATTTGGCTGGCAAGATTGAGTAGCGACTTGCAGCCCAGCTCGATTTTTAAATCGTTCAAATCTTACCTTTTTACTGATCCGCTTCGTCTAGGAGACTTTCGCGCATGC
Source organism: Nemoura dubitans (assembly GCA_921293005.1). Taxonomy (NCBI): domain Eukaryota; kingdom Metazoa; phylum Arthropoda; class Insecta; order Plecoptera; family Nemouridae; genus Nemoura; species Nemoura dubitans. The sequence goes on along the minus strand of OV121074.1, from coordinate 51,261,924 downwards.
ATTATGAAGTTATTGAAGAAATTTTGTAAAAACGCATCTATTTGCGATCATATTACGTGGAATGGAAATGATTTGGAATTTAGAGTGACACGATTAGTTCGTTTCTTTTGTTTTCATACCACTGCAAGGTTAATGCATCCATGAATTTATCTTTTACGCATTGAATGAAGCTATCTACACGAAATCGGGTACAGAAAGCAAAACTTCTTAGAAAAACATCCAAAACCGACTAGAAACACATAGAAAAGATTTTGAAATGCATAAAATGTATGGAATTTATTGCGGACAAATTTCAGGCGGAGTTATATACCGTTTAGCTTATGTTCAAAATACTATTTTTGTTTAGTTAGCAAGAAAAGTTTTGCGCAGTCTTGCCAGATCTAGGTAATTGAAGCTGTCAGTAACGTTTTCATCATACGAAAATTGACGTATATTTATGTTTATTTGTGCATCATAATACTTTTAGATAGTATATCAAAAGGAAATTTAATTGAATCATGTAATTTGTGTTGAAATATGAGTTTTGACATTTGCTACACCTTTTGGCGTGGGACATTTTCAAATGCAACTATGCAAATTATACTTAAAGTTTTCTTCCGGCAAGCTGGATTGAAATAATGACATTATGATTTACGAGCAACAAAATGTTGTTACGTTTTGGTCCCAATTGTCCTAGGACCTAGGTTATGGCCTAGGTCCATATTTTGGTCATAACCTGGCTATCGGGTATGCCCGCAGGGCATAGGGCACTAGCGTCGAAGGAAAGGGCTTCATCCTATAGCTGGAGCTTAACGCTGAATGATCTTAACATTTTCTTCATGTTCTTGGGTATTGTGAGTTTGTTCCGGTAATTTTATCGGGTTCTTTCAGTGAAAAACATTTCACTTTGCGGACGGTTCGCGATTCTACTCTTCACCCCTTTTATGAGCAAAGCATTTTTATAAAAATTAATTTAAATGAATAATACAAATTTAAAGCCATGAACTGGAATGTACTAACATGCCCTCACATGCAGTGCACTATACGTGCGTAGCACGGGCCCATACTGCTAGTTAATATTGTAACAGGCACTTCTTTCTTTATACTCTAATTGCTGATTTTAAGTCAAGCCTCCGTCGTGCTAAACTCCATTTCACGTTAAGAAGGAGAGTGGATTCGCATCTTCTCCGGGGATCCACTGCTGCTAGACACGAGCAAAGAGTTTTTAAACTGTCTATAGAGCCTGTTGTCCAGCTCAAGACATGGCTTGTGAGTTTTGAAACTCTTTTTTGTGGCTAGCAACAGTGGGTTCTCGAGGAAGATGCAAACCCATTCTCTTTCTTAACGTGAAATGGAATTTAGGATGAAAACTTGATGGATGGTTAGCCAATAAAGAAAATATTGACCGCCTTGAAATAGGGTATGTTTTTTGTGGCAGAACAGCACTTCAATAGCGTCCACGTGCGAATTCCCCGTCCACTCTCACGGCAGCATGGAGCGCTACAAGTGAAAATCGAGTTTTCACGCACCACCGCTTGCGGCGTGCGCGTCGGTCAACCATGACATTGGTCCTGTTCCGAAACCTGCTGAGCTTACTGAGCTCTAGTAGGCTCTCAGTAGAGTTCAGCAAGTCTGCTGCCTTCAGTAACGGAACGCAATACACAATCTCAGCTCAGCTTGTTTTATTTTTCTAAGCGGCAATGTTAAAAGTTTTTAGCTCGCAAGTAGCCGAGTTTTTTTCAATAACTCAACCAAATTACATAAGAAAAATACGATATAATAATTTGCTTACGTGTTAATAGACGTTCTAATTCTTCTGTACTAACTTTCAACTAAAAGTAACCTCGCAAACACCACACGTCAGATCTCATTTGTAGCCTGCCATCTTGAAATTTGAATTGACTGAGCTCAGTAAGATTGACTGAGGCCGAAACCTCCAGTCAACTTCAGTGGCTTTCAGCAGGTTACGGAACGGCCAGCAGGGTCCAGCTCAGTCACTGTGATAGGTTACGGAACGGATCTCAGTATGGTTTGTTACTGCGCAGTAGCTTCAGCAGGTTTCGGAACAGGACCAGTGCTTATGAGTGTCGTCAATTTCCTTGACATATGTCAGCCTTACATTGTGCATCGCTGGGGTTGGGGGAGGGGGCCTTAATATGAATAATCGGTGGTCAAATCAATCAATAACCAATCTGCAGTTCAATTTACTTAGGTAGATTAGTTCTCTATCTATATAGATGAGAATTGCGAGGTAAAATCGCTAATAATGTGAGATGACATCGATAATGATGATCATTTAGAAATTTCGTAGGCCTAGACGTGCGATGGTGACAAAAAGTGTACCATTTTCTCTGCACCTGACCTTGAAAGTAAGTGTTGTGACAAGGCATGGCAGCCATCGACAGCACACTTTGAATTTCTATCCGAGCACACAACCAGGGCTTTCTAGATGGAATTCTTCCCATTGATCTTGTGGCAAGAATACCCCTAGGAGGCTGTAGAAAATGGCAGTGCCAAAAAGAAACCAGTCAACGCCACCTAGAAACATATTTGCCAACGATTAGATCAAAACAAATCCATTTAGAGGGCGCTGGTAATCATTTCTTGATGATGTGCAACTAGCTAATAAATAGACGTAAAATCTGAGCCCCTAACTAAACAGTAGATTAAGATTGTAATTGGTATTTTCATTGCAATAAGACGTTGGAATAACGAAACTAGATAGGTACTGGATAAATCTGCCAAACTGTACTGCGCCGCGCCTGCGCCGTGTATGAAAAAACATATAACATGAATTTAAAAATCATCAGACTAGTCGTTCCATCCAGACAGAGTGTGACTTCAGACTTGTAGTAACTGAAATTATTGCATTAGTTAAGAGGAAACGAAATGCTAGTGTTTTCGTCGTACGCGGAGGTTCACGCGGGAACTTCTCCTGGCCACAAATACTTACGCAGAGTTTTGGGAAAAAATACACGTGTAGTTGAAGGGTTTTTGGATGTCGGATGGTGTGTTAGGTTATTATACTTTCAAAAATGACAGAGGTGTGCATTTTCAAAAAGTTCTTAAAATACCATATTTACGGTATTTTTACGTAGCTCGTATGGAAAAAGTTAACCATAACTTGGATGAAAAACTACCATCCGACATCCAGTGATTCTTTCTCAGTTTATGGTTTTTTTTTCCAGATTTGTACATTAATAATTGTTGGTGTAGGAAGTTCCCGCGCGAACCTCTTCACCGACCTCTCGCCACGCAGCGTGGCTTGTGAATCCAATCGTTTCCAACGCTCTTAAAACATATTTTCAATTCAAATAATTGCAAAAAAATATCACCGCCTAAACCGCGCACTGGCAGGGATCCAGATTAGATGGGGCCATACAGTATCGGTTGGGGGGGGGGGGGGGGGGGGCGATAATGTTGAATCTACAGAAATCTTGGGTTCTGTAAATTAAATTTTTCGATGAAAACTTGTGATTCAAATTTGGAAGATGGCGGTTTCATTATCAAGCGTATATGCAGGCGCGTAGCAACGTTCTTCATTTAGTTGAAGTGCATGGATTGAGGTGCATGGCTTGAGGTGCATGGCTTGAGGTGCATGGCTTGAGGTGCATGGCTTGAGGTGCATGGCTTGAGGTGCATAGCTTGAGGTGCATAGCTTGCCTTGAACCGGAGGCGGGGGGGCAGGTCTGGACTATCAGGGCCGTCAACAAGAAGGAAAACTTTTGAACAATCAATGTTATTTTTTAGCAAATCTACGCGTTTCAGAATTTTCATTAGGGGGGCCCAGGCCAACGCTCGCCCCCCCCCCCCCCCCCTGCGCACGCCTATGACTGTAACCCCCTATCCAATACCCACTGGCCACTAATCTATAAGGTGTCCGCTGCAGTGCCTAATGTTACTCTCAGCGAGCTCGAGTATAATCTACGTGCTGGCGAAGCTTGCATGCAGAATGCACTGTTTGCAGCTGACGTTTCAACACCTTTGGCGATGTCAGTCCGGCCCGTCACTAGCGGCTGTCTGGCCGCAGGCGCACAAGATTAATGGGGATTGCACGCAGTACAGTACCTGTAGCCAACCCGTTGTCGCATGTACATCTTGGGGGAAGGCATGTGTGATAAATCGATGGATTCATCGAATTAGAGTCAGTTGGCGAGGCAGAGTTGGCGTTGACTTTGTTGCGGTTGTTTTTTGAAGCTCATGAGTTGCAGAACGTCAAAAACTAGCCAATTAATCGTATAAACAATCTGACCATTGCCCCATTGGTAAATTGCATGTTTTTAACGGCTTAGCTGTTTAAGCTATAAGACAAGCGACAACTTTTCATAGGACAATCTTGGAATATTTATTTTCCCAATACTTTCAACAAACTTATATTTTCCGCACGATGCAAAGGCCACATACACGAAGGAGAATCAACGCTTCTCCCAATCACAGCATGCCAATCACAGACTGCACTGGCGGGTTCGCGATCCGAATCACGCCGTGCTTTTATAACAAACTTATCGCCTGAATACGGGCTATCTGCCATCTGATCTACTTTAACAATTTGCAATCATCGCGAGGTGTTAGGAAGACTAGGCGACTGCCTGGTGACGTTTTCTTAGATCAAGCATATAAAATAGGAAAAAGGACTGTACGCTTTGAGCAATATGCTTGCAATCAAGTATTTTGTTGTAGAAGTAAAGGAATCGTCGAAGCCGGTCGCGTCGGGCTTCGGCCTCGCTCGGCAGACGCTTTCCCCGGGAAACTCTCGAGGAAATCACCTCGGCAGGTCCGCAGGATGTCTTTTGATTACACGTTTATTATTTTCTCGAGCTAAATTAATTTGCAGCTCAGCCGAAGCGAACAGAAAAGCAACGCGAATCCGAGTTCTCATTTCCTAATCCGGAAGCGTGCTGAAAGCAAGGATGACGAATTGCTGGGCAAACATCTTTCATAGAAAGGTCAAGCCGCAAGAATGTCGGATAATTATTTGGAACATTAAGGTAACTAACTGTACTGAGTACAAAGAGAAACGATTATAGCCTACTGGTCCCAGGCCCACGGAAAGCAGGGTTAGCGCTTAACCCTCGGGGTAAAATGGTGAACAGTCATTCTCATCTCTATTGACATCTCACTGGAGTTTTCTTGCCCGCAGTAGAAAACAAGCTTGAAAGTCGCCGGAATGCAGGTGCACGTGAAGAGGCACGCCACTGGAAATACCTTCATACTGCCAGGCTCAGAGTGCGACCGTTCACCACTGCAAGTGACCCAGCATTGCGTTAGCGGGCCACCAGTTGATGCTTTATGGATTTTCTTGCCGCCTTCCAGTGTCCCGCGTTCCCTTACCAAAATAACCCTTTTCCTATTTCGGTCCACGTCCCCTGAAATAGCACGATCAAACAATCGCACCCCCGAAATCCCGTCTCCTTGTGCGCAATAAAAATAGACTCCCGGTGTACGCTTGCATTCAATAATTGAATTGACCAAAGTGAGCCTGTATGTATTGAGACTCCGGTGACCCGCCTGTTGATTCGGTGCGTGCGAACACGCGTGTCGCTGCCTGCGCCTGGCCAAGACGAGCACACGTGGATGTGCGTGTCAAGGTCGACTCAGTTCAGGGGCAGCAGCCCCGTCGAGCTGCTCATATTGATTGCTGCTAAGTATTCATTATCTCGTGCGCCGTGCGGGACGGACAGAGCCATCTTGTTTGTGATCTGTAGCCGATCATGTTTTGGGTTTGTTCAAAGAGTTGACACGGTTGTCGCTGCGTTGTGCTGCGACTTCGTTGCGTGACGGCGTGTTTTGGAAGTTTGCCGGTAGATGGTGTGACCGTTTCGACGGCGAGCGTCGATGTAGAGGCGTCGGCGTCGGTGGTGGAGGTGGCGTGTTGCTTGCCGGCTAGATGGAAGCACCAGTGTTGAAAGTGCCAGGTTTTTGGAAATCTTGCATTATACATTTTCTCAATCTCATCTGTGGCTTTCGATACAGTTGGAAATGAAACGTAGTTTCTGCCACAAATGTATATACTAAATTCATTTAACACATATAACCAATTAACTTTCCTTTTATTTGAATCTGGCCGAGGTAACATTCGGTAAAATTGCAATTCTTTTCTTGGCTTAATTCGGAATAGGCCCAATCCATATGAAATCAACGCAAAAAAATGAAAATATTACCTGACCACGTTATAAACTAAAAACTTGTACGCTGACGTACAGAGGTAGTCTAGGAAGGATTAGAAACATTTTTTCCAAACATTTACCTCTCACAGTTCATGTGCTGTAGCCAGTGAAACTTTTGCCGGTTTGAATGCTATTTCGCACATTCCTTTGCTTTCGGGCCCCGTTAAACTGAACGCAATAAAATTGATTCCATGAGAAAGATAAGAAAATTTTGAGTCTTGGAACATAAAAAAACACCCCTAAGTAAGATACTACCCTTAAGGTACAATCATCCCTTAAATTGCACAAAAATGCAATTACTCATATTTTGATTTCGATGAAATTTTTTTCGTATCTAGTCAAGGAATTGTTGAACCTTTTCTGAAAGTTTCGTTCTGGGGTTCTCAGTAGTTTCCGAGAAAAAAAATTGTTTGTCTCATTTTCTTACTTTTATGAGTACCTATACGGTATTTCTGAGATTTTCTGACCGATCGGTCATATTTTCAGGAGCTGTTTAACATGCATGTGTAATATAGGTAGATAAAGGTCTCCACAAAGTTTCATTTTGGGGTTCTCATTGATTTGGAAGATACGTCGTTTTTTGCGGAGGCAGCCCCGCGGTTGCTCCTGCGGAGGTGCACTAGCTCCTGCAGCTTTCTCGGGAAAACGTTCCTGCCGACATCAAAAAGTTATTTCTCGGGTATCAGGAAAGATACCTCCTTGACTTCTTTCGGAAGTCAATTGAAACCTGCACATAGGATTTCCCTGCAGATTGGTTGGAATGCGCAGCAAATGGATCACAGCACAATTTTTCTAACACGCTGTACCGATTAAGAAAATATGTTATAACACGCCACACGTTGTTTCAGTCTATCCAGGTCATCCCTAAAAAATGCACTAAAGTCTCTCTGATCACTCACTACACGCTTTACGCAAATCTCATCCAAGAACGCTCCTATCGGACACATGGCGCAAGACCGACTGCCGCCAAAAACTACCCCGCTCTATTTCAGCTTCAATACTGTGGGAAATATAAGTCCCAAAACATATGCATTTCTTACCTGGACACCTGAAAACGGCAATCACTTAATCACATACTTGTTAACAATTAGCAAGCGCACCGAGTAACCGCCAAACAGCACCTCCATGGTCCGTCAATAGTATGAGGCAAACAATTTGTAGGTATTACGGCAATTACACAACAATAGTATTCCATAGAGATGCGAAAAAAAGCCCGAAAGCCAGGCCCGAACGTTGAAAAACTTGTCAGGCCCGGGCCAGGCTCGGGCCGAGATTTCCCGAAGTCGCAGGCCGACTGGGCCCGACTTTCGGCTTCCTCGGGCTTCCGGGCTTTTACTCCGAGCCGCTATATGTTAGATTTGTTATTGTCATTGCAATGAAAATTCGCAAAAAGAAACCAAAAAAAAGGGGCGATGACCTGTTTTTAGAGAATGGACATTTTGAAGCCTCGGGCCTCGCTCGGGCCGAGATTGTCCAAAGTCGGACCGACTAGGCACGACTTTAGGGCTTTCGGGCGTTTTTGGGCATGTCGGGCCGCCCCGGGCCCTATCTAGATTTTTCGGGCCGATGCCTAGCCGGGCGGACGAAAAAAATCGCATCTCTAATAATCCCCACCAACAATTAGGTTGCCGCGACTGCTGTCACCAGATTCTATCTTTCTGGAGAAAATTATTTTTACAGTTAATGTAAATGAAGATGAAGAATTCCAAGAAACAGACAATTGAATATAAACAAATCCACTTCAAACAGATTTGTGAAGAACATTAATAATATGTGAATCCAACTCACTAAATACACTGGACTCCAAAAAATATGTGCTCCTCCGCAAAAAACGACGTATCTCCCAAATCAATGAGAACCCCAAAATGAAACTTTGTGGAGACATTTATCTACCTATATTACACATGCATGTTAAACAGCTTTAATTTCAAAGTATGCGTATTCCCTGAAAATTTGACCGATCGGTCAGAAAAATCTCAGAAATACCGTATATAGGCACTCATAAAGGTACGAAAATGAGACAAACCATTTTTTTCTCGGAAACTACTGAGAACCCAGGAACGAACCCCGGAATAGGTTCTAAAATCCCTTGACTAGGTACAAAAAAAAATTCATCAAAATCAAAATATGAGTAATTGCATTTTTGTGCAATTTAAGGGATACCTTAAGGGTAGTTTCTTACTTAGGTGTGTTTTCTTATGTTACTAGACTCGAAATTTTCTTATCTTTCTCATGGAATCAATTTTATTGCGTTAAGTTTAACGGGTCGTTAGCTATAAGCCCGAAAGCAAAGGAATGTGCAAAATAGCATTCAAACCGGCAAAAGTTTCACTAGCTACTGCGCATGAACCGTGAGAGGTAAATGTTTGGAAAAAATGTTTCTAATCTTTTCTTGACTACCTCTGTAAGAAAGCAATTCATTTTTTTATTCTGCAGATGCTCAGGTTACTTGCTGTGTTGATTTCATGTGGAATGGGTCAATAGGAATTAAATAAATAGGAAGTTTGGGACTGGCTGCAGATGACATGGTATAAATAGATTGGTTGACGGGAAAGTATGTTACATAAGGAACATTTACTATATTTCCCATGCTGTAGGTGTTAGATAGGTCGTTTATGATGTGGGAAGAACAGGCAAAATAAACAATTATTTCAAGAACTTCATACAACATGCAAGTAAATGCATCATTTCTGTAATATATTGGTACAGTAGGGTTTGACAGACACACAAACGAAAAATTGTTATTTGCGATGCCTCTCCCACACCATCCATTTGTTAGGCACCTCGCTGACGTTTCTCCCACGGTGACTGCTCTTCAATCTCTTCAGTCATTATTAGCAGTGTTCTTCTCCACCCGAAAGCCATTAGATCCGATCCACGATCTGATTTCAGACCCCACCGCAAGTCGTACGAGCACTGCATGAAATATTCAGACCTGAGATTCCCCGTCTGAATTACGCACGAGTAAAGCATGCGCGTGTGGGTGCGTGTGGATGCGTGCGTGTGTTTGCCCATGGTCTAGAGACGACACAGATAACACGGTATGCGAACTTTCGGCAAAAAGACGAAACGCACAAAAAAGCTTTCAACAGCACACTACTGAACATTTTACCGAAAATTTCCATCAGAAGCTTTTTCTGTGTAAAAAAAAAATCCCGCCCTGCTCATGAAAGATGTGATGTTTAACGCCGAGTTTGCCTCGGACAAAGTCGCTCACGTGCACGAAAACATACTGCTCTGTCTATCCACTCTTTATTTTGCAATTAAAGCACAGCTTTATATAATTTATGTATGTTACCATTTTGAGTTAAATGAAAAAGCGTGCATGCTTTTTTTGTATGCTGACTGAAACATATCTTTGTAAGAAGATTTGACATATATTCATGACCATTGACTCCGTGGAAAGTAAGTCGTAAAGTCACCTACCGAACATACGTTTTGTGACAAGAAAATGTGTGTAGCCTGTCTGCTTGTAAGTGGCACCAGCTCGCAAAGATGTATATATACACATAACTGGGGATTTTGAAGACCTTATAAATCGAGTAGAATACACAGTCATCGCGAACTTATATGTTATGCATGTAGCTATTTTATCGCTGTAACAGTGTTAGTTTGCATAAACTATTAGTGACAGTAAATACTCTTCTCACTTCGGGTTGTATGAAACTATGAGCGCTTTATAAATGCCGACATATAGTGGTGATGCATGGCCAACTAGTTCGCGATTGATCTATTGCTAAATTATACTCGGCGAAGTAGAGCTGTCGCGCTAGTTTTATTTGCGACATCATGGTCCGGTTCAAAGCACCAACTGTTTAGTAATTAAATCTAACAGAATTAAATCTAGTTTAATTAAATTTCAAGTTCACAATCGCAAAATGTTCTATACAAGCCGGCAATCAGGTATACCGAAAGAGCGTTTATTTGATAAAAATTCGAACATTTTGACAAATCCCAAATTATAAGCAACTGCACAAGCCATTATTACAATAACTAGCACAGAAATGTAAAAGGAATATACTGTCAAAAGAACTGAATAATATTCTAGAGTTAAAATTCAGGCATATAAATGATGAAAATTGATAATTGTGCTGTATGGTGAAGTTGATAGAATTAAAAAATACAGAACAAAATATCCGACATCATTTTGTTGCAAGTTTTTGGTTTTTCTGGAACTATCAGGATAGATTCTTAAAACCAGCGAGCGATGGATGGATGGAAGGAAGGAACCCGGGACCTCCGGAACCCTGACCGTCATTCGGGGGGTCCTGGCTTCATATCTCGTTCCGGTAGCACATTTTTCCAGCATATTTTTCCTTCCAAATGCGTGTTTGTTTTTTCCTGAAAGCTAGGATTGAATTAAATATTAGGTGGATTTAAGATTCTCAAAACAAGCATGAAGTCTACAAGTTGTATAAACTGATAGTAAAGGTCATCAATTAGTTACATTTAATTGTTAGTTAGCTTTATATGGCTTTGCACAAGTGACTAACTAACATTTAAATTTATAATCATGTTTTAAATAGAACAATCGAACATTAAGAACACTTTACGATTCAAACATTGGATGTAGCTTGACGCTTTTAACACCGTCTTGGTTTGAAATGCAATATGGACTAAGTGCTTCATACCCGTACCGAAGCACAATATTTCCAAGAACGTATCACTGACCGTTCCAACCACGTAAAACCGGATAATGCAAGTCCATCGTACATTATCCCGCAGAGAGATTGTTGCAATTACCGAGGCGTTATTGCAGGTTATGAGCTTGACCTACATTATGAAGAACTTCTCTCTCTTTATTATGATAAAAACAATATTAGCTCAGTGGATGGCTGGATATTCTATATTTCCAACAATCCTTTTCGCATGGGAATTTGGAGCTCTGTTGGAATCGAACAACAAAACACTTAGCACAGTGCGACATAATATTATATTGTCTAGATGCTAGAACAGTGTGTTTAAGAGTCCACAAACTGGCAAAATATTGTAATGTTGTTTAAACTGTAACACTTGTTTGGAAATGTATTATATATATATATATATATATATATATATATATATATATATATATATATATATATATATATATATATATATATATATATATATATATATATATATATATATATATATATATTAGTTTAACTGTACGTATGCTAATATCATGTTTGTATTTTTAATGCATTCAAACTGTGATTGCATTTAAACATTTCAGTTTGAGTGGATAGAAGTGGTACTTGAATTAAACTGTATACATATCACAGTGAATGTATATCTGAAATAAAAATTATTTGGTTAATCAAACAATTGGATTGTTGGTATACGACGCAAATAATGTTTCGTAAAAAACTTACGTGATTTCTCGTTGGCTTTCGGCTGCATACAGCTGTTGAAATGATTGATTTGAACGCTATAGGTCAAACTATAGCGGGAATGTTGAAATTAATCATTTGTATTATGATACAAAGAAGAGAATGGAGGACAATAGGATAACCAAACAATCGTGCGATATATAAGTAATTGATATTGACTTACCAAGAGAGAGAGAGAGAGAGAGAGAGAGAGAGAGAGAGAGAGAGAGAAGCGAAGAAGGGAATACCATTTTTAAATGGTAGTAAAATATTCAATAAAGCATATTATTTAACAAAGAGACATTGAAGAAAAAGCCAATGAGTTGAATGAAAATTCAATATTGTAGTACTAGGGCGAACGCAATTTGTGTTGCGTTGAAGATGAGCGTAGCGGTTTGTTAATAGCGCATAAAAAGATTGAGGCAAAAAGCCTAAATCATGGAGCAGCAAGCCGGACCATAGCTTTTTCGAAAATTCTGATCACTAGAAATTGAAGCGATTCTGGCCTTTCTTTGTTTCTGTCCGAGCTGTAGGGTAGCGGAAATATGCTCATTTTGAGGTCATAAAGAAATGTGCATGTTAATACATAGATGTAACTCATGCCCAAGGGTTTTTATTGGGTTTTATTGGGTTGGTTTTTATTGGGAAAAATCTGGTGTGATGTTTCGATTTCGTTTCGATGGTTTCTAAAGGCAAATCGAAATTGGGAACATTTGAAAAAAATACGCACTTTTAAATAAATTTCCGTACTTTTCCAAACATGCCCAATTGTCGAATTTTGCTCTTTTTTCTGCTTTGAAAGTGAAGGGTGTGGAGGATTTTCTTGAAAAACGCAGGGGGTCTAAGTTGAGAACAAAAGTAGACACCCTGAAAATTTCTTCCCACTCGAAGCAGGCATTTGGCCTGTAGAGCGCGCGCAAACACACATACAAAAAAACAAACACACCCCAAGTGTTTTTTTTTAGCAGTAGTGAAATTGATGATTTCGCTTCGCTCGCTTCGCTCGCTTCGCTCGCTACGCTCATCAAAAATGCTAAATTAAGTATAATGGACCTAACAATTCCACATGCATTCATTTAGCGTTTCAAAGTTTCGTTAGATTTTCTGCTTTATCTCCTAAACGCAACCTGCAGAGCAAACTCGGCTCCTCCACCAATTTCCATTGTTCTTGGGTTTGGACACAAGATTCGTGGTATTGTGAGCCAGATTCTTCCAAACATTATTTGAAATGGAATCGGTAAAAAGTCTGCACATGTAACCCGTACTTGAGGGCACACATAGGGTAAAGGTGCATTAACGGGGAAATAATTTACGGACAATTAATTTTTACCGATAACTGTTTAACCAAACCGATATTGACCAAACTGTTAATTCTACCCTGTAAGAATTTTCTTTCCTTTTGGAGCTTGCTATTGAATATCATCGTAATTTCTTTGACATTCTCCTAGATGCACCCCGCAGAGCAAACATGGCACCTCCACCCAATTCAAGTATCTGACGTTCGCGCATTCAGTTTGTTCGTTTTTTTAACGGTTGAGTGAAGTCGCTGCTCAGCACATAACATTTAGGACATAAATTTGGTATTAAAGAGTTTCTTTAACTTTGCAAATAATGTTGGTATTTTATATTTTCTTTAAAGTGTACTAATTGAAGTGTCTATCTGAAAAGCCCACTAAAATAACTAATTCTAACTAAGCATTGAATGCTAAGTGAATTGTTACTGTTTTCCCAACGTTTTGTGACCTGCATTAGTTTATTTGTCAAGGATGAATTGCTTCGATTGCACATAGCTCTACTGATATTCAGCATACATGAAAGCATAAGTTAGTAGAGTCGTCAAGAAAATGTCTAGTATCCGACGAAACTTTTGGGTAAATGCTTGACCTGGTATTACATTCTAGGACTCGTGACTTCTTGTTCAATCTTTAGCACTAGTTTTGCAGTGTTTGAATCCTTTATAATTATTTAATTGACTTGGTATTTACTAATTTTTGTTGTTTTAAACTAGTACTCAAGTTGCGAAATGTAGATGCGAGTCACAAAAACGCAATATTATGTATCTCCCCGTGAACCCGTGAGTGAAGTATAAGGGAAAGGAATGGCACTTTAGCTGCAACTCCTTGCTAGAATCTAGCTAAAAATCACCCCCCTGTAACTAATTCAAGTTTCAAAGGGTAGGACGCATAGTTAATTGCCATATAACTTACACTACCTTTTTGAGCAGTATTCTGATATGGCCGTCTCACTAAGCCACACTCACCGCGCCGATTCTAAACTGTGGAGTAGATCGCTGTAGAGAGGCTTATATTGATCAGCGGGTTCGGCTGCAAGTCATCAGGTGAACACGACGCTACCTGGGCTCCAAGCATTCGCCGAAGCCCACCGAGGCGCGCTTGGTTTTAATACAATAAACCAGCGGCAGCCTCCAAGAATCCTAAATCCTGGACGTGAGACGGTTGTTAAAAATCTGTAACCGATCGCCAAGTTCGAGTTTCGTGAAGAAATCTTGCCCTAGGCTGAAAATGGCTAATTAGCATTCAGCCACCTACAGCCTGAAATTATGCCCCACGACTAAGACGATCAAGGTGATTTCAGTTAAATGGAATCGAGGTTAATTTGCCTATTGTACCCTGTGATATCCACGGATATACCTATGTACGGCTTTGAACAAACGTTGGCTACCTCTGTATTTTTTCTTTACACGTCAACATTTTTGAGAAAGAATTGTAATTTGAAACTGAAAATCTGATATTTTGGACTGTCAATATCCCCAAACTTACACGAAACGGCTTGTTTTTCATTTCCTCCAGGCACATTCCGAAATCCAAACACTGGAGACGGCTCCCCCAAACGGTTTGAAATGAGTTTCCGAATTGAAATGTGGGCGGACTACGAAACTGTGAAATTCTAAGGACACTTCTGACACATATCATATATAGAACAGACGGCATATTATGTTGCAAAACACGTACACATATATAAAATAATTGTTTCAACTGTCCCGATCTTTGTGTGCTACATTCTTTCGCCAAGACAATACTGATGGTGATGTCACAAATATTGGATCAAAGCCGGCGTCTCCACAATGGATCCACACATACACACACACACAAACACACAGACACACACATTGTCGCAACTGCACGCCGTATTCCGATCACGCCTGCGCGTTATACCCTTGTCACATCCAGACATTCCTGCATGTCATGCGCTCCTGAGGGATAACTGGGAGAGTCGGTAATCTCGAGGATTACGCTGGCAGAGGATGCGTCGCGTAGCAGCGTCTTGCCTTCTCGGGGGATCCTATTATGCTGGCCACATACGCATACAAAACCAGACAACAAGTCGACCCAGCCAGCCTCGCATACGGCGTATCTCCTTTGTCGAACTTACTCTATGTGTTTCATCAACCATAGACCAGCGAAAGGAAAGATACTTTTTTACTACAGGCAAACTGCAATATTTGTTGAATAAATGGAATTAAATGCTTCATATATAATTATCTTGTTACACAATATACGTACTTTGTGGTGCATATATTTGTCGTAATGATAAAATAATACTAGTACAAACACGAATCATTGTTATGTGCTACTATATATTCCTATATACTATAAAATATTCATGGTTTTGAAATCAAGCCAGCTTTATTATGCATAATGCGCCATCGCATTAAATATGTCACATAAAACTCTATAATTAATTGACGATGCATACGCACAATTATTATTCTTATTAATCAAGCTATTTACTTAAAACCCACTTCCTTTTACCACATTTTCATTTTAATATCGCATCGTCAATCACCATTAAGGTTCATTTCTATCACAAAAGTTTCTCTTTGTTTTTGTTTGATGAGTGACTAATTACTAGAAAGGGTCGAAATGCGGAATAAATGCTGTGTGCACTCCTCTCAAAACGCCGACACTTGCGGCGTTGCGACTGCACGGTTGGCTTCAAATGCGATCGATAGTACACGATAGTATTATAAAGATCACCGAAGCGAACGGCGAAAACAATGGCAAAGTGGGCATCACAATGAATGATACACAAACGTATCGAGGCTAATGCTTGTTAATTGGTACTGTAGGTTATGGTGCAAAAGAATGAGTCTCCTACCTGAAAATTACCTTTTATTGACGCGCTGACCCATAGCATTTGAAACTTGGTTTCTTCCACCGCATCACCAAATCCGCGACGTGACGTACTTCCATTCAACGAGTCGTTGTCAGTTCAACTTCCCTCGAATCACGCTCAAAGGGAGCTAATGCTGACGGGCTCAAAACCTACACACACCCACACACTCACACATTCTCTATTTCACTCCGTTTTAATTGCTATCTTTCGCTGTAATATACATAATGCATGAATGGCAGTTCAAGAATTACACACTGCAGGCCAAAGTCCGAACTGTTTCAGGGAATTTGGTGTTCAGGATGGGATAGGAATCGTAATTACAGGAAAAGGATGGAAATGCCGAAGCGGATAAACATGGACTGCGTAATATAATTATTCAACGGTGAAGTCGGTACCCAAGTGCAAAAAAATGCAATTAATATTCCATCAAAAGTCTTAGCTTTATTTAAATTAGTGAAATATTTAAAATTTCGCTTGCCGGGCTTCATGTTTTTAACATTTGTGCTTTCACCTAGTGCGCGCACAGCACAGCTCTTTGCTTTCGTTTGCTTTTAAAAGCACTTTCCGCGGTTTAAAATGAATTATATCTGACAAGTTGTACTTAAGCTCTAATTATCAACGTTCAATCTTGATCTTAAATTTGCTGCTCGCCGGTCGGTTCGTGCGGCAGCGGCATGAATCTCTCTCCCGGGCGGCGGGCCGACTCTTTAGCGCCAAGCCGCGTAGCGAGTGAGCCGCACACGAAAGAACGCATGTGCATGCAAAGATGATCTTCCTCGCCAAGACCGATCTAAAAGCGTGTCGAATCGTTGCAGATTTAATCACCACCCGTTATCATTCACCATTTTACTTTATTGTCATGCCGGTATTGTAGATATATGCGAGAACCTTCACTCTTATGTATTGTATAGTACAGACCACAGACGGCATTTTAGCGCATATAATGGTCTCGCATTGAATAGTTAAAAGCTTTTTATGGTAAGACATGATTCTATTAAATGCGTTTTTATGGTTCAACTCTGTACGATTTCGAACAGAGCTGTACGAGATATGAAGGTACTGCAATGTGCGCACTTAATTGTTACCGACCACGTAATGTTCGAAGCCTAATTGAACGGAACATTTCACGACGGAAGCGTTTTCATTTTTGCATGACAAATCCGCTTTTTGAAAAGTTATCATCATTTTTTTTTCATTGACTAGGATAGAAACTTTCGTCAACTTTCGAATGTGCTGATTTACGCGCAAAACGCCATGGGTTGTACGAGCGTCGGCGTCGGCGTCGGCGTCGGCGTCGGCGTCGGCGTCGGCAAAGAGGATGAATGTGACGGCAATCGCGTGATTCCGCGCGCCAAACGTCATTAGCATACACGACGCCGGGGCGGGCGGGAGAAAAGACCGGAGGTCGAAACGACCCATTGAAAGTGTGCGACTACATAGCGAGGTGGAGCAAGCCAAGTTGAACATTTTATTAATTACGAACAATTCGTAATTACACGTTTGGAAAGTAGTTCATTCGCACTCCAAACGTATCTTTGCATGCTCTCAATTTCGTATGCAACCTCTATTATCAACGTTGTTAATTAATTTTTGACCTTGGCCTTTTCAATTGGTACGTTTTGCAGGTGTGAATAGCTAGTTCTTATATATATATATATATATATATATATATATATATATATATATATATATATATATGAATCCGAAACGGCGTCTGTCTGTCTGTTTGTGTGTAATTTTTTGTTCTAAATATTTCCACCAGAGGGCCACCAGAGGGCTACCAGTAAAAATGTCCTCAGGGCCTATGGCAAGCGGATGTTAGGGAGCCATTTTCTTGATTTCTCATTAACTTTTGTGGCTCTCGAAGTCCATATACCTGTTAACCTTTAGCTAGGTTAATTGCCCTAAAGGAAACAATGTTCCGGTCATAGACTTATTGAACATAAAGACATTAAACACTTTTCATTCTGAACATTCTAAATTTACCCAAAAATATTTAGTTCCAGAATAAGCTCCCAGGGAAACAGCAGTTTCAAATGCAGTACTGGGAATAGTTTGGCAGTTGCAATTACCGGGCAAAGCCTGGAAGCAAGACTAGAAAAATGTAAAACGTTTTCCGCTTTATCCGCTGAGAAGTGCCACCTCATAAGCACAGACATGATGCAACTGTGAACAGTAATGCAAGACGGAGACAGGTAAGAAATTGCGATACCCAACAACTAGGCAACGCTGCCAAAGTTTTCGCGTTGAAGATGAGCGTAGCTGTTTGTAGCAAATAAGTGAATTCAGAACTTCGTAAACAGCCGGTCGTGGTGTTTCTATGTAGTTTTAATGGTTTCGAAGAGAAATTTTCGAAATTTGGAAAATTTGGAAAAAATACACACTTTCAGATCAATTTGCCTACTTTTCCAAATTTTCCAATTTCGAATATTGCCCATTTTACCATTTGAACGGGAGGTGTATGGAGGATTTTCTTGAAAAACGCAGGGGGTCTAAGTTGAGAAGAAAAGTAGACCCTGAAAATGTCATCGAAATTAATGCAGGCGTTTGGCCTGTAAAGCGCACACAAACACATACAAAAAATACAAAAACAAACACACACAAGTGAATTTTTTTACCAGTAGTGAAATTGAAGATTTCGCATCGTTCGCTACGCTCATCAATAATCAATAAACTCACAGTGAAAGTATACACATGACAAGATATGTAATTTTGCGATGTCATGCGCCACAATGACCACTTTGTTTGCAAACGTCTCGACGATGAGCCTTCTATATCCTAGACTCCAGACGATGTCAATGTGGGCCAACATTGCCCGAGGGAATGGCAGGAGGACAGTTTCCTATGAGCTCCGAGTCCAATATACCACGCGATGTGACAACCAGAAATCAAATATAATAAAGCGAATGTGTCTTGGTCGACACTGGCATATCTCGGCTTCGAGTCCGGCACATGGCAGAGAATGCCAGTGCATGTGTATTATCTGACTTGACATATCCCATTTTCTTAGTTTATATTCCGTGAACTGGCACACTGACCATAAAACTAAATTGCATTGCATCTTTATTAACGTACCTAGACGGAGCAATTGAAACGTTATATTAAGAGTCGCGAGCTGCATTGGCATTCTTAGAGTTTATCTGTTGGTTGCGTTATTGGTAACGTTTAGATATAACACTTTATTAAATTAAATTCCGTTAAAGTTACAGAAAAAGTCAATTTTTATAGTAGGTATATGTGTGCGTTATAGTTTGCTGAAAATATTAAAAATTTGCTGAACATTTATGTCATCATCAGCAAACTCTGCATAGATTCTGGACGTATTACACACACTCACACAAGCTACATCTCACTTTTACATAATTTAAACCTAGCGTGGAAAAACAGCTTTCCGTGGACTCGAGTGTTTCCAACGTTTGTCAAAGTCAGCCGCAGAATGTTGTACAAGAGCTGTTTAAAAATTCTTCGGCTTGAAATCTCTCATATTCAAAGTGATTTGGCCGCGCCGCGCACCGTTTGCAAAATGACATTATCCTATGACGTAGCATTTTACATTTCCCAAATTCTTTCCATTCATGTACCGCGTGACCCTCGAGTAGTATATCAAGCTCAATCAAACTTGTCGCTGGAATAGAGCGAACGAACCCGTTGAATAACCCAACGTGCAGCTCACTGGCTCACTGCATTTGCTTTGATAACGATCTCTGTTGCTGACTGATTTCCTATTTTGCAAAGCGCTGCGATTTTCACGAATCATTGGACGTGGAATGGCAACTAGCTTAGCGCTGAAACGTTTTGAATGCTGCGAAATTTCTTTTGCACCTCGAAAGGTCAAAGATAGCGCTCGTGTGAATGTTTACTGCGATGTTTACAGTTGATATTTGGTTCTTAAAAATCTTTTACGATATCTACTTCTCAATGTTACTGATGAGCGTAGCGAGCGAGGCGAAATCTTCAATTTTACTACTGGTAAAAAAAGCACGTGTGTGTGTTTTTTTAGTCTTTTTAGTTTGTATGTATGTTGGCGCGCGCTCTACAGGCCAAACGCCTGCGATGAAATATTCAGGGTGTCTAATTTTGTTCTCAACTTAGACCCCCTGCGTTTTTCAAGAAAATCCTCCACACCCTTCCCCTTCACATCATAAAAAATAGCAATATTCTTAAATTGGGAACATTTGGGGAAATACGAAAATTTATCTAAAAGTGCGTATTTTTTCCAAATTTTCCTAATAATTTATTGTGACGTTCTGAATTCAACTTATCTGCTACAAACAGCTACGCTCATCTTCAACGCGAACGCTCTGGTAGCGTTCCCTAGTTAATTACATTTAAAGAGTCATGGGCCTTTTTAATGCTATCCATCCACCCATTTGGTGAACCCAGAATACATCGCCCGCAAATGGCTCGAATCCAAGCATTGGACAGATATTATAACATTTTAAAATACCAGTTCGCTGTCTGCAGCCAAACGTGAGACACGGCCGAAACGTTTCTCAAGGGGCCAAGTTGATTTGAACGGGATTCGTTTGGAATTATTGTTAGAAGTCCAACATTATTTTCGTGAATTCATAACAAATATGTTTGTTGACATCACTTTTCTTATAATTGTTTGGTTTTCCCGAAGTGAGACTGGAAGAAACGAAGGAAAAAACACCGATTGCTATGTGTTGGTACTAGGTGATTTAAAACTGAATCCTGCAAATGAAGATGAGAGCTGGTAAGAATTGACTGCTTACGTCCTTTGGCCCATTGTGCCTGTGCGGAAATGTCGAAGTCAGTTGGTTTAGGATATTTAAACACAGGGCACACGCATTACAGCAGATTCCACTTGAAATTTAAATGGGTTACTGTCATCGTTGTTAGCTATGGGCAAACTTATGTTTTACTTGGCATTTTAAATTGCTTTTTAGCTTTAGATCAAGGTGCTGGGACTGCTTGTGAGTGAAAGAGTGAGTGAGACAAATGTCAGGGAAACTTTCATGATCCAATGAAAATAGTTTAAATAAATGAGGACGTCAAGGCCAGATTTTCAAGCCTGACACTTTGAGGTGAAACAAGATGTTTGGGTGGTTGCATTGAACTTGCTTACGATAACATTACACTGTGTTTATTGATTTAATGTCCCTTTACTTCATTTGCATCATAAAAATATTAAAAAAATATACCCTCGTATATTAACCGTCGTCAACGGAAGCTGTTGCCTTATTATAGAATCTTTGGACTTTGACAATTATATTTTATCAAACAAATAAGGTCAAAGGCCGCAATAATAGTCTGATTTTAACTTTTATTGCCTTTCCTGGACGAATAGAGAGATTTTAAAAGCAATTTACATATTTAGTAAGCGCAGTTTAGACATCACTTTTTTTCACTGCACATTTTATACAGTGCCATACTCTTTGTTTAATTTTCAACAACGTGTGTATATAGCCACGATATTAAAACCTCGCCCGTATTTTAATATGCGTGTAAATAATGGCCTGTACTGCTATACGAAGAGAGAGGCTTTGTACCAAACAATTACGGGCCCTTGGCTGCCGTATCACACACTCACTTACGCGCATTCCTGCCGCTACTGCCGCGCGAACTCGACTTTCAATTAAACTTAATATGCCCGGTTTAATTGCATTGTAACTTATCACTCTTCTTCCCAATTTTGCCGTGCGTATTACTGTTTAATTATACATTCTTTTACCGAGCAAGTATTTGGTGCTGCGAAAAAGTGCTTGGTTAACTTACAAAATAATACGCGTGTCTGTCATTAAATTAGGACCCAGGTAGTTGAACACAAGAAATATCAAATAAAATAATTAAACCCTATAAGGGGTTTCATCTAATTCAAATAAGAAAAAGCTAGTATCCAAAATTACAACATTACACAGTTATGCTCCATTTAACTTTAAGAAGTGGAGTTGATTTGCACCTTCATCGAAGACCCGCTGCCGCTGGAAATGAGCTAAGAATTTGAAAACTGTCCATAGAGCCTTCTGTCCGGCTCAAAATATGGTGGCTTGTAAATTTTGTAACTCTTAGCTCGTGTCTAGCAGCAGCAGTGGGTCCTCGAGGAAGATGCAAATCTACTCACCTTCTTAACGTGAAATGGAGTTTACCCATTCCATGACCTCGTTGAAAACACCGAAGGAATTTCGCCAGGAAAAATCTCTTTAGTACCAAACCAACTGATACCAGCCCCAAGCGGCAGTTGGAGCAACATTGTGAGTGCATGTGCCCGTCCCGAAGTAGGTATCGTCTGCCCGCGAATTCCGCAAAGAAATACAAAAATATGGTCACGTGCGTTCACAAAAACCACCCCATAACCGCCAACCATCCAACTGAATTGTTACCCTAGTACACTTGTCTGCCGAAATATTGTCTATAGTGTTCCTGTTTTTATCACGGCATGGACCTCTCAAAGAAGCACGGCAAAGCTTGATTTGAGATAACACCCACGCACGTATACCGGGTGTGTGTGCATAGAACAGCCCACACTCGCAAAATATCTATCTATTTTACTAAAATTGACACTTTGATGAAACGTCGAAATCAATCCGCGAGTCAGCTGCTCCCTGCGTGAAGTGAATACACAATAACCAATTGCAAGGCAAGCCGGGGCCAAAAGTATCAATCATCATTGTTTCATTTCATCCATACAGTATATTATACGGCTGCACCATAAAACGAAGCTATCAAAAGCGATAGCGCCCTCGCCGATCTATCCAACTATTCAGATTCCGAGTGAGTTAAATTATCTATCGACGTAGTCCCATTGAGTGCTTCAGTGCAATGTCCAATAGTTGATAATGTTGAGTGATCACCGTATATAGCCAAGGGGCTATAAGGTCAACTTGCTCATCGAATCAAAAGTACTTTTTATTCTCCCTTTACGGACCGTGTTGTAGTCCAGGATATACGGCGTATACTCAACATTTATTTTAGATATATTTGATGGTATAAATATATATATACGCTGATAAGCTTATTTCTTGCTTTTAAACGTAAACTATTTGCCAGTTTTCCATAATTATTGATATGGTGCAGTGTAGTGCGGTTTTGCTCTGGTTTGAGTGACTTTTGGTCCTAAAAAGAAAAGGACCAAAAGTCACTCAAACCAGAGCAAAACCGCACTACACTGCACCATCTAACCACGGCTCTGAAACACTTCGCCATTCCATTATTGTTATGTATTTCACACTTAATATGCCCCATTTACTTTACCTTACCCATTTAATAACACACCCATTCAGTCAGTTTACCTTTGACGCGCAAATCGATACATGTGGACATGTTTTAGCGAAACCCAAGCGAAATTATTCATAAGTGCTGAACAACAATGTTTGACATTTGAAAAAGAGTGTGTAGAAATAAGAATTCGGGAACTCAGCTTCATTTTTACTCGCCCCCCCCCCCCCCCCCCCGGTGAACGAAAATCACCGTACACCCGCATTTTTTTCAAGCACTACACCACTGATTAGAGTTACACTGTAAAATACACGAAAGGCTCGCCGGTTTGTAAAGAAAACGTGGAATGCTTGGAAGGGAAATCGATAGTGATCTCTCGCCGCCCTGTTTATCCGAATTTACAAACAAACTCTAGATTCTTCTCGAACGGAGCAACCAGGATTTTTTCCGGAATTCGATGAATTTTCAGAGAGAGAGAGAGAGAAAAATCCATTACATGTGTAGCGTCTCGCTAGCAAGTCAAATTTGGAGTTTCATTTGGCGCCCGGCGGGGCCGGTTAGGGGGGGGGGGGGGGGGGTTGGCAAGTCGCGTCCGTTGACGTTGCCCTCGCGGAGTTCCGCCAGCACTCGTCGTGCGGCCGAACGCGAGGGCGTTCGCCGACATCTGATGGAATATTTCCGTTCAATTCACTCGGAATTATTGGTCTGCACTCAAGATGGCGTGGAAGCGGCAACAGCTAAGATCAAATTGATGGATTGTTGCGCCAAAGGAGGGTCACACTCTGCACCATACACACACCTATATGTGCCATCCGTGGCAGGTATTTCCAATCCCCTGCGCTCACAATTCCTCGTGACTCTATAATTGAAACTGATTATTAATACCCAGCGATGTTCCCAAAGCGTTCATTTTGACGCCATAAATTCTAGCAAGCTCCCCCCCCCCCCCCCCCCCCCCCCGCCCCACAGCCACCGCCCCCAACCCCCGCGTCTACACGTCTTGAATAGAAATTAGCATTTCCTAAATGCTCGTTTAGCAAAATTGCGCGCGTTCGCTTATAGAATGGCGACATTTTAAAATATAAATGATTCCGCTTTTCGCGTCGCCGTCGTCGTCTTTGGTTATAATATCCACTAAACTAGGCTATTATCGTCGCCGACGAATCTACGACTATAGGTGGATATGGGGAGACGACCGCTACCGAACAATTGCGGTCTCGAAGCGGGTACCGCAAATTCCACCCCGACCCCCCTCCCCCCCCCCCCCCATATATCCAGAGCCTCGTCTATCCGGGCGCCGGCGTCACTTCCCAATGGATTATTTACGACCGGCGTCGCGATGCATTTGTCAACTTGTCATAGGTACGTATAGACGGCCAGAGCCAACGAGTTAGACGACGCTTAATTTACAACTTTGCCGAGTTAATTGCTAGACTGAATTATTGCAAGCTTGGCTATGTTTATACATGCGCTATGTATATGCATACTGACGCGCAATCATTGCGAATATATCGTGTGTGTTTTGTGAGACGGCTTGACGGGCTGCCTCGATTCGGATTGCTTCTATGTCTGAGCGTTATTTTGACAGACGCTCGCATAAAGTTCTCTGTTTGCGTTTTATTTTAAAGAGAGAGTGAGTGTCTGCCTCGCCGGCGGCAACGGCCGACGGGCAACGGTATTTTGACAGTCCTAGCGGCCGGCGTCGGCGATAGTGTCTGCTCAATTACAAACGCTTCCTTCATATTCAAATGTGGAGCGTCTTAGCACGATTAACACCTTCCGTCCCGTGCTTTTTAATGATAGTTACAATTCTTATAGGTGTTGGAAAATGTTTTTTGTTTTGTTAATGAACCCCCATTTTCACTCGTTTTAATGGCGTGTAAAATACACCAGCAAACATTTTTTCGTTTTTTTTCTGTTTTGGTTCAATTTATTATTTTTGTCTCGGCCGTTAATTACAATTATAGCACCACCAAGGGATGGCCGCCTAATTAACAACATTTTGCATTCACGTATTTTGCCCTAACAAATTAGTCTGAAAAAGGCACACAATATCACACATCCAACGGTGGAGGTGCCAAGTTCGGTTCCCGAGGGCCTCACTGACGTGTAGCTCTATGTCTATAGGAACTCTATAGGAGGACAAACGGGCAAAGTTCGAACCGTATTTCATATCCTTTCGCCTGGACGTCGTCCTCAGTTCCAAGTGATAAATACCCCTTCAAAGCGAGTACGGCGGTCGGGCGGGGGGGGGGGGGGGGGGGTCAAATTTCCATGCAGCACAAAGTTCTTTCTTGAATAGTTTGAAGTGGGCGAACAATAGGGAAATCAAACGAGCTCTGTGGACGCGAGCAGCGGCGCAGGGTTTCTGTGGCCAACACTGGCTGACCGGTAACCAAATTTCACCCGAGCCCTCCGTGACTGATAATATATAGGTAGAGAATTTAACCAAATTAGATTTGCCTATAATTTCCTCGATTTTAATCAACTGTGCACATGATTTGCGCGGGTGGGGGTGGGTGGGGGGCCTGAAAGGAACAAGAAGGGGGCAACTTGTTTATCGCCAGACAGATTCATATCAACACGCACACATGGGCCAGTCTAGTAAAAACACATGAAATCATAGTGAGTTAGCGTCTAGTATTATTCAGCACCTTTTCTTAATTAGAGTTCTTATATGTCCGCGTTGTGAGGGGGGGGGGGGGGGGCTAGGGACCGTTCGCATTCCATCTCCTTCTCTCCACATCTTTCTAATTCGTCGTCCGTCTCCGTCGCACTCACGGGCTCTCGTCGCTGCTTCTTCTTGCTGGAAAATTAATGGACCTATTGGGAAGACGGAGCTTAGAGCAGAATGCAAATTATCTTACCAGGCTATAAACACTCTAGTGCAGGCCCTATCTTGCCCCCCCCCCTACCCCAACCCACTCCAACCACCCTCCTCTATTCTGCCCGTACTTCTACCGCCATCAAGACTTGAAAACCAACTTTCCTTATACTTTTATTATACGTCATCTCAGTTGATCGCCGTCCAAGAACGTCGCGCATAAACCCGATAGGAAACTTGAGCCTTAGTTGAGCTATTTAATTTCTTTTCAAAGAATATATTTTATAATTCAATTGCTGTGTTCGTTTTGCACGGCGGGGTCGTGTGCCCGTTGGCTGTTTGCAACTCATCTTATTTCGATGTTTTCTATTTTACTTTTTTCCTGGGGGTACCTACTTGCTGGGACGGTAATGTCTGTCAGGAATGGCACATTTCCTCTGGAAAGTGGAAAGCATAGAATTATTTTTGCAACGATCAAAGCAGTGACATTCACTGTGATCACTGCCCTTTTATTCTGCAGCTTAAAGCTTATATATTTCACCTCTGGATCGATTGGTTATCAGTGGGAATTTTCATTGTTTATCATTAATCTACCCCCATACACAGTTATTTTAGATTGGAAATGTAGGTTAATCCTAGTGAGTTGGCTGGTGAGTTTCACGGCAAGGATATACCATCCCTTCATTTCGTCCCGTGCTGTTTTTCTTGCTACATGGTTTTTATCAAACTCGCAGCTCTCTCTAGCATTTGCTACTCGCGTCGCTTCGATATCAATTTATTATCCCCAGTGGATAAAATGCTGCGGGGACGAAAATGCTCAATTGGAGCACATGAATAATTACTGCGACAATGTTGCAAATGTGCACTCGACATCTCGTAATGTATTACACATAGCCCTGGGCATAGAACACCGACATCCTGCCACTCAATATTATTATCAGAAAAACTCGGGGCACATGCCCGGTTTTAATTCGTTGTTTATATCGCTGAATCAGTTTTAATAAAATCTTGTTTTTTATTACTATTTTTCGTCGACATTTCATCAAAAACTGCAGCTTTTATTGGGATTTTAATTGGTATTTTAAAATGAAGTACAGATATAGTTTAGGGATATAAATTCATTATATGATTTCTTTGGACTTTTGCAGAATCATTCGAATTTAGGAAGCCTTGTTTAAAAATCAATAATAATTGTTCTTTTGTTCACGTTTTTACGTCAGTTCAGCCATCACCCTTGAGGAAGTCACTAGCATACGTAACGAAACGTCGGGAAACCAGTGAGACTTTTATCTATCATTCGACACCCATTCTCAAAGAGTTTTTTTTCAACTATTGTGTTTTGGACACGAAACGCGAAAATCGTTGGAACATCCGCGAGCGTCGAGCATAGATAGGACTTGCACCATTAACAACCAGGAACACACGATGAATGCAGTGTTGCGGTGTGAATGCACATGCAGAAACCCAGGGAAATTAATGCACAATTTACACCTGCGCGAAAGGCGCATTAAACTAGACCAGAGTTTGGCGAGGGGACGAATAAAGCATCTTCCTGTGATGTGCATCACTACATGCACAGAACCTAGTACCCAACATCGAAGTGTTTTGCATTTTATGAAACACCTGCAACTTAAACACTGGTTCAATGTTTAGCTAATAATAACTTTCCACAAGGTGAGTTATTACAAAACCACTTGCTTCCTTTTATTTCATATATCAACTACGAGGGAGTCCATAAAATCAAGGGGCGCGAAGTTTACCTCTTTTCTCCTCGATTATCAGTGTTGGCTCAATATACAATCAACTCGCCGACCTTCGCAGAGTTTTCCGTCTGCAAATGTGAACAAAACAGCTTTTCTTGCAAAGTTTATATTCGAACGTGTATAACTTTTCTCCCAAGAGGGTGCAGCACACAAAACAAAACATATACCCGGTCCCTTGATTGTCAGTCACACTTTGCGAGGCATGTATAAATATTGTACCACCCCTAATCGAAGGGTGATAGAGAATCTGGCAACTGACGTGCTTCCTCATGTTTTATACTAAACACGGCTTCCGCCTCGATGTTATGCAAAATCGAACTCAAATTCGCCGATTGCCAAGGCATTAAACCCACCGCTGCTGAGGCTCTTATCACAGCACGTCGGTCCAAAATTTGTCGTCACATTCTACATATGAAATCCATGTCAATGTGACACTATGTGGGAGACGGCCGTAATGGAATGTCACTGTTTACTTTAAACATTGACGCGTATCAGGACGTGTTTTCGTACTTAGCCATGCGTCCAGTGGCGTAGCTTGAGTGATGACCAACGTTCGCCCTCCACTGGCAAAATAATTGATTCTCTGCTCGCATATTAATGAACTGATCGCCAGTGGGAAAATCAACGGCTG
This sequence comes from Nemoura dubitans, assembly GCA_921293005.1. Classification (NCBI taxonomy): domain Eukaryota; kingdom Metazoa; phylum Arthropoda; class Insecta; order Plecoptera; family Nemouridae; genus Nemoura; species Nemoura dubitans. The sequence goes on along the minus strand of OV121074.1, from coordinate 51,233,890 downwards.
CTTCGGGTCAACCGGTTTTGTTTGTGTCTTTTTATTGTCAACATCATGGTTGATGTGGTGTTTCATTTGAATTATGAGTGTGTATCCAAATATTGAATAGAAAACTCGGAGTTTTTAAAGCGGGTTATCACAACAACCCCGAGGGTATATGAGTCATTTTCATGGTGATAACCACCAAAATTCACTGAAAACTGAATATTGGCTGAACAAATATTTAACCCGATTTTTGCCCAAAATGTTTCAAACTCTGTTCCGTAAAACCAGACCCTAAATTCGTTGGAATGAGAAACTTTTGAATGGGTGGAATCGAAAAGAATGGAGTGCACTGAAATCTATTCCAAACCAGGTTTTGAAGATTCAGTGAATTTTCTAACATGTTATGTGAAAAAAAATAGATAACTACGAGAAATCTTATATAAAGTTCGGTCTAGGTCTAGGCTAAGATGGTCTAGTTTAATGTAAGAGGTCTAAGTCTATTCAAGTCTTGGTCGTTCTAGTTCTAAGTTCGAACACTCAGACATGAGTCACTGTAAAAATATGAAGTGCACATTCCAGGAAAACTTGTGACCGTTTCACTTGGCAGGGCTGACTGGCCCTAGCAGGGTTGACAGGCCCTAGCAGGGTTGACAGGCCCTAGCAGAGTTGACAGGCCCTAGCAGGGTTGACAGTCCCCAGCGGGGTTGACAGGCCCCAGCGGGGTTGACAGGCCCTAGCAGGGCTGACAGGCCCCAGCGGGGTTGACAGGCCCTAGCAGGGCTGACACTCCTAGCATCTGTGACTGGGAATGTAAATGAACGTTGATACTTTTGGAGCACTTACCTGTTTGGTGTTTGCTGCACTTCAATGGCGTCGCTGAGATTCGAACGATGGTTCGGGTTATTTCGAGACATGTTGCACGCGCTTGCAATATAACGGTTTTAAGATAATATAATATAAGACTGTATAACGTTATATTGTGATATTTGTAACATTAAAAATGTCACAACACAACGCAAATATCCATTTGGATATTTGCAGTTCAGAATACCAAACGTTTTGAATAATATGCTTGTTTTTACACAAGACCGACGAAACAAAGTGCACCGATAACTTGCGTTCAACGTTCGGGAAGAACCGAATCGAACATTTGGCGAATGTGAACGTTGAGTGCAAGTTTTCCCCGTTAGCTTTTCGACGTCCACCGAACGTTTGAAAAAACGTTCGCTGAACGTTTTTGTGCTACTTGGGATATTAAATTTCTTAGACTTATGTCTACTTTATCCTATCTTTAGCACTAGTTTTGAAAAAAACTATTTCAAACTGCATTTTGAATGCTAACTCAAAAGTCTCACTGGTTTCCCGACGTTTCGTAACTTATGCTAGTTACTTTATCAAGGGTGATAGCTCGACTGACGTTTGTTAAAATTGGTATAGGCCATTGCTACGCTCTTTAGGCGTCAGAAGTTAATATTTCAGACCCAGACACATAACGGGCTTTAAGGATGCATTGACGGAAATTTGAATCCTTAGTGCAGATTTTACAAACTCCGTAAGAGATGAAAATGTGTCGTGCGCTTTTCTTCGTCTTTTTAACAGGGGAAAGCTTTTAAACGTCTAAGCTATGTGCACTCACCTTAATCGCCAACTTTCTTGCTGCACGAAGAAAACGCCAATAATTTGGATTTCTTAAGGAAATCTCATTATTAACAACCTTATAGTATAGAGAGACTTTAATATAAAGTACATCGGGGATGTTCTCTTTTAATCTTATTTTAAATTACGAAAGCTCGTAATTGGCTATTCATTTTATTATTATGTACACAAATTAGCCTCCCAAAAGTGTTGTCCATTCCGGGATTTGAACCCGGGTCCCCAACTTTCGCGGCTGGTGCTCTAACCGCTGAGCTAAATGGCCATTAAATTTGGGAGAAGTAATTTGCATACAGGGTGAGAATTGAATGTCCCCAGGGGGGTATGGTCCAGAGTCTACGAATACTCATAGTGGCTCTGGTACCGCGTGATGCTATACTGCAACCACATTTTACATTCAACCTCGAGTAACTCCAAATTAACGTTGGATGCGTTGAATTCTCTTTTAATCTTATTTTAAATTACGAAAGCTCGTAATTGGCTATTCATTTTATTATTATGTACACAAATTAGCCTCCCAAAAGTGTTGTCCATTCCGGGATTTGAACCCGGGTCCCCAACTTTCGCGGCTGGTGCTCTAACCGCTGAGCTAAATGGCCATTAAATTTGGGAGAAGTAATTTGCATACAGGGTGAGAATTGAATGTCCCCAGGGGGGTATGGTCCAGAGTCTACGAATACTCATAGTGGCTCTGGTACCGCGTGATGCTATACTGCAACCACATTTTACATTCAACCTCGAGTAACTCCAAATTAACGTTGGATGCGTTGAATTCTAGTTGAATTAGTTGAATTAGTTGGGGACCCGGGTTCAAATCCCGGAATGGACAACACTTTTGGGAGGCTAATTTGTGTACATAATAATAAAATGAATAGCCAATTACGAGCTTTCGTAATTTAAAATAAGATTAAAAGAGAATTCAACGCATCCAACGTTAATTTGGAGTTACTCGAGGTTGAATGTAAAATGTGGTTGCAGTATAGCATCACGCGGTACCAGAGCCACTATGAGTATTCGTAGACTCTGGACCATACCCCCCTGGGGACATTCAATTCTCACCCTGTATGCAAATTACTTCTCCCAAATTTAATGGCCATTTAGCTCAGCGGTTAGAGCACCAGCCGCGAAAGTTGGGGACCCGGGTTCAAATCCCGGAATGGACAACACTTTTGGGAGGCTAATTTGTGTACATAATAATAAAATACATCGGGGATGCTTTCCCGGAAGATGGGATTTGAAGCATGGGAGGACTAAGAAATATACGGTGAGAAAAATATTGTGACCAGTCATCTATATAATATTTACAAGGTGGCTACAACAAATGTTCACATTCAACATTCTCGATATAGCGCGTTTTGATTCATTAGAATTGTTCGGTAAATAACGGTAACAATAAAATATCCCACGAGTGAAGAACAAAAGAAGGAGACAAGGGTACATTTGAAACATGGTTCGATCTACAAACAGCCCGATAGATGTTAGCTTCATACTGAGGTTGAATTCTATACTGCCTGCATGACATATTGTCTCAAACGAACGAAACTCTTATGGATTATGCATGCTCACATGAAGTCTGTTGGCATGGCATGAATGTTTGCATCTGATGGAGCTAAACAATGCCATACCTATAAGCAGGAACCGTTCTGAACGCATTCTGAATTGCTGTGGCTCTATATTTGAAATGGGTCTCCTTTTATTGACCTTTCGTATTTACTTATTCAGTTGACCAAAGCGTTCACCTCTATTGTTTATAATTGTACTGAAACACTTTATTTCTCGCGAATGGAAACGCCGTTATTTAATTATAATGCGTTATATTTTCCACGGGCAAACATTTCTCGTGTTCCCCGTAGTGCTACGGCGAGTGTCATTTCAATGGTCGTGTAAAGAGTTGAAATTTTGCTGTCAATATAGGGTCGCCTGGTTTTTGGTGATCGGGTGAAAAATACATCACCGACTCTGGGTTCCTTTGAGGACTTGCTTCAATTGAATAGACGCGGCGCACTCTTTTAGTTTTCACTATACCGAGTTTCTAATCAAATAAAGCAGTGTTCGACTTACAAAAATAACGCCGTTTCCTCTTTTGAGAAACGCTCCCGAACCTTTCATTCGAATGTCCTTTGAATCGCTTGGAACGGTTGATTATTGACTCTACAAATCAAACTTGTCTCGAGTTTTTGGAAGTGGTAGAAAGCCTGGGTCTCTTTTGCAACATCTCAATTAATGATACAATGCATAATTACGTACATTTTAAGTGTTATTGAGATCAGTGCATTTGTACATTTTAAACCAACATAAAATTCCATCAAAACACGAAACCCTTTGGATGATGATAATATTAGCTACGGACACCTCGGGCATGACTAGTTGAAAAACGGAAAACTTGGCACCTCCACCTTAGATGTATTATTTTAAATCAGAAATTCTGTTGATATTTCTTTCCTCCAGTCCGAAAAACAGTACGGTATACAATTAGAAATAACAATTTCGGTGCCTTGGAAATTTTATGAATGCCATTTGCGTTTCGCTTGTTTATTAATTTTATCAGGGAAATGAGCACATTCTAAGTTTTCATCACAAAGAAAGAAGAAATGATAATAATAAATTAAATTTCCGCTCTTTGGAATTCTTGAAATGTCCATAGCAAGAAAGTGGTGAAAATAATGAAAATCGAAGTTTTGTAGAATTAAATCTTTTCGCTATTTTGAAGCAAAAGTATCAACAGGTGATAAATGACTCTATACTCATTTTAATTTACGCGGTAAACATTCTTATATTATCCTTTAGACACGAGTATACGGTATTTTTTATTTGTCGTTCACTGATGTGAATTTTTGCTTTTTCTTTTGAAACCAGACTGAAATCATGCTAGTACTCTACCACCCCTTGCACACAAAATGTTTCCCCTTACTCTGATAAGAAATCAAATCCTTGGCGTTTACACTGCTCATGATCGCAACAAGTTTGCCAAGTGCTCGCTCCCCGTATTGACCAAGATGGCCGCTCGCAGCTAACTATTTGAAAGCAAGATCATGCCCCCGTCTCTGTCGCACTAAACGATGATGAGTCTCTATAAAGTCACTGTGATATTTTCATGTTCTCTCTCTCTCTAGTAAATAGAAGCAAGACGCAAGAAGTTTTCGCATTTCCCAAGTAAGGCACTCCTCAGATTTGTCAGTTCCCTCGGTCTCGCATCCTCCACAATTGCAGTTAAATATTAAACACTGAACGTAACATTGAATTGATAGCTTGTAGACATCTTGATGGAAATGCAGCTTATTAATATTGCACCAAGGACAGTTTGCATTACGTCATAGCCAAGTGTCCTCGAATGAAAAATTATAACACAGAGACAAGTGAATTATCTCTAATTTTAATGTATTAATTTAATTTGATGAGCTACTAATCTGCGCGTTTATATAGTTCACCACCTATCCAACACCTGTGCATGTCACGTGCCATGCAAATGAGTTCAATCCGAACGCTAAACCACAAAATCAATTTAGTCTCTCACGATCATCTCACACACACACGCACACGCACACACACGCGTCGCACGATCGGACGCGTTAGCTCATCATCTCGACGCAGCGACCGGCACGACGTCGTCCAACATCAGTCGCTGGGTGGCGATGCAGAGCATGATCAGGACCACGCCGTAGGTCCTCCGACTCGCCGTCGCCGCGTCCGCGTCGCTGCTGCTGTTGCCATGCTGCATTGCGGCGGGGTGCTCGCCTGCGAACAACGCAACAAACCTGGGCTCGAATCTCGCGCGCCAACACTGGCGGACTCACACTAGCTATGTTTGGTTGTCCACGAAATCATAGATGATTACTAGATTTATTGCGTTTGTTTGTCCAGGCTAGATTTCGTTTACTGCATGATTGCCTATTATGACGTCACAACGAAACCCGAAATCTTGTTAATAACTACATTGCATCTTGTTATGAACTGGACAACCAAACATATTTATTGGTCGTGTTCCGAAACCTACTGAAGCTACTGCGCAGTACTGAGATGCATTCCGAAACCTATCACAGTGGCCAGCACAACAGTGGCCAGCACACCTGCTGAAATCTATAAATTAGCTCAGTAAGCTCAGTAGGTTTCGGAATAGAACGACGGGCGTAAAGTTTTTACTTCTTTGCATTGACAACGGCGCGCTGACAGTCTAACACATAAACACACACAAAAGTGTAACCGCTAACGCGATTGCTATTGGCTGGGCTGGCCTCGCTGAGGGAAACTACGCCGCAGCAGAAATGTGTTTTGATAACTGTTTTTATTTCTGTGAGAGTGCGAAATCGATCAGCTTATACTTTGACTCCGATGGCAGAGTGTATCGGGAACGTGCCACCTACGGGGACATTGTCGAACGGTACTATTACACGCACAAGCTTTCAGGAGTATATAGCGTGCTTTACAGATCTCCCGGTAGGATATATTTTACTGGTAATAATGCACTCCAGTGCAATAGGGACGAAATGAACCCGATCCTCCGAATATGTATGAATGTAACACTGGAAGCAATCTTATTCCTGTAAATAGAAAATCCTAGACGGCATACGTATATATGTATTCTATAGTCTGCATCGCGTAACATTCCTTAGATTAAACGAATATCGCAAATTTCGAATTCTTTGAAGTCGCATTAGACTTCAATCTCGGTAGATGTATTATAATACACATCGATGGGGTTTTGGCGTAACGTATGCATGTTTTCATCCAAGAGATGCTATGCTTTTTTCTAATCAACTCTGTGTGTCTACTTGCCGTTCATTTTAATCTTTGCCAGCGTGAAGTACAGCAAAGTCTAGTGATCTTTCTATTTTTCTATTTCATCCTTTAAAAAAATATTGGTTTTTCAATTGAGCTTCGTGCACGCAAAAAGTTTTACAATCAACCGCGTCGAAGCTCTCGATGTGAGAGCGTTCGTTAGTTATTCTGTTCGGCTTCGAAAACTTTGAATCTCGCTTAGAGTCGCGAGTGCTGTTTTGGTTAGCTGAGGAGCAGCAGCATGTTAATCAATCACATCGACGAGGTCCTTTGCGTACAAAAGGACGTATGACTTATTATAGGACCGAACGGACAGACCTTGCCTTTGACCACATCGTTTGGATGAGGCGATCTAAGGGTGCTTCATTCCACCTAAAATCACGAGCAGATATTTTGTTGCTCATCGAAAAACATCGAAAAAAGTGAGCTGAACTTTCTCCCGCTCGAAGAAACACTCAACTCCATATTTAGTTTGAACTGCAAATGGGCCTCGATTTTCAGTGATACATGTGATACCGAAACACAGATACCTATGAGATGATATCGATGAAATGATGTAGTAGAGTATTATACATATTATGTTTAGCATTACTACTTACTAATTACGAAATGCTTCCGTTTAAATTTACTGGACAGTTAAATGTCTACAAACGGGCATTATTGTGTGATCCGAATCAGAATTGCTATGCTTGTTTTAATATGATATTCTATTATCATGGGTATAGCATATATTACTTTTTATATGTTATGTGTAATTATGTACATATTTAATGAGACGTAAGTTACGTAACGTAATTTCTAAGCTAATGAAAATTCCTCTGAAGTATATATAGGTACTCGATCGCAACGTAAACAATTTATTGGATTTTGAAGCCTAGCTGCATACCAGTATCATCAGAGATCTGGTAACTTTAGATATGTATTCTATAAAACCATCGAAACTGAGCTGAATTCATATTGCTAGGTATGCAGGTGTATTAAAAATTACTTTGCTGTTAAATTAATATATTCCACGCATTATAAGCCAATTGCATATTGTATGGCAGTAACATTTTGTGTAAATATATATCCCGTGTGTATTTTCAGCTAAATATTTCCGTCCATAATTAACGCGATCACCAAACACAACAAAACATTGTTATAAAACTCTGTTTGAAAACGAGATATTTAATACGAATCAGTGAAGGACTAATGTAAGAATGAAAAGTATGTCGACAATGTCGATGTTCAGTCATTCTCCTCCAACACATACAAAAAATCTGATACAAATCACTTTTAATAATATTAATATCCTACCGGCCAGATCATGCAGTTCATGCAGCCCTACTCAAATGATAAAACAACTTGTGTGGCAAATACACATAGACTTTGCAATGTGTATAGAATAATACCAGGAAAGTGGGCAGGATGGAACTATTTGGGAAGGCATGACCACAATTGGAAAATGAAAGATAAGCAAAAGAGAAGAGATGTTGGAAAATACTCTTTTTGGAACAGGACGTTAAAAGAATGGAATTAGCAAAAGGATGGAATAATGGATGATTGGCCAAAAACAGTAAAGGATTATAGAAGGAAAATGGAAATATTAAAAACGGAAAAAACCAAGAATAATATTATAGGAGATTTAAATTAATTTTACATTGTATACCTTGCCACCTTGCTAAATGAGTAAATGCATATTGTTCAAGAGAATGAAATAAATCAATCAATCAACCAATCAATCAATGTAGATTGATAGTTTCGACGTCGATCATGACTTGTCGACAACAGAACTACAGATATAAAGACCAGCCCAATAACCTCACCTCACCGAAAAGGTTATCAATCAACTCACTGCTAACTGTTTTGCTAACGGACCCTGGGGCACTGTTTAAAACAACATGCCCTGATACACTGTACAAATGGCCCCCAACAGTCGTCAGCACATCCCTATGCCTCGTTTCAGCATAGACCTAACAGATCATTCCAGATGACGAAAGTCCGCCATTTTGTATACTTCAGTTTTAAGCGGGGACATTGATACAGAGCTAGGTATCTCGGTATTTATGTATATGGTTTCAGGTTGTTAACAAAGCAGCAACAGCAGTGACCGTTGCACTCACCGTTGAGGACATGCACCAGCACGCTGGCCGACGTCGAACTGGACGGCGAACACGTGTAGTTTCCCGAGTCCATCGGCAGAGCGCGGGCGATCAGCAGTCTCGAGGTGCGCGTCTGCTTCTCGGTGACCACGTTGATGCCGCCCCGTTGCGAGTAGTTGATCACTTCGCCGCCCTGGTACCAGTAGATGAAGGTCGGCGGTTCGGGGGTCTGGGAGACGACGCAGGTCAGGTTGATGTCGCTGCCGCTCTTGATGTACATCTCACTGTTGCCCATGATCTTTGCCCTGGACACTGCAGTGGAAATCAGACGAGCATTACTATAATAGGGGCTATTCAGTTTGACATCAAACGGTCGTGCGGTAGAGGACGACATTTACTAACTACGCCACAGAACAGACAGAAAGAGAGAGAAAGAGAGAGAGAGAGAGAGTTGGAAATAAAAGAATTGTGCGGTGGTGTTAGTTGATGGGGTCTGAAGTTTAAAACCGTTTTTGGGAAGTTTTTCTTTTTTACGTTTCTAGCAAATTAGCATACTGGTCTTCAGAATCATTGGCTTACAGATTTTTATCGTGGAATCGTGGAAAGTTTCCGACCACCGAAAAAAGCGTAGATTTGCCCGGTTTGTGAGGGGAAAAAGTACAAAAAGTAATTCATCACGGCGTAATCCGCGAAACCGCCCCGTGCAACGCAATTAATTTGACAATCTGTTTAAAGGGAAAGGCATTTCACTTAAATAGTAATTAGCATTTAAATCTTCTTCGCGGGTAATCTCATCAAAAGTAATAGACATATAAATGAACGCGAACCGACTGAAATATAAAATTACTTTAATCCCATCATACGCTTTCGGGTGCATGCACTCGGATTCAATAGCAATCGAGTCAGGTACCACTGTAGCTACGTTCTACGAGTTATTCTGCCGCCATGCCTTACTAGGTCAAGAACCTGGCATGTAAATTTAGATTTTATTTATTTTCAAACCAAGCGCATTGTGTAGGTACACTGTTTTTACTCGCGTATAACGAGCGCACAATAACATTGTGGGATGCTGCAGCAACTTTTGACTCGCAACTGCTGACAATGCAACTTATATAACTTACCGAATTTCGGTTCCTAGCGAAACTTGTTTCATATCTCACACTGTTTTGTGGTGGCTCCTCCGACATAGTTACAAACAATGCATAAGATTGCAGGACAAGTACGCCAGAGAGAAGAGTCGCATCACCCGGCAAGATGAACATTTTTGTATGTAATGAAGAATTTCACGCTTTCTTCTGAATCTTTTGCCGCATGATGAAGATTAATGCTCAAGACATACGCAACATCCTATACCGCTTTATCTAACCTCTCCTCGGACATAAAAGTAGCAAGTCGCCTACTATTTCGAGCATAATATATTGAGCCCATATTTACAATGCATACGATTGCAGAGGGCAAGTTCGCCAAGGAGAACTCGCATTCCGATTAGACGAACATTATTGTTTGTGCTGAAGAACATTACGTTTTCTTCAGAATTTTCTCCGCACGATGAGATTAAAGCTGGGTTTACAGATAGCAATGTCAGTGGCACGATGTCATCAACATTGGATTTGAACCAATCAGAGACTCTGGATGTGCATGACGTTATGTTCACGACTCTGCCATGGAGTCTCTGATTGGTCCAGAGCCAATGTTCATGACATCGTGTCACTTGAAAACCCAGCATAATTTGCTCAAGACATACCCAACATCTAATACCGCCTTTGCTAACCTCTCCGCGGACGTAAAAAAAGTAGCAAGGCGTCTCAGGTACTCACCTACTATATTGAGCCGATACGCATTCGAGATTTTCGGCTCGGTGCTGACTTGACACTCGTAAGTGCCCGAGTCTCGCACTTGCGGCGACGCGATCTTCAGCGTCCACTCGTCGGAGCCGTCGGAGTGCAGCGCCTGAAACCGCTGGTCGTTGGTGTAGGTGAGCACGCCGACGGTGAGGATGTGCAGATCGCGCTTTCTGATCCACGAGACGGCGCGGTCGCCGAGGTTTCGCACGCGGCAGTGAAGGTATGCCACCTGGCCGACGGTCGTCGTCAGCTCGCGGCGCGTCGAGTTGTCGAAGTAGGGCTGCGAGAAGAGCTGGTCCCAGTACGGGGTGTGGTGCTCGATTATCGCCCCTGTGAACAAGTCGAGATGCAGCATTCGGTTAGAAAGATAGAGGCGGTGTGAATAATTGATGTTGCCGATTCCTGTCGCATTGTATTTCGCGTTGGCATGTCGCAAGTAGTTGTCGATGTATACAAGGGTATTGATTCGATACTGGAGATGGGACTGCTTTTCTAGATACCTACACAATAAAATAATCCAAGATATTCCTTTCAGGATAAGTTCCCATGAGAGGGCGCATCAATTTGTGGTCAAGAGCAGCGTGCGTTTTTTTATTCTCTCCGTACTGGATCTGAGTTTGCCGTTGTGTGGTGGATATTTCGATACACTTTATGGCGACCGTTGCCGCTAGCAGTTCACATATTGAGGTAATTCAATAAATCGAACGTAAGCTTTGGATTACGAGGGATTCTCCTGGACTCTGGGGGACCAGATCATTGGAATGCAAATAGTGGGTGAAATGTATGTGTGTTCATTAAAACACCAGTCAAAGATATTGCAAATATTATATGCTAACTGTATTATCATTTAAACATCAACGGGTACTCACTATATCTCATGTTCAAACGAACTTCAAATTGGCTACCGATATGCAAAAAAATCACGTTAGCATTCAATTTGTTAGATTTTTTCATGAAAGAAGACCGACCTGTTTAGATAAACTAGGTAGAGTCGGCAGAGCGAACGCAATTTCTAAAAAAGTGTTCTTGTTCAGCAGACCCCTTTGACAATGTAGCCTAGTTCTTTTCGTCAAAGAATTGCAGCCGTATTGCGTTGTACTGTAACGCGACACAATCAGTTCTTTTGTACCACGATGCGCCAGTACGAATTGGAAGAGTCAAGCAAATTCCCTGCGAATGACGCTAGGTCGTCGTTTAGCGATCGCACTCGCAGACAGTGCTAAGTATGCTCTCTGTGCGTTCCTGGAGAAATAAGAGCGAGTCGGAATTATTTCCATGTTCAACCCCTTCTTAATTAAAGTTCTCTTAATGTTCCAGCATATAAAGATTTTCATCTGAGATATAAACAAACACCCTCTAGTATATGGATATCTCGAGCGCACAGAATTCTAGCACATGAACCTTATTCATTTTGCCAGGAGAAAATGTATTTTACGAATCATGAAGAATATATTAGAATACATGTATGCAGAAAATGTATGTGCTCGCTTCAACTCAGCTCGAAAAAGAGCATTCTGTGCAAATGCACATTCTTTCAGCAACTGGATGCTCCATTTTTGCACGCATGTATTGCAAAGTAGCCTCAATGCATATGAGCGTCCGCACATATTATAATCACACCCATCTGTTTTGTTTTCTGTGTTTGATTTTCTAGTTTCCGGTGGTCAACTTATTGTTGGAACAATATTAAATTTCCTCAACCTCTCTAGAGTTTACGAGCGAAGCATTAAGAGAGAAGTAAACGGTTGTCGTTTTGGTCGATTTTCGCATAAATTTCACATTCATAGGGAACGTGTCCTGGCTACAAATTATTTATAAAAATTTTGAAAAAATATATACGTGTTGTTAAAGAGCTACTGAATGGCGGATAATATTTTTTTTTCGTCGTTTTTTTTAAACTTGCAGCTGGGGGAATTTTCAAAAAGTGCCATTTTAGTGCCATTTTAGGCACTTTTAAGAATACACAGTGTTCGGTTCGGCCATTTTGACTGGCCATTCTAACGCAAAACTCTAACACGTCTGTGCCTGACCCATGGTGATGACCCATGTTGAACCACTGAGGTTGTCGCTCCTAGCAATTCCTTCCTCTACACAAGTCTTCGTTCTCTGCAGGTGGCCAAGATTCCAAGACATCCGCATGCAGGCGCCATCATGTTTTATGAGCCTGTCTCCAGGGCAACCGCCTTGAGGAGTTGTCACGCCACGACACACTATCTTGTCGCCCCCCCCCCCCCCACCGAAATGTATGTCATCCCCCCCCCCCTCCCACCCCATGACAAGCCCGAGTAACGAACGATCTACTTTCACTCGCCCCACTACCCCCTTTAATTGCGATCGCACACCCTCTCCCGGCCTTTTGGAAAACAATGACCGCCGATGCGGCCCCAACACACATAGCTCTCCGTTTCACATGGGTGGGGGGGGGGGGGGGGGGCGCGCGCTTTCAACGTTTTTAATAACTCTCCGGCATAAATTCGAGTGTGAATTGTCGTTTCACGCTTGCATGAACACTTGGCACTATGCTGGATTTCACCGGTCCAAATATATAAATGCGTTTTTTGTGTGTGTGAGTGACTGAATGCGTGTGAAATTGCTTAATCTAGGGGGTTTTCTTGCGTCAAGTAATTTCGCAGAGTGCTGCTATCCTGTTTTATGAATATTTCCAAATGGCTAACGTTCTTCAAGTTAAACCTTACTTCTGTTTCAAACCGTGGGCATATATAATTTTATCTACCTACGCTCTGTAAGGAAGAAAATGAAGACCCTTTTTATTTCGTTCGCTTAATACCTTAGAGGAATGCAATGTTTTTAATATGAAACACATATTTTGCCTTTTACCTATCTTTAGCAATATGCTTGGCTTGCCGAGCAATTGAAATTACAACTTTCTAAAATATTAATAATGGCACAGGAATATGAAAACCGTAGCGCATGTCAGAAAATGTTCTCAAGAAAATAATAAGATGAATACCATGTCATCTTTTAGCGTTAAAATTAAATTTTCACTTCTCACTTTGCGACTCAACATAACATTGTTTTAATAAGCAGCAGCATTTTATTATGCTTCAGCTAGTTTTACCATGGCAAACCATGAGTGGTTATTTGAGTTTTGCACGTTAGCAAGAATTTCACTATTTTAATAATAGGGTTATTTAATTCAACCATGAAAAATGCAAAATAAATTTAAATAAAACAATGACTTCAGTATCTGCAAAAAATATATAATTTTAATTGAACGTTGAACGAACGGGAACAATGAATTTTCAATCAACGTTCCAACAAAATTATACAAATTACAAAATGCGACTTGTTAAAACAATATTGTTATTCATTAATTTAAGTTCTGCACACTGTTTATCATGTGGTGGTTGACATTAATTTACTAAAATGCGACAACATTGTGTGCTTTTACGTTTACTCACGCTCTGCACCACATGGTACAGTGCAAATACTTATAATTTTATAGCGGTCAAAACAGTAATCTGCAGATATAAGGGCTTGAACAATGAAAAATTAACATACATTTACCGACATGTATTCCTACGCTGTACAAGTATACCAATACCGACAGTTTGAAAATATTTTAGAATTTTAATGTTTAAGACAATCCCATTTTGCCAGAGGGTGTTGCACGTAACTTTTTTGCAAATTCTTAAATTACCCACTGCATTTTATAGACTATGCAATTTCGAAACCATTTCATGCATTTTTTTTTAGAAAAGGCTATAGAGAACAGTTTTTAAGCTTTTCGCTCATCAACCTTCCAGCAGTTGACCGTCAAGATTCTAAAATATGCTAATTATCTACTCTTCTTAGGCTGTAATAGAGTGTAAACCGTTTCGCGAATGAAGATACGCTGGAAGAACCTTATATAATATAGATTCGTCGTAATAATAATTGTATTATTTTGAATTAGTATTTCAATTTTCATGCGAAGTATGTTGTGCACATGCCCTGAATTCGTTGGCGTTCGCAGTTTAATTTTGTTGTTCCAAGGTTTATGATTTATCCAGCTAACGTAACAAAACCACTGCAGTATTTCCAATGCGAAGAGATTTACTCGATATAATGCCAATCACATTTGTAATTAAATTGACAGAATGGAACGAACATAAACTGGAATGCTGTTCATCCTGTCGCAATGATACCAACGCACTTGTATAAGCCCGAAATGTTAATTACATGACGTATTATTATCGCCAGCGTTATTTAATTAGTTTTCATCACCACGAATCACTGATATTTTGGTAAAATGAATGCCAGAGTTTCTGTGGTTTTGGCTTTTGCCAGTGTAGTCCAAAACCGATGCGTTTGATTTCAGAGAGAACTGCTGCACCTTTGAAAACCTATTAAAATGATTATAGGCATGAAAAGTAGCAGACAAATAATAGTTTTCTTGTTAGATTGAAGGCACGTTCAATTGTGCCTTGTCGTCGAGTAGGTAACGGAATTAAAATTACATCTTCTTGGCCCGGCTGCCTCGGATGGCTTCAAGACATCAAACCCGGCACCTCCACCAAACACTTAGTATAAACTTTGCAAATAGAGTAGGAAATTAAACGAGAGTGTCTGTAATAAGGATCCCTCATAATCGTTTCCCAACGATCGCGGTGGTTATGCATGGCGCCCCTAAACCTAAAATGCCAATGAAATAGTTGGCCATAGACGATAAATTCGGTGTAATTTGGGTCTAGCACGTGACGCACAGTGTTTCCGGGACGGCTGTTTGACAAATTCTTGGCTTGCGGCTTGCGAAAATTGGCGGTGGTGGCGGTGTAACTATTAGACTCCGAGTTTCCAAGCAAGCAGTTTTCTAAATTGTGTTATAAATGAAGAGTTGACGTTCGAATAGAAGACGTGGCATGGAGGTGGTGGGATATTAGTAGTTTATAAGTCCATGTCCTTATCCGCAAGGCACCCGCCCTATAGTAAAAGTAGATAATGCGAGATGATTATAACGAATATGCGAGCTCGCGGAAGTTTGGTTTAATGAAATTCCTAAGATCGTCACACTATATACCCTCTGCCCTGAGCCCAGCCTCCCTTTCCACCCAGACCGTGACGTAATAAGGGCTTGGGTCGGAGGAGTGGTGGTTTGGAGGGGGCGGGGAGGACAGAGCCGCCCTATGTTTCGCAGGATCTGTGGTTGGGTAGGTGAGATCTCGGAGATACAAGGACATAATGCCGGTGTAAGGGAAGTCGTCAATGTTGGTGGTACGTGCATTATCAGCCGAGATCGCGACGACGTGCCTGGCTGATGCGAATTCCGAATTGTTAATTTCATACATTCGCCTGAATCTGGTGACAAGGTGATGCATTGTTTTTAAGTGATTGTTTTGGCTTGGTGTTATCAAGACTTTCGGATAGGGTTATAGAAGACATAGGAATGTTGCAATTTATTGGTAGCTGGAATGCATATTGAATATTATTATAAAGGAGATGTATACAGGGGGAAATAAATTGTGATCATGCGGTACATATACATTTCATGTTAGTACATCTTTCAGAAGTTATAGACATGCATTACAGTCTTTCGCATGAATGAAATCATAAATTTATATAAAATCAGAATTATTTTAAGTTAGCTTTTTCTACCAAGTCTTGGCAAGGCGAGCGTGGCAACGAAAAATTCTCGAATTTTCTTTTACAACCGTCCGCAGTGAAATGCAAGAAATTGCTTTAAGAATACATTTATGTACGAAAACGTCTCTCCGCTCGGGGCTAGCTATAATATTTAGCAATTCGTGTAAACACATACACACACTTCTTCTTATTCTTAACTTTCTTTCGCCCATTTCAAACAACTATTAACCTCAGCGTGAACGCTTCTGGTTGTTCGCCCACCAGCCTTTCGGCGTGTTTCCGTAGAAAAACTTTCCCCTCTTCGGCATTAAGCAGAATACGTTTGCCGCGTGCAAAAGTTGATGGCACGTCTGCTCCGAGCAGCACATACTCGCATAAGTCATGCACTAGAATTTAGAAGCTAAGAACTCGGAAACTAGGATTATCTTTGCTCAAAAGTTTCGTCTCGCTTACGCGTCGCTTGCTCTTTATGTGCTGTGCGCGACTCTCTTCCTACAAAAACACTCGTTCAACGCCTCCCCCTCGACGGCGAGTACCCGGCAAATCTCGTCTACCAGCTTTAGCCGCTTTATCAGGCCGAGGTGGAGGTGCCGAGTTTGCGCGATCCTCGGTTATTTAAAGCTTTTAACGTTAACCATCCTCCCGATGTTAAATGCACTAGAAATAAAGAGCCATCTACTCTTTAGCAACACTAAAGCTTAATCCGGACGCTTTTTTTCGGGGCTCACACGTGGAAGCGCCCACGTACAGCTAATCTTAGTTAAGTAAGGCTTCTAATAATTAAATATCAACTTGTGTTGTATTAGCTATACTAAAAATAGCTCGGCTCTGCTGATTAAGCTACTTATAATTCCATTCGTTGTACGCCGTGTTATGTTCGTATATACTCACACACAATGTTTTAAGCTTTACATGCATTAACGAAAGCTTTAACCTTATGGTAATGATTTTCTCTCATCGTGAACGTTTTCTTTTATTTTCCCGTTGCATAGGTCCAGGGGCTGCACACTGCATACCAGACTAAAAATTTTACGCAAACCTGGCCAAACACTTATTTCTAAAAAGTTCAAATCATATTAAGGCAAGTATCCTTTACTATACTGAATGTAATTCTGCAAGCATTTGATTAAGTGTAGCCATTCATCAGCCCTGAAAATCCTCATTATTCGATAATCTCTCCTCTTTACCCAATTAATGAATCCGATTTGGACTAGCTTTTCGGTCGGCGCATATTGGCACGGCACTTTGCACAAATCCCCGCTATTGATTTGCGAGTATTAAAATTTTTGTGTTTATGGTATTATCAGTAATGCAAACAGGATAAAGGGTATATAACCAATCATGGGTTTTTACACGAGTCTAAAATTATTCAGGAAGCAATATTTTACTATCGGAACAGTTCGGAAAGAAACTTTATACCTTGAAAACTCGGTTTACCAAGTAAATATATGAACCTATAAAGTGAAAACGGATGGAATTTTATTCGCTCTGAGGATTAAATTTCTTTAGTTTGCATTCCACCCTATTTGACCAATGACCCATAAAAATGATATTGTAATATTCGGGATGCGATAAATTTCCGCCGCAGAGTCTTATACGAAAAGAGCGCGGGAAAACTTTCCACAAGCGTCGCTCTAATCTGTGCTGTGTGCTCGGCGCGACGCGGGGGGGGGGGGGGCGTAGGTTGTGCAATTCCTTTCGAAAAGTGGGCCAGAAACGGGTGTTGTTGCATAAGATATCGTCGAGCCGTGTCTTCCCGCCACGGCTATCGATTCGCTAGCGCAACCGGCCTTCGACACTTCGACGAAGTCTTCATGCAACATTCAACTTATTCCAGTTTGCCCCTGGCACTGGTGTTGGCGCGCTAACAAACGGCCCACATATTTTCCATTTGTTTTCCACGCTCCTCAAGATCGTGACATCGGAGCAAACAAACTGGCAAGCAAACCGTCTACTGGAAATCTCTTTCGATATGAAATTTCGTGACTACCTTTTCCGCCACAGCAGAGTCTCTATGTATGAGAAGTGATCAAATTTTAATAAACGAATTAAGTTCGACGTTCTATATTTGAACACTACTCACTATAGTTTCCAATGCCAGCAGTTCTGCTCGAAAGTATAGTGTATACCAGCGTTATATAGCTACTCCCTTTTTCATAAATCATTAAATTTTAACGAATCCGCCTGCTGTTTCAACAGCCATTGTTCTGCTCCGTCGGCTCTCGTCGCGGGCACACTTGACCCAATTTAAGGCGGTACGAAATAGTTTGATTAACATAGCACGGCACAATTTGATATTCATGTATCAGTGGACTTAAAACTGTTCACCCCCAATTCCATTCCCGCGATGCATGCAAGTTGTTTATTTAGCTCGAGATAAACGCTCCCAGTGGCAGCAGCATCACGGTCGTCTCTTTGGGGAGCCTATAGACGGAAAGCTCTCGAAGAAGCGGTGGTTAGGAATTAACAGGACGCCGCTTGTGTGTTTCTGCATTCATCGAGCACAAGTTGTGGAGTCGAAGAGCGCTGGCTGATTGTTGTAAGCCCAACAATTGGAGCAGTCCTAGATGAAAAACACGCCAGAGTTATATATATATAGGAAACTATAATGTAAACTTTGGCGGGCGCACATTACGAGTGGCACTGCACGAAGGTTCGAGTGGAATAAAGAACGACATCCACGGCTGCAAACGTAGTGCGACTTGAAATTAATAGAATAAGTCCTTTTCACTGATTCTAAAATACATGTTTTTTTTTTCTCTCATAGAAGCGAGGGAAAAAATAAAACAAGACTCGCTTTTCGTCTGAGTCTGAGTTTTAATTAGTTCTTTTCGAGTAAAAGGGCCTCTAGTTATTTGCTTTGCTGTAAATAATTTGGTTAGTCTAAATTTTGACTTTGTAATGTTGTTCTAGAACATTCAATCGTATGGCCGTTTCTTATTCGTTACTTTCGTCTGTCTATACTCATTGACCCGACATACACAAACAGACTTGTAAATAAAAAATAATCACGATTTCAAACTCTGAACGAATGTTATAAAAAGCAATACCATTTCCCCATGCATATAGGCGTGCCCAATTAAACGAATTTAGGTCTTTCAACGTCCTTTCACCAAATATCAAGCAGCCACTTCCACTTATCGCCGATAATTAATCGTCGCCGTTTCTCCACCGCTGTTATTTTGACTAAATTCGCCTAGTGGGCGTCGATTTGTGGCCGTCGGGCGTCGCTTTCAACGACGCCGATGTGCGCAATGACGACGACGTCGCTCGAGTTACCGGGGGGAAAGCGTCGTCTATTTTCGGCTGAGAAGGAGGCAAAACCTGCCACGGTATATTCATCACCGGTCTTAAGCACCTCATATAATTATTAGTTAATGATTCGCGGAGCCGGCGCGCTCCCTCAAGTGTCGTTTCAAACGGGAATGATCGTGGAAGCGCTACTATTACGCTTAAAACAGAACGCACTAATAAAAGCAATAGCACTTTAAATTCATTACTTTACTTGTACGCGAAGTAACTATGGGGTATACGCATTAAAAGAAGAGTATACATGAACATTCACCATTGTTACAGTGGATATCTCATAATTTTAAATCATTTATTGGTACTTTTTTCAAATCTACGGTTTCATTGGGTATTGCATTGCGTCTGCTGAAAGCCGATTGTTTAAGCTTTCAAGGTGAACGAGCAGTTTAGAGGTAATCGTCAAGGCCAAATGGTTCAAGGTCGCCACATGTGACATCTAAGTTAGATACACGTGGCTTTGCTAGTTTGCCAGCAAAGCTATTGCGATAGGACGCAGAGCAAGTGGTGGATGGGTTTCTCATGTACATCAAAATGAAACCCGTTTCGTCGGTCGTTAGCAATTACGCAAAAGAAAGACGATCTGCAAGCAGTTGCACTTGCAAGCTAGGTACACGGCTTCTGGCTAAAGTGCATTACAAGTACGAGAGTCATTATCGCTTAAGTTTACCGTTTTATAAATCATTATTAATGTCCATATTATATGAGTGTTGGGTACTCTGCTGGCACCAAGGGCACATTTTCAATAATAAAGCTATATAAGTACCCAAGTTTTAGCATCAATTAATTTATTATTGCATAGATTAGCGCTAACCACTCAACTAGAAGAGTAAGACGAATTGGTACACAAATGAAAGTTTTTGAATTTAATTATATGTGCCTCAATATTTCAGCGTTCGCGCCGAAGAAATGACGCTCGGTATCCCGCACGCTCATAGCGTTATAGCATCTTGAAGCCGTCTACCGAACGAGAGGCAATTAAATTCTCTAATCACGCTCGGTGCGTAATGGACGCCCATTTGCTGCCATCTTGTTTTGTGCCCCGCGCACCGACGTTTATGACCAGTTATTAAAATAATAAGTCGAATCTAGAAAACGAATAAAATGGTTTATTTCCACGCGAATTGGATTTGCACAGAAAAATGGGCGACTCTTTCAATTTTATATGAGCGCGCGCACTGCCCCGTTTTGCCTATATACGCGGGAAGAATTTGATTATATCGCTATATATAATTCTTTATCGAATCACTTTTTTTTGACTGGGGGTTGTGGGAGGCCACGACGACGATGGAAAATTGTGGGCACGAGTTTAATCAGAGCCGAATTTTCCGAGTGTAACATTAATAATAATATTATATTTTTGGCAAATTGTATTGATTCAGGCTGGCGGGTAGAGCGGTGGTTGCGGGGGGGGGGGGGTAAACGCCACGCCAGAGCCGGCGAGACGAGGACGCTTTTGGCCATCATTCATATTTGCTAATGATATTATACGCCGCGGCTGTGGAGCTTTACTGTCAATAGCGTAACAAGGTTATAAAACTCGCTAAGCCAGCGGCCGACAAATGTCGCGATGTCAGACCTCGTCGGGCGCCGTCCCAAATACAACCCTTCGAGTGTTAGACAAGTTGATTAGTTGAAAAGCATCGACAAGAAATTGACTTCGAGCAGTGAGCAAACAAATACCTTTATCTTTATGTATACTTCTTTTGGTGTTACCCTTAATGTTCTTTCGTGCGGAAATAATCCTCTTCAGTGTTTATCTCCAATGGCGAATTTCATTTCAAAATAACAAGGAGTCGCTAGAATATCAAATAAATTGTCGTCATTCTAATGCACTTTGTAGTGCATATATAAAAGTACTGAACGGAGAGAGCCCGTCGTAACGCAGGAAAAACTTAGTGAATAATTTTGCAGTTTCTTGCAATGGCATTTCAAAGAGAATGCTAATACTGCACAACCTTTGTCCCAATTACAAAGATTGCTGTTCGCGGCCGACGCTAGCTCGGTGTGTAGCATCCATTTTGTCGAACATAAAGCGAACGAAATGAACGAAAGCGTCCCGATTGCCGAGTGGAAACCGGTTCCCCGTTTAGGAGGACCGGGAGCCTGGAGCCCGAGCTACAGACGTTAAGTGTCTCCCTCTGCAAATGGCTTCATTCGGTGAGGGGGGGGGGGCGGGTCCCGGCCACGATTTTGAGCGAAATTCCGGGACCCGCGCTCCAGCCCGCACGCGTTCAAACAGTGATATTGGCAAGCGGACGCAGGTAGCATTTTCAAATGAACCAGCTTTGTATGAAAATGGAGCTGAAGCAATCTTTGACGGCGCTCGCGAGCTTTGCCGCTTTTTTTTATCAGTGACGTGTCAGGCGAGTTTCTGACGTTCGTGCTGCTGTCAGCCTCTCATTTGTCAATCGAACACCCACCGCTCACAAAAATGCGGGCAGACGTCTTTATTTTGACTGTCACACAACAGCTTTTCATCTATACTTTTAGGTATACAGGCTGGGACTGTTTGGGAGCCATTGTCATCGAGAAACTGATCGCCATTCAAGTTCGTCAGACAAAGAAAGAAAGCATTTAATCTCAACCTTTGAGCATGCACCCTTCTGTAAATTGCAGCATTTTTGGAAACGACTGGCAAAGGGAGGAAATTTGTTTGGAAGTAATTGAAATCTAGACTTTTTTGAGTGTGATCCTTAAGGGAAAGATTACAGCAATATAGTCTAGATTTTCATATAGAAGCACCATTGTAGCCTCAAAAACTCTTATTCGTTGTAGGTGCTTTGCAGCTCGAGTATTTATGAGAGCGACTCTTTAAATTTTCCAATATCATTAAATAACATTTCTTTGTAGTGCTGCCTTGTTTTTTTTTTTTTTTTTTTAAAGCAGAACCTTTTCGCGTCCTTGATTTCGAGTCAAGGGAGGCTATATAAAAATGTATATAGCTGGACACAAAATATATTCTTTTGTGCTCCCTTTCGGCGATGTCTGAAAAGCAATGCAAATGAAGCCATCACGCGCGGCTTGAGACGAATTATCGCCGGAGGAACAAAGCTCTCGGCGCAGACATCGCGCCGTGCTCCCACGCGCCATCTTTCGGGACGCTGCGCTATAACGTCCTCCGCTCGGCTGCATTGCTGTGCCGCCTCCACACATTCCCTGTATGCCTAGCTCGGCCCGGCAGGGAGAACTCTTTAACGTCCAGACAATTGGATGTGGAAGAACGCGATTCGAGCTCGGCGAAAGTCAATAGAACTTTATATTTATTCAGTCATAAACTAAAAGGACACATGTGAGTCCCAATCGGTATTTCAGAAGGAATTCCTCGGCAATCAAATGTTCCATTCTTTGTGGCGGTTTTATGTAATCGTTAGGAAAACAAGCTCTCTTGTCCTAGTCTGCTTTATAGGGAATTACTTTCGTTGAAGCATGGCCTCTGTACGTATTTCAGAAAAGCATACACCATATAGCATTGTTACCTTATATTTGCGGTCCAAAAGAGAGAAAAAAATCATTATTATAATATGTACAGTTGTCCAAACCATGATTAAATAATCAACGCATGGGCAATATTCTACAGCCAGTAATTTTCCTGATTTTTAACACTCCAGGCATCTGGTTGGCTGGGAACCACATGACAGACGGTCCATTAACCAGCCAACGCGTTCGCACAAAAAATAGTGACACGCACATTTGATAATTTAAATGCCCTTTGGCACATAAACATTTGACGGGTAATCGTTCTCGCAACACACATATCGCAAGGACTTTTTGCAGGATATTTTCGCGGAAATTTTTCATCTGCATCGCGTACGTGGCGGCCTTGTTTTTGCGAGTGCGCGGTTCGTTATCACTGGCGAAAAACTGTGCCGGTTAACGACTCTTTGATCGGATGGGAACATCGCAATTTGTGACCCCCCCCCCCCCCCCCCCCGCGCTGTGACCACCGAGCATACGGCTTTGCATGTCGCGGCGTTGGCCGTCTATACGCACCCGTTGCGTACGTCATTCGGCCAATTATTAAAAGCTAATTAGATCATTGATTACATTTTTCATTGAAATTACTTTTAAAGAATGCAACATATTATACGCATTTAATTAATCAGTCATACCAATTATTTATCGCAAGTTTTGATAAAGCCAGGGTACACTGAAGGCTGTGGTTTTTCGGTGTTTGCTCTATTGTGAATTCCATTCACTAAAGAGCAAAAACCAAAACCTTAATCCTACTGTCTGTTTGTAGCATGTATACCAAGGTGCTCTGATCGGATCAAAATAATTATATTGATTTTAACGAGTAACTTTCGATATTTTACGCTTGTTTACAATTAATTAATATGCTATAATTATGAAAACAACTTTATAGGTATGGGCAACATCACAAACTTCTTGGAATCATTAACGGCGTACAATCAGATTAACCCAATCAAATTTTAACGAGTAGAGAATTTAATTACTAATTCCACCAATTTTCTTAAAACCCCGACGCTGAATTTTAATGACGACACTCGATCTGCCGTCAGCGGCGGCGGTGGCGGGTCGGCGAACAACAACGACGCCGGCCGGCCAGCGGAAGCCACGCTCGTCCACGCGCTAACGGATAAAGAGATCGCGGCGGTGGGAATATTTTGATTGATGGCGACGCCGAGACAGAAGTAGACTGCGAACCGGGCACCCTCGGACATGCAGCGAGCACCTAACGATTTCGCATCACTCACACGGTGAAAACTTTTGCGTGCATAATGCGGGGAGAGCGCATGTTTTATTTTGACCGGGCCGAAAGGCGTCGGCGTCGGCGTCGGCGGTTTTCTCCACACATGTGAAAGCAGACGGCGCGTGTCTTGCTGCCCCGGGGGGGGGGGGGGGGGGGGGGGGCTCGCTGGAGCTTGCTAATTCAAGCTTGTGTGGTTGTAAGGAGCAGCGAGCAGTCAGCTCTGAAGAGAATAGTCAGAAAACGGAGGGCTGCCTTTTGGAAAACTGCAAAAGTAGTTGGTATCAGTAAAAAAACATACTTTTGGAGTTTATACGAGCTGTAGCTTCTCTGTGAAGTGATGGCATATATACCTACTTGATCTGCTTGAAAGTCGTACTGTGTGCACATTTAAGTGTCATTATTGAAACATGATGAAGTGTTGTTTTATGTGTGTGTGTGGTTGGTGGAGTTTAATGCTAATATATGCAATGTTTTTTCACACTAATACAAATAAAAAACAGGTGAAACATTACACCTACACTGCTAACGGAGAGACCACGCGTGTTGCGGTCCTGCAGACTTGCATCAGCATCGTCTGGTCGACGACGACCCGACATGAGGGCGAAAATGGGATTGCTTTAAAACATCTCTTCGGAAAGTTCGTGTCTTTCCCGGAATTCTGGTTTCGGTGTTCCAAAGTTTCCACACACACATACACTCACAAACACTGAAGTAGCCGAAAGCAGAATGCGATTCTGTTTAATGTCAAAGAACGGTCTAGCGGAAGCGAATGCAAGGAATAATTTCACTGATTAATAAAACATTAGTGCATTAGAGATGCCGGAATGATCCAGGAGAGCAATTACATTAAAAGCATAGCAGAAAATGGACTAGTAAATTACTGTGTTTTGGACACTTGCTCGAATGAACTTCACAGTGACGTCAAAAGATTGCGTCGTCATATATGGGACCAAGGGGGGGGGGGGCATTATCTTGTGCGACCGTGGGCGGGTTATCAATTAGCCCCGATGAGTTAGTGAGATTAATATCCGGCTCGGGTTTTCACCTGGCACTGATGAACCCTCCACATGTCTGTGGCCCGTGGACGAGGACTAACTTACACGAGAGCGCGCGCGACTGAGCTTTCTCTCACGTAGCTGTAGGGGGGTAGGTAGAGATGGAGAGAGGATTTTCGAACAGAGGTAGGGAAATTTGTGTCCTTCGACTTCCTTGGCACGCATGGCCGATAGACAGGAAACGCAGCCAGACTTTGCCGGGGGTTGTGCGTCTGGAAGAAGGGATTGCCTCAGCGAGCAAGGAACCAGATCAAGGGGGAAAAACCCTCGCGACTGCTGGCTACCTGGGCATTGTAATTTTCCGTGAATAGTTTTCACCAAAGAAAATGGGGCTTGGCGTCTTTGCGTAACCCCGCTGTAGCGTGAAATTATACTGCGTTTCTCTCGCAAGCTCTTCGTTATACTTTATTCCATAAACTTACGTACAAGATATATCTATGTGGTTTCCATGCTCGTATACGTATTCGTATTTTCTTCCTTTTCCCGGAGCCCTTTGTTTTAATGAAAAGGTGCACCTATCTGCCGTGGATTTTAAATAAGGAAATCTTGGTTTTTTTCAATTTAAAAATCTTTAGCAATCTCCGGTTACCGTCATTATATTTGGTTTAGCAAAACGCTCCGCTAGTCTGATTCAATCTCCTGACCAACATGGCGACGGTATCAAAAACTTTTTCAGATAATTTCCAATCTCAACTTTCAATATCTTTTGCTTTTAGTCTACAAAGAGACTGACAACTCTTCAAAAACCTCTTATTTCCTAATCAAGAGTTTTGCTTTGAACTCCGGCGCAAGCAGTTCCCGTTAGCGGGCTTTCATGACACTCCAATAACGACTCCCCGCGGTAATTTCTCTGGTTACTATAATTCCAATTGGGATTGTGCACGATAATCAGAGGTGGCTGCCGCTATGTCCTCAGACGGCGTCTAATTATTTCGTCGGAGTCGGGAACGGCGTTGACGTGTTGAAGCCGCGTTGAAGCCGTGTTTGTGTTGCAGGCAAGCTTCAGACTGCATTACGGCGGGCGGGGGTGCAATACCCGAGTGCAGCAGGCATCAGTTCATTACGGAGGCGACTAGGAGCAATGAGGAGAAATGGGTTACACCGCGCCAGGTAATTGCATGGCTACGAAATCAATGGGTGGCGAACTGCAAATTGGTCTGCTTTTTCACGAGGATTTTTCATAAGGATTAGTTTACCTTCCTCATCCTTACATCCGTGGGTTGAACCTGGTGGAAAACTTGCTGAAATATATTAACCGGGACAGAACTCGGAGAATGAGACGTTGTTCCATGGGAAAAAGAATTTTCTGTAAACAACTGCACTGTCAACATAATAAACTCTGCACTGTTTTCCCTCCCAGAAAATGGCAGAAAAATGGTTGGTAGTAAAAACAGAACATATACAAGATGGAAGGTAACGGCAAATAGTATGGTGGTGGATTTAATAGTATTGTGTGATTCCAATGTTCGGTTAACCTTTATACCTACGGGGCAAATGGGTATTGCGGGTTTTTTCTGGGTAACTGAGCTCAGCATTATTTACTTTATAGCTACACACAATGGCCGGGGGCGTTTAAAACGCTACCTAGTTAAAATCACACCTCAGCAATCGTACTTTTGTGTGTAATATAATATATAAGTATATGCAAATAAAAGTAGCGTTACTTCTTACACGGAACGATTTGAATTATGAATCTAAAAATATGAAAATTATTACGAGTGCTATCTGATAATGCACACGAACCGTATGCCCACTGTTCGTGTATCTCCATTGAACCTTTTCCAGTCGTTAACGCCAAGGCAATAATTTATTTGCGAGAGCTATTTTTGCAATTATTACTAATGCACTCTCGACTTTGTCATTTTCATTACCTTGTTATAATTCCGTTTTGCATTACGCCCTTCAGAACGTAACATTTATTTGCATTGAGAGCGACCTGGTTAAAAAACAAGCCGTGTGTTGCTGTGACGTGTAATTTGCTTTCGGTAATCAAATTACTTTGCTCTCTAGTCTCTATACCTCCCTGTCCCACGTTAGTGACTCTAAAATTGGCCTACCCTTGTCAAACGCCCTAGGTACGCTTGCAGCGAAAACAATTGACAGAAAACGAGGCTCTCAAATTCAATGGCCAATCACAACGCTTTGTAGATATTTCAAACTTTCATTTTAATTAAGGATGATGGGGGAGGGGGAGGAGGCAATATAGAACTTTATAATAAACCGAATTCCATTTTAAAAGAAGACACATCAAATTGCTTTCCTCAAACTACAGCCATTCCAACTTTTCACCTCTACACAATTCCTCGACGTCATGTGATTTCCCTTCGAATATAAACGTGCCTTTGTTCAACGCAACTTTTTGACGCTGCTCCGCGGCGCTCTCTCTTTATATATCCGTCTCTATAATTCGCATCGCTCAAGCATTCCACTCGACTAGTGTCTTTAACGGCCGCCCGCGCGCCTCGCAAAAGCAATTCCTATTTTTCCTCCTTTCTACGGGCACCTAGCGAATAAAGAGCGTTTTGTGCCCCGCGCTCGGGCCCACAGCCTTAACATAGCAGCGCCGATATGGAAGTTAGTTGACGGGAACAATAGCTCTCTGTTCTTATAAGTTATAAGTTATGAAGTTTACACACCGGCAGCAGCGCCGCGTTCGCGCGCGACCGACTTGGCGCGTTTGTTGACTCCCGCGTTTCTGCCGTCCGTTTTTGTGCGAACATCCGCCGATGATTTACTTGATTCCAATGCGCCAGCGGTCTTTAGAAAATATACCTGGCGGCGGCACGAGAATCGGGGACGCCGCAATCGGGCGCGACAGACCACTGCGACAAAAACCACCCGCTTGGGGTGCTGCTGCATTCATTCGCCGGGGGGCTGAAATCTTCGCCGTTTAATTATTCGCACAGCGAGGAGTCAAAGGCAGGGAGGGTGGGGGCGTTCGTGACTTAGAGTCATCCGCGTAATAATTTACCAACAACATTGGCGTGTGCGATAGCGTCGCTTTATCATATAAAGATGGGTGATTTAGTAGGTGCGCACGGAATTTGCGACCGCGCACTGCGAATTGTTCCCGCTCGGTGCTGGCAGGGCGCCACCATGAATAAAATGTCGGCTTCGCGCGACGCTCGGAGCCTCTCGAGAGGATACTTGTCGTTAAAATGTAACAACTTCTCGTCACCATTCGTAGGGCGCGACTTGGATGATGGAGGGGGGGTGGGGGTTGCATAGCCATGTTTAGAAAAGTTTTGGCGAAATTGTTTTGTGTAGCAGAAACATAACAAGACGCGAAACATGTTAGATAAAGACGGGATGAACTTAATACAAAAACTTAAGCTTCCTGTGTTTTTCTTTTTTTTTTTACATTTCCCCGAATTCAAACGAGATTTCGTATGAATTGTAATATGTTGCGCCTCAGGTCTTTCAGAAACTCTCTCGTGACTGCGCTGAGCGTGGTGGAGGTGCCAGGCAGCCAAGTATTCATTTCCTTTTCGCTTTCCGTTTCCCCCGCCCGCGCGCGCAGCAACATTTTGCGTCTCATTCATAAAACATTTCATGCAAAGCTACATCTTATTCGTCGCAAATTGGACCTAACAAGGATCAATTCTGTCGGCCTCTCGTGCGACAGGAGCATCGAGCGCTTCGTGCCAGGATTCAGGATCAAGGAGCACGGCTCGATTCGCTCAGCGGCAAGTCGCTCCATTTCGCTGGCTGCAGACTGTAACGCCCCAGCGCAAGAGGCACGCCAGCCAACCAACGAACGGCGCACTAAATCGTGTACAAACTCCACTCACAAACTACTCGCGTTTTATCAAAAGCTTTTACCGAGAGCCTCGTCGCTATAAATACGTTTCGCTTGTCTCCAGAAATTTTCCGCCATTTTTATAGACACGCAGCAGCAGCTACGTCAGAACACTGACAAGGAAACTTTGTCATTACTCTGTGTCCCCGTCGAGTTTGAATACTACACAGTAAAGTCACCGCCAAACGCCGCCTATCACCGTACATAACATCATTCGAACCAAAGTCTCGCTATAGTCATCAAAATTATCACAGGCCACTCGTTAGTCGGGCCTCAACGAAATGCGACGGTGTCGTGATATCCGCGTGACTCTTATTACAACTGACTCCAATTAGTGACCCGCGAAAAGTGTCACGTTCGCAGCTCGGCCGATTACCGTTAACATCACGCGCAATGTAACGTTATTAGTGAACCGTTTAATGAGAAACGCGTTCATAAAAAACATTGTAAGGGTGTAAGAAAGGTATATCTATGTAAGAGCGTGAGCGACGCGGCAAGCTTAATACGAAACTGCCTACGTGGCGTGTTCGTCCGCCGTCTGCGCTCGCAGTGAGCGCACAGCTCGCACCATTGCAATCTTCGAAATGAAGTAATTTAGCTGCTGCATGGTAATAAATAACGGGCACACTTATGCCAGTGTGTGTATATATGTATATATATAGGCAACGTATATAGGTAGGTATGTTAGAGATGCAAATTGCTTCCTTGCGCAGTTTACGTTGACGACCGGCGGCCGTCAACATAACGTGTAAGAGTGTTGTGAGCAGATGCCATCAAGCGGCGACGCCGACGCCGACGCCGACGCCTTGTACAAGCCGACGCCTGTGTGCGTTGTGTTTTTTTTTACTGGCATCGACAGCTCGGCAATACGTGTTCATTCCAATGATAATAAAGTTGTTAGAGTCTAATTTCCTCGGCGTGCATGTAACGTAACACTCCCAGCCACGAACCCGGAGGCCGTGTTTGATCGCGCAGGCCGATATCCGTTTATTGCGGCTCGGTCAAATTATTGTTTTTCTGATAATGTTGCAGAGAGAGAAAGAAGACGAGGGTGTGTGAGAGAGTGAGTGAGAAAGAGAAGGGAATGGGAGGAGAAAGGTTTGGCATTCCATAATTTGCCGAAGTCCGAATATTGTGCCACCAGATTGAGTCATTTTCCTACAGTTCTTATCGCGCTGCCAACGCTGCAAATAGCCATGCCATTGAGTGCTGGTTACATAATAGAGAGCTAGGTGTGGTGATAAGATTTTCGGTATATATTTTCATTTCGGAATCAAATATTGAACGTGGCGTGGGCAAAGGATGGTTTCGAAACGATGTCGTGCGCAAGTTTGCGCGCAAAATTAACGTCCCAGGGCAAGTTACTTGAAGCATAACAGAATTCCTAACTTATCAGGTGATAAAGTTAATAACATCTTTAGCAAGTGGTAGGGGGCGCCCATAACTTTGTTAAAACGACCAATCAAATTTCGTACGAGACAACACTGTTTCGTAATATGATTTGTGACGAGTATTGGTATATCATACCAATTAGAACGATTGAATATTTTGGCTGTCACCGAGAACAAACCACAATTAAATTCGTGCGGGGAATGTCACTAAGTACTTAGTTCACTTCATAAAGTGACTGTTTAGAAAACGCTTGACCGGTGGCGTGTGCCACCCCCTGCCCACCCTCTGACCCTTGATTGCCCCGTACCCCCCCCCCCCCCCCGCCCCGGTGTCCGCACGTGCCCCGCGCGCTGCAGCAACAATTCGGCAGCAATAATTGCAAATTGGACGACGTCGCTTTACGTGTTATGGGATAATCGAGTGAACGTGCGGCTTAAATTGGGGCACGAGTTCATATAAGGGGTGGTTGTTGGGGGGGAGGGGGGAATGCCCACGATTACGGCCGAGGGACTAATAGATCAGAGCGTGAACCAGCCGAAAGATTTAACTAAGTGCCCATCTAGTTATGGCCATGCTACGGTTATACCTCAGCCTAGCGTTGGTATACCAATGTATATACACTTTATAATCCAGATTGGCGGGTTAAAAATAACAGAAGGGACTTAATTGTATTAAAGAAATTAATTTTGTGTAACAATTTTGTCGAGTTTTTAACATTTTTCATCCCTCTTTTCGCTTGATTACGCGAACGTTTTTATAACCAACCCCACTGGAATGTTGGCATCCAGATTTTTTTTTTGTTTTGTTTCAGTCGGGAAAATGCGTGCACATCTCGCAAATTAATTAACAGTAAAAGCGTACATGTGTACGTAATGAATCCCGCGAGATGCGATAACTTGGCCAAGATTTCTTGCGGCCATTTTGCAAAGCGCGCTTATTTTTGATCTTGCTACGAAAGCGATCCAATCAATATGGATGCAAAGCTGGACGTTTTATGCATAGAGTTCAGGCTTAGTAATGCACCAGAATTCTGAATGCATAACCTGTTGATCAAAGGTAAAAAAATTTAAATCCAATTTCCATTTATTTGGGAAATGCTATACTTCATTATGCAGATCCGCCCATTTCATCGAACCCTCTCTTTTTTAGCATCGTTTCTTTAAAAATGCATGCCGCATTGGAATAAACCCCGAGTTGCTGCATTTTCAAAAGTCTATGAAACATAAGTATATAGCTCTTGAAGGGAATAACTCTTGAATTGGCTGAGGGCATAGCCCTAAAAAACAACTTCTCCCCATGCATTCACCGGGATTTATAACTTTAGTTATAGCCGTTCTTAAACTGTAATGGCCGCCCCTCGTAATCCAAGTAACGTGTATATCCGCGTCGGCGGTGGCCGTTGAGGCGTTGAGTGGTGTTCGCGCGGCATCTAGACGCCGTCGCCGTCCTCCTGACACATGGGATATGGAAATAAAAAGGTCAGAAACATCTCGTAAACGAGCCTCGCAAGGCTTGCCGAAGTAATGTGACACAATTTAACGGGCGGCGGCAGCGAGGGCCGCGCGCACAGCGCACAGCGCACAGCGGGGTCTCGCGGGACTATAATTTTGCACGCGAGCGCGCGCTGCGGCAAGGAAGCGAACTCTATTCTTGGGCCAGTAAACCGTTGGTGTGTGTGTGTGTGCCCTGTGCTGCACCTAAGAGAGCCCCGCGCCCCTAAGAGTGGTTACCGGCTGTCTTGATTGCGTTCTTTATTTCATGCTTCATATCCCACCAATTTGAGGTAAATATATGTCTTTGAGGTCAAGACTTTTCACTTTCTAGGTAACGAGGTGAAGTTTATAGCAGGTATATAAACGTGTTTATATATCTGCTTGCTGTTATATGACGCAGTTTCGGTGAAATGCTGTACTTAGAAAGAGTACCCTAAAATACCGCCAATGTTCGTCCAGTGGAAATCTTGGGCATGCACAAGTTTTGCGGAGTTGGCTTCTCCGCCGCCGTCCTCGGCCCTCGTCCAAGCGTCGAGGTTAGCGCTTCTGGGGAAAACTCTTCGCCCGCCGCGACCCCAAGAGAGAGTCGAAACTCCGGGGCGCACTCGGTCCTAAACGCGCACTACACCCTGGACCGAATCCTCCTCTGTCATCATTAATCACTTTGCCCAACAATCCGAGGAGAATTCGGTGTCGGTCCCGGGCGCCAGGCGCCCTGCGCACAGGCACCGACGCGGTGACACATGCACCGACCATAAAGAGCTTTGGTTTCGGGGTTAACCCGTTTTGATAATGCTAAAGTTGGCGTTCACGAGATCATAGTGAGGCCAATCAGATTACAAGAAGGATCTCATGAATGTTCCCCGAGGCCGGCACAAACTAAATATCAAGAAAGTTTTCGAGAGCGCAGAGAGATAACCCCGAGGGGCTTCCAACGGGTAGGCATATACCAATTTAATATAGAGGACAATAGATACTAAAATGCGATTTATTACTACACAGAGATGATATTTTATTGCGGAGTGAAATTGAAAATTGTTTTCAGCATTTTTTATCCTACGACGACGCTGGCGATTTGTATTATGGCTTCTGATATTTTCTTGTAAATGTTCAACTCAACATTTATTTGTGTTAATCGCTTTTCAAAAGAGAACGTTTTTCTGTGGAGAAGCCTTTCAGGCATTTGAATCTAGAAGTAGATAAATAAGTTGTTAAACCCACGTCAAAAAGAAAGAACGTTTAGTCTTATATATTTTGAATGGGAAAAGTAAGAACAAAGTTCGGAATCTTTTTTGCGAGCATCAAAGAAAAGTATAAACCGACGAAAGAGTTGCGCGAATCGTGAATGGGGCTGCAATAATCTTTGCCCGGAAGCCCAATAAAAGGATAGCGGCCGCAGCAGCTCCTTAAAGTCCTTTCTTCGGTTCGCCGTTCGCCTCGCATCTACATGCCAAGTTGGGGGCTCCAGGACCACGTATGCCACGGCGCTGTCGGAAGTCACAAAAAGGGGGAGGCACCGACCCGCGTCATCGCTGAGGCATGTATGAATTCATTTACCTAAATTCGCCCTCGATTTCCAACTAGTTACAACGCCTCCCCGAAGAAACGTTAGCCGTGAATGGCGGCTATTACTTTTCACTCGGCTCATACCGTGAACACATTTTTTGTTCAATGTAAAAAGTTTTTGAAAACAAAAAATGACTATGCCTCACAATATTCAAATGATGCATTTTCCCCTTTTGTATTTATCCCTAGAGAAAAGTGCGAAGCTGTTACGCACATTCATCGGAATCGAATTCCCATCACCATAGGGTTTCTTTTTGTATTCCGAAAGAGATCCCATTTGTAAACTTGTATAACTTGCCGCGGGCGATTGATTCTTAGCGCGAAGCTTTCTCTTATACAACCACACGAGACCAAACTCCGAAACTATACTTTACCGTGACCTTTCCAGTGACCTTTCGTATCATAACCGATACTTTTTATTTAGCTCTTGTATTACAAGAAAGGATGAGGCATAATAAAATGTGCCCTCATTTCGCGTTGTGTGCAGTATGTATAATGTACACAAGCACATTTTGTGACTCCAACTTGCTAGCATCGAACTTGGTAAACATTATATTTTATGTGCTACACAACCAGCGACTAGGGCTAATGGAACGAAACGCGCAGTTGTCACTATCTCCCACCGAAATCAATGCTTTCTCCAGAAAACCCCGATTTTATATTAAAATTCACATATTTTACATTTCCCGTCTAGAGAGCGCTGAATAATAATGATGATGTCTTTTCCACTTTTGCCAACTATCTTCTATGTATACACAACGCCATCAAGTATTCTTTTCACTGTTCAGAATGTCAATATATTCTGGCAACATTTCTGTCCCTGGAATATGGATTCAATTGTTCATCGCGCCTGTGTTAGCTATATATACGTGTGTGTGAGTGTGTGTGAGTGTGTGTGCGTGAACCTTTATTGTGTGTCTATGGGAAGTGCGAGATCTTCTGCCAATGTCTATGACGCAGTTCTTTATACGCCGCATTGCCAATAAACAATCGGGCCAAACATTCGAGTCACAGCCCAGAGAGAGCACTTCATAACTCAAACAGTTCAAACACTACGACTGCAAGGCGCTGATTCTTGCGAGAATTGCAATGTTACACTTTTTGCCGCCATCCCATAGATAGACATTGCCAGTAAAAACACATTTGAAATTTTTTTTAAATATTCTCTATTTTCATACATATTTGTACTTTGCTACATAAACATATGCTCTTGATCCGTTTATCTTGTACCTCACAAATTGAAGTTCGAACCTGTGCTAGCGCGAAAATGCACAGAAATGTACACATTAGTCGGTTGGCGTGCTGGAAAAGAGAGCGTTCCAGTGACAATGTCCGTTATGTCGGACAACAGCTGTGTTCGGTCGGTACCTGTCAGAAACAGCGAGAATCTGGCGGAAATGTGACACATAATTCACCTGCAAGCGCCGTGCGTGCTGGTGTGCACATGTGTGTGCAATTCTCGTCCGACTTCCGTGCAACCCTATACAAGCCGAGAGTACTGCACGAATAAAGGCAGTAAGCACGCAGTACTGATCGTGGCGTCAATAAAAATGTTGTGTACTTTTTTTAGTGATTGACTCAAACGTATATATGTATATATTATATGAACTCCAATTGATTTTAATTTGGTTATTACATGCATAACAATTAGCAAACGTCGAATAAATAATTTGTTTCGTAGATTGCTTTTTTTAATATCTTTACTAAGTAGGACTTTCTTTTCACGTTGCACGTTATTAATTATTGCCGTAACAACCTAGTTTTATAAATTGTGTTGCTGTACTCCATTGATGAGTTCTGTTCATACTCCGTTTTATTTATTCTCTGTAAATTAGGAAACTTCGGATATAAACGAGCCCGATGAATTGCCAACAGAAACATGATTAATTAATATCATTGAAAGTAATTAGCCAAAATACGAGAGATGTCTCGATAAATACACTCAAAGACGTAACAAGCTGCGCGAATTCGCACTGGCACAAATTACACTTCCTTTGCTCCAGGTCCGCCTTTGAAGATTGATAACTCAAAATATAATAAGCCCTGATTCGCATCAAAACATATACAAGTTCTCATGCACAATTTTCTTTGATTTATGGCCCCGGTGCCTACGTAAAGTTACCTTTAGCCCATTGCAGAAAAACGGATTTTCCTTTTGACTGATTAGTCTTCTTGTTTGTTATTTAATGCAGTCTACTTTGTTATTATGTGCCCGAGCTTCTCGTGAAGCGCAGATGCCGGGACTGGCTGTCTGTCTCTCTCGAGATGTGAAAGTCAAAATGGGCCTTCGCCGCGTTCCGCCCATCCATCCTTGTTTGTCGCGGATGCCTGAGACGCCGCGTACCCGGGCGTAATGTAGTGTTAAGACCTCACTTAATTAGCCGTGATTGATCGTCGATATATCTCAGCGCACTGCCTGCGCCCCAAAACACGTGACGACGATGCGGTCTGCCAATCAGCTGCGTCTCGGCGCGACACGGCGCGAATTCAAGTCTGTAATTATTGCACGACTACAGTTCCAGATTCTATTTTTATATGGGCAAATAATTGCCGTAAGAATGGCATTGAATTACTGTGGGCAAATCAGTGATTGCCTCTGAATCGAGTTGTCCATTTCAAAAAAGATCATAATTTCCGAAAATTTGTCCAAGATGTACAGTCGAAGGTTCTCTTTTTTTTCCACGAAACTTTAAAATTATGGAGCGTGAAGAAACCAAGCGTTCCTGAATTGTTCAGGTCTTTATTACTTTCCGTTACCTTTTTATTAATATCTTACAAAAAGATTTGTACTAAATTTCGCGATTTTCAGGCAAAATTTGGTGAAAATAGTTTTGATACAAAATTTATCACACACATTTACGTTATGTTTTTGATGCTCTATCTTCACTATTTTAACCGCTACACACCGCTACGCTCATCTTCATCGCAACACAAATTGTGTTCGCGAAGCCCTAGTATACTTCGGAAATTCGAAGACGAAAAGTAGCCTGTCGGATTCGAGACTCGAGCGAATGAGACCTGAGACCATGGTCGATTTGTTGAATCATATTTGTGTAGTCTACGGTGTAATTTTAGATTTTCGAGAGTGTCTAAATTCGATTTCGTTTTAAGACGTCTTGTGTGAGCAAATCTCGAGGCTTTTGATCGACATGAAACGGGGAGGCAAATTCTCTTGGAGGAGAATATTTGCGAAATCGTTTATTCATTTGAACACGAATTCACTATCTCAAGCCACACATGGTGTAGACGTAATCTGATGGAAGATTTAGAAAGATAACCTATATATAATTTTTTAATATTTCAAATCTGTAATGTATTTCTGTATCAGTAATTCTTTGCTGATTAAAAAAAAGATTATCTTCATCCTTTAATGGTTACGGAAAAAAATACTTTAAAACATCTTCAACATATGCACATTGCACGCATGTTGTTGAACCAAATGTCAGAACGCTTTGCACAGCTAAAAGGACGATAATTCAATTCTTGCCTTTGTCGTTTATTTCTGATGAGCGAATTGCCACGGCGCACTCAGTACCGTGGCATGCACTATTAAGCGTAATTGCGAAGCGATAGTAATATCTACGCTCTCATAGCTAATGGCTGCGCAATGACTGGAGGCAATGAAGCTGACGAGGCACCAGCTTGCCAGTGCCGCGATGTCAACAAGTGCCTCTGCACCCCGTCGCTTAGCAAGGGTGCAGGGTTCATTTTATTAACAGAAACTAACAGGCGACGCGCTATCCAAAGTAGCTTCTGCAATGTGAAGAAAAGTGCAATTAAAACTGTTGTTGTATAATGGTCAAAAGCGGCTATTATCTTTGAAATTGATCCTCAATATAACGGTAGAGTTAACAAACACAAACTCAAAAGTCAAAGCGATAAGGAGAAAATTCTACCATTCATAAATAAATATGGGGAAAAGTTTGTGTTATTAGAGATAACAATAAATATATTCATTCTATTCATTCAGAGATGTAAAACAGCAGGGAATCTACTGATATTTTGTTTGCTCCTGGATGAAACCCGCAGAGCAAAAAGCACGGCACCTCCACCAAATTCTAACTTTCCATGCAAAACGCATATGATTTGAAATGGCTGCATAATATAGTTGCTTTGAAGAGTTGACTACTGGGGGAGTCGCGTTTTATGTTACCCCTGAACGCAGCCTGCAGAGCAATTGTGGCATTCCAGCGATTGAACATTTTCATTCTAAAAGTACAAATATGTCGAGTTCGTCGGCTATTGCGTAATTGAACAGACGTACTACGATAATGGTTCATTCGCCCCTGAACGCAGCCCGCAAAGCAAACTAGACACAGCTATCAACATATTATTTTTAACTGGAGAGAATTTTATTCATTGTATTTACATATTTTATGCACGAGAATAAGAAGTTAGTAAAGTTTCATCCACACGAATGAAGCCTCATTTGGAAACTGCCCCCTGAACGCAGCCCGCAGAGCTAACATGACTCCTTTACGACAAGAAACATTTGATGCCATAAGATTTGAAATGTAGTTATTTTTATCTGGTTTGTAAATATTTTAGAAGCTTGCGTAGTTCCGACTTCAAGTGAGGCCTCTACTTCTAAATCTCCTCTGAACGCAGCCCGCAGAGCAAACTTGGCACCTCCAGCCTTAAATGAATGTGTATCCCAGAAGATTTTCAATTTTGTGCTTTCAACCAAATTTTATCATGTTTCATTGTTAAATAAGCTAATATAAGATCAGTTACGCTGAAGGCATCTTCTTTTAAACCACCCCTGAACGCAACCCGCAGATCAAAACTTGGCGCCTCCACCAATCGTAGCCGGTTTACTTTAAAACGCATACAAACATTCAATAATCTTCAATACTTTGTCAAATGGAAGCGTTTTGCACCTGGAAACATTTGAACCTTTGCCAAAAAATGTATTGGACCCGCATTTATAAGAGCCATCCAGAAACGTTGCCCCCTGATGCATCCCGCAGTGCGCTGTAGTTACTGCGACACAAACAACGATAAGAATGGAAAAATCACCTGTCAGCTGGACGAAATTTTTAGAGTTCATAGAATCAACTAACAAAACTCTAACTAGGGCACAAAACCAGAAGGCAACTTGGCAGATACATCAGTTTGCCTTTTGGAGATAAATGTGTGCTCCCTGTGCGTTAGTATCAATATTATTTTCATACTGTCAAAACAATTGAAGAATTTTGTGTGTCACAGGAAATTCGTTCTCGTTTTCTGTTCCGTCGAATATAATGAACAAGATTAAGCGAGGGAAATATAGAAACGTGGCTCCGCGTAGATTCAACAGCTGCAAAAGCAATCAGGCCGATCGATAGGTTGTTATATTTTCAGCACAAATGTCTCTGCCGCGCAAAACTAACTTGTAATCAGACACCACAATTACATCCATTGTGACACGTAGGCCAAATAAATTTGTACTTCCTCTGAGCACCGAGGATAATCCAGATTAAACTTCGACGTAAGCTCTATACAGAAAGGTATTACTATCCCGAACCACACAATGTTTCTGGTGATGGCGGTGGAACGGAAAGGGGTACGAGGGGGGGGGGGGCACAGTGTATTATTTTACTCTCGGATAACCAAATGCCTCTAATCCCTAAGCATCCCCCAAACCCCCTGGCTCCACAAAAAACACAGCTCTTTGCTTCGTGTATATTTTTTACTTCCTCTCTCTCACAACGAAACGATTTCGAATAATATTTCATTCGGCGGTCGGCCAAGCCAGCGATGCTCAGTCGTAGATTTCGCCTTTTCGACCTTTGCCGCGCACACAGACTCCATTGTTCTGCGCCCGGCACAATGGTTCCCCCGAAAGCAGCCGAGGGTCGTGATTCATGGAGGCCCCGGGCCCTCGCATGTCTAGTGCCAGCTTGTTAATATTAATAATGAGTCTGACAATTGTTCTTAGCCGGGGTCGCCGGCTCTAATTGCGATTGTCGGAGATGTGCACTCGCCGTTCCGAATCGATTTCTTTCCCGCGAGAAAGACAGTCGAGCTGGCGGTGACCTTTTCTCCCCCGAAACTATTTTTAATGTTGGCTCCCGTCGAGTCAATTTCTCTCTATGAACGTCTGGTGAAACATTGGTTTCGGTTCGCTCTCGCTTTTGAAAAATGCTATTTACTTAAGCTCTTTATATAAAGTTAACTGTGGCAGTTATTATAGCGTCATAGCTTTCAATATTGATTAATAATGTTAATGCTTATTTGTTTTTAATTTCAATTTCGCTGTCGGCGAGTTTAATTAGAATCCATAATAAAAATGCTTAGTTCAACATTATTACAGCTGCCGGAATCGAGTAAAAACTTTGCGGTTAGTACACATGCCCACACTCAATTTATTAATCCTTGAAACTGGGATAGAAAAAAATGCACGTTATATTCAATAATGTATATGTACGTATTTGCATAGATATTAAACCCGTTTTCACATATTATCCATGGATAGCAGTTTCCGTTCACTTTTTGCGTGGAAATAGGTTGTGTGCCTAGCACAAATAAAAAAGGCATCCGAAAGTTTTCCCAGAATTTTATTAACAGCAGACGAACGAGCCGGCAAACACAGCAAAGTGAAACACTTCCGAATAGAGTAATTCCGGGAGTAAAAGCAGAGCACACAAAAATTTTTCTACCGAATGTCAAAGTTCTCTGATCTTGACGAAGCGCCGGCGCTGAGTGATCGGTGTCCGTTGTCTGGCTGCAATGCGATGGGATGCCACATCTTTTCTACGCGATTCAAAGGACGCCGTTCGCGAACGCATTAAGCCGGACTGACGCGAGATATATTTCATCTAGTCTTCAATGAAGAGATCAGCGCTGTACAGACTCCGAGACCTCGGACTTTGCCTCTTTCGCTCGCTACTGTAATCATGACGGCTAAAAAGAGTCGGTATCGACTACTCTCTATCGTGCTTGCAAAAGACATATAATGTGGTCACCACTCACTCTTTCGTCGGCCTTCTTCTTTTGGCAACTGCTGGTGTGCAATCAGAAAATAAAACGTATTCCGGTTCGCGTGGAGCACTCCGAGTTGTTTGAGACGATCAAACGAGCCGTGACCTGGGACGGGTGCAGCGGGCTGCACTTCAAACAAGTCGGCTTTTGCAATTCGCGGGCGCGCACGCTTTTACATTGCAGATAATTTTTAAATTTCATGCGCTTGTTCAAACGGTGGTTTCGCTTTGATTTCACCATTCGTCTCGTGCAGCAGATATTTCACATTCCACTTCTGACCATTAGATTCCAACTCGGTACCTCGCATGCTAATGCCATTTCATAAGTATATATCTACCATTCATTTCGTATCATCATCACCAATTGAATTATGTATCCTCATATATAAGATATTCCTGCAGAGTATCGCGTCTCTACGAGTTACATATAATATTGTATGCGATTAAACAATGGTTCTGCTAATTTACTAAGACTCCTTGACGAACTGAACAATATTCTATTTGAACAGCATGTAAAGAGAGGTGACGGTTGTTTTACTGACAGTTGTGATTGAAAAGGAGACTTGAGAAAAGCGTTTCCGCCTCGTACGAAGCAAGTCAAGTGGAAGTCTGCCGTAATGCCGACAGTCGACATTGTACACCCGCTTTAGGGGTGCAGTCAGCGAGGGGGTCGGGGTGGGGAGGTGCGAATGATCAGTAAGCACAACGTCCGCACTCGGCACCGTGCACATCGATTTCAACCGTATCTGTCGGCGACGGAGGGCCCAATCGAACCAGGCGTGACTCTGTCGCGAGCGGGCGAATTCATTCATGACGCCCCGCCATTTGACCCGACAAGGGTATCCGGCGGCGCGCGACCACGTGACATTGTTATTCAAGGCGTGGGCGTGCGGCCAGGTCCAGCTGGGATCGCCGGGCGAAAAGGGTTCCTGTTCGAAAGTGGCGTCTTTCGTAGCACAGTGAGCGGGTGTGTAGATGAGACACACCGGGTGAATGTTGAGTGCTCGTGCCGTCGGGTTCGACCTCTTCATCTAGCGACATTTCGCAACTCTATCATTACTACGTGGAATGAACGCCTTGGCCAAAGCATATCTACCAAGCATTTGTTTAAAGGCAAACTATATTAGTGACAGCCACATCAAAATAGCTTACCTCCTAGGTGAAAAGCTTTCAAAGGAAGTACGACTAATTTTGTTGCTATGGTTTGTTTTTCTATATAACGCCCGTAACTATGGATAACTATAAGGTAACTATGGAAACTAATGATTCCCATAGGTACGGACGTTGTTTGACAAAACTAACCTTAGAAGCAGAATTATTCTTACTTACTTTTAAACCCTTACATACTTATTACCTTAGGAGGAAAGCTATTTTGGTGGGGCTGTCACTAATAGTCGGCTTGGAAACAATGATTGTGTGGTAGATATTTAATTGCCACGGTGATCATTCCTCCTTAATGAACATAAACTGAAATACATCTCGCCATATTACAGAGGCGTACTTTGAAATGGCACTAAACAGCTTTCCAAAAACGCCAACCTTCTGTCAACAGAACTCCACCACGCTCTGATAATTCCAATGAGTCGGTGTTAATTTCCTATCCGATCCCGGACAAGAGACGGCACCTTACGACCGCGGTCGTGCCGCAAGCCCATGGCGCTAACACAGAGGCTTCATTCCGAAGAACCGCTCCAGCCAGACCCACTGTACACAGGGAGAGAGAGATCGTCTTTTCGGTCACTAGTTGAGTTCACATTGGCTCGACGCCAGTCCGGACTCGAACTGCGGACCGAAAGGATCAACCGAATCCTGAGGCAGTCGAGCATCGCCGCCGTGTGACCGCACACACGGCTAACTCGGTTACATTGCAAACTTGAAGGAGAGGAAATAAAATTTTCGGTTCTGACCTATATATTGGTTAACGTGTTTATTTGTGAATTATTCAGCACTGCAACCCGCTGGTGCTGCTGCAGTCCACGCATCATAAAGTCCGGTGCAGAAACGCTGCGCAGTCGTTGGTTGGTTGGTTGGTTGGTTGGTTGGTTGGTTCGTGTGCTCTATTATTCAGCGGGAATATAAAACCGGCGGGCGTCAGGGGCGATCACAAAATTACAGACTCGCATTGTTTCGCGAGCAGCTCGAATCCGTTCTAATTCAAAGCAGGATTGCGCGCGCACCAAGATGTAAACTTTTTTATGGGTTGGGTATTTTTATTTCCTTCCCACTCAAACCCCCGAACTCTTTCTCCCTCTCTGTCTCTTTCTCTTTCGATCTTGCTTGCACACTTTCTTTGAATCCTGTAGTTTTCAACGCTGCAAAATGTTCCGGACCGGTCCTTTTTAATTCCCGAGGGATTTCTTAGAAGATAGTCTTAAGTAAACCCCTATTCTTTTCGGTTCCAGTCTCGCATGTCAAATAAGCTAACTGGCCGCGACGACAACAACGTTTACCCTCCACAGAGAAGTTTTGTTTTCAGTTTTCATGGTAGCAGCAAAAGCAGACCAGAGAGACGCTGAACTCGCTAGGATAATGCCATCGACAAAACCCTCTGCCACGTACAACAATGGCCCGACGACGAGCGGCCGTGAACGACCCTTAAAGACATGCACCGAACGCACGAACGGCGGGCGCCGGCAGACCTCTGAGCTTGTTATGATAGCATTGTGCCGGCTGGCGGCTAAGGTTGGCCCGTGAGCGTCCCGCAGTCCGCGCCGTAACATGCCATTACACAGTG
Organism: Nemoura dubitans; assembly: GCA_921293005.1. NCBI lineage: Eukaryota > Metazoa > Arthropoda > Insecta > Plecoptera > Nemouridae > Nemoura > Nemoura dubitans. Next base: position 51,190,956 of record OV121074.1, on the reverse strand, counting down.
CGTGCAAGTGCGTGACAAGATTAGAGGGCTGGTTAATTTCTCGACAGCCGTAACCCGCGGCCGTGTGTATATATGCGTAACGCAACAAATATACCGCGCGGCGAGCGCAGCTGAGAGATGGATTATAAAGTCGAATTGAACAAAACACCGCGACGTTTGGCAAAGTTTGCCACTAGACACGGAATTCATGGCGCTCTATAGAGTAGGTATACACGGGAATTGTGCTGGTTTTATTTTAATTTATTTACTTCGTTATGTTTTCGCTCCAATTAGAGAAGTTATTAAAGTGGCAAGCGCGGCGCTTGAAAAGTGTAGAAAGCGAGAAAGCACGCCATATTTCTTCTCTAAAGCAATTGGAACTATTTTATTCTCTCCCGTTGGTCTTTAAGTTTTCTGAAACGAGTTTGTTCACTACGAGAACCTCGACATGCTTTTGTTGCACATGAACCCAATTAAAAATTACCAATCAGAATATTTTGAGCCAGTGGCTATGAAATTGTGACAGCCCTTGTGGATTTTCGCAGCATAGTTAGATCGCTACAAGAATACTAGGAGCGTTTGACGAGCTTAGATCGAGTGCTCACAGGGGTGTTCGATCCTTGTGCGTACCAAGGAGTGTCATCCTGTCCTTTGCATCCTGTTTCCCCTTGCTCTTGAAGTTTGGCCAGTCGACAGGATGAAAAGCACCAAGACACTGAACTTCAAGACCGACTCAAGCACCAAAGACAAGCCTGTCGACAGATGCACCCAGAGGGAATTGAGATCTATAGTCATATGCTATAGCTGTCCAATGAATTGATGGGAAAATAATTAATGTTATAAAACCCGGGAAAGCTGGTTAAATAAAGTCAACAAAGCTCAACGTGCATTATACCTATAGTTCACATAATAAGAATTGAAAAGTCGTGCAGTCACGCAAATGAACGAACAAAGTCCCGTTTTAGCTCATCGGCGTCACATGGCTTCTCGAAAACAAAGCCCTGTTTTGAGGGAAACACATACATTTTACCTTTACCCTATAAATATACTAATTTTGTATACAATTCCGAATTTGTTTAATTATAGGCCCATTACGACCATTAAAGTAGTGATGTTCCCGAAATTAGGACACATGCCATCGGCGCAGTCCATTCCGCCGTGGCCCAATTTACGTTGAAAACAAACTCGCATTTCCATTTAAAACAAATAATTTTCATCAAGCTTCTCTTGAAAAATGTTTTTGAAACATAATGGTTCTAGTTTATAATAATAACACATATATGTAATGCTCGTGCCAATGATACGCTATGTCGCATTGTAGATATTCTATGTAATCCATCGCATCACGCAATTGTTTGTTTGTACACATTATACATTAGCGTCGGGTGTCACTTTGACGAAACATTAGGCAAACGATGTGAAACGTTGTCTGTGGAATTACCGCGCGAGCTCAATATCAGACGAGCCATCTCCACCGCACTATCGTCGATGACGTAAAAAGAACGTCCCAATTGACCAGGATTGCATGACGACCGACAATCAACCGGCGGGGTCTGCTTTATCAATTTTGTAATATTCTTTCGAGTATATAGATAGCGCCCGCGAGAGTGATATGATAGGCAGCTATTCGCGATCGAGTCGCCAGCTTTATAGCGTATTTTTAGAGCGAGCTAGAGAGTCGGTGCCGTTTCAGATACACATCTTTAGAGTGCACATCGCCTTCGCAACGTTCGACTTGTGAGCTTTATTTTTATAGTCGCGAGGATGTAGGGAATCGCGGAGATAGACTCTGCACGGGATGGGGCAAAAAGGAAGCATCTCGAGTGGGTTTAAATGAATCTAATTGCCTTGCTTCATAGCCTCGCAGTTCGTTTTTTTACTACTTTATGGTAATATCTGTTACGTGAACACGTAATTTTTCTATACTTGGTCGCGCGCTCTAGTTCGCAAAACCGCAATGTAAGATGCTTTATTGATCTGCATTTTGGAAAAATAACTTAAAACTTCAGTCTGAGACTAAAGAGAAAAGGTTCGTTTTTTGGCTCTTTCCTTTCCTTTCGGTGAACATTTCAGTTTCCGCTAAGGAGCAATATGTCTGCGATGTGCTTCACTCGGCGCGCACTCTTTTTATTGCCAGTCGACAGCAGAAGCAATGTCGAACGGCACGAAAGAATCCCTCGATGTCGAACGCCAAAGAAAGAATCCACGGCGTTATAGTGTATGCACATCGAAGTCGAAACTTTTCGCTCTCTGATCGGCACCAATGGTGACTGGGGGGGGGGGGGGGGGGGGGAGCAAAATAGAGAAACATCTGAATCGCCAAATGTCTTTCATCCATCACCACATCCGTCAGATGCAACAACTTGCATAATTTTGCCGACACGCGCGGTTTGTTCTCTCTGTCGCCCTCTCGAATTCTGCCAAAGGTTTGTCAACAAACAAGACAGCCGCGACACCGTAATCCCGTGTGTTTGACGTGCACCCTCGGTCTAAGCCAGAGCCCCGGCTGCCAAAGGCAAAGGAACGCCACCAAGGAATACATCGACCTCTGCGCCGCACGGGCCGAAAGTCAGTTCAACTTTCGCTACTCTATATTACAGTTTTTCCCCCGGACTTTGCCTAAAATCAGAGCGGCCTTTGATCAGAAAAGGGCTTTGAAGTGTGTGGCTTCGCCGACGCCAACGCCAGCGTCGTGGCCAGCGCCAATAATGAACGCTGGCCGGTTTGAACTCGTTGTGTAACCATATACAGTGACCAAAGCTTTGAAACAACAAAAAAAATCCGACAAGGTCTTCTCGAAAGCGGATATTTCAGACGGCTACATTTTATTTCTTGGCATGGGCAAGAAAAATCAGTAAACCTTGGTACATTAGTCGCGAGACTTGCGGCCCATTCATGTCCCTGCGGAAAATATTCGTTCCCGCGGCTTTTCAACCTCAGTCACTAATCCCGATCTCTCTTGAGAGATACCTTGAATATTCGCACACCATCATTTAAAGCCGAGATTTTCCGAGCACGATTACCAACTCCAATGATGCAGCTTCCCGACGATGAGGACCATTTAAACTAAGTGATCATAAACCAATCCCACGCGCGGTTATGTCTATATATCTATAGACGCGTCATCAACGCCTCCACCCAATGGCAATGCCACGTAATATCTGCGAAGAAAATGATCAATGCCCGGCGATATTAATAACTGCTATATAGTAAGGAAGAAATGTGTCATATTTTTGCGGGGCTGGGGTTTTCGAGTTAGCTACGATGCGCTTCGGTAGAATAGAATCCGGTGTGGAAAGATAACGCACGTTTTACGCGAACGGGGCAAGGGGATGGGCGTCTGGCTGGGTGGCTGGCTGGGTGGATGGGCTCACATGAAAGATACTCTAAATGGTTAGTTCTCCACGGGGAGGTCCGCCTCCACTCCTAGTTCCGCTGCTAGCAATGTTGAACTGGGTGAAAGATGGAGAAATAATGTCTTAAAATGTCAGCGGGTGCGTTTTCCAGCTAGGCCCTAGGCACTGGCTAGGTTGACTTGTCTAGGGAGTGGGAAGTGTAGCTAAAAGACGTATTCAACCTCAGGGAATCGCACCCCTAACCCCTAACCCCTCACACCCTCACAGTAAAAAAAAAACTCACACCATTGACAAGTTTTATAAGCTATAGTATTGTGAGCTAGCGCGGGAACGGCCCCTGCGGCGTGCCATTTAAACTGACATTTTCGGAACAACAAAAAATGACAAGTTACCAGTCCCGCGGATGGCGCTGTCGTGCTCAACGGTGGAAACGAATTTGATGTAAGAATGCTTTGAAATAGAGCAGAGTCGAGTCTTCAATCAATGCTGTCTCGCTTCTTCCAGGATCGATCGAGTGATTGTGTATCTAGTTCGCGTATGCCGCACAGTGGCACAACAACCAACATCGCCTGCGGTGTCTGTCAGTCGATGATTCGGCATGGTTTTGTCTTAAATTTGTGGCGCTCTGTTTTATGCATGCCCTTTTTCAAATGTTATACAAACTCACGTTGCGTCTTGCACAACTCTAGTTTGAGGTTAGTGGAGTGAAATAATCTTATGCATAATATATGCTAAAGCAGAATATAAACCCATGCATTTAATATCCCCTAAGCAATATACTTTCAGGAAATGTTTTCCTTTTTTGGAACTCGCGCAAGTATTTCCCAGACTTCTTGAAATATTGAAGGACTTGTTGTTCATGAATATTTTGCATAGATTATTTGTTATCGTGCTAGTTACAGATGGTGTAGAACTTTTGAGAGTACGTAATCTTAACACACACCGCGCCCCTTAATTTAATATTATATAGCCACATTCACGCCCTTTTGCATATTCATCGCGAGAGGCTCGGTGAATACATCAATGCTATTTTACTGCGAGAGCGATGCTATGATTGTAGCGTATAGGTACCTACAACGGAAAATTGTAAAATTACTTTTTCACAAAAAAAACATGATTCTGTATAGAATTTTCCACTGTTTTATAGATTCTGTACGGAAATTTCTCTCCTGCGGATTTAATTAAATTAGAGTGAGATTTGAACGAAATTGGATACAAGTTTTTTTTTCTAGTTACGAAAGTTAAATTACTAGCGCGTATAGATAACGCAGAAAAATGAAAGACGAGCGAACGCAAACAGCCCGGCGTCTTTGATACTGTCGCGTTCAATTTCGAAGCGCCGACTGAAAAATTGCTACGTCTCAAATAACGACCGCCGCGAGAAATATAATATTTCACTAGCCCAATTATCCACACGGGCCTAATATAATTCCGGGAACAAAGGGAAATGATAGAAGCGCAAAACGTCAAGGCCGCGCGTATTACGTTCGACGTGGGGCTTTTCTCTTCCCCGGGAAATCGACTTTCCTTTGCGGGGCATAGAAACTAAAATGACGCAACTCTTTCACTGTCATTTGGGTCGCGTGCGGCTGTCAAGTCCTATGTTTACTTTGATTTTCTTCGGAAAAGTGTATTCCGTCAAAATAGCAATTTGTCACTCGCGTGGTCCCCCCCCCCCCTTTGCTCCCTTCCACCCCCTCACCCTGCGGTCTAGCGTGACTGTGCTAGCCAAAAGAAATTAAGGGCAATTAATTAATCGGCTAATCTTAGTAATTTATCATCTTGTTTTTAAGACAAATACACCGACAATCGGCCGGAACGCGCCGTGTACACACGTTTCACACCGCACACGTTTCACACCGCACACGTTTCACACAAACACACTTTTCTCGTGCATATATCTACGCAATCACGCAACACTAGCGACGCATTAAGGAACTAAACGGCTTTGAAATTCAATTGAAAGCAGTACATATATATGTATATAAGCCTATCAAATTGATACCATCGATTTACTAATCACAACCTGATATTAGAGCAAACTGGCCCCTGGCATATTCGATCCCTGCCGCTCATAGACGCACTGTTTTGACAACGGGCCCTGTGCCTGTCATCACAGGACAATCACGTGACGTGTTCGGGCCAGTTGACTCGATGGACCACTTGGGTTTGCGCTCCGATGAATCAACATCCTCGGCAACTTTCGTGATCCAAGCCTGGGTGAGTTTGACTGATTAATTGGCTGGGTACTTAGACTTGGCTCCGCGGCTGCAGAGGTAATTGCAGCGACGCTCCGAGGCAGAGAATTCGAAGACGTCGGCGTCGGCGTCGGCAAATTGTGTACAACTCCAACTCTCGGAAGCTTTCGGTGGATGGCGAATGTCAGAACAGGAAACTTACGTCCATGCGCAGTAATTACCTTTACTTCCTTAGCCTAGTTTATAAAAGGAAGTTTGTTGTAAATGTTGCATGTCTGCAGGCGTCGCAACTTGTGGTACCTGATTAGCAGCCAGACGCGATAGTAGATCTTCAAACGGAACGCGACTCGCGAGGAGAGCGAAGTAACGGGTAAACTACACGAGAGCGGCTATTTATTTGCAGAAAGCATCTCGAGAAAGCATCTCGAGAAAGCATTTCGAGAAAGCATTTCTAGAAAGAGACCCGGCTCTTCCACCTTGCTCTTCAGCTCGAGCAACATTCGGTGATGAGAGAATGGTGGTGGGTGCAACAGTGAATTTACGACCGCCTATCTCGAGTTTACACTGTCTCATATTGATAATTTATATTAATCATCCGGTCTCGTAGACAATAGTTTATGTTTTCCGCTCTATTAGTAGGTCCTGTCGAGTGCGCATGGGAGTAATTGTCTTTTAGGTTTATGTTAGATCCATCTCTGCGGTTTCCTCCTCTATCTTCTGACACTCATATTTCTTGTAATTTCCACCTCCGTCCCCCCCCCCCCCTCCCGCCCCGTCCCGCCCAGCCTCCGCGCGCACGTACTTTCACGCGGGTTTTCTGCTCCATTTCCTTTTGTTTCTCTGCCGCAATTTCCTCCTTCTCTACACCGCCAGGTTTTCTCGACTTTCCTTATCCGTCTTCTTGACAACTCGCCTCGCATCCTGTCCCCCCTCCCAAATCTCTAACGTCCCAAACAAGTGTGATATCCATCTCGACCGCTCTGTCCCTAACTGTCTCGACTCCTTATCGCACATCCTCCTGCACGCCCACGCCGGCGCCACTCACAAACTCGGCTCACGATGAATTTCAAAGGTAGATATCCACCCGTCATTAAAACTTTCACTCTTCGTCCGGCGTTCAATTTTCACCCCCGCGCCGCGCCAACCTTCACCGCGACAGCGTTGTTTGCGTCGCCGCCAGGGCTTCGGAAGGACACTCCAGAGACGACACGAGTGCGTGAGCGTGCGTGTGCCGATAAAAAGATGAGCCCCAGCGTCATGCCGGATCGCACCCCCGACTAATTGGCGCGACCGTGTTTTCCCGATCCCGCGCCGACCTCGATGCTCCTCGCGCCATCGGCGGCGACTGCATCGAGACACGGCACACAATTATACGGGCGGCCGCCGAGGTAAGATTCACAACGAATCTGTCGCGGTGTCCATCAGGTGGAAATGATTCACCGCGCACCCCGCCGAATGGACTTATCAACATCAATCAATAAACGCCGTTCGTTCGAGTATAACGTGCCACCCCCGGCCAGCCCGCGCGCGCCCCTCAAGTTTGCTTCCCTGAACACATGAGCTTACGTTATTAAAGTTTAATGGCGGCAGCACCGCTCGAAAGGGTGCTGCCGGCCGGGCTCGATATATCTCTCGGGCACGCGGTCGAAAAGGAGCCATATGGAGTTAGTTACCCCTATTTGGGATGTCCGTCGCAGCTAGCGCCGGCCGGCCTTCATGCAGGCAATCTTTCGCGCGCTGCAGATCGCAGCACATAACAAGATTCCTCGGACCATTCTTCGTAGCCAACGGACCACACAGGTTCCACTTGAAGATTTCTCATCCCCCAAACACTACACACATCTATATATATAACCGAGGTGTATGCTCATATCGGTGTGCAAGGAAATTACTATCCCTGGACTTTTCAATTCACAAACCCGTGCGTTCGCAAAGCGCGCTCCATAATGCTGGGGCTATTCAACTGTACGAACGAAATCGTCAAGTCGGCCGGCTCGCGCTACGCGTCCGCCAGCCAGAGCTGTGCAAATGAGGATCGACCACGCTTCATGAAATATTCCCTCTTGCTTCCCGCCGCACTCCAGCGTCAAGTTGCCCGCCGCCGCCGCATTGGAGCCGCGACGGCAGCGCGCTCACGAGAGCGTCGCGTCCCGCCGCATAGAGCGCTGGTGGTAGTGCGTGGGTGTGCACACATACTCACATATCATCATCAACGTCGCATCAAAACAGCATCATTTAAAGCTGTGCTGTACTCGCTCCCATTGGTTTAATATACCAGCGTAATTGACAGATGATGAATGTTTTTTTTATCGTGCGGGATTGCTAAATAAATCAGTTTTCATTAGCTAATTATTTTCATCGATTGAAAAGTGCCCCCAGCTGCTTCGTCTATTCATCTAACATTCATCAAAATAGTATTAAAATAGCCAAGTTCATGTTCAAACGGCACAAATCGTGAAAGTCATTGTGTATGGTAGTAAAGTTACAGGCATATACAACCCTAAATGTGTCGGCCAACTTCAATAAAGTAATAAATTAATCGGGTGAGTATATAGTATAGTTTATTTTTAGTTGATTAACAGCAAAAGTGTAGAGGCGGGTTCTTTTAGATCTAATTAGAGGCGGCAATTCATTATTCACTATGATTTGTGACTTTGCTGGAGAAAAAACGGTCGAAAAGGGGAAAAAATTCCGCTAGCTGCGCGCCCACGCAAATGAGTTGTTGTTCGCGCCAGGGTGCGACCCGGCGTTGTCATACAGTAACCGCGTCGCAGGTTGACGTCCAGGGGGCGATCCCCACGTCAGGGGAGGCCAATGACACCGACAGGGAATCGTTTATAAACGACACGAATATTGCAAGTGAAGACGTCGTCAGAAGCAGTCATTTTCAGCATCGTGAACCATAGTCTGGTCCCGAAGACTTTGACGTCGCTGAAATTTTGAATCAGAAAATAGCGATGCAGCAGCAAAACATTGAAATATGTTCGTTCAGCGTTCGCTGTAGTGTGCAACGTTGACAACCGTTTCCTGGTTTGCCTGTCAATTTTATTGTCCTACTCGAATGTGGGATGTGCTGTTGAACTAGATAATTTTTTGCTGCTCTTTCACAGTACACACAGTTCACAGTGTTTCTGTGCTGACATTGCATTTTTCACATGTTCGAATTAAATATCAAGATTGACGTCACTAAAACAAAATCAAAATTGTGAAATTGAGGCTTGTTGTCTTGAAAGCAAAGTAATAAAAATGCACATGAAACTCGAGTCGAAACGTTTCGTTTAATAATCACATATGCACATGTTCAGACCATGCAATTTCCACTATACAGACAGCGATAACGTTTGCATTCGCTCTCAAGTTTCGCAAAAATGATATCACCATTGCTATCTGCCAGTGTCACCTGTCAACGGAATAATTTCCCGCGACGCATTGTCTAGCGCCCGCTCGGTTCGTGCCCGGCCACCGTTTACCATGTGCCCGTGCGTACAACGCGGTCGCGATAACGTTTCCCTCCACATGCGTGCACTATTGTGCGTGGCACCCAGCGCTTTCTATTCTCTATCTCGAAAATAATTATAGAGACAAAACGATATCCTTTGTAATTGTTCAAAGCATATAACAATACAGTAAATCAATTATTTCGTTCGTAGCAATTGCGCCGGGGTTTTGGCGCCCGACGCCGCCGCAGGAACGCTAGAATTGTCAACAGCCCTGCAGCATGGGAGGTTTTTGCCGTTCTGGAAACTGGAAACTAATCAATGTGCGAGCACCGCATTTCGGCGGCGCTCGCCCGCGCGTTGACCGGCTCCCGTCGGCGGCGACCGCAACAATACATCGGCTCTAATTCGATCAATTGATTAATCATCATTCGCGCGTTACGCAATAATGAAGAGTTGTTCGCGCAAAGGGGATTTGTCGTAAAACGGGCGGCAATTTCCGGCCGTTTGGCCAAACTACAAATTGCTATTTGAGTGGAAAATGTAAAACATTTCGGGCATAATAAACTTATATACCCAATCGTTACGTGTATGGTTTAGTAATGTTCTGTTTTTTAACTCCACTTTGGGACTGATTTTAATTACATCGCTGCGCATGTTCACGCGTACTTATACACACTAAATTTTCCGGGGATTTTGATGGGTCTGAACTATCTCGAAGCGGGGTTCAAGTCAGGGTTATCTGTGCGATTGTGTAACTTTTTTTGTTCGATTTGGCCCGAAATCACTCGATTTCAAATCACAGCCCGTGTCAAACCGTAGGCTGCAGTGAAATTGAATACGAATCATTTTGAAAATGCAAAAGTAAATGCCATATGTAAATGGTTTTGTTCCATTGGTGGTGATAGTAAATTTGCGGTAAGCAGGCCTAGGATCAGCAGGTTGCAGCCTTAGTGGAATATGGCCTTTACACATAGCACCCCAGGTTCACTGGCTTACAAAAATGTAACCAACCCCTTTTTCGCTCCATTTTGTTCATGCATCCAGGATTGTGACTATATTTTAAAAAGAAACGGTTCAATTTTTCAACCAAATAGCATTGAAATAGTGCCAATTGTTATCCCTAGACACCGCCAGGTGAACAAGAACCCGATGCAGTATAGTTTCGAATCCGGGCGCCTCCACCTTTCCACGCCGCGCGACAGCCGGGCACCGCGTCGACACAAGCGTTCACGAGGTTTTCACAACGCGGTTACACAAAAAACACTGGTCTAAACCTTGCATCCACGCGCGGCAATATTTGCTTTCTTCTTCTGCGGATGCCGGGCATAAATCACGCTGTAATATTTTGTCTGCGTGTTGTGCGAATTCCTTGACAACGTTCGCGAATGACAAATGGCACAGTGTTGCCCATTTGCAGGGTGCTCCCCCCCCCCAACCCCATCACCCCCCCCCCCCTCACCCTACCACCCGCTGACTGTCCCAAAACCTCACAGAGTCGAGTGACAAATCATCAACGCCGATTCATTACCGTCAATAACGACTCTTCTGATGATGCACTGTAGTCTCAGTTCCGTGCGCGCGTCAAGAAATAATATCCACCGACGACACTTAAATTAATGAAAAACTTGCCGAAAATGGAGATGGATATACGAAATCCTGCCTAAAAAACGACGTCCTACACACAATGTTTCAAATGGAACCCATCTGCAAGTTAGAAAATTTTCTATTACAGTGTAATGTCTAAAAATAAAATGTTCGCAAAATCCCTTCGAGATCGAGGAGATGTGATCGCTCACCGCGCCTCGCCCGCCGCAGATTGTTAACGACGCCAATAAACGGTCCACCCCTTCGGTCCCCGGCAGAGATATCAATGTAATATGATACAGTTATCAGCGTAAGCCTGCCGCCCCGTATCGCATGGACCATGGCTGCCGCTCTCAATAATTGATTTCGAGTAATCTCCAGGCCTAGTGCGTCATCTAGGCTTTCGAGGTTTCGGCTAGCTCTGCGGCGACGACGACGAAGACGACGACGACGAAGACGACGACGACGAAGACGACGACGGAAACTCATCCTTCCGATGGGAAACCCAGAGTGAACGGCGACGGTGGCGGCCTCAGATGCCGTGGGAAACCCAGTTATCAAACGCAGCATTGTTGTTGGATCTTTTCCAGCTTATATACGCCCTTTTAAACCTATCCGGCGCAACCACCAACCATTGCGATATATATACACACCACAGAGCGTAGACTACTGGTGGAAAACTAATATATATGTAAGAAAACCCCAAAAGTCGTGGAAAAAAGTATAGCAGATATTATCCCCGACTCTATCTACGTTATTTGGCTTTGCTCCAAAGCTCGAAGCATGTGGGTGTACGAATGCATTGGCACGTCGCTATAGGTGGCGCTAACGTCTTCAGAATGCCATCCTTAAAGCCCAGTTTGCCTTCATAATTTACACCGCGCATCGTCGCCGTTATAATGAGCACTCTTTTTCAGATATAAAAAATGTTCGGAACTTATATTTTATGCACTAATGCTGTCGGGGGGGGGGGGGGGGGCAAGTCGGTCCCGGCTCTTTTGCCCGAGTTCAATCGCGGCGTTTGTCGAGTGCGAACGCGGCGCGCTCGAGTTTCAAAAAGCGGCCGCCGTTAGCGCGCGGGTGCGTCGTGAATATTATTATTATTATTGTAATCTAGAGCCGCGAGGTTGACGAGGCATTTACATGTCAAAAGAAAGTTTTGAAATCTTGGGGTTTTCTGGGCCCCCTCTTTTTCTGTGGCATTTTTTTAAGAGCTAGTTTAAAACGCCTTTGAAGGATCCAAACCAGCTAGGGACAGCTTGACGCATAATAATTGAAATTGGGTTACAAATGAAATTCCCTTGCCCCTCTTTCCATGCCTATATATAAAGCCTTTTCACGGAATTATTATTCCGTTCATATTTGCCTCTTCAGATTTTCATCTGGAAAGCCATCCCTTTTCAAATTTATCGCAATTTGTGTAGAAAATCTCGTGGACGCTTGCGGAAAACCGTTTAATATCACTTGTATTGATTGCACACCGGCGAGACGTTGTTTACCCGATGAAATAAGAAGAGCACACGAAAAACGTTGAAAGCAGCAAGAAAAAGCTCAACGCGAGCGACTGATATCTAAAGCACTTAATTTCCCGGCAGCAGCTAAGAATACTGCAGGCGTCGCGACGCTCCCTGCACGGCGACGCCGACGTCATCCATGTGGCGCCTGGCGTCGTCCTAACGACGCTCGATATTAACCACCGGCTTATAGGACTTGCCCCCTCGGCGCATTACTTTACTTTTATTGAAAATCTTGCTCGAAACCAACGATAAAGACATGGTATGTTGTAATATATAGAGGTTATATTTACCGGAAGACGTTGCCAACTATTATGTTGTACACTTCAAGATACCTAGCTTATATGTTTCATATCTTTCACACTCGCCATCAGCTTTAAAAATTTACTCGCAAGGATTTTTTTTTCTAAACACGTCATTTCAATTCATCTGCACCACCCTTTTCAGTTTTCACAGTCCATTTTTGCAGGCTCCTTTTGCGCGTTAGTGAGCGCCGAGCTGGGAGTAGATGCCCGATGTATTATTCACCACCAGAAGAATGCAGTGATATGCTAAGCTTAAGATTATCGCTGGTTTTGTATTTCTGGGGTATATAAGAGAATCGAGCTGCTGCTGCTGCTGCTGCTGCCGCTGCATGCTTGCCTGCTTCGACGGCTATCCGTGATATGAATAATGCATGCCGTGGCGAATTCCACTGGCATACTTGCCTTTACTAATGCACACACACATTATATGGCATATCTGTCTACATCTAAATACTCTCGGTACTGGTTTCAGCCGGGCAAACTTGCTTGAATACGCGAACAAAACTAATCGAGAACTGCTTGCTTTCATGCATTGACATATACCGTCAAGCGCAATGCACTGATTTACTGTCCGGCTGTGTATGCTAATTTAATGTGCACTAATGTTGATTAATTTTGCCATAAATATCAAGATAGTGATGCTTACTGGGTGAACTTAGTGCACAGCCAGCGGTATAGGTATGTGCACAATACCGTCACATATATAGGTTACATTTTGTACCGCAGGCACACACAGAACTCAACACTATATACACAAATAGGATCACATTGCTAACGCTTACGAGTGGAGGTGCCGCATCCAAGCTTAAGCTTGATTTCTCCACGTGATCTGATTTGTCAACGCTGTCATATGTCTGCTGCTGCCTCACTTAAACTGTCCGCAAAGAGGACTCTGTGTAATACATCTTCAAAGGTGTGATTTCTGGATCCTATATACACGAAGGAATTGTTGAAAATCAAAGCTTTCACGCTGATTAAAGCGTAAAGGAATAATCAGCGAATTGGTTTTCTCGTTATGTGATTTCGTCGTGACAAATAGCTGCGACTGTATGATGGGCACAAAGCACATTTCCCACGATTTCCCAACAGAGTTAGCGAGTGTGAATTCATCGTTTCAGCACACTGCGAATAAAATCACACAATCACACATAATATACCTATATATAGATATATGTATATGTAGAGTCCGTAAAGACTTGCGTGTGCAGCATGTGTACAGATAGAATAGTGGCCAGAATATCTCGTCAGTGTCGGTCGGTCCATTACGCTCTCGCGAGTGTTTGGTTCTAGTGGGTGAATATAGTAGCACCCTCTGGTCCAGCCGTGCCTAACTGTATCAGAACGCTTTGCGGTGTTCGGGTGGTAATTCGATGCCTACAAGCATTGAATGGCAGCCCCGAATTAAATGGGGAGCGGAAGAAAAGGGAAGCTCTCGGCGATTCAGCGTCGATGGGATAAGTATTTTTGGGCGCGAATTGGACATTGTGTTATCGTGTGTATAGAATATTGGGTTGTATGTATAGCTGGTATAAGGGGGAATAACTTTTTGTGTGTATCAGCGGATATTGTGTGTACTCTTCTAGTCGGCTTGTGAACGAGTTAATACGGACTCGATTATTATATGGATAACATTAGTCTGTAGATTGATTGTTTGCTTTGTGAATTGTTTATGGATTGTTTATAGTGTGTGCTTAACCAGACTGGATAGTAAATTGAAACTTTTTTTGGCTTATTAGCGTCAATATGGTATTGAACAGAAAGTGGAGCTGAATTACGATTTCCGAATCAAAAAATCATTTTGTTCATACGTTATCTTTCTCTTGTACAGAGAAAAACTGGTTCAATTGTATTATCATCAATGCACATAAGAGCAATTTGTAATGATTGTTTCAACGAAAAAACAATGCACATTACACACACATGACAACAAATGCAAAAAGCAGGCAAACTTTTGCCAAAGTTCTCGCAAGATTGATAGGCATTTTTGTTGCGGTCTCAAACAAAAAATGGCGCCCATAAAACATAGCGCGTCGCTGGGCGTTTGACGCAATTTAATGAACAGCACTCGCGCTGCAGGATAAGCAATTTGACACAATTCATTGCCTTTGTGAGAACTCCAGCTCCTGGACACTCATAAATTTCGTGAAACCACGTGGGAGAAAGAAGCAGCGCAGCCCTTTTATATTTTACTCACCACCCCAATATTTGCTATCTCCAGCTTTTGTATATTGCTCTGATTAGCTGGAGGGCCTATGTGTGACTATCACGTCATGTTTATAGTGCGGTGCGGTATTTTGTAGGAAATCCATAAAGGTATGACAAGGGAGGAGATAATGATGTGTCCACGTCCACCATCGGGGGTGGCCTTTATCGCTATGCCGGCGTCGGCGTCGGCGTCGGCGGTTAGGGTGATCGGGAACGAGTCCATGGTTCCCTGCCCCCTGCATGAATAGTGTATGTGGCTTTGTCGCATAGATAATAGCGTCGTCGTCGACGTCGTCGTCGACGGCGTCGTCGACGGCGTCGTCGACGGCGTCCTACGCGAATTAACATACATTTTCTCGGGTGTTCCGGTATCTGAAGATCGGCGAGCGTAGCCTTCTGAAATTGGAAGCAACTTCTTCGAGCTGCACTCGGTTTGACACTGCCCTGAACGGAGATGCATTTCCATGCCAGTGTTTTGCATAATGGACTTGGCATTTCTAGGTGCTGGTTAATGTAATTTATAAAAAAGTAGTCATTTTCGGTTTCAAAGAAGTTTTAATTGGAAAATGGTGTTGTCTATAAGCTTGTCTTTGGTTCACGCTAAGGCGCGTCCGGTTGAAATACGCGATCATTAAAGCTGAAAGGTGTTTTGATCCGTAATGCAATTATCTGTAGTTCGCAAATCTTGAACGCGAACAAGAAATGCAATAGCGGCGATAGTTGACCCAATTTTCGGTTTATCTATAAATTACGCTTCGCACAAACTCTTGGCAATCTTTTGCTCTCTTGGGAACGAAGGAAGTTATCATGTTTCGTTCGTTTTGATAAATGGTTACGCCCTGTCAGTGATTTGAATCGTCTATTTTCATTTTTTCTAATTTTCAGAAACAACAGATTTTTATAACGTCATGTTTATGTCTTTACTTCAATTTCCTGCTTTTGTTTTGGCTGTATAAAAATGTTTTCCATAAAACACTCTTTCGAAAGCTTGAACAAATTTGATGTTTCCTGTGTTGTACTCCTAGACATACCATTTCCAGCACAGCTCGCCCTCCTTATTTGTGTTAAATCTTCTTTCTTCCGCAGTCCCAGGATTCCCCGGGCGGGCCTACCGCCGGCAAGGTGGGGGCGAAAAACTAACACAAAGACTACTCCCTGTCCTGTAGCCTGAAGCCGCCGCCGCGCTAAGGTCAGACATCATCTACTTTCGGAATTCTTTTTTTAAGCCCTGCTTGAATGAGCATGCTTTGAGCCAGACACACACACACACACACACACACACACACACACACACACACACACACACACACACACACACACACACACACACACACACGCACACACACACACGCACGCACAATATCTCTGTTCGCATTAGAGCGCGGCGCGTTTTCGCACGCATCGCCGAGCTAGTCAGAGAAAGTAATTCAACCGGCCGTGGGGAAATGCTTTGCATATTTCACAGATTGAAGCGGAGTTGTCCGAAAAATGTGTGCTGCTTAGCCAGAAAACGCAATAATATAGTTCAGAGTTAATCTCTACATTACATACAAAACAAACACAAAAAATGTTTGATGCGCAAGTATATAGAATAAGCGTCAGGCTTTTTGACTTTGCGAAAATACTACTTTTAATTTTTAACACTCGCCTTGGATTTCGGTGCCGGCCTATACAGGATGTAAAACAAATCCTCGCCAAATAAATAATACACTTCAGTCTGAACGGAAAGAGTAAATTACGGGCTCAACGTTTCCCGAGTATTTGTTCATCGTGAAACAAATGGGGACGATGCCGTATATATATATATATATATATATATATATATATATATATATATAGGTAGGCAGGGGCCATAGCATTCTATCATAGAGCAAGTTCTATTATAGAGCCATGAAAACAGGCGAATCCGAGTTGGAAAGCAATTTAGACGAGGTATCACGCGGCCCGGCACTGGCATGCCCACACTGCGCCGAGGTGTTACATAATACAGAAATTGAACTTCTCTGAAATAACCTGACCATCACGATGGTTTTAAAATTACAATTCACTGTAACCTCTCGAGACAATTGCCTCAGCCGCGCCATAACATTTCCAAACTCGAATCCCCCGAACGCGATACCCTCGCAACGCCCTCATACATCATTATTATTAAACTTGACGCGGCGAACGCGATGGAGAATGACTTTTGCGAGCGAAGATCGGCCTCGTTTATTGCCAGTAATCACAAACCAATAAAGCAACTATCAAACTCGGATTGCGACCACTGACTGCTATAAATCAGGGAAATATGAAAAACCTGTTTATTATCCGCGCGGTCGCTGGGTTTTATTTCGAATCAGAACTACGATCTCGAATGCAGCGGTGCACCGGCGGTCAGCTTTATTGTGACCATATAACCCCGGCCGACGTGTAACTAAAAATAAGGTGCCATAATGATGGGGAGGCCGATAACGACAGCTCGTCCCCCATTCATTTTTTATATAAATAAACACGAGAAGCTTATATAAAATACTTCCTGGCTAATACTTTATGGCTTATATACCTAAATAATGCTGTAGGCTCCGGTAAAGAATTCCGATTCCCAACCAAATCGCCTTCCCAGGGAATAATACGGCCATAAAGCAGCGAGGCACTTAATATGGGCGGATCCCCCCCCCAGGCCACATCGCGTGACTCTTACGGGGTGAAAGCAGACGCTGCGATCTTGCCGACTTGGCGTCGCGGTGGAGGCGCCGGGTCGTGTTCTCTCCGCGAGGGGAAAAGTCTCATGCGACAACGAAATTAGCGACGTCGTCGCACGGAATACGTGGTGGATGGTAAACGGTGGAGGCAAGCGATGTGTTTCTTCGTGGGTTTTGTTCAGCTCGTGACGTTGAGGAGCGTTCAATATTCCGCCGCGCTCAACGGATTCTTCAGCCGAGATATAATATGTAACTACGTTGTCAGTTAACAACTGAAAATGTTGGAAAGCGGCAGATCTAAAACTCCGTGAAAGATCGAGATGTTTTTTTTTACTCGGGTTCCTTTTTCTTGACCTCATCACTAGTTTTAAAGAACGAAACTTGAATTTCATGTAGAATTCTCTATTTGAAATCGTATTTCGGGGTCGTGAATTTCGTCACGTTTGTGTGTTTTTTTAACACGTTTCTGAACGATGTATTTTAACAAGAATGTGTTAAACCAGCAGAAACCAGAGGTGAAAACAATCACGGTGATTTTGTTTCTCCGCCGCATCGGGCGGCTCGGTGGTCGATTTCAAGGCCACGGCCTCAGACAAGGCACCTCCACCAAACGGACTCCACAACGTGGCACCTCCACCGAACGAACCATCACCACTGACGCCTCCACTCATCCGGTTTACACCCCCTGGCGCCTCCACCCACCCGGTTTACACCCCCTGGAGCCTCCGCCCACCCGGTTTACACCCCCTGGCGCCTCCACCCACCCGGTGTACACCCCCTGTCGCCTCCACCCACCAGGTTTACACCCCCTGACGCCTCCACCCACCCGGTTTACACCCCCTGACGCCTCCACCCACCCGGTTTACACCCGGCCTCGACGTTCTGAGACAAACGCCTCGCGGATCGGAAGCGAAAACGCGATAATGGCCGTGCGGTTTATCATACTTTGTATATGTAGCTGTGATCTTGGTAAGGTTAGGCGGTGATAAACGAGCCGGGTCCGCGGGGACGATTCCAACGACTCATGAATTATTTCCCAGAGAAGTTTGAAGTGCACATTTCCAACGTTTGCGTTATTTTCAAGTTTTCAAAAAATAATAGTTTCGTTGGTGAGGATTTATTTTCTTTGACGAAAAAGTAATAAATTACGATACGAATTTATACTGTGCACGTGAACGCCAGTGAGTGAAGAACGGTACATAGAACGCCTTGCCTTAAGGATATCGCACGATGGATACTCCCTAAGGATGTCGTATATACCTACTTGGAGGGGTATTTTTTGCATGCTAAACGTTATTTCCGACTCGTCGGGGTTGTGTTTTGCGGAACACAGCAGATAATTAAATGAGATTTGTCTGTGACTTAAGCCCTCGCCGCTCGGGTAAGTTCGCACCCCTCGCGATAAGGCGAAGCCGAGGGTAGCGACGCCTTAAGATGCCCCGTTAAAAGATGCCATCTTTGCGGGGACAAGCGAGCCAACCAACACCCGGCCGCTGAGGTGGCGGGAAAAAGATAATTACCGAGAATTTTCTTGCACAACAAATCTGGGTTTCTAGTTTCCTGGTGGTTGTACACCGTACACGAGGCAAAAACTTAACATCCAACTCTGACTTCATAGTTGAGATTGAGATTTTACAAAGATTTTATTAATTAACTACCATAAAACGCAATCATCCAAGTAATCTGTTTAGCATTACCTTCGTATTACTGACTATTGCATTTAAATTTCAAACCACCAGATAAAAAACTTCTTACTTTCACCGCCTTCTTAGTAGCTGGAAAATATTTGCGAACGATTTTCGCTGGTGATTCTTATCATTCAAAAATCCAGTGATAAAAGTGGTACTATATACTTTCGAAATTAAAATATGTCAACGAATTTTCATGAACTAAGTAGCACATGAACTGTACTACAACATTGTGTGTACGTATCCGCACACGAAAAAGCTTTAATTTATAGTCACATCTGTACACTTAGCTTCAAAATAACTGATAGCGTAAACGTTCAAATTCGATACATACGCTCATTCAACTCAACACACAATATGTCTAGTTCCTTGCAAGAACTTCACGTGATTTTAGCAAAGATTTGCGTAGCGATTCGATAATTTATAACAAGTTGATTGATTACTGCAGCAGAATTTCACACTTCAACGCCCAAGCTTACAGAACACACACGTACACACCAAACAACACAATGTGTACAACCGACAAACTAGTTTACAAGTGGAAATGCAATCAGCCAGTATTGGCAATCACTAGACTTCAAAGAAAACAGCCGCGTGTTTACTCGACTTGACTCAGAGTCAGACATCCAGCAATTTTAGCTCAAGAACACACTACTCCTCTAAGTGGATAACCTAAACGCTGTAACATGATTTGTGCCACACTGAACACATTACGTTTCTAAATCTTAATTACAACTACGGCAGCCATTTACAAAATAGATGTGTTCACAATGGCTGGATCCTTCGAATGGCCCATACATTGGCCCATTTTGGTGTGATAAACGTGCGCTCGCTGCATGCAAGCAGTCCCGTGCTGAGTATGCATGGCTGTATAGGTGTACCCAAGCTCGCGACGCGTCCTATACTCGGCAAACACACTCCCCGCTCGTTTTGAGCAAACATTTGCTTATAAAGCTATCAGTAACTAGAGTAAACAATGGAAACATCAAGGCCCGTGGCGCGAGGGGCGCATCGGCAAACAGCTGATATGCTATGCGAGCACAGCACGGGGATTTACTTGTTAGATGCGCTCAAACATGATGCGCGATATACGTGATTTTATTTTAGAACTTGCGATCAGGTCTATATAAAATATTAGGATCGCCGTGTGCAGTCCGTGGTGTGCAGTCCGTGGTGTGCAGTCCGTGGTGTGCAGTCCGTGGTGTGCAGTCCGAGGTGTGCAGTCCGTGGTGTGCAGTCCGTGGTGTGCAGTCCGTGGTGTGCAGTCCGTGGTGTGCAGTCCGTGGTGTGCAGTCCGTGGTGTGCGCGAGTCGCCAACGGATTAATTTAAAAAGTTAATTGTTAAAAGATTCGGGGTGCAAATAATAATCCGTTAAATACTCAGCCTCAATTCGCATGTCGATATCTGCAATTGCCTGTAGATATTTATAAGCCTAGAAGCTAAAATGTGATAGGTACGAATGTAAGTCTGACGATATAAAACATATCTGGGAACTTTCTGGGAACAAGTTGAAAACATTCATCTCAGGGAACATTCACGGGACATTAGAGCATAAACCAGTCTTGATCCCACCAGCCGTGATCACACCAGCCGTGATCCCACCAATCTCCGCATTTCCTTTTGTCTGCCACGAGTGTGATTGTCTTTCCGGCCCTGAATTCCCACCACTTCGGCGTCCACCATAGACCCTATTCACCTTCGCCTGCTGTATACTCTTCGACCAACACCGCGTCTTCACCGCCTATTGACTCTATCAGTAACGACTCCACTCCCCCAAATTAATCGGATTCTTTACACATCTTGTTTGGTCCAAACAACATTGCAATCTTGTTCCACAAAGCAATACCCGTGATTCGCTCCAATATATATCGGCGTTCCCTATACAGAGGGTGTACTGCGATATTGACTGCGACGCGCACTATGGCTATTAGCACGACCGTTCCCTGACATTTCCCGGATATCGGCGCGCCATGTGCCGGGGGGGGGGGGGGGGGGGGAGCGGCCGCAACGCGACGCGCTGAAGCTCGATACGTCCTGACAATCCTGAGCCCGTCGCGGCTGCCGTTTGATGGCGGGCAGCCTCCAATGACGGGCTCCTTACTCCTTATTACGGGGGCAATCGCTGGAGTCAGCTGGCTGTTATCTTTATCGGTCCCACATTGCCGATATAGGGTGTTGCCGTCGAGATGGAGTGCCGCCTGATGATGACAATAGAGGACATTGATTTTGTCAATCTACACAGTGATGTTTTAGCGAAGGTTTTATAGATGTGGAGAATGTTTATTATCGCAAAGAGAATTGAATTTATTTCTGTTTTCTTTTATTTGCACACTAGAAATATTCCTTATATTTTCCTTATATTTAGCCCTAGTGACCGGAACCGCAGAAATTATATGTTTGCATTTTCTGCGCTGCATAAAATTGTTGTTATTGGATCAAGAAATGCAGTCTTGCTGATATTTTGCTGCCGTCATGCGAGATGACATTGGCGTTGGATTGCACATGGGAAGGCAAGTGACGTTGCCTCGCGTTCGACTGGTTTCCGCCGTTTCGGATTCTAAAGTGGTTCGGTCCAAGTGGTCCGCTGGGAAATCTGGTGTTGACCCGGCGAACTAATCGGGTAAACACGGCTGACTGGGACCCGGACGCGGATGTGACAGTCAGCGCCACGTTGATGGTTACGAGATCACGGATCCTTGACGCACAATATTGCAATCATCCAATTAAAATGAAAATACATTATTACTATAAGGAACCTGGGTAGCGATTTTCTAAACATTTATCGATAGGTAGCTAAGGGTTACCGATCGATTGCTAAACGTTGCCTGGGTAGCAATTGTATAAAGTTATCGACGAGTTAACGGTAGCACGGTCGTAGGCTATCGATCGGTTACCCTTGGATACCGATCGATATATTTGTACACAATCGCTACCCTGCTTATTTCAAAGGGCCGTGCTACCGATAAACATCGATGACTCGTCGATAACTTGCTATAACCCAACTCTGTGAAAAATATGTGCTGGGGTTCATGTTCTGGTTTGGTATAAGCTTCGATCACTGCTCCGGTACGGGATAGGCAACTAGCATGCCGTGCCAACTCTTACTGCGTTCAACATGTATGTTGCTGTTTTTCCGTTATCTTAAAACTAAATAAACATTAAAACAAACAAACAAGGGGGTATTCAGCTACTTCTAAAATTCCATTTACTTATTTAGCATAAATATTTAATCTTTTAAATAGCAATAAATCGGGACATAATCATGGTTATAGAGTTGATCTGACCGATGATCACAGCTGGTAAGGCCTAACGTTGCATGGGAAACATACAGCGTTGAGCTATCCCGGCTAGCAACGGTCGAAGGTATAAGCGAGATTTAGGCTCGGGTTTGGGTTTTTTGGTCCGAGAGAGAGAGAGAGAGAGAGAGAGAGAGAGAGAGAGAGAGAGAGAGAGAGAGAGAGAGAGAGAGAGAGAGAGAGAGAGAGAGAGAGAGAGAGAGAGAGAGAGAGAGAGAGAGAGAGAGAGAGAGAGAGAGAGAGAGAGAGAGAGAGAGAGAGAGAGAGAGAGAGAGAGAGAGAGAGAGAGAGAGAGAGAGAGAGAGAGAGAGAGAGAGAGAGAGAGAGAGAGAGAGAGAGAGAGAGAGAAAGAGTGATAGTTATTCTAGGGCTTCGAGAACTCAATTTGTGTTGCGTTGAAGATGAGCGTAGCGGTTTGTGTAAAGCGGATAAAAAGGTAGAGGCAGAAGTCCTATGAAAACCATGAAGCACCAAGCCAGACCGTTGCATTCTCGAAAATTCTGCTCACTTGAAAATGTAGACGATTCTGACCTTCCTTTGTTTCTTTCCGAGCTGTCAGATAGCGAAAATATGCTCATTTTGAGCTAATTAAGCTGTGCTGTGTGAATGTTATTAGAAAGATGTAACTCATGCCCAAGGGTTTTTATTAGATTGGAGTCATATTTCTGACGCGGATTTACTTTAAATTGCTTTCAGGCTCAAAGTTTACAAAACTTCTGATATCTGTAAAAACTGTGTCTTGGACAGACTTGAAATCAACCAAGCTGGTAACCAGGGAAACGAAGGAAAGCGGACTTATTGAATCAGGCGTCAAATCACGAAGAAATTACTCCAAAAATGCGAATAGAAACCAGTTGGAAACTCCTACCGACCTAAGATTTTCAGGCTGGCAAATATCTACAAGGTCGACATGTTATAAGTTTTGGTGAAGATATGTAAAGAACTTGACATTCCCAGAAATTTGAAAAATGAAAAAAATCAACAAATTTCGTAAAATGTATTTATTAAAACTTTCTGAACCGATCTTTTCCAAAAACGTATGGGGTCTAAGTTAAGAACAAAGGTAGGCCCTCTTCAATTTTTATCCAAATCGGTTCTGGCGTTTGATCTGTAGAGCGCGCGCAAACGCGCGCGATTGCGCGCGCGCGCGCTAACCCGCCCAAAAAAAACATAGAAGTCATTTTTTCTTGGAGGTACTGAAATTGAAGATTTTGTTCCGCTCGCTTCGCTCGCTACGCTCATCAAAAAATCAAATACATACTTTCACGACGGCAGAATCTCTTATTTATTCGGTGTGAACAAAATTAACATAAACTTTAATCGACGAAGTTCAATTTCTGGCTTGTTTTTCGTGTGATGCTTCAAAACAAAAAACAGCTAACTGATTCGTAACTCGTAAGAATAATCGAAAACGCTCGTTAAATAACAGTGGAGAGCGGTTTTCATTCCAGCCATTGTCTTGTTCGTTTCATATTTATTCCAATACTCCGATTCTGCAGTTTTTTCCGATCCTGATGATTTATGCATACCTATTGATTAATTTATTCGTACTGCTTTCTCTGACAATAGATCACGCCAGTCGTTCTATCGCAAGCAATTAATAAATCTCTATCTTGGCAATTTACTAGTAGGTACCTGCATCGTTTGGAATAAAACATAATTATCACGCGGAATCAATTTCCTGGATATGAATACTCTCCGCGGGATGGGATCGTGACAGCCTAATTAAACGCGATACAATAGGAAGCCGCGCACACCGTGCTGCTGCTTTTTTCCGCGCTGCAGCAGTCACAGTTGGCGTTTCGCGTTGTTATAAACTGTGAATTGGGTCAGACGAAAATTAAAACGTTCGGTCAGATTAAAGTGTAAACGATAAATTTCGGGCGGGTAAATTTCGCACCATGGGGGAGTGTTTTTTTAGGTTGCACCCTAGCTCTCTATCTCGCGGCACACATGGTCGCGAGGTGTTTCACTTGGAAAAAAACAAATTGCGGACGTTTCCAAGTCTGTGAGAAATGGCAAATTCAGTTTTTGTGAAACGATAAGTTTAATGCAACTGAAATTGGCATGATAGTGTACATATACCCAGAATCTAGTGCATGCAATCATGAAGCTCTATTCGCTGGTATTCGCTGGTATATCGAGGTATACTTATCGAATGAAAATGCACCTACTTTTCGATGTAATAATGCTTTGACAAGTTGAATTTACAATAAAGTTGAGCGGGAAATACTGTTCACGGATGGCTACGGGAAACACACATAAAAATATACTTTCTGCAGCGACAAGTCTACCTTCAGCTTTGTAATACAATTTACATTCTGACCCACATATAGGTAACATATACATAAAATCAATCTACAAACCAAATTATCATCTCTATAGACTAAAGAGTATTTCAAAAGTCACATGACGCGATAAAACAAAATTTTCAGCGCATTTCTAAATGTGTGCACTGCCAGGCGACCTGTTTATTTTGCACGTGCACTGGCAGGCGACCTGTTTATTTTGCACGTGCACTGGCACTGGCAGGCGACCTGTTTATTTTGCACATGGACACTGGCAGGCGAACTGTTCATTTTGCACGTGCAGAGTTTGGTTGCGACTGACTGTCGAGGCATCAATGCATCGCTGTGTACTTTGATCACGGTTGAGTTGTCTCAATAAATAGGATGTAATCAACCAAGTCTGCATACCTCGACAACTGCGATGAGAGTGCGAATTAGAGACTTGTCAGTCGACTTCGACAAGGACGACACTCTAAACTGTTGGAACGTGGATTTATGCATTTAACAACTCTCTGCTCCCTCTCTCTCTCTCTCTCTCTCTCTCTCTCTCTCTCTCTCCACTCTCATGTGCGTCGGTGTCAATTCCGCTCGTATTGTCGTCTTATTACAAATAAAACGCCCTCTCGAGTGGATAAGTGGTGAGATTAGGAGCCGAGTGTTTGCGCCGAATAGAGATGGTGTTTGCACGACCGCCAAACAAACGGGAACAGACGGGAACAGAGTGGAGCTGCTGGGAAACAATGGTATAGCGCCCGGAAATCTTAATAACATAACCATCGACTTTCGCTATATACCATCAAAGATAAAACTTTCTCCCTCTACAGCGCTGAATCCCACGACGCCTGGTTAGGCAGACTGTTAACTCAAACCTTAAGGGGCGCCGAATAATTTCCTCATACTTCGTTTATTTTGCAACTTTATACGTGGGTGTGGTCTTTATTATACAATTATTATATTTTATATATTCAATGCTTGGCGTGCGTACGCTTAATTTCCCCCTTAGGCAGCGTGCATAACATCCCCATTAAACGACCAAACCCACTCTCGTTAGCACTTTTTCTCAGCGGCATGTCTACAAAAATTACCATAGACGAACAGCTCAAACGGCGAAAATTCTGAGAACTTCATAAAACGACCAGTTTAATATCTCGACGCCGGCCGGTGTGTTTAATGTCGCTCCAGGACGTGACATAAGCTTAAACCATTTTGATCAATACAGCATTGTTTTGCGGTCTGCAGCAAGTGCTGTGCAAATATATACATACACATTACTCCTCTGCATACGCTAGTGCAAATGAACTTATAATTACTAGGGAGATAAGATAGAGCTATTATTATTTTGTTGGCAAGATTTAATGACGCTATAAATAACCTAGCATCTATCCTGCGAGCCTAAAACTAAATCGTATTCGCATTTGTTGCATGCATAAATAAGGGAGAGCGGGCCGCGCCGCACCGCAGTGCAGGCAAACAAATCTGACTGCTGCATCCCTAGACGGCCTCGTCGGAGTACGGGGGGCACAGAGCGCAGCAGCCGGCGGCGGCGAGTGGGAAGGAAGCTTTGCCCCACCGTACACAGCCTATTGTTTTCCAGACATACATACATATTATGCCAAGATCTCGCGGCACGACTTTACCACATATAGCTGTTATTATTATTGCGACAATAAAAACGTATGGTAATACAGCTTTGTTACGTTTTGTCTCTTTCGCTGCATTCTTATGTGATTCATGGGCGAGCACATTTGCAAGTGGCACGGAGAGGAAAGAAGATTTTCGAATCAGAAGCCATATAGAGAAGATATATGTGCCGACGATTTATGCGGCACATGTGGCAGTGCGATGAATAACTGTTATTGCTTACCCTATACCCACGGCAGTGTACACGAGCAATAATAACTCATTTGATCGATTCATTTAACGATTTTAGTGAACACCGCAGAGTGTATGCGATTCATGTATTCATTCCCGGTCGCAAACCGCGACAAAAAAGAGCGATTGTTTGCATTACCATAAATTGTGTTGGTCCTGAGTGTTGTTGGTCTCTGGTTTTGATAAATCATTGGTTGAACACAGTTGACGTGACAGCGTTGATGCTTCGGCTGACCCCGATTTTATTCGATTCAAAATTGTCAATTCGCGTGGCGTTCTATCGCGGTACAGAAGCAGAAAGTTACCTACCAACCACAACCCAAACATTATTGTGTGAATATTGAAAGTTTGCTATGACTACGCATATATAGCTGCGAAATACAAACACACCCAAAGTGTACGCACGTTACGAGCCAAACTTTCTCATCAATTAAGAGCCAGAGATGAACGGGTCTTTGACGGTGGAAATGCTTTGATTCGTCGATGCTAACGATGGCTTTCTAAAGAAATATTTTCTATAGCGCACTGGCGCTAGTGGTAATTATTTACAGTACAATTGTCAAGCATAATTGAATCGTAGCACCATCAGCAGATCTCGCGAGGACACTAACATTTAATTATACCCCCTTATCCCCGTGCAGCCTTCTATACGACTCGCCGTTGCCGAACGAATTATTCGAGTGTTTTCTTCTTTCTCCAGAAGCCAAATTCTACAATGGGGAGTAATAGCACCAACCCTGCGCCTGACTCTTTGACCGTAAAATAGAATCTAATGTCAACGTTAGCAGTATTCATAAAATCTGAGCCCCGCACCAAGTCTGGTTTTCGCCTCCTTGCCATTGCAACTAAACTACATTTCACGTTAAGAACGAGAGTGTGTTAGCATCTTCCTCGGGGACCCACTTCTCCTAGACACGAGCGAAGAGTTTCAAAAATGCTCATGGTGCCTTTTGTCCTGCTCCAGTCATGGCTTTAAGTTTACAAACTGTTAGCATAAGGTCTTAGCAGTGGGTCCTCGAGTAAGGTGAAAATCCACTCTCCTTCTCAACGTGAAATGGAGTATATATATACTGACGCCAATATTTCGCCTGACGTGCCTTAGCCTGACGTGACTGCCAGCATTAGCTATACTAATATAGGTGGTTATCTTTAAGGGTGTATCTCTATTGTATAAAGATAGGAAAGACGCCCTTAAGACACGTCTGGTTGGCGGTGGATCTTGTCTGTGCAAGCGAGAGAGTGTGCGTTACGTCAGACATCTCGGATTGGCGTGCGATATCGCGTTCTGGCGAGACTGGTTACCTGGTTGCGTGCGCGAAGGCAATCAGACGCCCCGAGTACACACACACACGGACGGACGGACGGACGGACGGACGGACGGACGGACGAGGGGAAGAAATAGAATACAGGTGCCCGATTGGCTTTTATGGGGTAGCTGGCATTGGCACGAGACGCACATGATATTGAGCTACGGCATTTAACGAAATGGAATTTGGAAACGGATCCGGCGTGTATTTGATGAAGTGCGAGAAAATATCAATACCAGCTTTGTGCGTGTAAATCCTAGACTCCATTACATGGTATTCTATCAGCTGCCCGCCTGTGGGTAGAGTGTAGAAATATACCGTTATATAGTAGAGGAATATTGCTTTGCATTTAAATTATATCAAATCAATTTTACTCGAGCTGGCAATTTATTTTACGCTCCGATGACTTAATTTGTTTTGCGTCGGAAGAATACAAGGCTCCCGGCCGACACGAAACAGAAAAGCTATCATGAGAGCTCTCACATCTGTTTGCGGTGGAGGTGCCAAGTTCGGACTTCAATTGAAAACGGAGAAAGTATGGCGACTGTTTATTTGTCTCGACCTATTTCAAACATAAATCGAAAGTGAGTGAGACTTTCAAAAGAAATCCCTGTCACTTCGGTGGAGGCGCCTCGTTCACCATTCTATATAACACATAGAACATTGTCCAAGGCCGTTCGAAGTATATTACCTTTGTATTGCTATCGGCTTATATCGTGGTCTCTCCTCAGGGCTTAACTCGACCCTGTGTGTGGGACCGACATCATGCCCTATGCTCCATTTGCTGCGGTTGATTGATACGTCCAAATCCCCGACCCTACCCCCCCCCCCCCCCCCCCCCTAGAAGGGTAGCAGGCAGGAACACAGCTCGCTCAATCTCCCCGCCCGCCTTGCGGTTTCCGCTCAGCCGAAAAGAAAAACGAAAGGGATGTTATTTCAGGGCTGCCCCTGCGCAGTCCTCGACCTATGGGGTTTTTTCTCTTAAGGCATATACATATCAAAGTCTTTAAGAAGATTAGGTTTTCTTATATATACGAGGAAGATATGAGATGAAACTTTACCAAAAGGCTATAGACGATCTTTCTTGTTCTTTGATGAATATTTTAGACTGATCTTTTGTCGAAAACCACTTTGCCAGTAAATTATTGTAATACAAATCCAACACCGCGTCAGTGATATATTCCTAATAAGCGCTGTTTTGGCTTAAGAAACGTTGTAATGTTATTTGCCCGACGGGATGAATGTGTCACCGTAGAAAGATGACGTCCGAGCGCCGAGTCCTGGAATCGATACCCGGCCCCTCTTGCGTCGTAGTCGCAAACCCCGTCACTAATGAGGCGAAGATGACGAGCAAAAACTAAATAGGCGCGTGTTTGCATTCGAAATTAATAAAGTGAATTAAAACGCTTGTTGTACGCCGGCGCGTTGAGTCCATGAAAAGCGGTACAAATAATACAAGGGGTAGGCGAGGGTTAAGGGTGGCAAATGTATCACATTGTCTGGGGGGAGGGGGGGGGGGGCTCGAGAGAAATGATGATCGCGAAGTGAGCGATGCGTGGAGACAAAGATTAGGAGGGTTGTAAAGGGCGCACACGACGGAAAGGGTGTGAGGCAGTGTGGTCGGTGGGGGGCTCAGGGTCCGGGGGGGGGGGCGGGGGGCCGGAGGGTCTTGATTGAGGGGTCGCGCGACCGCGCCAGACATGATTGACTCGACGGACTCGCGTGATTTTCTTTCGTTCGCTTTTCTCGGTGCACATTCACTTTTTCGTCTCTCGCCCCCTCAGCTGCCATATCGGCGGCGACGAATCGATTTATTACGACTGAAACATTTGTAGCTGCTGCATGCACGCCGTACTGTGTAGTCGCCGCCAGAATCGGACGGGAAACAAGGTCGCCTTTCTCTCTCTCCCTCCCTCTCTGTCTCTCTGTCGCACTTCTCAATAATGGATTCGTTTCGCTCGTTTTCCGTGTGCGTTAATGATTCCCTTTTTGGGAATGCTAAAATATTAAGTCTAATTTAATTTAAAAATAGCAAACATTGTTTTGTCACAATTACCACTGGAATTATTAATCCTGGCCGCAGTGTGTATAGTATCTACAAGCGGCAGTGTCCCGGGGTCGGTTCCCCCGAATCGCTCGCCGACGGCCTGCTTCGTCTGGCACGTTAGTAGTGCCTACGTGTGCCACATTGGCGCACCAACGAACGGATTTATCGTGGCTTAATTTCACCCTTTCATCGAGTCAAATGACCTGGCGCTAACGCCAAAAAGACATCCGCCCCCATGCAGCAGCCATTTCTGCTTCCGCTCAAAATAATTTTCGACTCTTTCACACAAGTGCAAGTATATAAAATCAGGGTGACATAGCCCTGTCCAGGGGGGGGGGGGGGGAGTGCGGGGTTGAGCAGAGCTTGCGTGCCCTTTTTCACATCCACTCAACCAAGCAGAGACCCGTGGCCTGCTTTCGACTCCCGCGCGTCGCGCAAGTCGAGACGTAACGAGCGAGTGCAAACCCGAGTAATTATCGCCACGGACGTATATAATTATTTACACATGCATTATCATTACGGGGGCCATTGTGAAAGAGGACACATTTTATGAACGCTTGAACGGACCCGCAGTGAGCCATTAGTGTTCACTTAATTAATTCGCAAATTGTAAAAATAGTGAGCGCGCCGCTCGCAAGAAACGGCTTTCCGATAAGCGATACGTATATACACTCGATAAGCTTTAACAATATTATAAATTGTGCAGCAGGAAATTAGAGTTTTGCTTTTTATTATATGAGCATCGTATTTTGTACTTCTTCTCAAAGTTTTAATTTGTGTGCTCGCAGCTTTTTTCCTACTTATAGCTACCACTCTTAAATACGTTCCGTGTTTCCCATTAAACTCCCATCACGCATATAGTAAACGCGAATTGTATAGAAGCCTCGACGCTTTTAGATAACAATTCCTATAATTATGAGCTAAACTTTTTTGTAACAATTTCTAACTCGATTACTTTAATTTTCCTCTAGATTGCCCCCCCCCCCACCCCCACCCTCTACGCGGATCTGACGTAGCCCTCCCCGTTCGTCTATCTCTGCTCAAAAATAATGACCAACTATCAGTTACAGAGCTTACAGATAAATGGCGGCGTCAAGTCTTTCTTAGTCGAGACGCAATCGATCGATCCATCAGCATCACTTCGATTCCTCGCGGCCGCATCGCTCGCAACTCCCGGGTTATCGCAAGCGTGCGCGTGCGATGCTAAGGAAATTAGTATGGTTGATCATGAACCGATACGACTTACGCGTGCCGCGAATGCGAGATCCAGGCGATGTCCCCTTAATACTCCTTCCTCGGGGGGCTGTCACCGACGGAATTGTGATCTAAGATTTCACGGGCCAGGAAATTTAATCATGTCTCGACGCTGGATATGATTTGTTTTCGGCGAAGATAGCTCGCGCGACGCTCGTGATCCCAACCGATAGATACTGAGGAATTTACGGCCAACTGTGCACAGCTTCGCGCTCCTCTTGAATATCGCAATTATGATTTAGTGGGGCGAATGAGGTGAATACTGAAACGGGACAAAACCACGAGATGGTAGGTAGATATAATATGTAGATGCACGCCGGTCTAAACGCTGGCTGTGTGTTTATGAAATACGAGCGCCGTAGCTGTGCATCTAAATTGAACCGGGCGTCCAGAACCCAGTGAACGAATTTTTTTGTTAGTCGTCACACAGATATAAATCAGATCAGATCAGATATGAGAAGTTTTCTTTTTGCATGCCTTACAGTTATAATATTGGATGTAGAGAAACACATAAAGTTTCAAATTACACCTGTTTGAATATTGTGTTTGCTTTGCCCGGAAATGAAAACTTGCAAAAGCACTCAAATATGCGCTTTAAATTCGTTAACTTAGGAAAATCTTTCGTGTTAGAGCCTTCGTGCTAATATTGATTACGTCCTCCGAGGTTTTATTTTGCTGTCAAAGACGATATTTTTAAATTAACTCTGAATAAACATTAACAATGTATAGGTATCCATTCGCTGCCGTATAAAATCTTGAAAAGAGAATAGCATCACAAAGAAACGAGCAATGTAATCTTCGCTCGGGACGGAACATTTCGCCGCCGTAAACTGTATATTGCACAACCCTTTCGCATATTAGCCGAGCGAGATTTTACTGGCTGCCCACGAACGAAGCCTGCCGAATGTTTTGATTAACAAACAAAGATACAGCCAAGTGCTTTAGAGAGGAGCGTTCCTTTATTATGTGCCCAGCTGGCTCAAGTACCCCGCGTTCTAATCCATTAACGGCGCCGCCTTCTTCAGAAGCAGAAGACGCTGGCGACGTCCACGTCGACGCGGCCATTCGCCTCCATCCCACGGACGACGACGACGACGACGTCGTACTCTATTGGAGAGCTTCGTAAACAACGTAACACATTTTTAACATAGATCTTACAACAAAGTTGTTTACAAACCGAACAACGAGTTTTGCGGATTAATCTTCCACATATACTATATATATTTTTTATATGTGCACAATTTCATTTTAGAGCCCGAAAGATCGTAGCTCTTAAATTTTCTTGAAATTAATACGTTTAATATCACGGGTACGGCATCCTTTTCTCGACGTTGCTAATTTAAATTTCAAATTAAGTTTAATTTCGAAGTGAAATTTAGTTTTCGTCACTGAAAATCTCACTTAAAATTGAAAAATGTTGGGATTAAAATTAATCTCGTTAACAGCCTTGCGTCGCTTGGCGGCATCCATCTTGCGGCACGGCCGTCGCCTCGCAAGACCGACCCCCCCCCCCCCTGGATCTTGGCGTTTATGTACGACGTCCGTGCGACGCGGGGCACAGCTTTGGGCGTTAAATAATCAGAAGACGCGTCTACTTGATTAGGAATAATTCATCAAGCATGTGCCGGTGCGGGGTCAATACGGTGCCTGTGCCCGCGTCGCTTTCAGAGGCAGCGGACAAGAGCGTCGCCGGCGTCGCCCGAGAGAGAGGAGATAAAAGTTACGACGCTTCGCTATCCCAGCCGTCGAGTCGGCGTCGGAGAATTGATTAAATTGCAGATATCTTTGGATGTCTCTGAGCTCATTAGTCTCGAGTCTTTGGGATCTGTTTGGCAAACGACACGTTGATTTCTGCTAACTTTTCGCGTGCTTTTTGGCAGAATCTACCTTCGTGGATGAATATACTGAAAAGTGTTTGGTAAAAATCTTTCAATCATTCATAACATTCCAACTTCAAAAAGTGACATAGGTTTAACTTGGACGTTTTTGTTTAAATCAAATATACTGACGCAAAAAAGTGTGAAAAGGTTAACTCATACACGTAATTTATCCGTAATAGCACTGACCAAAACGTCGGGCAAGCTTTTAGTTACAATAATTTCGAAGCTCTAACCTACATCCGATTTCGTCCCGTTAGCCGATCGTTGCGCGTCTATAGTCTCGAATAATCACTCCATTTATTTTCTACGATTACCATCTGATTTGTCAAAGGTGGAGCACAATTTGCGCATTAATGTCCAAATACCGTGCCCTATCACAATCTACAACTTATCGTACTAACAACAATACGTCTTGATTCCTACTCTATAATACCATTGTGCGGCTGAATTGTCGAATTATTTATACAGCACATAATACAGATAACACAATACCATAGTGGCCACGAAATACTATTTTAGAACTTTCAACTAGCAATCAAAGGTCGATTTAGGGGTTCAATTCGTCCGCGTTTTAGCCCCGACTCGGTCAAAGAGCTGTACGTTGGAGCTGCACCCCAACACGATTCCCGTTGCCTACTCGCGTACATACGACAACATTCGGCCCGGGATAATGGCCGGGGAAAGCGGGAAACTCATTCGGGAACAGGGATTTGAATCTGCGCGTAATTGAGCTAAAACTCTCTCCGTTTACAGCCAAAAACCGACTCTTTACAAACAACGTTCTAACTCCATTAACAATAATCTCATGATTGCCAGTTTCATATGAAAATCTTTTCGTATACACCGTACATTGTACGTTATTCGTTTGCCAATTCTAGCAATTAAAATCAGAGAGCGAGGGAGGTATAAATTCACGAATTCATGAAAATGTTTTGATTCTGCAAAACTTTGGAACTGATAGAGACCACCCGGTGAACGAGAGAACCTTACATTTATAGAGAGAAAGACTATATATCTAAAAAGAGTACTTTGGCCAAAGTTATGGGGTATCGTCTCGTTAGATATTTAACAAGACCGCGGGACCTATCGCTAATCATCCTAAATGTAATACACAATTGCTTGTTATATTAAATTAAATCGTGCATTATATTACATAACAAGCGGTATAGAAGTTAATTATCAAGTTAAGTTAACTAATAAAGTTACTCGAGTCAAAATCTTCATCAAAGTTGACGTTGTACGCACACACACACAAGCTTGTATAACTCACCCCCCCCCCCCCCCCCCAATACACACACACTCTCAGTTCCTCACCCCCCCCCCCCCCCCTCCCCCCCGCCGGGTCAACGTCAGAGTCTTAGTCCGAGTCCGAGTTTCCCAATTAGCCGTCCGCGCCATCGAAGCCATGAAACCCGATGAATTTGCACCGCGACTTACCGTACACCCAGGAGATGACTAGCAGGAAGACGGCCACGTCCGGCACCAGCTTCATCGTCTTCCGCAGGAAGGTGGCGCACGACGGGCGACGTCGAGCGACGCGAGAGGCCGAGATTTCACCCGGAGAACGCCGCTACAACTTTGCTGATGCTTCAGGCTCGGTTATTGTTCGGCGCGGGCCTTTAATTGGCTGCGATGTTTGCTGCAAGTTGGCCGGACAACAACTGGCTGGCTAATTGTCGGCTGGCTGGCGGAGTGCTTCCATAGAAATGAAACGGTTGCGTCGTCTGTGCTTTTTCTATTCGTATTGACACGCCATTTGGGCGAGTACGGCGGGCGGGCTACGTCAATATTTCACTTGGGCGCACCGAGGGATTTTTGTCGAATGGTTTGTTTTGTTTAAAGGGTTGAACCGTGATTTGAATTACATGCTCGATACATTTATGTCGAGTATCAAGTTCCTCGATTTGACGAACACTTATATTATGTTGCAAGAGTGCGACAGTAAATTTTATGCTGAAATTTCCTGCCGCTCCTTCATTCTCTCTTACTGTATCGTATATTATACACTCCCTGAAACAGCGACCAAATTATTTCCCCGCGACTTAGTTTTCAAGCAACAAACACAAACACGACACGTTTTCTTATATATTTCAATGCACTATTTTTCAACCACTTGCAGTTATAGTTTATTGTAAACAGCAACGCTAACAGAAAGCCAATTAAATCTAAAAACTCGATCGCCACAGTTGTTTTCTTGACGCGACGGTCACATGACCCAACGCCTCTCAGGCCGGCGACGTCGATCACCAAAGCCGAGATTTGCGAGGCTCTGAATCGTCGACCAACCGACAATGCTCAAGTCAACGCAGGCGGCGGCGGCGACGGCGGCACGGCGGCAGCACGACGGCGTCGGGACGTCTACTTGCCAGGACGACGCTTTCGAACTGGCGTCGGCGGCGAGCTTCACGGCGCCACCGCCGGGCGCAACACGGTAGCGTCGCATGTTCGGCGAGGGCGGCGGGGGCGGCGCAGGGGGTGGGTTTACATTAACAAGAATAGAATACAAGTCGGCGGCGGTGGCAACCATTTATAACGAAAAACATTTTACACAACACTTTAGCGACAGTCTAAGATCTGATTCCGATGCATGCTATGCCAGACGCCGTCGACGTCGCGGTGGAAACAGATTGCAGTGTGCGCGAGGGGAAATTGAAAAACAAAGTTAACGGAGGAAATTTTGAAGTAACGTCGCTTTTTGTGGATGGAATTTGACATTACACATTGTGTGTTTCTTTTTATGGGGGATGACATTTCCTTGAATGTTAAAACCTAGAGGTACAATTGCGTATACAAATGTATAGATTTTTATATAACACTCCGTCTCAGATGTATGACATTTTCTTATCTTGTTTTATTTTCAAGGATATACAAATCTAATTTGAAAATACGTTTTTTTCGCTACATCGTCTTCAAGATATATATACCTCTCCGTTTTAGCTCATCATGGAATCGGGTATTTTGAGTCGGCGAATTGAAACGTCGTTAAAATGCTGTCATTGAATTCATGGTTCCTTAAAGTTCGTGTCTGCAATACTCCAGGCGAATACTGTAACTAAAAACGATTGCACACATCATTTTCCATTAACACATCTGAAGTGCTCGAGAGAATTACCAAATAGTTATTTCCTAGAAGTCCTAGAACAAAAAATTACCTTTTCCGGTGCTATGCCCAACCTCCGAATTTGTCATGTCATTGAAAATTCTGACAACATTATGCATATATGGGTGAACCAGAATTCAACATACAGCACATCCACATGGCTCGGTTGTGCTTTCTTATCGGAGTATTATATCTATCTCATAAAACAATTTTATGGTCGTGATTCGTGATAGCATGGCCTATAACGATTCCCAACATTTTCCGGATATACATCAAATAATAAAAATCCACATATACATATATACATATTATATGTCGTGAATACCTCAGCATATTTCAGCACGCACCGTTTTCTTGAAGTATTTGATTTTGGATATCTATAAGTTGAAATTGGACAGTCGGAACCTTGTCTACATCTACGGCTTAAATATGTATATAGCCGGACAAAAAAAATTCAATATGAATTTTTCAGAAGACATGTTTCATGTTATCAGCCCGTTTATCCATCATTTCCCAAATAGCTCCAACACCCACTCCCGTTTGATTTGCACGTGTATTCTACATTTCCACCCAAACGAAATAAATTCTTCCGACACACACCCTATTTTTCCGCTCGCCTCAGCAGCGCTACATCTGCATGGACCGAAGAGCGAGCGGTCACCGTGCGGTCGACACAAGCCATGTCCGCGGTCATCACCCGTTGATTGAAATCACTCGCACAGCGAAGAAGATTTACGTGATTAAAGCGGTCAAACGCCGTGATTGAATCTGCTAATATAGTCCAACGCACACACACACACACACACACACACACACACACACACACACACACACACACACACACACACACACACACACACACACACACACACACACACACACAGCAACGGCGACACACGCACTCAAGCGGCCGCGGCAAGCAACATCGGGCGAGGACGCCGCGCGTCCCTAATCAGTTCCGTCCATTGCGTCCGTCACATTCCCACCGCAAATTGCAAACAATTTGGCATTCAGCTTAGTCGGCGCGGATACATCACACACATAATGGACGCTGTGTGCGATTGCACGACAAACACCGCTATTCTGGATTGCTTTACCAGCATTGAACCCTCGGGCATGCGTGTTATTGTGTAGTGCCGATTGTGTGGTGCCAATACCTGGTGCCTGTGTGCACTGTGCAGAGTTTGTGTGCACTGCTGCGCGTTTGGGGGAACGTTGCATTGTGCAGGCCGACTTGTCGATGACCACATCGCAGGCTTGGCAACAAACAAAACTCAGTGATCCGGGGCACAAAACACAATGCCGATATATTCTGGGGCTAGAGAAATTGGGCTGCTAGAGAGAGAGCGAGAGAGAGAGAGAGAGAGAGAGAGAGAGAGAGAGAGAGAGAGAGAGAGAGAGAGAGAGAGAGAAAGGGGAGGCCATGGACGCAAGGAGGACAGGAGGCTTGAGATAAGGAACGTAGCAGTATAAATCAGATGACAACGGGAAGAAATAAACAAGAAAGGGATGAAGGATGCTGCACTGGTCGAGTCCCAAAAGACTATTTATCTTGAAGGAACTTCAACGGCGGCCTCCAGCTCTAAGATTACTAATTCTGAGAATGTGCGTCTAAGCGGCGTTCGCTGGCTTCCTCAGACTTCGGACGACGACTGACGTCTTATTTTTTCTACTTTGTCTACACTGTCTCTCCACCTGCGCTAACAGATTTTCCCCAGCCCACGTGTCCGGCATTTTCGGTTTCACGCAACGCAGACCCGGGGGGGGGGGGAGGGGGATCCGCTTGGAGCACGCTTAAAAGATGGCACCTCCAAGCCCGCCTCAAACGCGACATTTCCAGCATGCTCTAAACTCGGCACCTCCACCCACTTTAAACACGGCACCTCCACCCTGTTTTAAACATTTCATAATAAATGAAATAAAAACTATTTCAAACTAATTTGAATAGTCTTACTGGATTCCCTGGCTTACTGGTCTTACACCCCGTTTTCATTACTGCTCAACTACTGTCGTAACCCTACCTACGATCGTAAGTAGCTGTGTGTGAACACTATTCAGTTGCTACGGTAGTACAAATAGCTACGAGAGTAAACTTACGACCGTTAGTAGAGTTACTGTAGTAGATCAACTAGTTAAAACGCTCTTAGTGGCATTTCGCCGAGTGGCATTGATTTTGGATATTGCTGCCCGCCTAGCAGTGCACCAACGAGTAACCACTGTAATAATAACGCCGAAAAGTGCGCTGAATCTCCTAATATCCATTTTCATGAAACACCTCTAACCTCAATCCCTTCTACTTCTAGATCACGACAGAAGGCAACTGTCAAACGAACAATGGTGTGTGTTAACGCACCAGTAGTTGCTACCAACTTACGGGGGTAACCTTACGATCGTAGTTGAGCAGTAATGAAAACGGGGTGTTACTAGTTTGATTTAACATGCAAATCCCTGTTTGAAATAGTTTTTTTCAAAACTAGTGCTAAATAAAGGACAAAGTAGACATGAGTCTTAGCAATTTAATAGCTGTTATAATGCTTGTTTACAAATAGCATTTGAAAATTGAACATGGCCATTTATTTAAAATCTATCATAAATCTAAACCCGTAACATTTTAACATAACATTTTTCAAAAATCTTCGCGCCATTATTGAACCCGCCCCGCTTAAAACACGGCCTCTGAGAAGATGGCATCTCCAGGCCCACCTCTAGCGCTGCATTTTCAGCAAGCTTTAAACACGGCACCTCCACCCCCGCTTAAAACACGGCACCTCCACCACTCGCCGTTCGGCGCACGGATTCGATTCTGCCGGCACTTGGCCACCATACACAAAGCCGAGTTTAATGCGCCGCGACATTTCCAGTTTTGTTTCCATGACATTTCTTCTCGCTTTACATTTTCCCAGGGCGAGGATGACTTTTGTCAACATTAAACAGCGATTCCGCGTCTCGGCGCTGCGAACACCCGCGTTCCGGGTCGCTCTTGACGTAACTCGCTCTGACTCGGTTGTTAACTGTTCAGCACGGCGGGGCGGGCGGGGGGCGGGCGTTTTTGCCACTGCTCGTGCACGCTGTTATCTCTGCTCTATTAAATATGGATCTATTTCGCTGCCGCTGATCGTCTTGTCTCCATTGTGCGAACAGACGACGTGCAGATCCAGCGACCCGATGACGCCGACCAACGCCCCAATGGGAACGTGCAGGTGAGAAAACGAAGGGCAATCAAGTGTGAGCCGATTGGCACCCGATCGTAACTTATTTGGACAAGTCTTAGCCAAAGTCGTGCGAAACTAGGCTACCTGTCCCCCGAGGCGCAGCGCGCCACTGTCGTGCGACTCTCAGTTGAACTTCACGAATGCACATACACTTGCTCGCTTGCACTATATATAACGTGGCGAACTTTAACACCATACTCTGTAATTATTCATTCGCTTAAACCTCAAGACAAGTTGCTAGCTGTGATGATGCTGATGATGATTGCATTTTATTTATGCATGCTAATTTTCGTTATTATAATAATTGTAGCAGGGATATTCAAAAGTTGAGCGGTTAACTTTCGCCGAGATGCAACGACGGTGTCTAACGGCGTCTGCCGGATTTCGAGTGACAATCCGCGTGACTTGTCGACTGCACTATCGGGGACCCGCAATCGCCCCGCGCGGGTCTCGCGGGGCGACCCGTAGATAGTGCGGGCTTCGCGGGGATACGGAGATGATGCGGGCTCAGTGTCGCCTTCGCGTGCACCGCTCGTCGTCCGCACTAGGAAACAACATTTAAATATTCAGCGCACGTCGTCCCTACTTTGTTCCCGTCCACTTCCCCGGCTGCCTGCGTCGCCTATCTGTATCCAGCATCCCGGCGCAGGCAGTCGGCGTCGTCGGGGGTATCCGAATGACGCGCGCGGGGGTAGCGGGCGAAGGGCGTTTGACTCGATTGCTTTTTTGCCATCCTCCGCGACGCCGCCCGCTTTAATTTCAATCTTGCCCATCACCACTGCCGGGTTTCACACATCTTCGAGATCCCCTGCTCGAAGCGCGTACCAACCGTACTCTTGTTTTCTCAGCGCTCCGAGAAATCCAACTCATTTCTCATCGTGCTTCGGGTAAAGATTTTTCCACAGCAAAAAAAAGAAAAAAACTACGTATTCAAAAACGAATATTTGCTCTTTCTTCCTTTTTTCATATTGTTGGTTCGCTATTTCTTCCGTTCCATTTCGTGTGTTCCTTTTCCTCCTCGTCGTCCCGTCGTCGGATATTGATTACATGCGTTACCCTATTCCTGGCGTGGCTCGGCAAGTGTATACCGGGATACCCACCTCTAGAAACACCTCGCGCCCTAGGCCCGCGGCGCGCCGGCCCGGGGGTGCACATACGTGAACGCCGAGGGCGGCCAACCGTGGAAAATAAAGCCATCTTCGTTTCCCCAAAACCGCAACAAACTCGCGT
Organism: Nemoura dubitans; assembly: GCA_921293005.1. NCBI lineage: Eukaryota > Metazoa > Arthropoda > Insecta > Plecoptera > Nemouridae > Nemoura > Nemoura dubitans. The sequence continues at coordinate 51,150,519 of OV121074.1, read as the reverse complement.
GTATATAGAAGAACATCACCGATTCGGAGCGGGAGAAAAAGATGGATGCACACAAAACAGATAATGCATTCCTTGCCACCGCCTTCTAGATACGTGAGACGCAATCAAGGGGAAAAAACAAGCGAAACGCACTCACTCGTCCGCACCCACGTGGTGCGTCTCTGCTGTTTCACTCTTCACGCACACACGTCGAACGGGAGATTTATCAGATTTGAAATGCACGGAAAAGAAACTATTACTCGGACCATTCTTTCCGGACGAGCGTCATCCATATACATATATCTCATATATATTTTTATTGCTTTCTACTTGAATAAGATCAGAAAGATGATCTCCGACGGACCACTAGAGCGAATACAGCCAAAGCAAATACGAGTTTTTCCATTTCCCTTCTATACATAATGTTTCGGCCGGGCATATACATCGGTACTGAAATCTCCGGGGACGCCGTCGGTCCTCGTCTGGTTGAAATTAAGCCCCGGTCAAGTCACCAGGGACGTGCATAATACAGTTTCGCTCATGCCCGTAGTTCGTCAACATTGCGTTGGCGCGCATCCCCGGCGTCGGCGTCGGCGTCGGCTGCGTCTAACAATGTTTGTTCCCCCGGCGGCGCGCAGACAACAGCGCGGTCATAACTTGAGGCAACCACGAGCCGCGGTGACCGCCACGCATTATCGCATCGGAAAAACGTTACGGTCTCTCGGAGTGGTAGTCCACCACGGCTAATTACCAACAGGCTCGACGCCACGCGCAAATCCAGCCCACCAACGCAACACGAGGCGTTAACCAGCCACGGACTAGGATGATTTGTGGGTCAGTTAATTTTCATTGAGAAAATTGCAACGTTACTGATTAAATACAACTTTTTGTACAGTTTTTTGGACAACAATGGTGTTAAGAAGTATACGGATAGCGATATCAAATTAAAAATAGGCTTCTGTAATTTGGAATAAACTCCCAAGTGAACAACATTGTGCTCCATTCGTTTTTTGGCAAATTAATTGAAATCGTAAATCATAAAGTACAAATTAAATGTACCTAATCTCATCGGGGATAAGAGCTTCTAGTACCATCCTACAATATTAATGCTCATTACCTTTTGAAGAACATACGAGCTCTGCTGTATCTCATGAAACAACCAGCAAATAGCTTGGGGTGTGTTCGTGTTGTCTATATACCTACATACATCGAGAAGCCGGGGAGTGTACGTACTAACTGACGACATATTACTGCACATGTGTGTGTGCAGGCTTCGTGAAGCAGACGACCAAAGCTTCACGCGCGCGCAGGCTTCTGGTTGCCATGGTCAACAGAGGCGAACTGATTTATTCAACGGCTCGCAGTTGGTAAGCGTGGCCACAGTCTGCCACCACCGCCAGACACGGCGGTGCCAACCAGACAACATTGTTGGCTGTTTTGTTATTAGCCTATTATGGCGCCCCTCCCGTCCCTTTAGACAGAAGCAGAGGCATATATTAGCTTTATGTCTGTGCTATAGCCATAGGTGTATTGGTAAATATCAAAAACGTTATCGATCCGGTGAATGTACAGGTACAGCAGGCATTTATAATGGTAGGAATTTTTAATAACTGCATCCATTCCTGAAATGGTATTTGCTTAGTTATCTACAATTGAAATCTTCCGAATATCTGGATAATTCCCAAAGATATTTGAGCTATAAAAAATAAAAAATACCCAATTTAGATATACTAACATAATATAAAAGTTGTTTCTGTATACATTTCGTGATTCATCTATAAACAAATACAAGGATAAGAGTGCCGAATTCATTTGCCAGTGTAAGGATCCCAAGTCCCGGCCACGACACTCTCGTTGAATAATAGATCAAGATGGCGGAGCTGCAGTCCGCTCCTTGATGGTTAGCCAGATGCCGTCCTTGGCGGACGTAACGGCCGCGGTCGGGTCCAGTTTCAACGGCAGCCTCGTCCGCGAGCCGACGCCGACAGTGTAGGCGTCGAGCAGCTTGGCCAGCCCCACCTTGGTTTGCAGCTGGGCGAAACGCATTCCTGGAACAGAGTCCGGGAAAGCTCAGGCGAATGGCTCGTTTCGTTGCGTGCGTTCAGCCGTGCTTTCACCGCCTCTGTGCGAGATATTCGCGAGAAGACCAAGAAATTAAATCGACAGTTGTGTACTAATGATGTCGAAACATTTAATTCCAAGCGAGGGGAAATATTTCATAGAAAGCTAATCAGGTGAGTAGCTAGATGGTGGCGTGAAAAATAAGAAATAATAAGAAATGACAGTGAGTGATTGTTTTGATTGTTCGGGGAGAACCCGAAATGAAAGCAATAAGTTATGATTTCAGAAGAAACAATCCTTCGTCAAATGAATATAACTCTTGAGTAACGCAATAGCCTGGGTATAAAGTTAGTACACTATATAAAATGTATGACGTCTTATATCTCTACCCTTAGCAATTGGTGCTGGCTTTAAAAGAAACGAACTGTTGTTTATTTATCTTTGTATGTGATGGTCCTCGCTCTACACACCAAGTGCTTGCTCGGATTTCGAGACGAATTTTTCTTTTGCCCAGATTTTGTTTTAACCTTAAACCTGTGCTAAGCCCAATGCGTTTTTCAGCAAAACCGGTATGACAGTTTATTAACTAACCAACATTTACGATCATTTTCATATTTTTCGAAAATTTGACTACGCTACAGAGCCGAAATTGCTCAATACTTATTGACAAAACTTTTCAGAGATGTGGAGCACACTGAAATAAAACATCCGTCCAAGTTTTAGGTCGGCATGACTTTTAGTTATCTTTTTATTCGCATTCTTGCAATTTGTTGATGGAAGTTGTGGGGTTTCCGTGCGAAATTCAGTCAAACCTTTTTGAATTATTATTCTAATTAATATTATAGAAACATAACTTCACAGTTCACACGTGGCCTATACTGCGTACGACACTCTGTCTTCACCTTTTAACCCGCTTCAAACAGCAACGCTCACCTTCAACGCCACACCAATCGCGTCCGCGAATCCCTTGAGCCCTGCACAGAGTCCTGACAGGATGCCCCACCTACCTATGCACATCCTCGGACCGTCGCCAAACGGCATGTAGGCGCACCGATGTCTCTGACTCTTGACGCTCTCGTCGAACCGCTCGGGGTCGAAGCGTTGGGGCTCGGGATAGAATCTGGGATCGTGATGGAGCGCGTAGATGGGCACGACCACACGCGTGCCCGCGTCCAGCGTCACGTTGGTGCCGGGCAGCGGGTACTTCTTGGTGCAAACGCGAGACAGATTCGGGATAGGCGGGTACTTTCTTAATGTCTCTGCGAAGGGAATAAGAAAACATTATTATTATTTTTTTATTTAGCGAGACCCGTCTTTCCAATTACTTACGCAGAGTGGCTGACGTCAGCAATTCAAGCTACATTAATGTTGATTTAAAGGAAATTATTTTTTCAAAATGGACTCTGCATATTAATTTATAAAATCTAATTACAAAAATTGTCGTAGCTTTGTAGGTAATAGAAGAAGGAATTTCTCTTTGCATTTGCTAAGAATTTAATGTATTGGTACGCTATACAGTGGGACACATTAGTGCCTTATAAATTACAATTTTCTTGGAAATCTGCTTAAAATAAACTCACAAAGATGCTGCTTGTTTCCCGAAGGCGGCAAAGATATTTTATCTCGTTCGCAAAGAACTGAACCACATGTATAGAATGGCTTGGCTCTATTACCACAATGAGTGCTCGACACTACTATATAGATAAATTATCCGAGCAGCAGTCGCCACTTCTTAGTTCTTACAGTCTTACACAGTATAACGTATATACGCGTGGAGCCGGACAAAATCATGCTCACCGGCGACAACTTTGTCCAGATAGGTCAGGCTCTGGACGGCTTCGTACGAGTCGAGGCCATTATGTTGCCGACGGACCGCGTCGAGTTCCTGCTGGACCCGCGCTTGGACGTCGGGATTTACCGCCAGCTCGTGGAGACAGAATCCCATTGTTGTCGACGACGTCTCGAACCCGGCGACGAAGAAGACAAATGCCTGCGCGGCGAGCATGTTGTCGGTGAACTCTGCACAAAAACATGCACGCGCGCATGCGTTTCGTATAGGGGTGCAGCCAATGGATTAAAAAATGGCGTAACCGCTGTCAAAATGACGAAATTTAGCTAAATATATATAGGCGGAATTCGTGATATTAGAAATTTTGTCAATTTCGTGCATGCAAGTTTTTGAAAGTAAGTCCACGGCAGAAATATATCTCCAACCTAATAAAAACCCTTGGGCATGAGTTACATCTATGTATTTACATGCACATTGCTCAATGACCTCAAAATTAGCATATTCCCGCTACCCCACAGCTAAGGACAGAAACAAAGAAAAGTCAGAATTGTTTACATTTTCAAGTGATCAGAATTTTTGAGAAAGCAATGGTCCGGCTTGCTGCTTCATGATTTTCATATGCTTTTTGCCTCAATCTCTTTATGCGCTATATACAAACCGCTACGCTCATCTTCAACGCAACACAAATTGCGTTCGCGAAGCCCTAGTTATTCTCCGTTTTAAAATGCATTGAAAATAATTGGAAAATGTTTAATTGAAGTTGGCGAAAGTAGTGGGATGTACATTCGTGAAAATGTCGGTTTAAACTTATACCGAGCGCAAAAGTGCGTGTTCTTTGGCGATTAAATTATCATTCGTTTAAATATTTTAAACGCTACAGTCCCTGGATTGAATCTGAGCAAGGAAGCTCTCTCGCTGCCGGCTTTCGCATGAGCCGTAAAGCGCGTCTCGACCCATCCGTTCCAGACACAAGCTCATCAATAAAAAGTAATTAGAACTAGAGAAACAAACCTTCGAGCACGTCTTGAGACAGCGCCTCAATATCCGGCGAGTGTTCTCTCTCGGAGGCGGCGTCGTCCAGCTGCCCTTTATCCTGTATCTGAATCAGCAGCTGCATGAAGTCGTCGCGCGTCACCCCGTTCTGGCGCCGGTACGACACCGTCTCCATCACGGCGCCGAGGAAGAACGCTCGCGACTCTTTCGTCGCCATCGTGACGTTCAAATACTTGGAGAGTGTCGGCAAGAAAAGCATCGCCCACCATTTCAATTTAACCGATAACGACGGCGGCTCAAACAACTTACGTCCCATTTGCCTAAACTCCGAGTCTGGATTCTCAAGCGAATTCAACTTCAAGCCGAACGCGCTCGTGCCGATCACGTCCGTCGTGTATCTGGCCATAATGTCCTTCATCTCCAACGTCTCTCCGTGTTTCGCAGGACGCCGCAGATGCTGCACCAACTGGTCGCCGCACTCGGCGATGCACCCGAACATGGCCTTCATCCGCATCGACGTGAACGTCGGCGTCAGCCTCACCCGCAAGTTTCGCCACCGGGTGCCGGCGAGGTTGAACAGGTGCGCCGACAACGGGTCAGCCTTCTCGTTCACTGGATACCCGCGGTCGTGAAAGTGCGCGAAATCCTTGATGCAAATCTGCTGTATCAACTGCAAGTCGCGCACCATCAACGCCGGCCGACTCGCCGCGTAGTAGCCGCCGAAGTCGTGGCCGTCCAGCGCGTCGTAGAGCTCCTGCAGACTCTCGCCGACCGCGTTGCGCATCAGGATCGTGTTGCGCGTGTTGCCGAAGAACGGCTCGGGCCGGAGAAAGTGCACCCCTTTCTGTCGCCAGTAGACGAACTTGGACGCGAGACGCCAGTAGACGATAGCGATCGCCAGCGCCGCCGCCGCGACGGCGAGCGTCGTCAGCGCGACGGCGACCGGGACGCCGACGGTCAACTCCATTGCGAGCCGCGCTTTGTTGGGCGGATAAAATCTATGAGAGAATCGAGCTTTTAGAAAGACGAACGAAGTTTCAAGAGTGAAACCAAATACTAAACATTACTGTGGGCTAAATTAACTGCGTCAATCAAGCACTTTTGATTGTTCTCATGATAAGACTGCATGATATTGCTAACTTTGCTTTGCTATCTTCGTGCATACAACGCGATGTTGATAGCGACAAGCTATCAGTTACTTACGGGTCGACGACACTAGTTGTTTGAATCAGAACCGATCTGTTTGCAAGTCGCTGTGAGACTAAAGGTGTCAGAAGGTAGTTGTGAATGTCGCCTCTTTGAAGCTGTGACAAGTACTGCCGTCGTTGAAAACAGGTTGTACGCTCTGTTGAACTACGCGAATTAGATGACTTTGAACAAACTTGTTGTGCAATATGGTTTTTGTTTGAATTGTAAGTTGCGCGAGGTGGTTTGTAAAACCGTGTACCTGATGCTCATTACCTATGAATCATCCGAATTAATTTAGCACTAATTTTCCACGCTTTATGGAGCTGAATATTGTGCAAATATCATTTTTCAATTTTTCATTGGTGGCCTAACAAAAAATGAGCATCGAGATAATGTACGAAGATTGGATGGTTTGATATTCTATCATTCTGTTTTACATCAACAACCACAGCGGTAAAAATCTGCTAAAGAAATAAAAATACAAAAAACACAGCTAAATGCTCTTCGTGAAAAAAGTGAAAAATAAAGAGGAAAATAAACTGCGAGGCAGTTTCATAGTTGATCGCACCCTTAATTGTGCAGATCATCATTAGCAGTAAAATAGCGCATTGAATGGAGAGCAATCGACGGTCTAGAGCCATTTTGTATGAGCTTCTCATTATACGAACGCTTCTAATAAAAATATAGAGAGTGGGAAATAGAAAAAACCTCGTTCACTAAAATGTTGAAGCTTATGTGATGAACTCTATAGCATAAAACTTAGTGTAACACTAGAGTTGAAAAGCAATTATCTGTAACCCTAACGACAACGCTTCAACGTCTTATTTACGCTTAAAGTGATGCTCAACTAAGCTTAAGCTTACCCAATAAACAGTATAATGTGGCCATAGCCGGCTAATTTTAGCCGGCCGTGAATGTGCTTTAGAGCTCAAACCATCGGTGTATGCGATAAATCTGCGCGTTAGCCCTGCCTTGTCGTTGGGGACTTTCCCGGAGGCTTTATGACGGGCAGGACAGGGACAGGGCTAACAGGGACTCTGACAGGGACAGGGATAGGACAGTGTGCCGGCAGGGCACACACCACTGCGCCGGGTTATTCCCTGTCATTAGCTAACGAAACACTAATTCTGTTTACATCGCCGCAAAACATTCGCGGGGTGCCGGACGGCCCCGGCCGGCTGGAGCTTATGTGGTCGAACAATTAATTTTTCACCGCGTGCACTGGAAAGGTTAGAAAAATTTGAATGTTCCACGCTGGACCGGTAGAAACAAAACGAAGTGCTCGGAACGGGGTGTAAATCTTGTGCTAATAGCGAAACCTTTCTAAAGTTGGTGTGGCGATGCTGTCACAGCGCAATTCGGGAATAATGTTCTTGCAAGTACCTATCGGGAGTACTAAGGATTCGCCAACGCGATATGTGTATACGCGTTGGAGGTGGAGCGAATCATACGTTTTCCAATCCACTATTTTTTGGTTATCTTTGGTGCCAGGTTTCAGAACACAGAAATGTGGATTTCCGTGTTGATTGCGAAGGAAAGATATTCGCTCTTTCGATTTTCGCGATCGGATGTCACCGTTCGCTGGAGTCAGACATCCCCTGGCAACGGGCCGGTGGAGCTTTGCGGAGAGCTCTGTGGGTGAGTAGGATGCCCATTTGCGTTTTCTTGCGCCACCGGAGATTAGATAAAAACTCTGTGCCATTTTAGCCGATGCGCGGTGTCGAACCAGGATCGCCCTGGACACTCTCACTGCCAACCTAGCGCTCATTCCATTCTAGCGCCTACGCAGCATGTATCTGAGCTCGAAAAAATCTTCCTTGTTAATTACATGTGATCCGATGTTTAAAAAAAAGGTTGTGACCCGACCGGACACAGAGAAGCAGTCTTGTGTCACCTTTACCAAATAAGAGCTCTCAACAGCAATACTGGCTGCCCCCTTTGCGCGTATGATGATAGCACAGGCACAAAAGGCTACCCAGGCATTCTACCATACCTAGCTAGGTCAAAAATTTGAGTAGTTTGGCCGGCAATCGCTGGGGTGTCCGTCGTAACATCATATACCTACCAGGTCAATTATATTCAAGGGACCCAATGTTCCTCAGGTGGTTACATTTATGGCTTCATCTACCAGGCCATGGCACAAGCTCAATATATCAAGGGACCCAAAGGGGTTACAGTTACCTTGGTTACACAACAAATAGTGGCTCCATCCCTTGACTGCCGGCGAAACTGTTGTTACGGGTAGAGGGTCTTCGCGTAGCTGCTTCAGTTTGGGAGTGGGAAATCTGGGTGAACTTATATCTGTGATGATAGAAATACTTCTTTCCGAGTGTTTACCAACGATACGAAGTCGCTAGTTGCTAGGCCCAAGGTAACAGTTCGACCGACTTGGAGCACGACTGGCTGACCGGAAGCCGGAAGCTGAAATGGAAAGTGATGAACAGGTCGCAGTGCTACGCGATCGACGAAACCCACGGGCATTCTGTGGGATGACAAAGCGTATCAGCTGACCAATCAATCGATTGAAATGTCGATCACATGCTGGTGATTTCGGTCCCGCAGTGCACCTCAGTTGCGTGCGTGTGGGCTGTGGACATCAGCAAACTAATTCTCCAGCACCTTGTCAGACTTCAACAGAGACTTGCGTTATTATATTACCTCATGCCTCACAATGTCACTCGCCACCCGCTGCACATGCACACATATGCATAATCGGGTTTTATTGGTATCCACATTCACAATCCATGCACACCAGCAAGCGAAGCACATGCATAACGAAACAGACTCAGTGTGTTCGGAAATTCACTCCAGAAAACAGAGTGGAGCTAGTCGGAGTGACTCCAACTGGTGGGTTTACGAGAGTTTACGAACAAAACAGAGCGAAGCTCCGAGTCACTAGAGTAATTTTCGAACACACTGTTTGGCATAAAGACAGAAGGTGCAAGAAGCATTCACCCAAGGAAGGCCGTCGTCCACCCAAGAAAAGGTGGATGAAGCGACTGAGCCCTTTTTATCAATTTCACGAACCGCTACTATGCGGCCCGCAAGCAAATCACTGTAACGATTTCGACTACAGGTGTTAAAACATCGTGATCCTCGAGATTAACAACCTGGAAATCGCCCCAAAACACGGCCATGTATTTCAACTCAATTCGGCGCCATTTTCCCGGTACCGATTTTCGGGTAAAAGTTGCAATTGGTATTTTTATGATTAATATAATTTGTGTTTTGGCGGTTTTTTGTAAGAAAGTTCCTTCGCAGTGTATTCCTATGTGTAATTATAGTGATTTCCACAGCAAGCACAGCACACAATGGTTTGCGTAATTACGCGGCCTTTTTTTTTGTTTTGTGTTTATGTATATCTGTTCGACTGTGAACTTTACAACTCCACTCCTTTGTACAAGACAATGTATCAATGTGTTCGATTACAAAACAAAATAAATGTATTAAAAATGAAAATGGACGGGTGAATAAAAATTTCTGCTCAGCCTAAATTTTCAGCTGTTGAGTTCTGATCATGTCCTGTAGCACGAGCATCCACACAATTTAGTTTTCCCAGTTTGTTGCCATTTCCAGTGCAATCGGACCCTTCGCTCGCCGCGCTCGCACATCCAGCAGTCAGAGCCGTAAACGTGTAACAGCATAATCCAAGTTTCCGCCAGAGAGAAATTGCTAAAAATTGTGTGAAAACAAACTTTTCCGCAAACTAAGATGGCGATAAAATAATTTTCCTTTTCTGATATATATATATAGTTTTCGTCGAGCAGAGATTTCTGGAAACACGCCAAAGCTCGGTTTAGATTTAGTGACTTTTGGTCAGTGCAGTTTCCAACCAGAAAGTATACAGAAAAGGGGGGTCAGGGGGATGGTCCAGGGTTTGTTTTATTGTGTTAATCTATCGACCATCAGGCGCCGAGGTTGGCCATTTGTTGATCAAACTATTATATATCTTATTGTCGGATAGAAACACACTAGTTACCGGTTTATATTAACGGGGGCAGGGCACCGAAGTTAGTTCGCATCGCAGCTCTGCAATCTGGCCGTGAAGAAAGTCGACCGAGAGAAGAAGTGAGCTGGCTAATTTTCCCTCGTCGTCTAGCGAACAGGACAAGGTCGGGTTCGTGTCAAGTGGACGCTTTTGATGCCGCTACACACACACACACACACACACACACACACACACACACACACACACACACACACACACACACACACACACACACACACACACACACACACACACACACACACACACACACACACACACACACACACACACACACACACACACACACACACACACCACACCAAGCAGCTAGAGCACTCCAGGTCCGATCTGGGAGATACGTCAGTCCGATGGGATTACGTCACGACCACGCAAGAATGCTTAATTACACGCGAATAACTCCCAAGTGGAGCCGCGCAGACTTGGGATAATTTAATTAGGTTTCAATGGGACGAGATAAAAGAAGTATCGATCGTAAATGAAATGAAAGAAATCTTTTCGGGAGCTTGTTATTACGTTTCGAGGGTGATCGCTTTCTCTTCGGCATCTGCGGTCTCGGTATAAAGGAGGTCCTGTCTATATATTAAACAACGTAGCTATTGAATATAGATGTTTAAGGGTTTGGGGGTTTGTTTCAGAAATGTCTAAAGGGATTTGAATTGCATGAATGACTCGATGATTAATAATCGAGTAGGAACAGAACATGTTCTATTAAAGTGCCACATACCGGGGGAACAAGTTGTGGAACTCAAAAAATACCGTTGGCCCAGCCGAATCCCACAGAGATGTCACACTGAAAACTGATCTCGGAGTCGGAAAATTTGTTGTAACGCTCGCCTGCGCATTAGTGGGACATAGTTAGCGTTACTGCGATGGTTGTTCTACAAAGCAATTTTTCGTTTATTTTGGTATTATCTTCGAGACAACTTTGTTGTCATTCATAACTGTCTGACGTTTCTGTTATCTTTTGTGCTGTAGCGTATAGAGAAAATTTGCATTGTGCTATGCATTGTGCCAGCCACGAATATATGTTATAGACATCGCATTTGCCAGAATATCTGCAGCCATTATTGCACACAGAGTTGAAATGCAAGCATCTTTGTAGTTTTCCTAATAACATTTCGAAACAATTACAGTTCTCAAAACTATGTACCAAAGTACTCACACGTCTGTTACCGGCTTTGAAAACTCGCAAGTATTGGACTTTGTCCGTATTAGTTCTAACTTCTAAGGTTATATTTGAAATATTTCTCGAAAACGGTCGCGGCGCGCGCTGCGGTCTGAACCGATGTAATCCCCACGCGCTCTGCAGTCCGGAGTGCGTGCACCGTGGTACGTGATCCCATCGTTCTCTCGTGAAGTGAAACCGCAGGGCGACGTCGGCGTCGCGACGTCAGGCGTCGGTAATCGCCAAACTATTGGCGTCGGCAAGCGAAAGTTGAACCCCCCCCCCCCTCACCCGGTCCGACTGGCCGCGAAACCGACGCCCCAATCGCGCACGCCGTCGCTACTCGGCGGCCAACGACTTTTTGATTTCTTTCGTTCCGTATGGCTAGAGATATATATTTTTTTATAGTCAGCCCATCAAAATTATATGGCAAAATAAAGGGGCGCTTTACAGTGTTCTTAAAAAAGCATCGACGCGTGAAGAAAATTTTTGTTAGATGATTGTATAGAATATAGATTTAACCATAAAGGCGTCTAGCCACAAAAAATGGGCCCGCTTCTTTTCGGGTGGCGCTCGAGGGGACGTAAAATACGGCGCTCGCTTAGCAGTCTGCGCGTGAGTTTCACTAATTCTGGATTACGGCTGCTGCTCGGTAACAAGTAGGTACACAAATTACCCGGATTAATCCACTGCAGGGACGGAACTTTTTCGTGGGTTATACTTCCCATCGCGGCTAATCCGAGCTTGCACACACTTTCACGGTGCTGTATAGATCTGCTACAGGACGGCCGGGCAGTGCCTTACTTTCATGGCGTTACTTTCATACCCTCACTCGCATAGCCTTACTTTTACAGATTTTCATAACATCACCCGTACATCCTCACTTATAGGTATTTAAATGGCATATTTTCACACCACAAAACGCATTGTTAAATTATACACTATTGGTCCATCATCTAGCACAGAGGAAACGCGGGAAAAATTGAGAGGGGGAGAGAAGTGGAGAGAGAGAGAGAGAGAGAGAGAGAGAAGGGGAGAGAGAGAGAGAGAGAGAGAGAGAGAGAGAGAGAGAGAGAGAGAGAGAGAGAGGGGGGGAGAGAGGGAGAGAGAGAGAGAGAAGAAAGCGAGAAAGATACCGATATGACTTCGTAAATGAGAGAAAAAGTGGACTAAATATTCGGGGTAGGTACCCCTTTTTAACACGCATGTATGCGGCATGGACTAGCTCTATCTGCGGCCGCCCTCTAATGTTCGCACTCCGACAGTCCCCACCGTCGGCAGCACTGGCGCGACGCGATCGACGCCGCTCATAACTAACTGAATATCGGCGAACGATTTAGAGCGAGCGCCGAGCAGCCGACATAAATGTGCGAATAATGACGTATAGACTCCCGTGCGTCAGTCCTGCGATTCCGAATCAAGCAGCGAATGAACACAATGGCCTAACTTTTCAATCGAGTTACATTACAGGGGCGATCTTTCGGCGGAGCGCCGTGTCGTCGTCGTCGTCGACCTCTCGGAGCGGGAAGTGACCGGCGCGTCAGGGCGGCGTTTTCCGTTTCGTGCCTCGTAGACGCAATGTTAATTTTCCTCGCATTTATATTGGCTTTTTGGACAGTTTACCTAGAGCTGGACTAAAAAAAATACTCAGGGTACATTGTTTGAGAACGTACTATAAATTTTTTGGAGTAATAAAATTAAAAACTTGAACAGGCCCGACAACGCACGATAAAGTCCGGAGAAACAAACAGAAATGACGAAGATTTGAGGCAAGAAAATGTTTTCAATGAGATATACGGTGTAAATATGATGATTCAAGTCGTCTAATGGACTTTGATACCAGTTTGCTACCAATATGGTACCAATATTTAACACTACCAGTTTGATTGCCATACCTTATAAATTTTACATTGCTTAGCTTGGCTTTTTGGGCAATTTGACCGGAGCCGTCTTTAAAAAAATTACCTAGGGTAGGTACCTACACTAAACGACCATGTACAGTAATGTGTTCGGGGCAAAACAAATTTAAAAATATCAATACACGCCCGAAAAACATACGATAGAGTCCGTAGGAAAACAAAGAAATGTCCACGAATCTAGATAATAACATGAATACAAAGCAAAAGACTGTGTAAATGCGTGTAAATAAGATGTTTTGAATCATCAAATCGTTTTTCGAATAAACAAGAAGGTCAACCCGACGTGGAGTCGAACGCACGACCCCCCTTGCCCTACGAGCGCGGCCAGCGAACCACATATGGCGTCCTTGCGATTTGACGCACTAAGAGCCGGTGTTACAAACTGCCAGCTAAGTTTGTTATCTCCAAGGTCACAGCCAATCAGAAACCTCTATTCTCATTTACCATGGACATTGTAACATCATAGGTATTCTAACCATGCGGTGGAAAATCAGCATTGCGTCTACAAGGCACGAGACGGAATATAGCGTCCGGCGGAGGAACACGTCGGTGGAGGCGCCGAGTTTGCTGCCGCCCATGGAAGACGTCTGAAATGTGAGACGTTTCGCATTTCAAAAAATATATAATAAAAAATAAAATAAACTGGCAATGTTCTGTTCTGTTCTTATGTGCTTTTACTCTCGGCTACATATATTTTCCAGTCTCGCTCCTTTATAGAATGATATATTTCCGAGAACGTATACTGTTTCTTAAAGTAATAGCTATATATACACACACACACGAAAGAAACTGAAAATGTACTGCTACAAGACGTTTCTTCTATATTTCGGCGGCACGTTGGCTCTAGCAATATCGGACAGCCTCGCACTGGTACCGGAGAGCATTATCTTCGCCACACATATCCCTTCAGTATCGTTCCACATCCCCCGAAGTGGGCGACGATATGGTGCGAGAGAGAAGAACCCCTAGGAACCGGGGGGGGGGGGGGGGCGTTTACCGGCACAGACCCTAAAATGACCACTGGCTACTCACTGGTAATGGTTTGGAATATAGATATGCCGCATAAACGACCTTAACTCGGGCAGATATACACACACACACACACACACACACACACACACACCACCACCACCACCACCATAGTCCAGTATTGCTTTTGTAATATCAAACATACGTATATTTGAAATTCTATTCGGAATGGTTTCGGATGCGAAAAGAGTGGGTCGGGAAAAAGAGTAGAGTTTTTATTTTCATTTTATCGCTCCTTTGTGTGAACGCTTTTACTATTGTTGAGCTCCAATGCGAGCTGGAAAATATTCATTCTTAGCATACTATACACACACCGCTCAACGGATGAATACCGAAGTATCCGATTCGGCGGTGCGGTGTTGGCTTGTTGGTGAGGGTGGGGGTGGTAATATCTATCATTTGCACCTTTGGCCCGATGCGATCGCTGCACCCTTGATATAGAGTCCGAGGTCTGTTGTCAGATTCAGGCCAGATGCAAACATACAGATTCTGCATCTATCCAATAACGAGTTTTTTTCCCACACGATGCAGCAAAAGAAATCGGGCTTGCAACAATCTAGGAAGTGCAGCGCTGCAAGAGCGAGTTAATACGCTGACCTGTCAATAAACGACTTCGTTTCCTTCGTGTTGTGTTGTGCAGATTTTTTGCTCCCAGCATACAATATACGTCTTATCAGATTCAAATGTATGTAAGTATGTGTACTTGAGATTTGAATGGAAACTGTGTTTGAAGCGTTAAATCGGACGCTATAGAGGAAAATGCCGCAATGTTTTGTTGGTTTTTTCTCATAGTGAGTATACTTCTGGACCATTATTTCAAAGCTCAAACATTGCAGCGATAATGTTTTTAAATTGAACACAATTCTGAAATTAGCCAAGCGTCGAATTATCATGCTAGAATCAACTTAAATCCAAAATACCGTTTGCTATGCATATTTGATATATTAGGCGAGTTGTACACCTAATGTGTTTATACGGTCTATATTTTGTGTTACATTACATGTTTAATAACATTGCGGGCGCCTTATTGTATTATATAAACGTTCTGGCAAATGTGAGTATAGGTAAGTATATACTAAAAATAAAACTACACATGCAGCGAATATTTTGGCCACCATACATGGCGTAGATAACAAAAGAAACAGAATAAAAAGGCAATATTTCGCTATAATATTACTCTTTATATTATTTAATCGCGTAGGCGAGGCATGTATTCGTTACATACCTGGTCTTCTAAATGACATAGATGATAGGTTTGGTGTATACCCACTGTGTTTGCTAATGAAATCCCGGTTCATTCAAAAGAATTGCCAACAAAATTCGCGGGTGTGTTCTTTATTCAAGCGAAATCTACGTCCCCATCGTTAGCGCGCCGCGAAGTCCATGCGGTTTTGCATTGTGGGGGAAACCCGATGGAAATAGGACCGTCAAAACATCGCTCGAACGCTCGTTTTCCATTCGGATGTGTGTCGTACCCAATGCGTCTCAGTCATGAGTGATTCCGATGAATGTGCACCTTTGTCATTGCCGTGTTTGCGAAAGGAACAATGATGAAATACAATATTTATGTCGAATTTATGTCGATTCCTTGTGACCGAGATTTTAACTTTGGTGTTCTTATGAACACCAATTTCTAAATCATGTAAAGCATATTACTGTTTTGCTAACTGATTACAATTTTAGGCAGATAGAAAACAAATGTAGATAGAATGTAAGAAAGAATAAACAATTTATATAGGCTGCATTTATACGACGATGTACACAGTACAAGACATTGCATTTTTATTTCACCTTGAGGTGGTGGAGATTTGATGATGCATAGGACCCATCCAAGCTAGGTTGCCGTATAAAATTTCCCCTCGCAACTGAAATTAATGAAGACAAAGACATGGTTCCAGACCCGAGACAAAAATAATGGATTTGAAAAGCCACGAACACATAATTTTTCCAAGCCTATAACTTAAAAAAAGTGTAAAATAATTACGACCATAGAAACGAATATAAGAATAGGTCGTATGCTAAAACTTTTTCCTCGTACCTTAGTAAACCAGTCTTTTTAACGTTTTAATACAATACTTCCTAACAAAAGCATAACACTTTTCAAGAGTGCTCCTCATAAAATAAAGCACAGAGACCAATTATCTGGGAATGTTAAAAGCCTCGCTAAAGCGGCGCGCGCTCTGTAACTGGAATCTTGGTCCGTCGCGGCCCCTGGAAACAAGTCCCTTCGGTGTCGACGCCGAGTACTTAGCTCGAATCGCGAGTCAGCTTGTTACAAATATTCCCGCGTGCCCCACGAGACGAATTGAAACCGGCCGTTTAAAAAGCTGCAACAGCACAAATAAGCCTTTACGGCTCGGTAACGGCGCCGGCCGACGCCGACGCCGACGCCCGATGGAAGCGCAGCGACGCGGCCAGATGTGCACCGGCGACGCCGACGACGACGACGACGAGGCTCTATTGGACCACTGGGAATCGCACCCGCTAGCAGGGAAATAGCGCCAGCGTCCAACTTCCACCAGCAAAACTCCAAGCTTTTGAATCGGCTAGCGGTGAAACATTCGCAAAATGCTTTCTAGTTGCTTTTCTTTCATATTCGATTCGAATTTCCTTCCCGTTGTAGACGCCCGCGTTGTATTTTCAACCAAAGATATTACATTTTTCTGCAAATAAATTCTATCTTCTTCATATTCATCCGCGATGCGCCGGGCAAAGTCTTATATAAAATACTTTTAGCCGCAAATCTGCCGTCATAAATCAGGTTAATAGTATTCTAATGTTAATTAATTGGCTGTGTTTCTGGCGTTCCCGCAAAGCGGGCAAATTTAGAGTCAGTATAATGATAATTATGGAAATCCTGCTTTAACCAACCCTAAACCAACCAGCCAAGTTAAACAATGGCATAATCATTTCAATTTTCGTTCAAGTTGGCTGATTTTTGCACGGCTATAGCCTCTTCTTTGACGACTCAGAAGAAATATATAGGTAGTGCGTGCAAATAAGACCGTTCAGGCATCTGGTTTAATTTTCATCTTTCTCATTTAGATAATTAGTCGAAAACGAAGACCAATGGCAAGCGAGCAGCTTCCGAAATCTCTCCGACGGCCGCGGACCTGTAAAGGTCTTAAACCTCCCCGTTATTTAGTCAGCTGGTCTGCTTTTAAGCGGCACCACTATTATTTGACTTATTATCTAGAAGATTATACCCAAAACGCTCCGGCTCTCGCATCGCTGTAGCAGAGGGAGCACTGCGATACGACAGAACGCCGACGGCGAGAGAGAAAGCAAAAGATGTTTGTGCACGCAACCGCAGAAAAATAATGATTTAGTCTGTTTCCACCCCCCACGCCATGGAGCCATGCAAAACATGGGTAAATATACGCAATTATCTAAACTCGTAGCAAACCTCTAAATTTATACAACTCTCTGTGCTGTAATTACTGGCAATTTATTACGTGGTAATAGCGCCCAGCCGACCGTTGTGTTGCGAGGAAGGAAGGGTGCTGCGAAGACCAGGAGGAAAACACCTTTTGACCGGGACTTGTTATACTGTTATCAATTATTCGGCCAGCCCGATATAATTAGTGCTGTATAGCTAGAGTCGGGAAGCGCAAGGTTTAATTCATTAAATAACTATTAAACGACGGTGGGTGGTATATTATATGTGGGCGCACGTTTATACCTACCTATATGCTAATTTTGCTGTTTAAATATCGTAAAGGTGAGAAAGGGATATGGGTATATTTATGGGTGAACTTGCAGGGCCAAGCGCGATTGCTGATTTCGCTTGTGCATGAACGGTGCTAGTTGCAGTTTCGGTTGTTTTCGTGCAAGAGCTGGCTGGAAGGAAAATGGTCCAGCGCAGCAAAACGACTTCGCCGTGACCGGTAGCGGATGTTTTATTTTCATTGCTGTGTCGTTATTGAAACTTTGTGGTGGTTACTGAGAAAGCGGAGGTAGCTGAATGTCACCGAGGTGTATTGGTTTAATCAAATAAAGCGTGGTGTTCATTTTGACAAATACCTAACCCCAGGCTATGTCTTGGTTTTAGGACCTATACATATTGTAAAAATGTAACATTTGTATTGCTTCGTATTCTTGCCATAATAATTTCCTAGTGAATTTGTAGAATGATAAGTATTTGCATCTAGCCTATAGCCCCTATAGTACTTGTTAGTATATATAAATAGATTCAACATCTCTTAAATTAGTACTGGTGGGCTTTGCCCATTACAAATAAATACACAATATTAAAATATTAATAATAGCTAAATTTATGCATAGTTAACGTCGACCAGCAATTCCTTTGTCTTATTATTTAAATGTACTGATATTTACAATCTCTTTAAATGACAACACAGCAACAATTAAATTTTCTTAGATAAATTAATTTAAAAGATTAACAGTGCTGTATGAATATCTGTACGACGCAATGAAAAGCGAGTGCTTGTTTTACAGGAAACATGCAAGACGCCAAGACCTGGCTTCAAAGATATCTACGAACGAAGACTATGACTATAGTTCCTTTGCTGCATGTGATGCTTTTTGTGTTTTCATGTTGTTTGTTCACCCGACATTACTTCTTATGTCAATGATGTCCCTACAGCTTTTAGCAAAATGAACGAACACTGTGCAATTTATAAAATAGTTGCATAAAGATCATATAGCTTTGTAGTTTGTACTCGCTGAAAATGCTCGAGTTCCATGGCATTCAGACCATAATAGTGGGAAGCCATAATATCATGTCTCATTATAATATTCTGAGAAAATAAGAAGAGTTTGTATAGGTAAACTCAGTGCTCGAGGACACCATTTTGACAACTTGTCTGCGTCATTCGAGCACTGTAGCGACGGTTCGTGCACCAAAAACGAAGTCGCACTCTCCTGTCTAAAAACTAGCTTTTTAAATTAATATCCGCCAACATCTGAGAAAACAATTTCCTCGCACTAATTACATTTAATACCCGCGTGAAAAATCCCGGCCCCGTCGTTTCTGTCCGGTGAATGTTATCCGGCAGTTTTGTGAAGTGATGCGATTTTCTTCTCTGTGTTGTCTTTTCGGACCATTTTGAATTCAGAGAATCGGTGTTACTGGTACCAAAAAACTGAAATGAGGTGGATGTGCTGCGTTAGCTAGTATTCTACAATGTAGTAAAGATATATAGTTTTGTGGTTGTGATTTCATTATTTTGGGCTTTGACAGGATCATTAGATTTGCGGAATGTAAAACACAATACCTACGAAATTGGTTCTTTTTTTCACGTTTTTGACGTTATTCGAGCTATCACCATGACTATAACCCTTGAGGAAGTAACTATAGCATCATATTACGAAACTCAAGGAAAACAGTGAGACTTTATTTAGCATTCAAATCCCAGTTTGAAATAATTATTTTTCAAAACTAGTGCTTAAGATAGCATAGTAACATGAGTCTAAGAAATTTAACAGAGGTTCAAATTTAATATCGCGCAGCCGGTATTCTATGAGAACGCCCGGTTTACTATAACACCATTCCATGCTGCAGCTATCTTCGTTATAAGGGTCAGCACCGAAATGTCCCATTATTTTCACGATCGCAAGCAATCAACATTACGACGTGTTTTTAACTCCTCTGCTACATTTAGTGGAACATTTCGCAGTAATTGCTTGCTTGGTAATATCGGAAAATCGAAAAGAAATAACATTTGGAAACGATGGTTCGCATCGTTAAGATAGTTCGTGTTCTGTGTGAGCTGCAAGTTCATATCGGGTTCGGTCTCGCGTGAACCAGTGTTGCACTCGCGCGGGTGGAGCCGACCCCCCCCCCCCCCTGCACACGCTATATAAACCTATTTGGGTATTGACTATAAGGTTAGCATCCATGCGCTCGTCAGACTAAGTGTTCGGTAATGCAGACAATTGCTTTTATCCTTTGAGCCGAGTTTAGAAACCCACTTCAACGTCGACTGAGTTCCATTAGCTAGCCACCACAACTCGCCATGCACACGGCAATTTAATGCAATAACTGGCGCGCAGATTTTAGGTTGTTAGTTTACGACATTCTAGATGCAGGCGGATCACGTCGACGCACGAAATGCGTCAGGCCATTACTTAAGGTGACGTGCGAGCAGCATTTATACTTTTCTCGTCGATCTTCGCACGGTTATAGCAGGAACCTCTTCTCTCGAATGGCTGAACTTTCGGCTGAACGCAAAACATAATAATTCTATAACGACGCCAAATACGGAACCACGAGTTCTCTAATTTAACATCCAAAGTGGGACTCAACTTTGGGCGGCGGTGGTGGTGGGCGGAAGGGGGGGGGGGTAATGTTAGAATCTTGAGGCATCACAATGGCAATTCTCCAACACAGGTGGTTGGTTTTTGTTGCCACCCCCGTCGCAATTCGAGCGGGGAAAAGTTAAACCACACAGCCATGCCGACGTCGCCGTCGTCGACGACATCGTTCTCTACAAAGATCAGAGTAATGTTATTCTTCAAAGGGCTCAATCAAGGCTAATTCGGCACCGCCATCAGCCGCAAGTGGCGTCTGTAATTAGACAAGCGACTTGCGCCCAAGATGCAGACTCCGACTGCAGAGGACTCATATCTGCGGCGTGTCAGCCGACGGGTGGGTGAGGGGGAGGGTCGTACATGATAATGAAGACGTGCTGTCTGGAGACCCGGCGAGGGAGCATGATTAGATCGCGAGTGTGCTTTGGCTCATGGGTAGACACGGGTGGCGAAATTAGATCACGCGGGTGGCAAGATGGCCCCAGCCCCACTGTCATGCAGCTCTTGTGGATTAGCTATATAAGGCTCAATATACCTACCTGTAGGGAATGACGGGAAGAATATGGTAATTTAAGAGTGGAAAATATTCTAAGATACTGTGTCATACACAATGTAGATTGAGGTGAATGTCGTCTCATTTCAGCTCATGGCTTTTCTGAGCTCGTATATATAGAGTTGCATTAGGAGAGGTCGCTGTCCAAGGCTTAGATAAACAGATCAGCTAGAGTCGTCCATCCATATTTGATAAAGGCGAAGGGCGATCGGGAGGAGAACCATCTCGGGACTTCAGCGAGCACGAGATGAATGCAAACACAGGTACGGTATACCTGATCGCATCAAGTATTATATGATAAATCATGCAGTTCTGACGAACAGCATTAAAGAGTCACGTTGAATTATATGTTTTGCAAATGTTGTAAGTTTCGTGGCGATAGTTTCGCTCTTGGCAGGCCACTCTCAGTTTTTAACCTTCTCTCTCGCTGAACTTCGCAGGGCCGGCAGTCCGTGTCGACCTTTCGCTGGTAATTGCACGGACCTTTCCGACTTCCAGGACTGGACAACATGGTATTTACGTGTGGTGAGGCTGAGATTGAAATAGCATCGACTGCCCCCCGGTGATGGACGCTGAGCTTTTTGACGACCAAGTTAATGCACCCCCTCCCCCCTCGCCCCACCCACACCCACAGTGCGGGGAACAACGGGGAACATCTGTTTTTGATGAACATATACTATGTGAAAGAGTGGCACCGTTTTTGCACCGAGTGGGTAGAAAGTTCAGATTGAATGAAATTTTTAATTTATTGCCACGGTACAAATGGGTTCCGATAAGAAAATATAAAACACAACAATGCAATATGTCGATTGATAAAGAAAGCAAATTGAAAGCACGGGTATAAAACCAACAAGGCTTAATTTCTACGTTATTTTCAATAATGCTTTCATCAATTGCTCGTTAATGAAATATATTACGTATTGGTCAATAAATGTACAGTAATTATTTGCACCATAATTGAACCTATACTCTAGCATTTCATGAATTTTAATGATTCCTCAAGTTTGCGCAATTTAAATGCGATTTTCTGAGGTTTAAGTATGGTACCTGCCTACCTCTTCAGCACAAGAAAAATTGAAGACGCCAGAAATACGACTTTGAGATATGAAACTAACCGTGGAAGCCGCCATGTGCGCCGTCGGGCGGGGCAAAACGAAATAACAAAAAACGCAATTTATTGAAGCACCTGGAGAAAAAACTTGTGCTTTACATCCGTAGTCGATATTGATTCAAAAAACTCCCACATTTGCAGGTCACGCACATTGCCATATACACAGTGGTGTACTGCTGGAAATCAGGTGGGTATATACGGTGATTTTTCGTCACTGGGGGTAACCTTGAATCATTAGCCTTACATTTCCACACGTTTAATTGGTTGATTTGCGCTTAGATCGATTTTCTTTTAGGTTTAGCACTAGAACACGTCCACATCCCACTGAATTAAGCACTGATATTTTTGCTTTTCATCCCCTGTTAGTTTTACCTCAAGTTTGCACCAGATAGGTTTAATGGAATGGATTTACCTAAATTTGGTACTGAAACCATGAATAGTATTGAAAACTCGCAAAAGCTGGTCGTCGAGAAGCTGTAAATTAGCGTACCAGCGCATTTCTTTAAAAAAAGGTTATTAGGCAAATTTCGAAAATAAAAAGTGAGTACCTACACCCCGTATACGCCTACACCACTGGTAATACACAGCACATGGCGAGTGGGCTTTGCCACACACTCGAAAATAATACACTCTTCTGAGTAAAAACGATGTAATATTGGTTGTTGTGCTGTGTGTGCCAGTAAATGATTTTGGCCGGCCGAGCGGGGGCGGTGTGGGGGGGAGGGTAGTTGGCTGCCGCTAGGTGTTACCACGTGACGCAGGGTTAAAAGGTTCTCCGGCGATCATCCCCGGCAGTTTCACCCCTTTCATCCCCCGTTCGCCCATTTCGCCCGTTTCCACCCCCCCCCCCCCTTAAGCTCGGGCAATGAATCGGGAAAAGCACTCAACTACGGTGACACACAGCAAAACAAAAAATTGCTCTCACCGCATACAAAATACTAAACTCGTTTTTTTTGCCCTTAAAACTATTCACTTTGAAAAAGAAGTTTCCTTTTCAGATCTCGTTCGCTTTGAGCATGTTTAAAGCGTGACAAAAACAATTAGAACCTGATGCGGCTCCGTAATGACTCGTTTCGTTCAGTATTAGTAGTACCCAAAGTCCAAACCCAACACTGTTCGATTAAAAGCTTTTCGAAATAGATTGCACGTGCTGCCCTCGTGTTTTTGAACCAAGCGCAGTTACGATATTTGCCAAGCGATGCTGAAAATTATTGTAACGGTCGGAAAATCTTTGGTGAACTCAACCAGAACATAATTTCCCGAAGGGGGAAAATACGTTCTGCCATAATAAAAGTTGTGTTCCTTGGAATGTAGTAATATAGCAGGCAGCGACTGTAGCCAGCGAACGCTACGGCAGTTACACGTACTAAAACCTGTGCTCTCTTGAATTATTACCTAGGCTACTATATAGCGCGCCGAGCATGGACAGACCCATTATTTCGTTTTATGCCCGGCTCTTAATTAGTTAGGGATAATTCGAAAGACCATAAAGATGTTATTTTAGTGGGAGCACCATACCTGACACTCGGCGCAAAGAGAGTGTGCGTTAGGAGCTAGCCGTGGAAGGAAACCCCGGGAAAGAAAACCCGACTGTGCCATGCGCTCTCCATTCTTGTTTTCTTTTTTTCAGTAAAATAATGGCCCTTACTTCCAACTCGCTCGATGGCAGCGCTCAATCATTATTCCGCGCCTACTTTTATTTTCTACGAGTGGATATCATTGCGAACTCGGCTCGCATTATGATTATTATATTCCTTTGGAAATTTCCGAAATGAGAACGTGAATCGGCCGGGTAAGAAGTCAGCCCCGAGTGAGTCGAAGTCAGCCCCCAGTGAGTCGAAGAAAGTCGTGTAGCCGTGAGCTGGCTCTCGCGAAGATCGCATTAGCGCCCCCGGCTTACATAACTGATCACTCTTTTCCAAACGCGGCAGTCAGTCGTAGTGGTACTGCAGCGCGCGGGCTGGCTTTGATGTGAAGGCAGCTGTCAAGTATTAAGACGAATTAGCTTCCTCGACTTCGCACGAGAGGTGCCATGAATCGAAATTCTTACATTCCTAGTAATTCTCTCCCTCACCCTCTTAGTCTCTCTTCGCTCTCTCTCGGGAATTTCTATAATTGAAGTCTTTTCGTCTAGATTCTGCAAAAGCAAATGAACACACCTCATATACAGTGAGCTTAACGCTAAGTTCTCGCTAAGGTCAGGAACAGAGTTCGGTATCATCCTGCAATGGCATAGACATGACCTGCTAATGATTTCAAGTAATACTCTAATGGTAATGTATAAGCAGGATTAGGTAGTCTTTGCTCTCGGAATAGCTTTCAACGTTGAATGTAACAAATTCAGCATTGTAGAAGTGAAACTTTGTTTCATTGTTTCATGTTTCACGAAATAAAGAAACACATTGACGAGCCGACAAGAATATCACGCACCGTCAGCACGTGCATTGACAATATCTTCTCGGACATTAGTCCCGATTGCACGGAAGTATAATTGATTTGGGACTGTCCGATCACCATTTTCAATCTCTAGCAATTAACATTACCGAGAAGCATGGTGTCAAGCCGCTCTTTCACAAAAATGATAATAAGTAGGTCGAACGTTGAGCGGTTCACCGAGGAGTCGAGTCGGGTGGGAATCGATTTATAGATTGACCCAAAGAAATCTGTTGCGCATTTTTTTGTTTACTTTTAAAAAATCGTTTCCTCTCAAAAAAATAAAAGTAAACTCATGGCAGGATGAGGAATATGGGAGTTGGTATTCACCTCGATTTCGAGAATTGGGTAAAAAAGTAACACACGCATATGCAAACCCGAACCACAGAATACCCAACGATGTAGATCTATGGGGAAAATACAACTCGCTTTTGGGACCATATCGTCGTGAAATAAATGTCGCAAAAGAGATAGAAATGAGAATATTATAAAATAATCTATAATAAAGCAAAGACAGGCTGGAACATAATCAAAGATCCCTGCTGAAAATTCTTACCAAGATCTTGCAAAATATTACAAGATTTTCCACAAGATCTTGAGACAAAATCCGAAGTCAAGATCTTGCAAGATCGTGGTAAGAATTTTCAGCAAGGATAACTCTCATAGCTCCAACATCTAAGTTCAGGATATCCAACTAGAAAATCCTATATAATTAACACTGTTGTTTCTCCGATAGAAACCGCAAATAAATTTAACAGTTACTTCGTCAACGTAACCCCGCAGCTACTGTGCTCCAAATCTCAAATAGGGATGGATAAACTCTCATTACGTATAGAGAAGCATCATCCATTTTTTTATGCCAATTTTAGTCCAAGAGGTACTTAAGCTAATAGATGTTGTGGGCAAGAAACGTTCAGCAAGAACTGATGGCATTCCAATTTCCAGGAGATATATTGAAATAAGTGTCTTTATTCATAGCAGGCCACTAACACAGATCATAAACGGATCCTTCTGTCGCGGTCCTTTTCCACGAGCTTTGAAAACCGCAAAAATATTACCTTTGTTTGAAAACGGAGACCGGAAAACTATTAATAATTATAGACCAATTGCTATTTTATCGGTATTCTCCAAAATCTTCGAAAAAGCTTTTTGTGAGAGGATCTTAAAGTTTATAAAAAAAAACATGATATTTTAAATAATAACCAGCATGGGTGGAAGTTTAAGACATCAGATATAGCTAGCTTTATTGAGGCACTATTAGAATCACGGGAGAATAATCAATATGTTTCGGGAGTGTTTTATACGATTTTACTAAAGCTTTCGCCACGGTATAGACCACGATCTTTTACTACAAAAATTAAAACACATTTACATTACTGGCGTGGCGAATTCCTGGATCAGGTCTTATTTAAAAGATCGCAAACAAGTTGTGAACGTCAGAAGTGAGGGTATAATGACAAACGCCACGGTCTCTCAAATTGAGAAGTGGGCCCGCGAAAACAGCATATTTCTGAACCATGAAAAGACAGTTGTAATTAGATTTCAGGCAAAACAAAGAGAGGACAGTAGTACGCTTATCTGGATGAACAACAGCTATATTGTGGAAGGAACAGAAGTCACATTAACATGCTATGTAAAAAGATCGCAAGCAATTGTTTTCTTATCAAAAAATTAATGGTTGTAATATCGCTAAGCCTAGTTAGAGTGGTTTATTTCTCCCATATCCAAACAATACTCGGATACGGCATAGCACTTTGGGGGTGGTCTCCACACACAAAAGGCTTTTCAAATTACAGAAGCGAGCGGTCAGAATCATATAGTAAAGGCTAGTCGGGATCCATGTGCGGAATTTTGCTATAAGGAGATCGTGCGTTACATATTTATTAAAAAATGTTTCTATTCAGTTGACGCCTCTTTAGAACACAAATTAGTAAATCAGGCATTGAAATTATACATTTTATGTAGCTCTGCTTATGTACTATTTTTATGTATCTGACTTTCCAAATGTTATATTGTTTAACCAATCGTGGAAGAAAAGAAAATAAAATACTATACTATACTATACCATACAATTGCTAAAAGAAAATATGATGCGTAAAAATCTGAGATTGAAAAAGAATATTATGGTACCGTAATACCGTGTCCCCTTGGGTTAAATTTAAACAATATGGATGACAATTTTCTCGATTATAGCTATTAAAAGTCGGGGTTTAAACCGTGAAAATCGTAGAAAAACCTATACCGCATCTTAGAGTATACGAAAGATGTAAATAGCGAACAAAAATTGAAGGTTTGAACCAAGTCCTGCGTTTCAAATTAAATTTAACTATTATCGCTGGCCCTGAAATACTATAGTTGTCCATAATTATTTTGCTAAACGGCGTAAATAGCCCGCCGGCTTTCCCGTGGCTTTCCCGGCCACGCCATGCCATGTCAGCCGGCGTCAGCGCGCCCCTTCCGCGGGCACGTCGGCCCAAATTGCGGGCGAGGTAATTTTTTCACACAAGGTTATTAGCGTTGACTGCGCTCGGTAAAACGGCACGGGAGCAAAACGCAGCAAGGCGTGGCATGCGATTGCTCAATCAGAGCACCGACGCTCGGCGTCAACTCGGCTCGGAAAAACCGCGGCAATTTTCCGCGCGGTTTCTAACGAGTGGGAAAATTGTCGTGACTTGGAAAATCAAATATGTTTACAAGACAATCAACACTGATAGAGCGCGGCGGTGTTAGGCACGGCGTTGGCGAAAGTTGCGTCAAATTGTCACCCGTCTTTTTGTCTTAATTACCGTTCGTTAATTAAGGAGCTCGTTTTCAGCTAGATTTTCTTTTTCTAATTTGAACCGTGAAGGTCACGGAAACTTTTTTACCCTGATATAAACTAGAGTAAACATCTGAGACGCAAAGTTTTTAATTGTCTGATCTTTTTTCTCGGCGTTGATAATTACGGCGTCTGTTTTTGACTGGACGAATTTTTCCGTTACTTTGCCGCGAGTTGAGGGGGAGGAGGGATTTGGATGAAATACTGAAGAGGAAACCAGGTCAGCGACGATATATATAGAGTCACTTCTCCGAACTGCACCAAACAACCGCCCGTTAATAACCACCAATAATTTATGAATTGACAAATCTATTGTGGAACAGTTAGCGCAGTCCTTTTGTCTCAAGTTCTGCAGTCGAAAGTTCCACTTCTACTGTAATCGAGACAGATAAAAGCAAATATATATCCACGACAAGTTGTTAATGCAGTTTAAAGTCTCAAAAACTTAGACAACAGATCTTCGGCGTGCGGAAACTTTGTCCCGACGGTCGAAACTGGTAAGTCCCTCCCCGGGAAATCGCGTCCCTCGGTCGAAGTGACAGCAAACCTCGACGTCGTCCCTCATTAATCAATTACCGAGTCTGTGCATAGGAGAAACAATCGGCTTCTAATGTCTTGCGCTGTAAACATGAACTATGCTGTGTAGCATGCCTTCGTGACGCCAGCGTGTCACTTTTTCTGCTGCTGCACTCTCTCTATGTTTCATTTGGTGCACTAACGATCAGTGTTAGCATGTGTGCGCCGCCATTCGTTCTTTAAGCATGCATTTTAAAATAGATTAGACTAGATTCAACATTGAGCGCCATTACGGTACATACCATCTTATTTGTCTGACGCTTATGTGTGATATTTTTCCCAATTACGTTCTACTTTACAGCTGAAGATAAACGACATGTAATATTGATTATACACGATGCCACCTTATTCGAGGTATCAATTCTATCATCATTGTGACAGTAAAATGATTCAGCACGATCAATCTTGATGTGTATACACTAACCTCGCACAGAGCAAAGACTGCTGAACTACCCTAATTCAAAAGCTAATGGCCAAATTTCCTTACGTCCTCCAAGAATATTAACCTGCTACGCGTATCAGACAAAAAAGAACGGGCATTAACAACTTCTTCCCCAGACCTAACGTGGCGCGACGTAACATGGCATTAGTGTAATTTCGTCGAGTTTGACGTTAGATTAGTAGCAAGCTGAACTGACGATTTACCCTCTTGTATATAAACTCCCTTCTAGGCATATAGGTAAGTGTATTCCCTAATTATCGGGGGCACATTGCGTGATTGATACAATAGGGAACTGCATTGATTCGCTGGCTTGTCGCGGGCATATAGGTGTACTGTGCCTTTGCACATTGTTCCAAGCAATGCACATTGCCTGCTGCCGGTGCTGGCGTGCAGCTATAGCGTAATACGTGATAATAGCCGTGATCTAGCCACTGTATTAAAGGCCATTAACAGCATGATTGCTCATGTAATGCTAGCTAAGCAATCTAACTACCTGTTCAGATGGTAATACGGTCAAATAATTTCCCCATCAGAAGTATATACAGCAAATTCAAGTAAAGCCCGGTTCAATTAGTCGAGGAGTCGAAAGCAATTCACCGTTCTGTATGCGAGAACTGTGAGAAAGTCAATTGTAATATAGCTTTATTCGTTCGTGGCACGCAGTAAAAATGCATGAAACGCGTGAATAATAATTAAGAATTGAGAGTTTTGTGAACATTAAAGGGCGGTTATTTCGACGCAGGGTTCTCTTTTGAGACCAAAATAATTTTCTACGTCCGCTATTGTGTCGCTCTCTGTCGATGCCACTCTCGAATGTCAACGGACTAAATCGACACAGCTCGCGCGTCGTCCAATGTTTGGTTAGTTTTTATCCAAGTCGATCATGAGAGTTAATGACTATAGCACCCTAATTGCATCCGTTCAAACACGCGTCACTATAGCGAATTCACTCTCGACGAATTTACCGTAGAAAGTATTCAAATAACGAGTACATCACAATTCGCAATCGATACGTTTTAATTACATCGTGGTGTCCAGCATCATATCACTACACTCCAGTGCAATAATACGTTGATTGACACCCTGTTAAAATGCTAATAAAAACAGGTGGATTGGATCCCATCGCATAAAACCTATCATATATTATTCGATATGAAACAATGACGTTTCGTACTAGCGCCTTGCATGGAATCATTGTCCGATCCAGGTCGTCCATTTTAACGTCCACTAACTCAAAATAAAATTTCCCCCTGGGCTCAATAACAGCCGACTGTGTCGGCCCGGTCACATCGAGCAATTAAAACATGTCATTTTGTTTTCAGATTTATCATATTCTGGTTTATCATCAGCGTTTCCCGCTCTCGCCTGTATTATATTTGCGTGTTTTATCTACAGAGGATAGGCTAAAATATATAGTTGGGGCTAGTTTTGCTCGTTGGTAATTGACATTTTATGACCCGCTCATTTAATAGACTGCGATTGCGCAACAGCGACAGTGTATACCGGACAGATGCAGCGAGAACAGGGGAATCGGGCGAACGAATTATCGGTGCCAATATAACAAGTATTTGTGGTAATATCTTTTGAAAAGACTCGGTGCACTGAGCAGCCATCGATTTCTATCACTGGCAATACTTTTTCACTATTATGTCGTTACGTAAAGCATCACTATCTATACAACCCACGGTTTTATAGTATTTCATAAAATATAGTTTGGTAGACGGTGCAAACAAAATCTCCGACTCGCACCGGAGTCCGATAAACTTAGCCTTTTACCTATTTCGAGGGCTCTATACGCCCGTGGTTGTTACCGGCGGACCAGTGTTTCTTTTTTACGACAAACGCGATCTATATGTTTGGTCGGCCGAAGGGTGCCGAACTGCACTGGGCGTCTGCAGACCCCACGGGCGATATCGATACAGCAGCAGTCGCAGCACCACCCCCACCCATCCGCAAGCACCCTTTTATTCGCTCATCTTTATGTTTTCCTTGATTGAGGTGACCTGGTTTCTTGACCGGAAATTTCAGGAATATTCTTTCAACTTACCTCAAAATTGTAACGATATAGATTCAAGACTGGCAGGCTAACTTACCAGCAACTAACACACTTCTTCACTATTACTTCTTTTGACATCAACAAGTTAATCACTGTTGTTCTCCATTTGTTTGTCCCTAAACTTGTTAGAGGCTTGTAATTGTAACTTCCTGCTAGATAATGCTAAAAACTATGTCCTCAGAAAGGATCGGCTAAAAACAGCATAGCAAGCCAAGTACTGAACACGTGGATATCATTGCTTAAGAGGGTCCAAAACTCCTTTTGGATCATTTGCAGCAACTGCCTCGCTCCGTGAAATGAGAATCGACCAAGCTGAAGAATAGGTACCCTGTGGAGTTTTGCATTAGATATCATGCGAGTC
Source organism: Nemoura dubitans (assembly GCA_921293005.1). NCBI lineage: Eukaryota > Metazoa > Arthropoda > Insecta > Plecoptera > Nemouridae > Nemoura > Nemoura dubitans. Next base: position 51,119,764 of record OV121074.1, on the reverse strand, counting down.
TATTTACCTAAAATACTTCGCGTTTATATAAGCTAGAAGAAAATTTAAACCCCTTCCCGAGTCTTCTCGCTACGAAAAACACTTTTACTGCATTACTTTTTCGGTACTTGCAAAAAAGTTGGTATTCCCAATGTGAATTAATTTAATTTTTACAATTTCTATTGTTATGTCGCATCATATCCGACCATGACTTGTACCTGGCTTACTTGATGCTCTTTTCAGACAAACCTCTTTGAGGACGCCGTAGCTCGTCGTTAGCTGACCTAAACTGCTCTTTCCAAACGCTCCAAGTCAATCGACCCAGTTGCACCGAACTGTGCATTACGATTAAGATTACGCCAAAGACGACACACCTCGGACGTAGCCGATCACATGCCGACCTCCGACCACGTCGACAAGACGCTAGATTTCCCGGGCGCCGTTTAATTGCTGGCCCCTCCGAAGAACGCCCCCATGGGGAGCGACCACCACCGCTAGAACTTGACACACCGACCGCAAGTTCCCTCGGCGACGTCCTTTCGACTACCGTCTCCAAACCACTGCATGCATCTACGGTGCATTTACTCTATAACTCAGCATGTCACTTTGGTGGTTCCACTCGCGTGCTCCAAATAATTTGCATCAAAGTCTATGAATGTCATCGTCGGAACGCGACCTGGAATTAATTCTACGCGCTGAATAGGGGTTCTGGTTAACATTGTTTGACATGCAGGTGTGCATCTTCTATTGTGTTCATCTTTGCCCATCGTGTACATGGTTCCTTTCTAGAGCATTTCCCACTCTGACATTGGTCTTTTCGCTGGAATGTGCGAAATCTATAAACAAACGGTAACAAGTAACTACCATTATTTAAAAGATAACTAAACTATTGGGTGGTTGGCCGATTTTCGCATAGATTTAACATTAAAACGGACCTTTTCCTGCCTACAAATATTTAAGTAAAATTTTGAATATACACGTATTCTTTATGAGTAATGCATTGTTATGTTGCTGAATTTTGAAAACTTACAGCGGAGGGAACTTTAAAAAAGTGTCACCATGGAGCTCTCTCTGAAATTCTTGCAGCCTGCCACAGCTGCGGCTGAGACTGATTTTGTACTTACGATCGTTCCTCAAAATTGCAGAGTGCAGGCATGGCCAAAAATTTCCCCATTTTCCCTTTCAATTCGCCACGTTGTATTTTGTTCTACTACTCTCGCCGCGCGGCGCTCGTTCTATCGCGAGAATGCAACGTTTTTGTTGATCGCACAGTGATTTATTATCGCCGCTATCCGATCGACGCAATATCGACAGAACGCGGGCCGCACGGACCGCAGCCCGCACGCGGCACTACGCGAACACGGGATGTTCTGTCTTGTTTTAATTTCCCCGCCAAACTCGGCCGCTGCTTTTCGCCGGGGCTGCCGGTAAAATCCCGGCGAGGCTAGAGCCGCCCGGCCGCGGCTCGTATCTGAGCCCGACGGGCAAATGGCGTGCTTGTACCAATTGGCACTCGGGACAATCGGTCACTGTTTGCCCCGATAGCTAATTATCGGGCCAGAATCCTATCTCGGGGCAAACACGGGGCCAAGAGTCATTGGGGAAACGGCCATGGGGAAAAAAACGGCGGAAAGCCCCGTTCACGACTCGTCCGCGGGCTCACGTATATACCTACATAGAGGCACGGGAATAACAAAAAGATCTAGGGGGTAGATATCTGAATTAGGTTTTAATTGAAAAAAAAACCGGGAACAATAATAGAGACAAGGGCGGCGAAAAAAGAGGGCTTTCAACAGACTCGCGATCAACTCGTTAGATAACAAACGATCGTTGGTATACGTGAAATTGCTGCGGGTTTTGCGCCGATTAGAATTGTCTCACGTACTGGCAGAGACGTATAAAACTCGTGGCCGCCAACGAAACGATAACTCGCGACCGCGATTTCTCCACCGGAATCAATAAAGACTCGTTAAATTTTGCACTAGGTGTGCATTACATTTGCCCGATATAAATAACGTGGCGGCCAGACGCGATGGGGTGCAAAGGAATACACAGCCACCTTCGCTCGCTCTCAGACGTACGTGGGGCACACAATTTACTGCCCACCCCTGAGATGTGCATAGCCCCAAGGGGCAGCTCATCCAATGCAGTCTATTTCACCTCAAGTCTTGGCCCCAGTCCTTTTGTTTCGCGTATATGCGCTAGCCAGGTGGCGGCACTATATGTATGTGTATGCTGGTGGCAGTGGTGGCCCGTATAGCGGGGTACCCTAGCATAGCTTCACTCTGGATTTATTGGCCCGGGTCCTGGATTGCTCCAGGGACGCGTCGGAACGCCGTCCAGGGTAAGGGATAGACAATGATGGAGCCAGGGATACGCGATACATAGGGAATATGTTATATCGTTTCCCGTAAGTAGTTAGAAAGTAGACAGAGTTGAATAAATTGTAAATTTTATATCCGCTTTTCGTGCAGTGTTTGGTGTCCAAGTGTCGGGCTCTTTCACGGCGATGTCCATTACATTTGAAACGATTTTCCTGTGTTTTGTTCGTTTTTATTTGACTTCTAATGCGTTGAGAGAGCATTCAGTTACAAAACGCACTGTTTCTTTTAATAATAACGTAGGTACACAGACCTAATTGAGTCAATTTCAAATATTCAAACTAACGAGTTGGTTGCGGCGAATATCTTGCCGAATCACCACAATTCGCAAGAGACACATCCGCGGGTTTTGGATCTAGTCCAAAGTCTAGCACATGAAACACTCAAATCTCACAAGGTTTCATCTCATATCACTTGTCACAGAGTGAGCAGATTACTTGTCACCGTGCACAGCGCCCAGAGCGAACGAGGCAATCTCGTTCATTAACATTGTCTTACAATGAATATTATTAGAACGCCCCCAACCCCCGTGCACGCTCTAAAAGGGATGGTTAATTTCCACTTCGACAGCAACATAATAAACGCTTGCTGCACGAGATTTTTTTTCACCTGTGTAACTTTGTGCAAATAGCTGCCGGCCACTGCGATCCAATTAAGCTTGCGCATGCTCATTACTCGGTGATATTCCTAAGTTGTAGCCCCTTGTTACCGGTTAGCCAGAATGAGTTGGGTGCAGAGACAAAGAGAGAGAGAGAGAGCACCTTTGTTTGATTGACGAGCAAACTTATCTACTCTGACCTGTTATGTAGTTCTGATTGCCAGCTCCAATGTTATCGATGATTCTTGATTACTTTTAGAGTTAAGCAACAGCGATTGTTTTCACAATTGTACCCACGATATAGGAGTTGTTGAATTTCAAAATCTATAGACACAACCTTTCTATGACATTCAATTCAACAATTTCAATTGTCTGTTAAAATCAAGTTTTAATTAATTACATGGCATATATTGGATCAGTCATAAACTTATACTTCAAAGCTTTCCAGTCGCTTTTCAGAGTGACTCTCTCGGCACAAACGGGCTTTGAAGAGTGAGGGAAAAGATACAAATGACGTTCGCTCTATGCGAAGTCTTATGTTATTGCCCCTGAAACCTTGCTGCTGAGAACTCGAAGAAATAAGCTGCGTCCAATGTGTTTCGTAGCCATTGTCATGCTAAATGCATTTGCAGCACAATTAATCATTATTATTTCTTACATTAAATGCACCTAGCTCTTTGTTCTGAATAACCGACGATGTGGCCATTCACATTTTCTTACAGCTATGCAACTCCGCTCAACAGGCATTACATATCGCGACATCTTGAATGTTAATGACAGTGAATTCAGCCCGAATGCAGCCAAAAAGCCATTGCGAATTGCATTCAGCCTGCATAACACCGAAATGACAAAACAAACATGCAATTTGGTACTGACGATAAACAAATAACAATACCAACAATGTTTTGATTTCGTTTAATATAAAATCATTTATACATTTTATATTTATTTGTGAGTTTGGTAGTTGCGCTCGACACATCGATCTGTGATCCAATTACCAGTCAACCGGTGACAAAACATTCTTTGTCGTCGCGTTCACAGACTAACGCTTCGGTTTCGAACTCGTACATTTTGCATTGTCTGTCTCTGCGCGTGCAGTGTTAGCGCGTTTGTGTCTGCGGTTTCGTCACTTGATAAGCTCCTCTGTGCTCGGCGCAGTGAAAATAATTAGCACGTTACACTGGCTAATGAACGTGAATCTAACACGAGCAGACAGTCGGAGGCGTCGAACGCGAGCTACCCCCGAACGCATCGAGCGTCGGTGTCGGCGTCGGCGTCGGCGTCGGCGTCGGCGTCGGCGTCGCAGCAGATCCGCCCGAATCGAACCTGTGTGACAACGAGGGACCGTCTCCCCAACGTCTTGCTCGCGTACGCCGCGTGATCTGGCATGTTAATGATTTCCTAGTCACTCCTATACAGAGATTGCTATGCACTACGTTATATACAGTGAACATTGGGGTTGAAAAATGTTTAGTAACTACATTATATTTAAAAAAACGTGTGAAATTGAACCCTTCCGACTTTAAACGAGTATTGAGAAATATTTATAGCGTGCTCAGGGCGAGAGTTTCCCGGTGAGGCCACTAAGTCATTTCCTTTCCAGAATTCCCGTGGTTTTTCCCAAAACACCAACACTGCGCCTGGCGAAAATGGGCCATGTGATGCCGACACACTATATAGCATTCCCTGCAGGCAGCTGCAAATGCATTTCGAAAAAGTATAGGTACCACAGAGGTTCCTATATATTGCAACAAAATTTAAGCAACACCTGTATTCAATGGTAGATTTTAAGATCCTTAAATTTCTTATGGAGTCATGTCTACTTGTCCATCTTTAGCACTAGTTTTGAAAAAACTACTTCGAACTGGGTTCTGAATGCTACATAAAAGTTTCACTGATTTTCCGACGTGTCGTAACATATTATGCTACTTCTTTAAGGGTGGGAGCTCGACTGAAGTCAAAAACGTGAACAAAAGAACCACTTATTGTTTTTCACGTAGGCCCCCTACATTCTAATCCTGCCGAAATCCAAAATAATCCAATATAACGAAATCAAAATCACTAAACTATATCTGTACTTCAGTTTAAAACATTTCGCATTCAAAATCCAGCTTGAAATTGGTTTTGCTGGTGTAATGAAGAGTGTGTTTGTGTCGACTTGTCCATGCGAAAGTGACAGGGATCCGTGAATGTGCCAGTGGAAAATGGAAAGTGACATGCCGATGGCACGACGGCGTCTGGACTTGAGTGGGATGCGGCCAGGACGTCGTGGGCGATGACCAGGAGTCAGTCGACGCAGCTGCCATGTCAATTAGCAATGTTACTGTAAGTGGAAGGACCTCTTAGTAGGCGACTGATAAGGGAGGAGGCAGTCCGGTCAAAGGACATTGGGCACGCCGAAAGGACAATCCGTATTGCGAATTGATAATCCTGAGCAGGCCAGAAGCTTTTTTGTGTCGTCGCCATGTCTAAGTATAATCCTACTCCAGCTCGGCTCCAACGTTTCAGTTCAGGGTACAACTGCCATTATATGCGGGATACAAGAAAAACGCGTAAGTCAGTGGTGGCTTTTGTGGCAAACATAGTTTCATGCATATTAAATTAGTTTGATTTTTTTATTATAAAAAAATGCACTGCTGAAACATTTTAATAAAAAATATATAACAATGAATTAATTGAAAGAACCAAGCGCGCGAAAAACAAAAATACTGCACCCCGCCGCGCCAGCTCGTTATAATACTGCACCCGAGGTGAAAAACAGGAAAGCTGGTTCGTTTTAAAAAACAGACAAACCTTTCGGTACTCTGCAAAGATGTTTTTTTCGCCCTTATTGTTTACGTTCGTTAGGACTTGAGTCCCAAAGGGCTTGTTTTCATTCTGCCAAAACAACATCGTGCGTACATACCCATGCCGTCATATGCGATGGCTGCTAAAGAATCTTCTACGAGCTTGCTAGCAAATTGTATTTCTGTTAATTTCGGAGGCTTTTTACATGTTTACAAACTTGTTACATCAGAAGATGTTTTTATATAAATTTTCTGAAATTTATTTTCAAAGTCTCACCGTTTACCATTGATACCAACTGACCTAAAAATATCCTTAAAAATGTAAATTCGAGTGCATTTTTTTGCTTAAAAAACTGATTTAGAGGCTCAAGCACCGTTCCGATTCTTCATTTTTTGAAGAGTTGACTCAAACTTGGTACATCCCTAAGTAGCTGTAAATTATCCAAGTCCTCGTGTCTTATTTCTTTCGCAGGGTGACCAAAGTCGAAAATTTTTCATGGAAATTTTTTAAACAGACCAAAAGTTGCCGAGTTCTCACGGCCACACTCTTGAAGTTATCATTCCAATATTCGAGTATTTTATTTGTTAAATACATACAAATGGGTGCCCATGGTCCTTTTCTAAAAAGGGTAAAAGGGTTACAAAAAGGGTAAAAATGAAGTTTCGGGGTGGTTAGCATATATTCCAGGGGAAAAATTTTCGAAAAAAGGGCCATAGGCACCCAATTTTGCGTATTTGTCTACAACACACTGAAATTTTGAAAGGATAACGTTAACGATGTCGATATGGCCTTGAGAACTCGGCAACTTTTGTTTTGAAAGCCACTTTCTGGCGAACTGCTCTGTCTCCTTAATTAAGAGCTTGGTAACATTCGTCAGATTGTTACAGCACAAACGTGGTACGTAGGACGCTCAAAACAATAAAAGTAAAAACGACGCAAATTTTCGTCTCGATCTCGGATTTCGTGGTCCCATGTCTCAAATGGAAGCAAACATTTCAAAACTGTTGCTCATTTTACTACGTGTGAAAGGTTCGGCTTTTTTTGGGTCTACCCGGTGGAAAACGGGTTCACGTAGTTACGACCTTGAAAGCGATCATGAAACAACTCTGTAGTTACTTTTTCTGGTCTGCCTTTACCAACCGAAGTTTCCGCGTATTTGAGATTGAAGTTTGAGTTTTGTACCACAACGCTGCTTTGTTTGAGGTTTTTTGTCGTTTCAGGTTTGAATTAGCAATTTATTTCGCATCAATATATATTGCTGTCTAACGTAAACATGGTCAATACCAACATCAACATGGGTAAAATGAGTTTTCTTTGGTTTGTCTGTTGACAGTTTTGTCGTCGACTCTTTTTTTTCGGTTAATTTATTAAAACATTTTCCCGAGCTGTTTGAAAAGTTAAAAAAATATATGTGCATAAACTTCTATTATAAAGGATGATATATATTATAAAACAACTCGATTCAGAACTTCTTTTGTTTGTTTGCAGACAAAGCGTTGCGGGCTGCGGCAAAGATATAATAACATTTCGGCTGTCAGTGAAACAGCATAATTATTGCTGGTGGCGCTGGCTGCGTGCAGCGCCAAGTTTCGTGTCTGCGCAAGCAAGCCGTGTGCCTAACGCGATTAGGAAAACTTTCCGAACAAGATTTAAACCCGTCTCCAATGCAAAACGTTCCGCCAATTTCGCAATTGCGATCAGAAAGCGAACAAAAACCAGAGCGCGCGGCCAAGATAATCTACGAGCGGCGACTACAATTTTTTGCTCTTCTTATCGTAGATCGGGTTACTTGTATACACCAGCTCCCAACATTTCCGGACAAAATTTTATCGCTTCTTTTTATAAAAATATGTTTTGCTTATTGCAGTGACTGCACTATTAAATTACAAATTGAGCGATTCTGCTTTCTGACTTCAAAACAAAGGCTTTATTATCTATATATCTTATGTTACTGCGGTACGCATTTGCGGTTTCCGCTCACAAAATTAAATCGACACATTTATTAACCGTACTTAATTATTATCTATCAGTCAATTAAAATTATAATCACTTCCGTTAAAGTGTTTAAAAAAATAATATTCCAGTGGCACTATAAGTTAGTCCAGCAAGTGAGGTTTCTTGTGACTAGTACTCTGCCGTGCTCTGCCGTGTGACACATAGCACACTCTCTCTCTCTCTCTCTCTCTCTGTGCACTTTTCTGCGCCCAGAGGCGACCGACATAATCTTGCTGTTGGGCCGAAAGAACCCTGCTAGTATCTCGCGTAAGTTTTGCAAATTACCAACCGAGCTACTAATTACTTTGTGGATTAGCTGCTTCATCTAAATGCCAAGTATAGTGTTACATATAAACCCACCATTTTGGGGGTGGGCGTTACACACCCACCACAACGTATATCGCCCACTGGGCAGCTCCACTTCGCTGGAATGGTGGAGGTGCCGCTCATGTTGAACACTACAGCGTCTCAGCTTTAGTTGATTCATTGTGATTATACCGCATTATGCTCTTGTTATTTTAGTAACTTCATCGCCTACAGGAAAAGTGATTGCAAATTAATGTCTAAAGCCAGGTTCAACCTGAGAAGATGTGTTTCACCCGGCTTGCCCGATTCCAGTACTGACATGCGAATTTAATGAGCAAACTTGGTTGAAGAATCTGATAATCGATGCCCTATTAACAACCTGTTAGAACTTGGACCCGTCCACTTCTAAGGTTTTTTGGTATTATAAGCATCATTAGGGTCGGTATTACAAGAGCAACCCATAATTATAAATTAGGAGTTTAGTTATTTGTCATTGCAGCCGCCAATAGGTTGACGTTTAATTCATCTGTTTCTGAGGATTAGACGCTTTACCCATATTTAGTTGAAAATTATTGTAAAATCAGGGGTTAGTGCGTTACATTGTTTCATTGTTTCATCGTTACATCGTTACATCGTATTTACATCGTTAGTTTAAAAATTATTCAGCCGAAATTGTAGCACAGCCTTTAACCAAGAAAACAATCGAGCCTATGGCCATCATATTTAATTAGTGTGGTCGTGCCCGACATTTATTTTGCTCACAGAGAAGACAGAGCAAATCCTTATTAGCCAGATCGATCCCTCTACCGAACCGGAATGCTCCGAGACAAATGTGGCGTTTTATACGAGTGAAGCGAACGTTGGGGTGGTCCTACAGGAGGATTCCATTTTGTCGACTAAAGGTGGTGAACACGGGTTCTAGTGTGATGGGCAGGGGGCCGGGGGGGGCGACGTTCACGTCATATGTCTCTGGAGATTGTGACCTCTGACACTCGTTCAGAAAAGCGAGGCACATTGGTATGTTCCCGTCAGCGAGGAATGTGATGAGAAGAGAATACACCTTGTCTTGTGCCATGCATCTATAGAGAGAGATAGAGAACATTCGTGGATGGCGAAATTGCCACTTTAAATTTCAATACAGTAATATAATGTGGAGCTTATAGAGTTGTACAGCTTTTTAACTTGAATCGAGTTAATTTGTTTGAGCGATTGAGTATATAGGAACATTTCGTTTTTACATGCTTTTCCAGCTCCCAATCGGTTCGGGCTTTGAGACTGTTTATTCAAGCAGCGTATTGAAATGCTCGTGTGCTTCACCGCAAATCATTATTCATTTCGTGAAACCACAGCCACGATGAAACTGCAGTCTTGTGCAAACTCGCGGAATCAAACGGACGAGGAAATTCGACTCTGTGAAATGAATCTGTTTCATGATTGGCATGGTTCGTCAATATTTAAACGTATTTTTATTATACAACTTGATTAAAAATTGATTGGACATAAGATCTATAGTCAAGAAAATGACATTGGTCTTTTTGCGGTTTGACACACATATTTCTTATAGATTTTCTTATCGGCAATTCCTTTTTCGGGCTCAAATTCTATAATGTTCTCCTTGGGAATCAAGTTTTCCGATTACGCTTTCCTTCCGTCAACATTACTCTTTTTATTTCTACTTTCTTTTTCTAGAAAGCTGCGGTATGAGTAGAACAGTATGATCATTAAAATGTGTTCAGCGTCTGTGCGATTAGACCACCAGTTCCTGCCGCTATTCCCGAGCGACTGTGTCATTGGAGTTGCCCCAGTCAACTCTAGTAACAAGACATACAAGGCATTTTCCTTGCGCACTTGTGTTTTTCGCATTGTGCAGCTATAAGGTACAATGCACGAGCTCGCAGCTGCAAACAGCTTATCAGGAAAAGACGGGAATGCGAAAGGGATCAAAAGAGAAACCGGACGCGTATAAAAACAATCACTAAACATATCCTACCGGTGGTTTGTTGGGATTATCTTGGAAAACTCCATGGAATATCGAGGAAAAATCGAGGAAAACGTAAACTGGGACAGCCGATGTCTTTCCTGTGCACTGGACATTACCTCACCTCATTAGTCATGTGTGCGACGCGCACAGCTGGGTACAGTTGGGGCACAATTGGGTACAGTTGGGGCACAGCTTGGTACAGTGGGGCACAGCTGGGAACAGTGGGGCACAGCTGGGTACAGTTGGGGCACAGCTGGGTACAGTTGGGGCACAGCTGGGTACAGTGGGGCACAGCTGGGTACAGTTGGGGCACAGCTGGGTACAGTGGGGGCACAGCTGGGTACAGTGGGGCACAGCTGGGTACAGTGGGGCACAGCTGGGTACAGTGGGGCACAGCTGGGTACAGTGGGTCACAGCTGGGTACAGTGGGGCACAGCTGGGTACAGTGGGGCACAGCTGGGTACAGTGGGGGCACAGCTGGGTACAGTTGGGGCACAGCTGGGTACAGTGGGGCACAGCTGGGTACAGTTGGGGCACAGCTGGGTATAGTGGGGCACAGCTGAGTACAGTTGGGGCACAGCTGGGTACAGTGGGGGCACAGCTGGGTACAGTTGGGGCACAGCTGGGTACAGTTGGGGCACAGCTGGGTACAGTGGGGGCACAGCTGGGTACAGTTAGGGCACAGCTGGGTACAGTGGGGGCACAGCTGGGCTCAGTGGGGCACAGCTGGGTACAGTTGGGGCACAGCTGGGTACAGTGGGGCACAGCTGGGTACAGTTGGGGCACAGCTGGGTACAGTGGGGCACAGCTGGGTACAGTGGGGCACAGCTGGGTACAGTGGGGCACAGCTGGGTACAGTTGGGGCACAGCTGGGTACAGTTGGGGCACAGCTGGGTACAGTGGGGGCACAGCTGGGTACAGTTGGGGCACAGCTGGGTACAGTGGGGGCACAGCTGGGCTCAGTGGGGCACAGCTGGGTACAGTTGGGGCACAGCTGGGTACAGTGGGGCACAGCTGGGTACAGTTGGGGCACAGCTGGGTACAGTGGGGCACAGCTGGGTACAGTGGGGCACAGCTGGGTACAGTGGGGCACAGCTGGGTACAGTGGGGGCACAGCTGGGCTCAGTGGGGCACAGCTGGGTACAGTTGGGGCACAGCTGGGTACAGTGGGGCACAGCTGGGTACAGTTGGGGCACAGCTGGGTACAGTGGGGCACAGCTGGGTACAGTGGGGCACAGCTGGGTACAGTGGGGCACAGCTGGGTACAGTGGGGCACAGCTGGGTACAGTGGGGCACAGCTGGGTACAGTGGGGCACAGCTGGGTACAGTGGGGCACAGCTGGGTACAGTTGGGGCACAGCTGGGTATAGTGGGGCACAGCTGAGTACAGTTGGGGCACAGCTGGGTACAGTGGGGGCACAGCTGGGTACAGTTGGGGCACAGCTGGGTACAGTTGGGGCACAGCTGGGTACAGTGGGGGCACAGCTGGGTACAGTTGGGGCACAGCTGGGTACAGTGGGGGCACAGCTGGGCTCAGTGGGGCACAGCTGGGTACAGTTGGGGCACAGCTGGGTACAGTGGGGCACAGCTGGGTACAGTTGGGGCACAGCTGGGTACAGTGGGGCACAGCTGGGTACAGTGGGGCACAGCTGGGTACAGTGGGGCACAGCTGGGTACAGTTGGGGCACAGCTGGGTACAGTTGGGGCACAGCTGGGTACAGTGGGGGCACAGCTGGGTACAGTTGGGGCACAGCTGGGTACAGTGGGGGCACAGCTGGGCTCAGTGGGGCACAGCTGGGTACAGTTGGGGCACAGCTGGGTACAGTGGGGCACAGCTGGGTACAGTTGGGGCACAGCTGGGTACAGTGGGGCACAGCTGGGTACAGTGGGGCACAGCTGGGTACAGTGGGGCACAGCTGGGTACAGTGGGGGCACAGCTGGGCTCAGTGGGGCACAGCTGGGTACAGTTGGGGCACAGCTGGGCTCAGTGGGGCACAGCTGGGTACAGTTGGGGCACAGCTGGGTACAGTGGGGCACAGCTGGGTACAGTTGGGGCACAGCTGGGCTCAGTGGGGCACAGCTGGGTACAGTTGGGGCACAGCTGGGTACAGTGGGGCACAGCTGGGTACAGTTGGGGCACAGCTGGGTACAGTGGGGCACAGCTGGGTACAGTGGGGCACAGCTGGGTACAGTGGGGCACAGCTGGGTACAGTTGGGGCACAGCTGGGTACAGTGGGGCACAGCTGGGTACAGTGGGGCACAGCTGGGTACAGTGGGGCACAGCTGGGTACAGTGGGGCACAGCTGGGTACAGTGGGGCACAGCTGGGTACAGTTGGGGCACAGCTGGGTACAGTGGGGCACAGCTGGGTACAGTTGGGGCACAGCTGGGTACAGTGGGGCACAGCTGGGTACAGTTGGGGCACAGCTGGGTACAGTGGGGCACAGCTGGGTACAGTTGGGGCACAGCTGGGTACAGTGGGGCACAGCTGGGTACAGTGGGGCACAGCTGGGTACAGTGGGGCACAGCTGGGTACAGTGGGGCACAGCTGGGTACAGTTGGGGCACAGCTGGGTACAGTTGGGGCACAGCTGGGTACAGTGGGGCACAGCTGGGTACAGTTGGGGCACAGCTGAGTACAGTGGGGCACAGCTGGGTACAGTTGGGGCACAGCTGGGTACAGTGGGTCACAGCTGGGTACAGTTGGGGCACAGCTGGGTACAGTGGGGCACAGCTGGGTACAGTTGGGGCACAGCTGGGTACAGTGGGGCACAGCTGGGTACAGTGGGGCACAGCTGGGTACAGTTGGGGCACAGCTGGGTACAGTGGGGCACAGCTGGGTACAGTTGGGGCACAGCTGGGTACAGTGGGGCACAGCTGGGTACAGTTGGGGCACAGCTGGGTACAGTGGGGCACAGCTGGGTACAGTGGGGCACAGCTGGGTACAGTTGGGGCACAGCTGGGTACAGTGGGGCACAGCTGGGTACAGTGGGGCACAGCTGGGTACAGTTGGGGCACAGCTGGGTACAGTGGGGCACAGCTGGGTACAGTTGGGGCACAGCTGGGTACAGTGGGGCACAGCTGGGTACAGTTGGGGCACAGCTGGGTACAGTGGGGCACAGCTGGGTACATTTGGGGCACAGCTGGGTACAGTGGGGCACAGCTGGGTACAGTGGGGCACAGCTGGGTACAGTGGGGCACAGCTGGGTACAGTGGGGCACAGCTGGGTACAGTGGGGCACAGCTGGGTACAGTTGGGGCACAGCTGGGTACAGTGGGGCACAGCTGGGTACAGTTGGGGCACAGCTGGGTACAGTGGGGCACAGCTGGGTACAGTTGGGGCACAGCTGGGTACAGTGGGGCACAGCTGGGTACAGTTGGGGCACAGCTGGGTACAGTGGGTCACAGCTGGGTACAGTTGGGGCACAGCTGGGTACAGTGGGTCACAGCTGGGTACAGTTGGGGCACAGCTGGGTACAGTGGGGCACAGCTGGGTACAGTTGGGGCACAGCTGGGTACAGTGGGGCACAGCTGGGTACAGTGGGGCACAGCTGGGTACAGGTGGGGCACAGCTGGGTACAGTGGGGCACAGCTGGGTACAGTTGGGGCACAGCTGGGTACAGTGGGGCACAGCTGGGTACAGTTGGGGCACAGCTGGGTACAGTGGGGCACAGCTGGGTACAGTGGGGCACAGCTGGGTACAGTTGGGGCACAGCTGGGTACAGTGGGGCACAGCTGGGTACAGTGGGGCACAGCTGGGTACAGTTGGGGCACAGCTGGGTACAGTGGGGCACAGCTGGGTACAGTTGGGGCACAGCTGGGTACAGTGGGGCACAGCTGGGTACAGTGGGGCACAGCTGGGTACAGTTGGGGCACAGCTGGGTACAGTGGGGCACAGCTGGGTACAGTGGGGCACAGCTGGGTACAGTTGGGGCACAGCTGGGTACAGTGGGGCACAGCTGGGTACAGTTGGGGCACAGCTGGGTACAGTGGGGCACAGCTGGGTACAGTTGGGGCACAGCTGGGTACAGTGGGGCACAGCTGGGTACAGTGGGGCACAGCTGGGTACAGTTGGGGCACAGCTGGGTACAGTGGGGCACAGCTGGGTACAGTGGGGCACAGCTGGGTACAGTTGGGGCACAGCTGGGTACAGTGGGGCACAGCTGGGTACAGTTGGGGCACAGCTGGGTACAGTGGGGCACAGCTGGGTACAGTTGGGGCACAGCTGGGTACAGTTGGGGCACAGCTGGGTACAGTGGGGCACAGCTGGGTACAGTTGGGGCACAGCTGGGTACAGTGGGGCACAGCTGGGTACAGTGGGGCACAGCTGGGTACAGTTGGGGCACAGCTGGGTACAGTGGGGCACAGCTGGGTACAGTGGGGCACAGCTGGGTACAGTGGGGCACAGCTGGGTACAGTTGGGGCACAGCTGGGTACAGTGGGGCACAGCTGGGTACAGTTGGGGCACAGCTGGGTACAGTGGGGCACAGCTGGGTACAGTTGGGGCACAGCTGGGTACAGTTGGGGCACAGCTGGGTACAGTTGGGGCACAGCTGGGTACAGTGGGGCACAGCTGGGTACAGTTGGGGCACAGCTGGGTACAGTGGGGCACAGCTGGGTACAGTGGGGCACAGCTGGGTACAGTTGGGGCACAGCTGGATACAGTGGGGCACAGCTGGGTACAGTTGGGGCACAGCTGGGTACAGTGGGGCACAGCTGGGTACAGTGGGGCACAGCTGGGTACAGTTGGGGCACAGCTGGGTACAGTGGGGCACAGCTGGGTACAGTGGGGCACAGCTGGGTACAGTTGGGGCACAGCTGGGTACAGTGGGGCACAGCTGGGTACAGTTGGGGCACAGCTGGGTACAGTGGGGCACAGCTGGGTACAGTGGGGCACAGCTGGGTACAGTTGGGGCACAGCTGGGTACAGTGGGGCACAGCTGGGTACAGTGGGGCACAGCTGGGTACAGTTGGGGCACAGCTGGGTACAGTGGGGCACAGCTGGGTACAGTTGGGGCACAGCTGGGTACAGTGGGGCACAGCTGGGTACAGTTGGGGCACAGCTGGGTACAGTGGGGCACAGCTGGGTACAGTGGGGCACAGCTGGGTACAGTTGGGGCACAGCTGGGTACAGTGGGGCACAGCTGGGTACAGTGGGGCACAGCTGGGTACAGTTGGGGCACAGCTGGGTACAGTGGGGCACAGCTGGGTACAGTTGGGGCACAGCTGGGTACAGTGGGGCACAGCTGGGTACAGTTGGGGCACAGCTGGGTACAGTTGGGGCACAGCTGGGTACAGTGGGGCACAGCTGGGTACAGTTGGGGCACAGCTGGGTACAGTGGGGCACAGCTGGGTACAGTGGGGCACAGCTGGGTACAGTTGGGGCACAGCTGGGTACAGTGGGGCACAGCTGGGTACAGTGGGGCACAGCTGGGTACAGTTGGGGCACAGCTGGGTACAGTGGGGCACAGCTGGGTACAGTTGGGGCACAGCTGGGTACAGTGGGGCACAGCTGGGTACAGTTGGGGCACAGCTGGGTACAGTTGGGGCACAGCTGGGTACAGTTCGCCAAAGTTGGCAAATGATTGGATACAATTAAAATCTAGTCAAAAAAATGACCTGACTTTAGCGATGATCATAACAAATGGAATGCATCAATAGATTGGGGAAGGAAGACGAAACTAGAAAATTGTGCTACCAATTACCTACCGGGATACGAACCCGGGATCCCCCCGGGATCCCACAGCCTCCAAGCTAGCATTCGCGCCATAATATCGATAGAAAACAATTCCATCCAGAAGGCCCTGGTTGTGTGCTCGGATAGAAGTTCAACGTTTGCTGTCGATGGCTGCCATGCCTTGTCACAACACTTGCTTTCGTGGTCACGGGCATAGAAAACGGTGCACCTTTTGTGGCCATCAATTTGCTTCCGCCATGTTTGCTATTTAATCTGTTACTGGGTTGCATCTAAGCGTTTCCCCTGCGCACGTCGATGCAAGCATTTCAAGTCCTGTCCAGGACGTCAGGATGTCGTTGACCGAGCTGCTGCTGGTGGACCACGTGAACTTGCACGTGGTGGAGAACGCGCGCGCGCACCACACCGACCGCTTCGACGAGGTCCACCAGACTCACGCGCCGCCAGCTGTCCTGCGCCGCGGCCAACCCTTCCTGGCCACCATCCACTTCCGGGCGCGAGGCTACTCGGCGTCCAAGGATGTCCTGCGCATCGTGTTCACGTTCGGTACGTTGTGCGCATCAAGCACAGGCTAGAGGTTTCGAGGTGTACACGGTTTTAAAACTGTCGCACTTTTAGGCATTGTTGCATTTCAAGTTTTAACCTTTTTTACCGCACGAAGTTAAATCTTGTAACTAATTTCTTCTTAAAATGAAGTGAAGTATAGTCGAGGTCGGGAACAGTTTCTTGTGTCACATAAAATTTAATTTTCGTTCTTCTTGGATGTAGTATATTTCCAGGGAAATAGAGATCGTAAAGTTTTGGCTGGCTCAATATAACGTATATTTTTATGCATAAGTATTACTCCATGACATTTTTTAATATACTTTTTACGACAATAGGAATTAAATTGGTCAAGTTTGAAGAATTTCAATGTTATCGACCTAGCCGTGGTTACCAAAAACAACCATGGTTCACGTATATAGCAGCCATTTTGGGCGTGGATCGTCCAACATGGCGGCCTGATTTGTTACAACCTATAGTATTTGTCACGTTTAGAAGGAGAGCGGTGTTTCACTCTCAAAGAGGCTCCCTTCTGCTGCTAGAAGAGAAAGGTGTCAACTTTCGCATGGTCGTCCCACTGTTCCACTAAAGGGTTGAATGGTCTGAGCATCGAATGATTGACAGCGCAATGTCTGGCGTCTACAGAACAATACTCTCCTTCTTAACGTGAACAATACTGTAGTTGACATCTATAGGCCATTTAAAAAATTGCACGAAAAGGTGCCTGGCATTCATATCTCTGGATAAAACAGTAATATAGAGATGTTATCCGTCAGGGTACATATTGTGTGGGAGTACGCTGCGCGAATATTTCGAAGCTTAATTTCTCTTATAAAAGTGTTGGCAATCACACATCTGATTTCGTACCCCCAAGGGGCTATGGGGAAAACACCAACTGGCGTCGCTTCACACTATAGAAGTATGTTTAAAGTAATGTTATGCCGTTTTCTTTGCATCTAGATTTTTCCGCGCTTCCTTGGTATTACTTTTTTTTAGTTCTTTATACTCATCTTCATTTCAAACCAACAATGTAAATAAATAATCTGCTTGTGAGAATTGAACAGGGAATCGTACGTAGAGATAGAGCTGGAATTGGGTAGCCATTTTCTCGGTCTCTGCTTCATTTTCTGCTATTTTCACCATGTGGCGTCTGCCAATCAAATGTGCAGCTGAAACACGGGTAGGCACTTTTTTCCGCATGAGCAAACATGTGTTAACCTATTTAAGACGTATATATTTATGAATAAAATTCAACACAATGAACTTCAATATTTAATCCAGGCATAACAATTGCATGGGTTTCACGTTTGATTTATAAATTTTACTGCTGTGATGCCTTCGAAAGATATTCCAACCATTGCGATAAAATTGAATAATGCTACTACGTAGCGCACTGCATATGATTAAAATCAATACCTACATTACATTACCCATTCAAACTGTATGTATAATTTTTAGTGTAATTGTGGAACCTAGAACAAATTAGTTTTGCACATTATATTAGTTAAATTTCATCCAGGAATCAATAACGTGTACATGCAACTCAACTACAAATGATTGGAATACATATTTCGATGAAAGCATATAGCCGTTTGGTGGAAGGTAAAATTGCTTACATCGGATGAAAAAGAATAACGAAAATCCCTGCAAATTGACAACGGACTTTAGAAATTGTTTGTAAAAGTTGAAAACAAACCAAGCGAAAAACTTTTGTGATATTATTATATTCGACTGTGTCTACCGATTGTCACGCTGCGGTCGGAAAGATTCGGCTCAGCGCGACCGAGGAATGGCGTGAGGAATGGCGTGAGGAATGGCATGAGTGTAAACGGTCAGAAAATCTCAACAACAAAGAAGAATTGTAAGTATATAGCAGAGAGGTGTACAACGGCCAGTGCCTCGCTGGAGGGGCCATAGGGGCTGGAGGGGTCATAAAGAGGGTCTAATTCGCACCCTCGAACAGCGAGTGGGAGGGGGGGGGGCGGGGGGGGGGGCGAGAGGGTCATTTAGCGAGACACACGACCGGAATATCTAATCGTAAAATAGCTCTTAGCTCCCAAATTACAACTAATACAATTACAAACGCTTCGTACGGCGCGCGGTGTAGTACGTGCGGCGGCGGTGTACCGTGCACCAATTTCGGGCAACGGAAAAGAGAGGCGTGCACCTTACGTAAAGAAAGCCAGTTAAACTGAGATCGAACTGAGATCGAAGTGAGGATTATAATTGTTACCAAGATCGTGCTCTCCCTATTGTAAAGGGGAGTGGATGGTTCTGGCGGCAGCTCTTTGTTTTGGCACTCGGGGTTCGCGGTGTTACATTCAGTGGTGTAGTGCTGGAAATAAAGGTGGGTATACGCTAATTTTTCATCAGCCGGGGAGGGAGGGTGGGGGCAGTAAATATGAAACTGAATTCTTATTTCCACATTTTTGTCATTGCCAACACACCCTATTTTCACATAACATAAAACACTGCTGTTTGGCGCTTACAACGATTTTCGCTTGGGTTCACTAAAACACGTCCACATATCTCGATTTGCGCCTCAAAGGTAAATGGATAAATGAGTAGTGGGTAAATGAGTGTGCTATGGGTGGGTGGAAAATGGGTAAGATAAGGTTAATGGGTATATAAAGTGTGAAAAAAAAAGATCAAGTAAAAATGGAAAACTATCACAAAGCTAGACATTTAAAAGCTAGAGCTTCGCGTATATAGGTACAAGCGTATCCCAGCGCGTTTCTTTAAAATAGAGGTCAGTATACGCTAGTTTCTAAAATAAAAGGCGAGTATACGCCGTATTCCTGCGTGCACCTTGACTACGCCACTGGTTACGTCACGCCGGACTGCAGTCGATTATTCGCCGAGAACGGGATCCGTGTGAAGCGTGCAGTTGCCGGCCAGTCGCCGTGTTATCTTTGCAGTTCAGTGTGCGAATGGAACCAAGTCGCAGCGCAGGACAGCAATTGGTGGAGATCAATGTCATAACTTTACGTGCCCTTATTACGAAGAATACGTTAGACATGATTCCATTGTATTCACGTGCTTATAAACTTTCAACCGTCCAAGTTCTACTTCCACCAACTTTTCCACTAGTTGAGCTTCCAGCAAGAATAGTTATAATTTCACTGCCTGTGGTTGGTTGCTGTCGTGGCATTTGTGTCAATAAACACTTCAAATAGGAGTTGGAAAGTTGGTAAAACTGGGCATATAAGCATCGTTTCACATCTCTATGTACGTGTCAAAAAAGGTATGTGATCGTTTTATCCAGTAACCGCAATTTATTTCAAGAACAACCATTACAAGAGCGTCCACTTGGGTGTCCCCGTTCCCCCTTGACCTTGTTCGGCGACGCGCCTTCCAGGAGCCAGTCCGACGCCGATGAAAAGCACTTGGGGCTCTGTGACGGTGAACGGCGTCGCTGGCAGCGAGCGCGACGGCAACGTGTGGCGGGTGCGCGAGGTGACGCGCGAGGCCGACGCGTTGCAGGTCGAGTTGACGAGTCCCCCCAACGCCCCCGTCGGACTGTGGCAGATACGCGTCGAGACCAAGCTCAAGAAGGACCTCTACTCGGCGCCGAGGAAGTTCGAGTATCAAGACACCGTCTATCTGCTCTTCAATCCGTGGTGCAAAGGTAAGAGACTCAGTCCATAGCTGGGTTAACAGTTGGCAACGTCAGTGACACGATGTCATCAACATTTGCTCTGGCTCTGGACCAATCAGAGACTACATGGCTGAGTCGCGAACATGACGTCATGCACATCCGGAGTCTCTGATTGGTCCAGACCCAATGATCATGACATGGTGTCACTGACGTTGCTACACTGTCAAAAAAATTTGTAAATTTGTTGGGAGTAAGGATGTGAAAATTAAATGACAGGGACATTTTTTATGGGAAACATGAACATTGCACACAATCTTAAAATAGAGGAGCTCGGTGTTTGAAAATTTCATGTACATCGTGTAAATTTCTGACTGCAAGTCGTCAAGACACAATGTCATTACTATCCGATATTTTATACCTGCGCATGAATCTATATTTACTGGCTCCCCAGCGGAAGTCACGTCTGCCGTGCAGCATCACTCCAGCTACCTGCCTGGTTTTACCCCGGACCTTCGGTTTAACCCTTGAATCCCTCGGTTTGTCAAGCGCTATGTAATGTTCTTATTCAATGGTAATTTTTGTGAAATTCAGATGACGAATTTAAGTTACTCAATAATAGGACTAAAAAGTACAATGGTCAAAGCACATTTTCCCAACAAAAGTGCAACTTTAAATCAGTGTCTAGACTCAGTTGATGTATATCTCATAGCTAAAATAGATTAAAATGATGTAACTGCAAATTTTTTGATGTGTTGACTGCAAATTTTGACCAGTTATGAACAGCTAAAAACACTCATCCGCATCACCAGCCTGCCATTCACCGATCCCATGAGACCATGGTGTCAAAATGGCCCGTTGTCAAAGGAATAGCGTCGTCAAACACCACGTATCTGCTTTGATGAAAGCTGTTCACGATTTTCAGCCATTGCCAATGCAACTAGATTTAATTGATTTGATTGCCATAATATACAATATACTATATACTATATACCATATACTATATTGACTACTGAATGTGCTGATGGTGTCGATTTTTTAATTATTATTTTTCCAAACAGAGCTGTGTATTGAAGAATTTTGACCGATTGTTGGCCACATTATTTAGCAAAGTCCTGACGTTCTAGAAGTCAAATTACAATGTCTGGATAAGAAGTTATCCACAGGATAAGGTGAAAATTGAGGTATCTGATTGGCTGTTGCTATGGAGATAACAAGTTATCCATGGGAGATAACTATTTATCTGGACATTGTAATTTCGGCACAATTACGGCAACTTCTCAAAATTGTTCCTTGAAAAGGGCCTCGTGTTTTCCATTAAATCCTATTTATATAAATCAATGATGAAAATGTAACGTCGATACCGACTAAAGAATCCATTGCAGTTATTGAATGTAATTACAAAATACCTTTTTTTTTTGTCCTGATTTGATCATTTTACATGATATTGGATACTTCGTCTTTTACTCTTTGTCAAATATTCAGTAATAGTATAAAAACACATAACAAGTAAGTATTGTTTTAGAATAGTAGATAGATGCATTTGTAGACTGTGTTGCCATTATATAAATCACTCGACCTCTGTAACACAGGCGGCACTTCAACAGTTTTTTAGAGAAATAAACTTATACTATGGCTTCGCGAACGCAATTTGTGTTGCGTTAATGATGAGCATAGCGGTTATCTAGAAGTTATCTAGATGGATAACTTGTTATCTCCGTGGTCACAGCCAATCATAAACCTAAATTTTCACCTTATCCTCTAGGTAACTTCTTATCTATACATTGTAATTTATAATATGAGATTGCTCTCGTGGTTTAGCAATTATTATTGGCAACCAAAAGGATTTTATCAATTTCACCCGATAAGTTTCAATGTATACAAGATATGTCGTCACAATGGGATGGCTACTGCCACAGGGCCCTTTGACAGCCACTGCCACAGGGCCCTTTGACAGCCACTGCCACAGGGCCCTTTGACAGCCACTGCCACAGGGCCCTTTGACGAAACTTAATGACCTACTTTGGTTATGACTTTGACATGACTGAGTGATACCTGATCATGACTGTCCACATGGAACAGATCATGTGGCCCGGAACTGTGGAGTGCAAATATCACAATTCCTGTGCAAATCGTGCCAAAAGGCAAAAACGTACCATGAACTTGACACTGATTCCGATTTAAATGAAATAGATTAACTTGCATCAAGAGCAAGGCACATGCATAACATTTTGCAACATGAAAATCCGGCATGCCATTAGATATTGCACTAGATTCATGGCGTGTAAGCTGGAGTATCAAACTTAAAAAAATCACTGTCAGATTCGTTACCCATCGAATTGTTCAGATAACAAAACACTTCAACTCACTGGTTTACAGACTTTCATAGCGATAGGTACTTTATTTTACCAGCCCTGCTTATAATAGTATGCATAAGCTCTTGCAAAGTGAAACAAAACTCGGAAGATCTAAGTGCACCAATTACATCAATTCACAATTTTTTTACAAAAATGCAACAATTCCTGGCAAAGTGGGAAAGCTAGGACACAACACTAGTGTAACGTTGTGTTCAATATTGCATAGAGACCACATTACTTCCTCGGAGCATAATAAATAGCAATCAATCCATATTCCTGTTGTATTCATGAAGAGAACAGACGAGACAAGAGAGATGTCTGCATTGCTTAGTTTGTTTCGGATTAAAATATACTGTTTTTTCAATCAACCTGCGATAATTGCATTACAACGAGACTTTCTGCTCTCTATAAATGGTTAATGTCTAATAATATCAACGGAAATCAATAAACATTCGTATGATTTCATTCTGCTGTCTTCGGTGAAGGATTCCAATTTAGATGTTTTCGATTTCGAATATCAACAGATTAAGAACTCCAGACAGTTTGCTATAATACAAATTATAAGTTCAATATCAAAATCAAAATTGAAAAATGAATGTTGAATTAAATAAAGGGGGTTTAGTTGAGTTCGATGAAACATGCGTTAATATGTTTGTATTTGCTATATTATTGAAACCAACACTGTGCTACCGACTTTGTTTTTGAGGCTGTGTGTACCGTATCGAAGAATGCAGAACCAGCGTCTTTCTGCCTGCGGGTAGCAAACTTGCGAGTACCTGCAGCCCGAGCGTGCTATTTTCGTCACTTTAGGGGTGTTTCTGGGATTCGTCACTGGCTCGTCCAGCCCTGCAAGTGCCTTGTGCCCCTCGTGTGTGTATCGTGGTGCTTGTGCCATTAGCAGTGTGAAGACCATCGCATCAACACCTCGAGCTCTAGTGCATCTGACTGACCGTGCTTCAAGTTTTTGCTTGTGACTTGGCGATTGCTGTGATTTCTCACCGCATCGAAGGTACGTAATACATTGACTATTATTATACAATAATTATAGCAAATATTTTTATAAAATTTATTCTTATTGTTCACATTATTCATATTATTTGCAGCTTACTTTGAGTGAAGCCATGGTCATTTTACCTCCAGTTAGCGTTCCGTATTTGAACTAGTGGTGTTAGTTTGATTCGTATTTTTTTTGTCTCTCGATTATAACTAAGACATGTTATGATGTTTGTTTGCAAAGTGAGCGGCTGCAGTTTCAATTCTTCATCAGTTGTTGGATATACGTCTCATTGCAACGTTATTCACAATTCGGGGCCAAGCAAATTATTTTACTGTGGATTAGTCGCATGCAGCAGACAATTTCGGGTTTATAGCTCCTTTACGAGTCACTTGCATAGGGACCATAGCGCTGCTAGACGAGAGTGCCCAACAAGCCAGTCGTTTGTTAATGACGCTAACATAGAAATACCCTGCAGCGTTTGTTCCAAAGCATTTAAAGATGTAGTTTCGTTGCGGTCCCATATAAAATGCCATTTTGATGGCGTTCTGCACATTCAATGTCCGCACCTAGGCTGCGATAAATCGTATAAGATTGAGTCATCATATAGGTGTCATTTAGCCAATAAACACAGAATTGAAAGTAGTATTTCTGTCCAGCAAGCATCCGAAACGCCAATAGAGGGTGTGGAGGGGTTTGGTTATATTGCCGATAGATTTCTTGGTCATGATGAAGATGACCCTCCAATCGCTGATCAACATGATTACGATGCCCGACAGACTTATAGTAATGACAGGACACAACTTATCCGAAGTCTTGCTCATTTTTACTTGACTCTGTCAGCGAAAAGCCATGTACCCGAAACCACGGCACAGGTGGTGTATGATAAATACGCCTCGCTAATGACACTGACTGCGGACATGCTTATACGGGACATAAAAGTAAGGTTCAAAGAAAATCCAAATCTGGAAGAAATTATGAAAACCATAGAGATTGCAATTCACGAAAAAATATCTGAAGTTTATGGTCCACAGGGGCCTCTTCATACTGTTTACAGAAGACGTGCTTTTTTTGAAAACAATTTCAATTTTGTTCGCCCCATAGCGGTACGCTTAGGGCTAGACCAAAACAACAGGGAACGCCACTATCACTACGTCCCTCTATTACAGTCCTTATCAGCGCTTCTAGCAGATAATTCCGTCTTAGAGCAAATTCTTGAAAATTCAGATCGGGATAATAGATCAACCGATGGAAAATACGAAGATATTCACGATGGGTCGCATATGAAACAACATCCTCTTTTTTCGTCTGACAGCACTGCTTTACAAATCATTCTTTACCAAGACGAATTTCTTATAGCCAACCCCTTGGGTGCTAGTAGAAAAGATCTCAAGATGCTAGGAGTGTATTACACACTGGGAAACCTTCATCCTTGGAACCGTTCAAAAGTCGACCCGATGCAATTGCTTTTGATTTGCAAGTCCGTCCATTTGAAATATTTCACAGCCGATGAAGTTTTCGCACCCATAGTACGAGATATTAATAAGTTAAGAAACTCTGGGATTACTGTAAACGGTCGTTGTTTTAGAGGAACTCTGGCACACATTTCTGGTGACAACCTAGGCTCTCACTTTCTGGGGGGCTTTGTTGAGAATTTTAGTGCATCCAAATACTTTTGCCAGTACTGTATTATCAATAGGAACGATTTTAATGAAGGCCAGAACGTTGCTCCTATAAGAAGTATAGAAAGTTATGACACCGACGTTCATAAAATAAGGGCTGAAAGGAAGCGTAAAAATTGGAACGAGACTGAGGGAAACTGTCGTGGGGTAAAAAGTGAATCGTTGTTCAATTCTATTGCTGACTTCCATGTGGTAAGCGGCATGCCACCATGTATTGGGCATGACATATTCGAGGGCATTGCTCAGTACGACCTACCTCTAGCATTTAAACACTTTGAAAATGAAGATTGGTTTAGTCGAGAGGATTTGAACCGGAGATTAGACAAATTTGACTTCAATATAATTGGGTCGAAGGACAAACCAGCTCCTGTTTCGAAAGGTGTGAAACTAGGAGGGCACGCTGTCCAGACCTGGGTACTAATTAGAATCATTCCCATACTAATCGGCGACAAAATAAAAAATAAGCAGGATCCATGCTGGAGAATGATATTGCTATTAATATTGATCGTACAAATTGTTTGCTCTCCTAAAACTAATATAAGCACAGTAGCTTTTCTCTCTGATGTCATACACGAGTACATTCAGCTAAGAAAAAACAACTTTCCCCACAGTCCCTTACGCCCCAAACACCATTACTTGACTCATTACCCTCGATTCATTACGCTGTACGGGCCCTTGATGAGATTATGGACCCTACGTTTTGAATCTAAGCACCAGTATTTTATTGCCCATATCCGAAATGCCAAAAATACAATCAATGTTACAAAATCATTGTCGATTAAGCACCAATATCTTCAGGCATCTTATTCAGTCAATGGTCTTTTTTCTAACGACAACGACCTTAAGAAAGGAAGTGATTATAATTTAGAAATGACAAAGGACAGTGTGAATTTGGCTATTCAGGGTAACTCGGAACTCCAGAGGTCAACGTTTTTGATGGTAGGCAGTAGCTGCACTTTCCGCAGCATTTCATATGCTAAAGGAGATTTGGTCGTGCTATCGTCACAATATGGATGTGTCAGCCTACTTCAGATTTTAACCATTGTAAAGGATGATAAGGGGTCCTTGTATGTGTGTGGATATAAAGCTATCGGTTATCTCGAAGAGGATCTGCAGGTGTATAACATAGAAACATCAACGGAGGTAATTTGCCATGGCTTGCACGCTATCGACGATCCGGAGCCATACCACTCGTTTGACTGCCTGGGCTTCACAGCTATTGTCCTCAAGCATCTCACCAATTAGCCCTTGGTACATAATTTATTTATATAGTTAGATTTTCATTTGCTTAAATCTATTTTTTCAACCCAGCGCTAAAATGTTTTGTACCTACTATGTTTCAGATGGATACCCTCATCAATTTCTTACGGGCATCGATTCCAGGTCCCTTTGACGAGGGAGCCATATTAGGCGAGCTAGAGGACATTCATGGAGTCACCGAGATGGAGCACCTCGAGGACATCCATCAAGAGATCTTTGACACTATGAAAACTATGCCGGGCCTCAAAACTCTGCAATATTCTAAATTAAAAAAAGCCGTTCATCTTCATTTCCAACCATCAGCTTCACCAACCACACCTCTGCGAGAACAAAATAAATCCCAAACGACGCCACCATCATCGTCCTCAGCAAGCAACCCACTTTCAAATTTTGACGTACCGTACCATAGATTCCCGGCAACAATTCGGAAGGCAATAGAAAACGAAACGATGATAGAACCAGATCAAAAAAGAGAAATGATAAGAAGTCTCTGCGACGAAATTTACGTGATTTGCCGGAACCCCCCCAAGGCTTTCCTAACAAGAATTTCGAAGGAGCTAGTCGCCACTCATCCTGCTACCTTCCGGGAGGTACTAGAAACCGGCGCTGTTATAGCCGAGGGGCACACAAGCCTTGAGAAACAGTTAATAGCCAGATTGACTCATCTAAGAAGACAAAAGAGAGTGAATCTTTTCCCCGAGGATGAAGAAGGCACGCAGAAGAAGAAGGCACGTACCACAAAAAAAGATAGTTATGGTTGCGTGAACTATTTGCCAGCAACGTTGCCTGACAATGAGACGTCCGCTACTCAGCGGGAAAAGAAACAATGGTTAATGGAAGAGTTCAACAAAATTTCTAAGGAAAGAGACAATGAAAAGGTCAAAAAATATATGCAAGACACCTACCCCTTTCAGAGGAAATTGATAACAGAAAAAGCCACCTTGGTTGATATAAAACAAGACTGGCCGTTCCTTTTTGAAGTGAGTACCTATTTGAAATTAGCTATTTTTTTTTTTTTTTTATCAAATCAATTACAATAGGTAGTCATTTGCTTGCCAAAATGGCATGTGTATAGGTAACCTACACATTAAATTGTTTTTTCATTTAAAGTTTAAAACATGTTACCAAGTCATTCAAGTTTTCAATTAACTAAATCTGTTTTTTATCACTCATCCAATGGATTTTTGCCAATTTCATATGCAAATGATTAATTTCTTAAAAACTGTTGCAGTCCGAGTATCTGTGCGACCACTTCCAATCGCTGATGGGCTTCAACCTGCACGAGCGTGCAGAATCGGCATGCACAAGCTACGTGTCAAACGTCCACGGCTTCTTGAAAATGAAAGTGGGCATAAGAAGCAAGCCAAGGGACCCCGAGTCCGACAAGCTGCTTCGAGACGCCATAATCGAGATGGAGACGGCTCCTCGAACGAAAAAAGAGGAATTCGTATTTCTTGTGGACATGCTGGGGACCTACTGGAGGGAAGACGTCGCCAAGTTTTTTTTAAATTACAAGGTATGTGTTATAGGTACCTCTATTGTAGTGTAGGTCCCTACTATAGGTACTTGTTGGAATGGCAAGTCTTCAAAATCAAATATAAGGTAACTTGAAATATGGAATGTATTTGAGCAATAATGTTATTTTCTTGTAAATTTAAGTATTTATTTCAAAATGGCTATTTTTCAAACTGGGCAAAAACGTTAAAGTAATTTCTATTTATCCTACCAATATTTGGTAAAACTATACAGCCTACTCTAATCTGATAAAAATTTGATTTAAATACCTATAACTAGCACATGACTTGAACCAGCATGAAAATTTAATGGATTTGCCTAAGAAATGGCAGGATTACTGCATTCAAGTTATTTGACTGATAATATAAATGGTTGGTTGCAGGACACAACCAGCCTGGCCGATCTTGAGGCCGAAAAGGACCAGCCCAGCCACCCCCACATCGCAGTCTTGGGCGAGAGCCTCCATGACGGTTCCCGGTGCCACGTGATGGTGGAGGGCATCGCCCTGGAGGAGAGCTTCGCCCCGTACGAGGCCATTCTGTTAGCCTTCGCCGCATATTACGTATATTCCATGGAGTATCCGGTTCATCTGGCTTCTCTTCTGGAATTTATGCAAAGGTAACTACTTTTTCCTGCGATTTTCTGTTCGATAACGTATGGGATTTTTGTCTTTCTACCACTTTTTGATATTGCTTTATCAAACATTTTGAAATATACTAGCGATTGGGCGGCCAACTGGAAGCAAGTAATTGAATCAAACATGTAAAATGGTCAAATTGAATAGCTGTGAGGATGTCACCAAGTATAATCAAGGATAGGAGCGCCCTTTGAAGGGCAGAGGCATTGGGTTTATAGTATACAGAGTCCCAGCGCTAATGCTAGACCCTCTGCGGAGCAACCGAGGCCGCAACCCGCAGTGTCGGTCGTTCTCGCCAGACGGCGCTAGCAGCGTTTCTGGGCGCTGGTTTTCGAACGTGACTTGAAAGCGGCGATTGCTATGACGTAGTGGCGCTGTAGGGTTAAATTAGGGGAAATATTGTCTGTGGGGAGTGCACACAGGCGATATTTTCCCAAATTTAACCCTACAGCGCCACTACGTCATAGCTCCACTACTATTTAAATCCACTTGAAAAATCAAGATGCTAGCTACTTTTACTTCTTGCCCAAGTTGGTTCAAATCAATGGACAAATTTGTGTTCAATGAGTTGCATTAAATCAATTGGTAAAATTAAGTATCGATTCATGTTCATCAAGACTTGATTTCAAAAATAGTAAGCCTATGATACTTCATGCAAATGCAGTTGAATTAAGTTTGAAATCAACGTATTGAAGGAAAAATAAAATCAAGTGAATGTAGCTTCTACTGGATGCAAAATCCGTTGGATCAGACCTTTTGCACTGGAGTTTCCGAAGTGCTTCAATATTGACACAGCATTTTAAATCCAATATATTTATGTTTAAAATAAAAGAGGGAGGGGAGAGCCAACATTTCCTCTCACATGTAGGTTAGTGTTTGGGGAATGGTTACAATAATACCTGTATGTTTTGTGTTCCAGGAATATCTTCCAAATCCATGGAGAGGGGTCGAAGGCGGCGAGGCAAAAGAGAAATCCACCAGCCTACGACGCAAAAGTTTTAACTATAACGACTAAAGTGGCAAATTATATGCGTGTCTGGAAAAGAAAATAATTTTGACTGTACATATTTAGAAAAAGAATACTTTTATTTGGCTGACAATGTCATTATTTTCGTTGCTTTGATTGAAATAGTTTTGATTGTACATATTTAGAAAAAGAATACTTTTATTTGACTGACAATGTCATTATGTCCGTTGCTTTGATTGAAATAGTTTTGATTGTACATATTTAGAAAAAGAATACTATTATTTGACTGAGAAATGTCATTATGTTGATACCTACTGAAAATAAAATGTATACTTCTTTCATTAGCTTATTCATCTTGCTTAAATTATTATGACATAATAACTCCTGTATTCTCCATCCTAAATCCTGTGTTCTCCTGAAATGAATTTATTCACATTTTATTATTTAATTTGAAAAAAATTAATGTCTGGTTAGGTACATATTTTGATTTTAATTTAGTACTATACATTTGAAAAAACATGATTTATGTTAAATTCCCCTAACCTTTCCTGCTTATTTGCAGTAACGTTGTAGGTATAATAATAACGGTCAGTCCCTAATTTTACAAATATATTTGCCTAAATTTGCAGCATCATTTCAGGTTATTAATAAACGCGCATCGCGATTTTTACTCTGAAAACCTGCAATTTCCTGTTCATATTATATGGCATTAATACCTGGGCAACTAGGAAAAAGTATGCCCATCGTGTAAATTTCATTGCTCATGTGCTCTACCGTTTTTACCTGCGCGTCGGAGGGATCTTCAGCGCGCGGCGCAAAAATTCACGGCGGAAGTAGGACAGAAATTTCTACCTGCGTGGCTTGAGATTTACAAAGGCTGACGGTGAGACCGTGCTTGATGTCACTTTCATGTAAAAATACGTTTAAATTTATGACAGTGTAGCTTTGACATCGTTTAGTATTCCTGCTCTTAGCGCAGGTGCAATAGGTATAAGTTAGGGGTGCGAGGTCAGGAAATTTAAGAAGATTGAATTGGGGGGTCAATTTTATATAATTTAAATTCATTACATTTTATAAAGCCGGGTAATTTTCTTGCTTACTTGGTACTTTTCTTGGTTTTTCTAGGTTCTTCGATTTGCGCTGTCTAATCATTCGAAAGTTTTACTGGTTTAACACCTACAGGCTACGAAACGTATGGTGAAAACAGTTGGGCCAACCAGTTAATTAAAGTGTTGTTTTTTTACTTCAGTACCTACTACAGTAGGTGTACTAATAAGAATAACTAACCAGTAGTAGTAACTAACCACTAATAACTAATAAGGTTAGGAAAATTAGATATGAGCATCACAGGTTGATTGTGCAAAGTTATTGGTGTAACGACTTTGATGTCGCTACACTATGTCTATATATACCTGTTCTTCTCCGTAGTGCATGGTAATAGAGTTCCAACTTTTGACATTTACGTGCAAATTAATGCAAACGTTACCGAGCGTAATTCACATATCGAGTGCTTGCGAGTCCGACTCTATCTACATAGTAATGAAAAACATGATAGGAATTCAAACTTTTCCAACTTGACAAAATGTCTCTACGCGAGTTGCCCGGGACGGTATGCTGTAAATAAAAAACACCGCGGCGACAATGTTACTTGCGGCAATTTTCCGCACTACTGCAACGGCGGGGGGACGATCGAGCAAGTCGTGTGTCATTTCTCACATGGCTCGCGAATTCCTCGTCCGCCTTTTTCCTTCGTCCATCCCCGGCGAAATACCTAATGCCTTTCATTAATCAATTTCACGTTCTATCGAGGATGAAAATTGCGCTTTCATTCATAGAAAACGGACGTCCGAAAAACTTGGCATGAGCGGCAATATATAGGCCTTTGATGGCGGGGTAGGGGAGGCTGGAGAGATGGCTTTAATCGCGCCGCTATTGATTTAGCCGCGTTCCGGGCTCGAGCTTCAACGCAATCGTGGTCGAGAAATGGAGGTAGAAAAACGGGGGGTCGCTGGAGATGATATTATTTTCATGGTCGGAGGGCATAAAATCATTTGCCTTTTGTTGTTCTTTATCAAAGGACTTGTATTTATGATTGTGAAAGGTTGACAAGAGATTCTTAAATATAACTCTCTCGTTCAACTTGTTTGAGGAGCATACTGACTGCGAGTCGTGAAAGACCGGGCAAAAAGATGAGTGGGTGGCTCTTGCTTTCACGTTAAATAAATAAGAGGCCGCTTTTCTGGGGCGCCATAAATATACGCAAATGGAAAAAGGTTCGCGAAGGAAATGTTAGCATTATTAGTTCATAAATGTCGCGCTGTTTTCGCGAGAGCGTTTTCATTTCATACTGCGTGGATAAATAAGGTGCAGATTTTTTTTTATGGGTATTTTAAAATGAAGTAAGTAGCACTTTAGGTTTCACTATTTTTTATTATTTCGGACTTCGGCGGGATCATTAGATATTAGAAAGTCATGTTAAAAAACAATAATTGGTTCTCTTTTTCACGTTTTTGACGTCAGTCGAGCCATCAGCCTCGAAGAAGTAACTTTAGCATATGTTACGAAAAGTCGAGAAAACAGCGAGACTTTAATTTAACATTCAAACCCAGTTTGAAATAGTTTTTATATGGGCCGAAGTTTTCTTATTTAGTCAAGAGCACAAAATGTACCGAGCTATATTAAGAGACTAATTGTCAGATTGTTTGCCCGAGCAAAACAAGCAATGTAAAACTTTGTCCTCGACATGTTTACCTACTGCTTCACGCCAAATTTTGTCACTTTGTCAATGACAGATAGCAACAGCTGACGACTTCAGCCAATAGTACAAATAGCGCACGTACAAAATGGAAGGGCGGAATTGGGTCAGACAGCTGTCTGCACGTACTTTTATACCACTTTATCAATTTCTCGTCGTTTAGTATCGCTTACACTTCATCCAGAATAAGAACTACATAATAGGTTCACCTATACTCCTGAAATTAAATATCAATTTAAACTTCATATAAAACGATGCAGACATTTTATTTCGCGTAGTTTCCACCGATTGTGAGGCGCCCCTAATCAAGATGAAGTGAAGTCTGCTGTCTGGTCGAACTGAATGAGCTGCTACGTCGAGAGTCGGTGCCTCCCATGGTCCCCGCCAGCCTCCGAGTCGTGATCTTATTCCCTGGCCTCGTCTGCTTCCATGTGCGAGTGACGGCTGGGGCGTTTTGACAGAGCGTGAGACGGAGGCAAGACTGTTCAAATCCGTCGGCTCGGAACGTGAAGACACTATAAATAGCGTGGCCACCCCGAAACCAATTTCACCCTGTAGGCCAATTCAAGTTTCGATGCGGCAAATTTGAAATTACGCAAAATTTGTTTGATATTTTCTTTGTAGACAGGAACGTATAACAGAAATGTGAGAGTGTTTTCTTTTTTTAACTGTTCGGGGTCGCGATTGTGTAAAAATGTATCGATCGGGAGCCAAGGGCAACCTATCGATAGCTAAAAGTTGCCTGCTTATTTCAATGGGCCGTGCTACTGATAAACATTGATAACTCGTCGATAAATTTACACAATCTCTGGCCTGGTATCCGCATATCTATTAATGCAAGGCATTGATTTGTAACTCCTAGTCATGGGATCTCAACTAGGAGTTGAAAACTTGGTAAATGGTATAAATGTTGTTAGTAACTAAAGTGCCGGTTTCCCAATGTCCGGTCAAAGTAAGTATTAACTGAAAGTTAAGTTGAAGTGAACACTTTTATCACACCCATTCGCAATTGCAACTATAAATTATTATTATTTTCGGAGGCTTTAAATGCTAAGCCGAAGTTGAAAATGTCGTAACACTGGTCCTCACGGGCTGCGAAAGTGACCGTGCACGCGGGCGCCTCCAAGTCTGCATCTGCCCCCAGACGACGACGTGTACATGGACGACGCGCACCTCCTGAACGAGTACATCCTGAGCGACGTCGGCAAGATCTGGGTGGGTCCGTGGGGCTCGTCGCGCGGCCGTCAGTGGGTGTTCGGCCAGTTCGACGACGACGTGCTGCCGGCGGCCATGCTCATGATGGAGCGGTGCGGTCTGCCGCCAGCCAACCGCGGCGACCCAGTGCGCATGACCCGCGCCATCTCGAAGATCGTGAGTGCTTCAGATCTAAGACACCGTCATTTGAGGGCCGAATCAAATCGCAAACGCAGATTTGTTTGAACAATTTCGGAGATCCCCTTTACCCCGCCCGACTAAGCCCGAAATGCATTCCCGACTATAGCTCTGATGGTAGAGAACTTGACAAACAATCGGTAGGTCCCGGGTTCATATCACGGGCTCCATGGGCAAATGGTATCAACAAATCATATGTTAAGAAATCAGCAGAATTGACATCAAAGTTACCGCTTCCTCCTAGTTACGTAAAAATAAGAAATTTACGTCGTATTTATGGGTCCAGAATGGAAAGAATGGTACGTATGCTATACCTATAAGATCACCGGGCTAGAACACTGCGTGCTCTGCTTAGCTTCAAAAATCATGATGCATCGGTTATCTGGTCAACCCTGATGAACCTTTCTAGTTGGTATATTAGATATTTCCAGCTGGTGGGGAGGAAGTGACCTCTCTTTCCAGTCCTCCCTCCCCCCCCCCCCCCCCCCCCCCCCCCTACACACTCAACAACCATTCGATTTCAAACACAAATGGTTTCACATGTTTTATAGAAAATGAAAACCTCTTCACGCGGGATTTCTCGGTGAATAGGCTTAATGTACTCATGTGTAATCAAAGCTAATTTCGTTCCATTCTGGACGTAAGCGTTTGACCATGTGTCGTTTGTGTCCCACATCATCCCCGCATTCACGCAACCAACCGACGACTCCAAAGGACGACGTCGTTTCATTGCCATGGTTATCAGTTTGTGTGTGCATGGAATACACCGACACGTGTTTCTGAATATCCTCGCTGATCCTCTCTAAATTATTTTTCATTTACCTCGAGGCACTCGCAGTCACGTTTCACAAAAGGGTCCAGACATGAAAAAACGTATTTTTTTAAATGTATATAATCTGGATTCGAATACCTAATAACAGATTACTCTAAAATTCCCCAGTATAATGACAATGCCTTGTTATTCATGTAATGCGAACGTGCACACCTGTTTTAACTATAGGTATATAATTACCTAATTTAAGAGTTCATTTTCCTCTGGCGCGGAGCGAAATGTTGTTTTCCGAATTCAAACCATGAAAATTTGTTGTGTGTAGTTTTCCTATACGAAATCCACACCACAGACTAATTGAAATATATTGTTGGCAACGATCGCCGGGCGTTTGGGGGGGGGGGGGGGGTATAAAACTTGCGTCGAGTGCTTTGATTTTGTGCGCTTGCGCCCTTTGAACCGTTCATTCCAGAGTGAGCTTCAATCGGGCCCGTTCGGCCGGAAGTGGCCCGCTGTGTATGGTACCTACGAAAATAGCCCTTCGTACTGCAAATGTTGGCGATCTACACGTTATACTGAAAAACGAAGCATACCATGTACTACATTGAAACTTTCAAAATGCTTTGTTATATGCTTGAAAACATGTATTTGTATTTATCCGCCGAGATTGATGATCAATCAAAATTGTTTTTCTTACTTACGTTAAATAATTTAAAAGAACCCCACAGGTTTTCAATTAGTAAACCAGGAAACAAAGAATGTAGAGCATATTGCCTGGATTTATACTATTTGTATTCTTTATTCATGGCAGCATGCCCCCTGTGCAAGTTTAACTTTTGAGAGGAACTCTTCTCATCTTACAACTTTTCACAAGTGCTCGAATAAATTCTAAACTAAGAGTTGGTTATACCATTTTCCGAACCATAGTCTTGATTTGTTGTCCAATGTAACGAAAAGAACATTGAAATTCTCATACGAAATTTTCCTAGTCTCTTCCATTACATTTTTATAACCAATTCAACTTTTTCCAAGCAAAAGAAAATGCAATCTAAATTTTCATATACATTCACCCAAAAAATGTTGATGTAAAACTTTTACCAGCAGTCTGGATTTTATAATAACATATCACTAGACGACTATAAATGGGCCGGTAGCTGTATTCCGTTTCGTGCCTCGTAGACGCAACGCTATATTTCCACAGTTTGGTTGCGTCAAATCGCAGTAGGCGGCGAGGTGTGCAGGCAACGCTAGTAAGGCGTTTGCTCGAAGCAGTAGAGGTCATGCGTTCGATTCTCCGTCGGGTTAAATATTTTGTTTCTTCAAAAACGATTTGACAATTTAAAACATCTTAATTACACGCATTTGCACAGTCTTTGGCTATGATTTCATGTAAATAACTAAATTCGTTGCAATTTACTACGGACTCTATTGTCTGTTTGTCGGGCGTCTACTGAAGTTTCATTTTGCTGCCCCGAACACATTATAGTATAGGTAAGTTGTCGTTTAGTGTACAGGTAACTTTTTTTATGGCCGGCTCCGAACAAATTTTCCAAAAAGCCAATCTAAATGTGGGAAATTTAACTTTGCGTCTTCGAGGCACGAAACGGAAACACGCTCCCGGGCCGCTAACGGTAAAGGGGTCGTGAAAATAAATTTATGTCATTTTGGCAAAAAGAACTTTAAACTTTATATTATGCGTAAGTCAAGCACAAAAACTGGGTTATCAGGTCAGCAGCACAACGCATAATGCGTACCATTCGCACACGATCCTTGATTGCGGCTTGATCCGTGATCAGCGGTAGATAATGCAATGACAGCTTGATTTCAAAACCAGCCCCTCGGCGCTGCAGGGTTAATGGCGTAGATGAATGATTGGCTCGTGATGAGAATACCGATGATTATGAACAACCCCTGCAGCCATCGAAGAGCGGGGCAGGTGGAGGGTTGTGGGGAATTTGATGTCGGTACATCGGTACATTATATGCATACACAATTTTGCTGGAGACTGTAAACAACCCTTCCAAAAAACGGTACTCACCCACAAAGCAGAGTAACACTTAACCCTCGGGGTGAAATGATGAACAACCAATCACAGACGGTGCTTGCTGATTTCAGGTGTATAGTCACCATGGCGATAACAAGCCTGCTCTTGTTTTTGCCCCAACCCTGCCTGTGGATGTGGGCATTGGATTTTTTCTATAGCCGTAATGATGTTGAATTAATGTGCAGATAGCTTCACACGTTTTATACCAGTTGACCTCATTGTTGGCACCTTATATCTGTGTTAGCACCTTTTATCTGTGTTGGCACTATTTGTGTTGCTCACGATGCTGCTTATCGCCAGCGAAATCTCGAGGAATTTCGTCGGAACTCGTGTAGGAATCTTCGGGAATGTTCGGTCCGTGGACCAAGGACTATTATTTACATCTTTGGTCTGGACACATTGCCTTATATTCCATTTCACTTTAAGAAAGAGAGTGAATTTGCATCTTCCTCGCGGACCCACTGTTTTGCTACTTGCTAGACACGATCTCCAGTGAAGTGTTAACTGCCAGCTAAGTTTGTTATCTTCAATGTCACAGCCAATCAGATGCATGTATTTTCATTTTAACTGACACCATTTTAACGGGATATGGTAAACTGGCTATTGAGTTTCAAAACTTACAAACCATTCCTTGAGTCGGACATAAGACTATATATGGGAACTCTTATCTCATGTCTATACAGCAGTGGGTTCTCGAGGAAGATGTAAATCCACTGTCCTTCTCAAATTGAAATGGATTGCAGTTACCGTGGCTGTACCTCCGAGTAATTAGTATCTCGGTTCGACCTGTATGTACTCAAAGTTAGTACCTACATGATGTACACTTGGTCAGATGGAGTAGTTAGTTCTCTAATCATTGGTTAAGGATGGACGTTTGGGCCAGTTATTATTTTCTCGATACGAAATCACTCGTTAATTTACGTGCCTGCTAAAGCCTCTCTATTCCCTGCTAGTCCCTGCCCACTGCAATGAGCAGGCATTGGAAATTGAAAACACAAGAGTTCGAAGTGACTTCATGTAATTTAATTTCCTGAAAATTGACTGTGTACACAAACTGTCCACAACCAATCGTTATATTATTAACTAATCTCGGTTGAGAAACAAATCTGGAATAACAGTGTTATAGAACAGGCAAAACGGCACAAGTTTGCATTCTATGACTGAGGCCGGCTGCTTTTGGGTGGATTCTATAAATTGAGACTTGTTGGGAGTAGCATCATTGCTTCTGGTCAATGACAGCTGCACCATTCCAGCTCCTATTTACAATATGAACATGACGATATAAAACAAACTTGGCTGACTTTCAAATAGTGGTATAATGCAAACAGCCACACCCTTTTTTTCTGATTCTGTTTCTGACTATAACTAGGGCTTCGCGAACGCAATTTGTGTTGCGTTGAAGATGAGCGTAGGTAGCGGTTTGTGTATAGCGGCTTAAAAGGTGCAGGCAGCAGTCACAAGAAAACCATGGAGCACCAAACCTGACCATTGCCTTCTCGAAAATTCTAATCACTTGAAAATGTATGCGGATTCTGAC
Source organism: Nemoura dubitans (assembly GCA_921293005.1). Classification (NCBI taxonomy): domain Eukaryota; kingdom Metazoa; phylum Arthropoda; class Insecta; order Plecoptera; family Nemouridae; genus Nemoura; species Nemoura dubitans. Next base: position 51,081,999 of record OV121074.1, on the reverse strand, counting down.
GTTCCATTGTTTCTCTTCGAGGTCAGCAAAGCTGGTAACCAAGGAAACGAAGGAAACCGGACTCGTATTGAATCAGCCGTCAAATCATGAGAAAAACTTAAAACACCACAAAAATGCTAATAAAAACCAATTGGAAAAACCTACCGAACTAAGATTTGCAGGCATGATAAATATGTATAAGGTCAACATGTTTACAAGTTTTGGTGAAGTTATGTTCAGAACTTTGAAATTTACAGGGGTTCAAAATTCTGAAAAAATCGAAAAATTTCGTAAAAAATGATTTATAAAACATTTACTGAACCGATCTTTTTCAAAAACGCAGGGGGTCTAAGTTGAGAACAGAGATAGATACTCAGAAATTTTAATCCATATCAGTTCAGGCGTTTGGTCTGTAGAGCGCGCACAAACACACCAAAAAAAAAAAAAAAAAAAAAAAAAACATACACAAGTTACTTTTTTTTGGGGTAAGTGAAATTGAAGATTTCGCTCCGCTCGCTTCGCTCGCTACGCTCATCAATAATTGCAATCACCCGGTCCCAGCCAAGAATGCAGCCCAAAGTCGCCTTGTGCAGCCTAAACCTCGTGTGTTCCTGGTCTCACCTGACGCCTCCCCACAGGTGAACGCCAACGACGACCGTGGCGTCCTCCTGGGCCGCTGGGACGGCGACTACAAGGACGGCGTGGCTCCCGCTCAGTGGACGGGCTCGGTGCCGATCCTCGAGCAATTCGTGAAGACGGGCAATGAAGTCAAGTACGGCCAGTGCTGGGTCTTTGCCGGGGTGGTCACCACTGGTACGTCGTCGTCGTCGTTCCTCCCCACATATGGGGGGTATAATACGCTGGGCTTACGCAATCGCAACGAAATTCAAAGAATGCCACCCTCACGAATCGGGACATGCGTCTTTCACTGCTTTCATCGGTGCACTTCTAAAACTATGTAGCTTACGATTTACGAAATGCTATCGCACGCGAGATCTCAAACTTGTACACTTTCCAGACATTACATCGCAGAATCACCTGAAGCTACGAGGGAGCTGTCAATCCCCCAACGGTTAATGCTCTAGGCTGGTCGGCTAACCAATCTGGGCCAGCGATTCACGTATACAGGCTCATCATACTCGGGGCTCAATCATTTGTAACAGTTACCTATACGTATGCTGTCAAAATGTAATTTTAAAGTGTATTCAACGGCTGTGGATAATTTTCAACAAGCCTAATCATAGCACGAAATTGGTTCTTATTTTATTTAAAACTTAAAAGACTAATACATTACATAGGTTGCTTATGATTTTGTTTACGGCTTGCACTAATAATTTGCCTGTAAAAATGTTGTGTAGATAGATGTTTGTAAACACAGGCTGCACTTCAAGGTATCAAAATCCATGCAGCGTGGAATGCTTGTTGTGGCAATTAGGTGGGGTGATTTTTGTGCAAGCAGACTGAGTGGGTTGATTTATTAGGGGTGTTTACGTTCAACCATAGGTCTGTTTTGATAAGGGTAATGATTTAATGGCGTCGTGATAGGGTGACGATGACCCATGCTGTGCGGGGGCGTCGGCGTCGGTGCGTTTTGGACGACACGATCAGTTAGCAGGGAACTTAATTGGATTCGTGGCAATCGGCCCAGCAAAAATTCCCTATATTTGAACCTTGAGCGAATACCAATATAATAATCTAAATTATGGCTATATTTTCATAAAAAATCTTTCGCATGGCTGATTTGCAACAACAACAAAAATCATTAAATGCCTAGTACCTCGTGGGATTTGTATAGAACATGGGCGGGCACGACCGCCTATAGCTTGCTTGTGTTTTTTTTGGCATCATGCATGAAAACTTTGCCGACGACTCCGACGTCGACGCCGACGCCGACGACGGCGGTGCGTACACCTAAGCTGCTAAACCAAGCGTCATAATTCCATGTACAAGCAAGCGGCAAAGCTTATCAGTCGGCCCAAAATCCGGTGTAGAAGGGTGAACAGGGCCTGTGTGAGCTTTCGTGTAAATGCGGAGGGGTTAAAATATTGATGCCCCTCGTGAATGTGTAATCAATTCTCGTGCCAAACTTTGGTAAACAGAGCCATGATTTTTTTTTTATTGTTAATTTGTAAATTGCTAAACTCAGTTTCATTGGCCCACTTTGGCGCTTGCCGTTGCAGTGATGACGATGGGAACCGGAAGAGAGATAAACATTTGGTTTGTTGTTGAGAACAAAATAAAAGAGCATGGCTTTGCGCTTGAAACTTGTAGCAGGGTAATTGTTTAATAAATCAGGTTCTTCCTCGCGTTTACAATGCTAAGTGCTGCTGCGCGCGGCTGTGTTAATTAATACCAACTGGAAAATTGAATAATTTTACACCAAAATGTGTCAATTAGATTAAACGTATTGCGCTAGTCGCATTGTACTAGTCCCTTGCTTACAATGTCCTCTCCCATCAGCTGACACTTGACATGTGGACCTAGGGCTGGGGGACATAGATGACCGAACAACAACAAAAATTACCTTTGTTGTTTCGCTCATACTTTATATTCTTTAGTCTTTGATAGGTGGGTTGAAACCAGGAAAACCATGGGTAAAACCTTGGGCGATTTTTGCAACTTTTTCTCAGTTGTCTCGTGCAGTAAATCTAGCAATGGGGTTTAAATTTTTTTTTTCTTATTTCACACTGATCCGCTCATAGAATGTAGGTAATGCTCGATCCCTTTGAGCGGCACGAGAAATCCGGCTCACATTTAGCGATTCTGTCCCGCGGTGCAGGCGAGTGAACGCATTCTTTGGGGGTCGCCCGGTTACCACAAGGCCTTCTGGGGGTGGTCGCCATCGAACCACCGAACCACCGAACCACTGCCCAAACCACTGAGGTCTTGGCCATACAGCTGTAAAGTACTTTAAAGCCTACTTTAACTGCACAGACAACATTGTGACTTTCGTATCAATACGAAAGTCACAATATCAATCAACCCCTTATATCAATTGATATTAGAGGTTGATTGTTCGCAAGTCTTGAGAGCCATAGTTTGGTGTTTTGTGCGGTGAGTTCGGTGAGTTTGGGCCTAAAAACGACCTGTGGTAACTGGTAACGACCTTTCTGAGAAGTGCTATTCGCTATCTGAAGGGTGCTATCTGAAGGGTGCTACCTGAAGGTTTGGGACAGAATTGAGACAGAAGTTTCCACATCAAACTTGATGGGCTTGTCAATTTTCACGTGCAATTTCAACAATGTGTGCGAATTCTGGTTCATTCTTAAATTTCTTAGTGCCGGTTTTCCAGTGGCCCGTTAAGATACTATCGGTCCATTAGCAAGAAAATTAAGGGCTCTGATTGGACGTTGCTAAGCAAATAACCAGTTAACAGACCGTTAGGTATTTAACGTGCCACTGAAAACCCGGGGCTAAGACTAATTTCTAATAGATCCTATCTGTAGGACTAGTTTTGAATAAATGATTTGAAACTGGATTTGGATGCTAAATAAAGTCTCACTGTTTGCACGAAGTTTCCCTTTTAAATTGTTTTCCAATGGTTCATTATTTTTCGTACTAGGAAATGCTGCCAAAGTGTTCGCGTTGAAGATGAGCGTATGGGCGCAGCGGTTCTAAGATGAGAACAAAAGTAGACATCCTGAAAATTTTATCGCAATCGACGCAGGCGTTTGGTCTGTAGAGTGCACGAAAAAACAAAAACACAAATAAATACACACAAGAGTTTTTTTTTTACCAGTAGTGAAATTAAAGATTTCGAAGATGTTCCTTCGATGTGGTTTCGATGGTTTCGAAGTGCAATATTCGAAATCGGGAAACTTTGGAAAAAATAAGCATTTTTAAATAAATTTCCGGACTTTTCCAAACTTTCCCAATTTTAAAATATTGCTCTGTTTCTGCTTTGAAGGGGAGGGATATGGAGGATTTTCTTGAAAAACGCAGGTGGTTTAAGTTGGGAACAAAAGTAGACACCTTGTAAAAATTGCATCGCTATCGAAGCAGGCGTTTGGCCTGTAGAGCGTGCGCAAACACACATACTAAAAAACAAACAAATACACACAAGTGGTTTTTTACCAGTAGTGAAATTGAAGAATTCGCTTCGCTCGCATCACTCGCATTGCTCGCTACTCTCATCAAACAATTCACTATTCCAGACGGAACATGGCCTATTTGAAGAGACAACTTCTATTTTTTACGCCATATAGTTGGAGAATTTACGTCTCTCATACAGAAAGTGGTCCATACTGTTGCAAATTTAGCAAATTTTATCGAAATCAGAGCAACCGTTTAGTCAGTATAACGCGAGAAAACACACATTTACAAACAAACAAACAAACAAACAAGAAAAACAAACAAACGCAAAACACACAAAGTGTAATTTGGCGATGAGGTGGTGTGGTGGGGGGGGGGGGGGGGGCAGTGAAGATTATCTAAAGCTACGCACATCAATGTGAGTTACCCCTTTGGAATCAAAATGTCCATATTTCGCGTGCAGTTCCCCATGCTTACCGCTATGTACCTATGCTGACAGTTCCTCCAACCTCTCTTGCGAACAGAGCTGTTTGAAAGTGTAACGGTCACCCAAACAAATCTGACCCAGCTCATAGTTGCTTAACTTCGGTAATTTCAGAGACCAGGCGTTCCCAACCCTCAACGCCGTCCAGTAACACACGGCTGGTCGCCTGTTCCACAGTGTGCCGCGCTTTGGGCATCCCGTCGCGAGTCGTGTCCAACTTCGTGTCTGCGCACGACGCCAACGCCTCGCTCACCGTCGACCGCTACTTCGACGCCAACGACGAGGAGCTGCAGTTCGACCCGAACAACGAGAACGGCGAGGACTCTGTGTGGAACTACCACGTGTGGAACGACGTGTGGATGGCCAGACCCGACCTGCCCAAGGGGTACGGAGGGTGGCAAGCCATCGACGCCACGCCGCAAGAGACGAGTGACGGTGAGGGACGCCCGGTCGGCGATTTACTGCCCGGAACGGCAATCACTTTAGAGCTTGCTGATACGACTTGGCATTTTATTCGGTGCTTGGTAGGGGTGTTTGCGAAATTGCCAGGACTGGTAGTTGTGGGGAAGAAGACACTGGTTTCCTGCTGACTGCAGATAGGGTATTTCTTGGCGCCATGATTTTAGCGCAGGTTCCTATTATTATTATTATTGCAAAAATACGCTTCCATGGGTTTCTAGAAACATTCGATGTGCCCAAGGAAAAAATGAAGTTGTTATTCAGTGAAATAAATGCTTAGAGAAATTCATTTCGTGGGTTGTAAATAAAACTGGCTCCAGGGACTTGTTATTTTAGTTGAACGCTTTATTTTAGTGGTAGCACACGTAGAAGTAAGTAAATCCTTTCATATAACGATACGCCGACGACGTTTTTGTTGCAATATCAATCTAGACTTAGACCCCTGTGAAACGTTACAAAAACGTGGCTGCATTTCATTAGAGGAAAATTTGCTCATAGTGCCGTTTCAGCTAGATATGTTTGTTTGATTTCTCGGTCAGTTCGACAGAACCACATCATTTTTAAACTGACGAGCATCGCTTGAAACCGGTAGTACATAACTTTATAAAAGCTTGCCTTAAAGTGGTGCCACGTCAGAAGAGATAGGACCACTCTATCTGTGATAGAACCGTAAAGCGATTGTGGTGGCCAGAGTTAGCGAAAAAGGTTTCAACACACCCGAGTTTAGTCCTAATATCTCTTGAGGCACTCACATTTATTAATCCTGGACTTGAAAACAACATTCCCTTGGTTTACTTCAACGTATATAGAAAAAAACATATTGATAAAGCAGCTATACCCATCACGTGACTGATCCCTCGGCATGAACGTTCGACGCCTTTCGTTGCAGGCGTCTTCCAGACTGATCCCTCGGCATGAACGTTCGACGCCTCTCGTTGCAAGCGTCTTCCAGACTGATCCCTAGGCATGAACGTTCGACGCCTCTCGTTGCAGGCGTCTTCCAGACTGATCCCTAGGCATGAACGTTCGACGCCTCTCGTTGCAGGCGTCTTCCAGACTGATCCCTAGGCATGAACGTTCGACGCCTTTCGTTGCAGGTGTCTTCCAGACTGATCCCTCGGCATGAACGTTCGACGCCTCTCGTTGCAGGCGTCTTCCAGACTGATCCCTAGGCATGAACGTTCGACGCCTCTCGTTGCAGGCGTCTTCCAGACTGATCCCTAGGCATGAACGTTCGACGCCTTTCGTTGCAGGCGTCTTCCAGACTGATCCCTAGGCATGAACGTTCGACGCCTCTCGTTGCAGGCGTCTTCCAGACTGATCACTAGGCATGAACGTTCGACGCCTCTCGTTGCAGGCGTCTTCCAGACTGATCCCTAGGCATGAACGTTCGACGCCTCTCGTTGCAGGCGTCTTCCAGACTGATCCCTAGGCATGAACGTTCGACGCCTTTCGTTGCAGGCGTCTTCCAGACTGATCCCTAGGCATGAACGTTCGACGCCTTTCGTTGCAGGCGTCTTCCAGACTGATCCCTAGGCATGAACGTTCGACGCCTTTCGTTGCAGGCGTCTTCCAGTGCGGCCCGGCTTCACTGGAGGCGATCCGCCGCGGCGCCGTCGGCCTCAACTACGACGTCTCCTTCCTGCTGGCGTCCGTCAACGCCGACTTGGTCAACTGGAAGGAGGACCCGACCTGCGAGCTCGGCTACTCGCGCATGAAGTGCAACAAATACCAGTGCGTTAGACCGATCCATTGGTTGCGTTGCGTTTAACGACGCACTGTTTTGAGAACAGGCCCTACATGGCGTTGGTCAAATGAAAGGCGTCTAATGATGATGATGATGATGATGAGGGAACGATGAACTTAACCTACAGCCTAAAACACATTACCTTTGCTCGCTGCTTAACTCCTGTCGAAAAGAACCAAGGGGACCGCTCTTTCGCGGACGGTACAACTCGAATAACGTGATTCCTCCACTAATCCATGCTGTCAAGAGGTGATTTATCTAGGCGAGTGAAATGTATTTGTATTAACTTCAGTTCCTTCATGCCTCTCTCTCTCTCTCTCTCTCTCTCTCTCTCTCTCTCTCTCTCTCTCTCTCTCTCTCTCTCTCTCTCTCTCTCTCTCTCTCTCTCTCTCTCTCTCTCTCTCTCTCTCTCTCTCTCTCTCTCTCTCTCTCTCTCTCTCTCTCTCTCTCTCTCTCTCTCTCTCTCTCCCTCTCTCTCTCTCTCTTTCTCTCTCTCTCTCTTTCTCTCTCTCTCTCTCTCTCTCTCTCGCTAGCAGAAATAGCCATTAGTATGCTATGGTCAACTATTTAGTGTTAAGACATTTGATTAAGACGGTCACCTGACTCTGCACAGTGTTACTTAACTTCGGAGATCTCAGGTAAATAGAGTCTCCAAAATGATACAGCTGTGTTGCGTAAGGTTTGCGTAAGAGAGGGCTACCATTAGCAGAGACCAATTCGCACACAATGCAGACTGTAGTGTACAGCGACGTCCATTCTAGTGATCACCCATCGCCTTTGGCTGTGGTCTGTGGTGAACAAATTACATTGAATTCCCATTACCAATGCAGACGCACCGTGCGTACAGACGTGGTCGCCGAAAATAGCTCGGTCGCCTCCCTTTGCCATCTCTGAACAGACAACAGCTCATGGTGGTACCTTGGCGGTACGCCCCTTTGCCGTCACTGTGCTTTGGCGGGACTTGCAGCGTTAGTACGGTACAAATTGGTGCCAGTTGTGATAGAAAATTGCACGCAAGGGGGGGGGGCATATCGGTTTTTCGCATCACAATTTGGAGGCAATGTTAGCCTGCTCCAATGGGTCTCATGTGATATTCAAATTCAAACCACATCCGAATCATCATTATTTCTATCGCATGTGCAAGTTTCAAAGGGGTTTTATAGCCTACGTACTCAAAGCAAAGAGAGCGATTTCAATTGAAAGTCGCAAAATCAGTAACGCAATACACCAATTACGTCCATCCCACAACTTGCTCGTGACCTCGAAGTCATTTGGCTCTAAGGGTAGCGTCTCCTAGATCTAAGATGTCTATTCCCACAAGTGATCTGAGTGAAAAAGTGATCTGAGTGAGTTTCAAAAGTGAAAAAGAGGCGGTAGGACCAATATCCTAATTTCACCGCCACCGTCGCTGCTAGAAAGAAAGCCAATCCGATATCGGCAAATGTCAAGCAATCGCCGCCTTGGTTGCAGCATCGGCCGCATGGTGTACACCAAGCTGCCGTTCGTGTTCGACCCGAACGGCGAGAAGGACCGTGAAGACATCACGCTGCAGTACAAGGCGAAGGAGGGCACGCAGGCCGAGCGCCTCAACCTCTACCACGGCGTGCAGGGCAACACGCGGGCCCAGCGCTTCTACGACGTCGCCGACGTCAGCGAGTCGGACATCGAGTTCGATCTGGTCGAACTCGAGACGGTCAACATGGGGGACAAATTCAGCGTCACTGTCAACATCCATGTAAGATATTTCGCGATGAATTTCATTGGAATAACTTTAACAACTATCAGCTATTGATTCTCTTCATATCATCTTCTGCTCTCTTCTCCTTTCTTCACTGAATTTTATTTTCTTTGATTCGATTCGGTTCGAAATTCCAATCAATTTTGGCTTCATGCATAATGTCAGGAAGAAGTAAACCTTGAGTATCAATATTCAGTGTCCTAGGAGCGTATTCGGCCACCCTTAAATGCGTAACTGCTTTTCATAGTATATTCAGAACAACAATAACATGGGAGTGAAACCCATACAATTCTATGATCTATGACCTGAAAGCTTCACAAAATGTCACATAGGCATATGACTGAAAAGACAACGGACACCAATGATAAAATTAAGATTCCCAGCTCATCTGTGTCGTGTTTGTCTTTGGCAGAACAAGTGCAAGCAAGAACGCAAGGTGCATGCGTCCCTGTCGGCGGCCAGCATCTTCTACACCGGCGTCCGCGCCAAGGTCGTCAAAAGCGCCTCGGGGGACTTCAAGCTCAAGCCCAATTCAAGTGCGTCGTCGCGCCGGCCGCGTTTTGCATAACGCACGCACTCGAATAATTCAAACAATATTACAATGTTGCCGTCTTTCAACGCGATTTCGAGCCACCCGACCAGGGTCAAAGGAACTATTTTGTCAGTGGGGGGGGGGGGGGGGGGGGGAGTTAGACATTCATTAAAATTCAAAAAGTCCATTCCTTAAAATGAAGGTAATCGCTTTCTATAAGCCAATATTTTGTCCAAATCCAGTACTTGCTGCACTCTAAGGCCAAATCAGGCAAATCAACCACTGTTTTGAGAATAGGGTTACCTAGTTTCAAATACCCTACCATATTACATACAAAGTTTCGTAAACACTTCAGTCGCGGGCACGATCCAGTTACGGGACCCCGGGGGGAGTAAACTGGCCTGACCCCGGGCCGATGTGTGTGGGGGGGGGGGGGTCCCCCAATCCCCCCATCCTACGCCCCTGTATACCCGTCGTTGATATCTGTCGCTTGCATAACAAGCATGATTATGTCTTAGATGAATGAGATTCGTCTATGATAATGTCTAGTGTTTACTTTGCTTTTCTGATATCATATTGATGAAATCAGACGGACGTTCGTCTCATTACGGTTACGTGTGGCTCACTTTATTCGGAGTCCAACTCTTGCGCTATAGCCTTTGTTTGCTTGTGTTGATCCAAAACTATTCCACTCTATTGCCAAATCTATCATTTGATTTGCCAGCTGGAATTTACTGCATCTTTCTTCAGCAAGTTTGAAGGAAACATTGTAGTAATTCGATTCTATCTTAAATTTTTAACGAGCATGTTAGCTATGAAGAAGTTATAACTTATAAGTTACCTGGCGGCTGTAAATCGATCACAGTTGCCATTTATAAATCCAGAGCCTTAGCATTGGCCTTGGAGACAGCCGTGGCCACGTGGCAATGAGGACATGACTTGCCTATTGCAGAGGAGACGTTGCGACTGGTAGTGCGGCCGGAAGAGTACCTTCCGAAGCTGGTCGAGTACTGCAACATGAAGATCTACGCGATCGCTACGGTGGAGGACACCCGGGCCACGTGGGCCGAAGAGGACGACTTCCAGATCATCAAACCCAACCTGGACATCAAGGTATTGCCACACATAATAGAGAGCTATACGTGCAAATGCCTTTCTTGCTCGCGTAGTCGCATCCCCTGGAGAGAAAACAGTTTTTAATAAGTGATACGCCGTACTCACGTTTTCGAATTCCAGGTGAAGAATTGCATTCCCAGCACGAACGCTCCGTGCACTGTGGAAATGAGCTTCAAAAACCCGTTCAAGAAAACTCTGAACGACTGCAAATTCAACTGTTCTGGGCCTGGACTTACCAAGAACACTCTGATTGAGTTCAGGTATTGATAATAATTAAAAGGGTCACTTTCTTTTATTAATCAACTCGCTGCTCGTTAGTTAATAAGGACTCTATGGCGTCGCCCTTTGTCCAGGCCCGTCGGACCGCTGGAAGAAGTCACACTGGAGCACACGTTCACGCCGAGTAAGGCGGGTATCCACAACTTGGTGGCCACCTTCTCCTCTTTGGAACTTGTCGACGTGACGGGATCTGCCAATCTGGAGGTCGTCGAAGACAACGCTTGAAACGATGGACACTCATGAGATACGCTATTTAGTCGCTTTGCTGTCATTTCGCTATACTTGCTTGTCACCAGAGAAGAAAACAACACTTTTGGGAGGCTAATTTGTGTACATAATAATAAAATAAGATTAAAAGAAGAAAACATCAATTTGTATCGAATTTTTAACTTTTTAATTTAAATATATTATACCAGACGTAAAATTTGCAACGAGGTAGTCATTTGAATGCGTTTGATGCATTTGATGTATTAGCTCTCTGGGTGATTTCGCAACTTTACTCCCAGAGATTCGGTAACCCCAAGACAGCTCCGACCACGACGGCGCCGAACGTCAAGCAGACCGCCGACACCGTGTTCGTTCCCCGCCATTCCAACGCTCGGGGTTCGACGACGTCCTCCACCAACCGCTCTCTCCTGACGACGCCCTCTAGCCGCGAATTCAACACGTCCAGCTGACTCCGCGTGTTAACCTGGTCCAGTAACTCCACGAGGATCTCGTTCTCTGCACTGATCCACGAGTCTTCGGGCGTCGACACTGACGCGTCGTCGGACGTCGACGCCAACGTGTCTTGAGACGTCGACGCCGTGCTCTGCGTCGTCAGTATCGAGCTGCAGCTGGCGTCGAGCAGCGATCGGTCCGCCACGGAGTCCGTCGCGCACACTTCCGTCGACACGTTCACGATGAGCGACGCGCCGTCCGACTCTGAACAGGATTCGTTGGCGTCCGTGTCGCCGCTGCCGGCCACTATCGCGTCGGGCTCCTCGATCCTACGTCTTGACTCTTCGCCGACTTTCGGCTCGGGTTTGTCGGCGAGAAGCGATTTGGTCTGCCGCATGCCGCAGATCCCTTCTCGTGCGTTTCGGGTACGATTGCCCGTTTTGTGGTTCTGGTACGGGGATTCGTTTGTCTGGCATTCGTTGTAGAGTTCGAGGTCGGCGCGGATGCCGAGCGGTAGATCGGGATGGTGGTGGCGCGAGAAGATCTCGTCGCCGGTGTTGAAGGACTGTTGCGGCAGGTGAGAAATGGCGTGGTGCAGCTTTTGCATCGTCTCCTCGGTGACGGCGTCGACGATCGGAATCGACATACCCGAGTCTGTCTCGATGGCAAGACGTTCGTGCTGGAACGGCATTGCGAGCTCGAACCGTTCGAGCAGTTCGGGAATCGAACAGCACGAATCATTTCCCTCTTCTTTACAGCTGTTGTTCATTACCTCACATTTCATTTTGGAAATCCTGTCTTCTTTAACTATTTTCGTAACATAATAGGTTATGTTTTGTAGAGATTCACTGCTAACGTCAGTTTTGCTTGACAATTGAACTCCGACTGGGCCTGGCACCGTGTGAATGGATTCCGACGTGCTGGTGGCATCGCAACTGGCCGTGTTCATGGATGCTGAGCTGTCAGACGTTGCCGTTCGAGCATCTTCAAAGTAAGCTACATTCTCTGCAGATGACATGTCCCCTTCAGATGTGGCATCGCCGCATTTTGTGACATTTTTCAACTCATGGTCGTCCGATTTGGCGCCCGATATTTCGGCGTCTTGAGATGCAGCTGCCAAAATGTCAGCGACCTTTTCAAAATCCCGCCCTTCGTCTTTTCGACCTTCAACTTCTTCGACGTCAGATGAACTCACAGCCGCGGACGTGTCGGACTCATTTTCGGGGGGCGAATAACTGAATTGCCCAACATTTTCGAGGACTTGATGACATTGTGTTTTGGAGGTTTTCGAACCATCGCGTCTGCAGACAGTTATGCTCTCAACAGATTCCATCTCGAAGTTCCTTACCGAATCTGAAAAGCTGGACGTAACGGGTTTAAAAACGTGTTCAGTGTATGAATCGTAAGTTCGTTTATCTGAATCGGTGCCACTAGATCTCGATTCCAAGTCAAAGCTACGACTTTCGACAGGCGTCACACTTGCTTCCGTATCCGTCTTCAGCACCGCGTTGATAGTTTTGAACAGCGTTTCCGACGAGCACAAATGCGCAATCGGGATCGCGACCTCGTCCTGCTCGAGATCATCTCTCTGACGATACTTCTTGTTGCGCCTGAGTGCCTCCAGCGTCTCTTTGACAACACTGCTCGCCGTCAACGTCGGATTTTTCCTCGGCCTGCCGCCCAACGCCGCGATCAACGCGAGCAGCAGACTCTCCTCCGACTTGTTGAACCGACTGCTGCTGCTCGGCAAAACTTGACTGGTCGCCGACGCCGCGGCGATCTGCAAGATGCTCTCGTTGCGCCGCACACTCTGGATGCACTCGTTGGTGATCTTGTCCCACGAGCTCAAATCGCGACGGATGAAGCTCTGAATCTTGCGCGAAATTCTCGTCGACCCCAGCGCGGGCCGGTCGCGTCGGATGACGTTCGTGTACGTAGCCGACAGCGCCTTGTTGCACGACGCGGGTCTCGCCGAGCGCTGCACCAAGTCCTCGACGTTGTCGACGTCGTCCAGGAACCCAAGCGATTGCTGGCTCGCGACGGCGACGCACTGACTGCTGCGTCTGACCAGTGACTCGCGCGAGATCGCGACGCCGAAGAGGTCGGCGGACGGCATCCGGTCGCAGCATCGCTTCATCCGGGCGCGGATCTCGGTCGCCGTCGGGATGTGGTGTCGCATCTTGTACTTGTCCGAGCTCGACAGCTGCACACTTCTCATCGTGTAGCGCGCCATGCTGGGACGAAACAATACAAACTAACTTTCAAAGTCATTTCTTAGCAGTATAAGCACTCAACATGGACATTTATCTCTCATAACTTTAACACTTTGTTTCTCCAAAGTTTTCTAAAGTTTTAAGTGATTTCAATAGATATCCAATATGTTTTCTATATTGTTTATGTTACATCTTACCATGTAAAAAGTCTCAACGTTTTCAATATGTTTTCCATACTTATCATTGCTCTCCACACAACTTTCATATCATGATTAAATCCCCTCCTTTCATAAGTAATAAGTTCTGGTCGCTCCTTTGGAAATACCTATTGATTTTCTAAATATACAAGCTACGTGTTACTTTGACATGTGAATGGCAAGCAATGTCCCTAAACGCGTGCTTGCCTGGTCGAGGAGGTGGCCGACGGTTTGGTGGTGAGGTTCACTCGCGAGTTGGCCGACTGCACCTTGATGATGTTGTCCAAGCGGTCCATGAAGGCCTTCTGCAGCACGTGCTTGTATGTCGACCTGGTGCCTTCCACGTGGCTGAAGACGCAAGCAAAATTGTGTTAAAACTTAAAATGTCAATGAAATTAAGCACAACGGTCTCAGTATCACTTCTTGTCTCAGTGAGAATCACCAAGAAGCACCAAGAAGCAATGAGAAGCACCAAGAAGCACCAAGAAGCACCAAGAAGCAACAAGTAGCAATAAGAAGCACCAAGAAACACCAAGTAGCAATAAGAAGCACCAAGAAACACCAAGTAGCAATAAGAAGCACCAAGAAGCACCACGAAGCATCAAGTAGCACTAAGAAGCAACAAGTAGCAGTAAGCTATAAGCACCGCGTCAAGGACTGACCGAATCTTCGGCAGGGCCAGATCTACGCGCGTGCGCCGTGAAGGCCGATCAGAGATGATGAACGTGGCACTCGAGTAGTTGCCCGAGGTCGAATCCCTCGAGAGGCTCGCGGACAAGTTAGACATCACCGAGTCTGTTTCCCCCAAGTGGTGCACGATCGAGAGTGGCCTCAACGGTCTCCCGATCCTCTCGGTCGGCAGATACATTCGCTCCTTCACCGCGGAGTTGGACGGTCGCGGCGTTCGCCCGGCCTCTCTGCGCGCCGACGTCGCCGCTTCTCTTCGGTGCTCGGACAACGTCAGCGGCGGGCTGAACATAACTCTGGGTCTGGCAATCGCGACGTCGAGGTCTTGCGTCGAGTCTGACCTCCACGAACCACCGCGGCGTCCGTCGCGCACCTTCAGCGGCGTCGCCGGCGGCGTCTGCTTCCTCAGCTGCTCGTCGCACGTGTCGCAGTACGAGTAGCGCGGCCTCCTCGACGCGGCGTCCTCGAGCGAAGAGGTCGAGGACACGGAGCTGTCTCGCCCTCTGGCGGACGATTTGCTGGCGGGGCGTCGCAGCGGCTTGGTCTCGGTCTCGCCGCGCTCCTCGGCGAGCGCCGCCTGTCTGCGCTTCTCGTCGCAAGTGTCGCAGTATGAGAGCCGGCGTCTCGTGACGCCGCCCTCCTGAACGCTCGACGAGCCTGACGACATCGAGCTGCCTCTTCGCGTCGTAGGCGACAGCGATCGCTCTCTGCGCTTGGACGTGGCGCTAGACAAACGCTTGGCAGGTGTCTGAGTGATTTCTCCGCGCTCCTCGGCGAGCGCCGCCTGTCTGCGCTTCTCGTCGCAAGTGTCGCAGTATGAGAGCTGGCGTCTCGTGACGCCGCCCTCCTGAACGCTCGACGAGCCCGACGACATCGAGCTGCCTCTTCGCGTCGTAGGCGACAGCGATCGCTCTCTGCGCTTGGACGTGGCGCTAGACAAACGCTTGGCAGGTGTCTGAGTGGTTTCTCCGCGCTCTTCGGCGAGTTTCGCCTTCTTCCGTTTCGCGTCGCAGGTTCCGCAGTACGACAGTATGTCATTCTTCGCGGCGTCGACGTCGTGCGACGAGTCGGAGCGCCGAGTCCTCGGCTTCGGCGACTCCGCGCGACTCGTGCTCTTGACAGACGCCTGCGACGACCGACTGCCCGTCGATGCGTTGTTAGCCGAGCGTCGACGCTCGGACTTCTTCGTCCTCCTGGCCTTGTCGACGCACGCCTCGCAGCGGGCGGACCGCGTCGAGGCGCCGAGTTCGCTCGACGTCGCCGACGGCGAGCGCTCGTGGGCCGACGTCTGGCTGATCGAGTGACCTTGACGCTTGCCGACGTCGACGTCAGAGCGTCTGGTGTCGTCGGGGCTCTTCGGAGACGTCGGCTGCTTCCGATTATCCACGACACTCTGCGACGGCCGCTTCGACGACGTATTCGACAGCGACACGGATTTCTTTCCTGATCTTTCGTCCCTCAAGTTCTTGCCGAGCAAACCGCCTCGGTTGCCTTTCGCCGGCCACTTGCTCTTGTCGGGCAGCGGAGCCATCGACGGCAACTGCGGACCGTCGACGGGGTCGTCCCACTCGACGTTGTTCTCGCGACTCCTGCATGTCGTGTTGATGCCGTTGAGCAGCGCCACGATGTTCTCGAGCGTCGCCAGTTTGTGTCGGGAGTTGCGCACGCTCTCGGGGATGGCGTCGGCGTCGACGGCGCCACCCAGGCCCCACGCCGAGGTGGTCGAGTGGGTCTGCATCAGTCGCGACAAGATCGCCTCCAGCTGGCTCGGCTTGGCGTCCGACCACCGGCGCAGTGACTCGGCACTCTTCGGCTTCGGCTTCGGCTGCTCGAGCAAGTCTTCCATCGACAACAGCGTCACTGCCTCGACGTCGTCGACGGTCTTGAAGTCGAGCTCGTCGGGCACGTTGCCCAAGTGTTTTATCAGAGTGTCTGTCATCTTCTCCACCACCTGGCGACTCTTCTCCACGATCTCCTCCTGCACCTCGTCCACGCCGGCGTCCCGTTCGGCCGGCGCCGTCGGCAAACTGTCCAGACTCGAGTCCCAGCACACGCGCTTGTCGCTCGTAGAGTCGACGATCTCGCTCATCGAGCGCACCACATTGTCGATGCTCCTCGTCACCTTCTCCACCGTCTTGAGGTGGGTGACGCAGCGCGTGTCGCCGTCGCTCAGCTTGCTCAGGATGTCTTTGGCGGCCGCGGTCCCCGTCGGCTTCCCCGGCTTCCCCGTCGTCGGCCTGCTCTTCGGGCGAACGGACGCCGACTGGTTCACGGCGCTGACCACCGTATCCATGAGCGTGTCCATGAGCAGGTCGCTGGCCGTCTGCACTAGCGAGCCGTCCGACTTGACCGCCGCCTCCTTGTCGCCGACGCACGAGTGCTTGGACGAGAACAGCGAGGCGCCCAGTTCGGCGCAGCGCGCGTACCTTGTCGACAGCTTCACCCACTTCTCGATGTCGTCGTCCGAGAGGAATCTGTTCTTCGGTTTGGTCGCAGCGGGTTGCGGACCTTCGGCCTTGACCACGGCCTCTTTGGACACATTTGTCCCTTTGTTGGAAATTTCTACTCGTACTTGAGGAATCTTGATTTCTTTCGGTTCCCATACATTCGGTTTCGCGGTGTTTTTGGCAGCCGCTGTCGCCAGTGGCGCTACTACGACCACCGCTGCCGCATCACTCTTCTTGTCGAGCGTTTCACGTTGCTGAGGCGCCCGCTTCGTCCAGCCCTTAGTGCTCGTCTCCTCCTGCGGCTTGTCCCGTTTCGCCTTTCCCGCGTCGCTCTGCGCAAGCGCCAGACACCGCTTCAAGTACGTCGCCGGACTAAGCGTGCACTGCTGCAGCTCGTGGAACGCCTCCTCTGGCGTCTGCACCTTCGCAGTCTTCGCCCTGCCGAATCGCACGGCGGACGGACTCTTCTGCAGCCGGTCCGCCGGGATGTTGACGCTGGGCCGCACCGACTGCACACGCTTGCTGGCCGCCACGTACGGACTCTTGACGTCGCCCGACGGCCGCTTTGTCTGGTTGGCGAGGAGGTCTCTGCGCGGCGACACGGCCTGTCCGCCGCGTCCCCTCGCGTCCAGACTCCGGTTCGGGATGTTACTGGTCATCGGTCGCGCGATGCGACTCGGTTCCGCACGCGCATACAGCTTCGCGTCGCGCTTCAAGACGTTCCCGAGCGCTGGCTTGTTGGCGGTTGGCCCTGGTCCCATGGCCGGCGTCGACGGCACGGTGGCCGAACGCACAACGACCTCCGCCGGCTTGCTCTTCGCCGCGGCTGCCTCTTGTGTCCCGGGGTCGCGTTCAGGAGGCGTGCCTCGCCGTCGCATCTGCCACTTCTGTATCTCGTCGATCGTGGCGTCCATCAGGTCAATCGCCGAGTCGATGCGTTTACTCTGCCCGTCGCGGTGCGCGTCGTCGAGGCAGTGGCGGCTGTCGCGCTCCGCCGCTGTGCGCGCAATGGACTGCGAACTGCGCGTCAACTCTGCCGCGTACGTTTTGCGCAAGTCGTAGAAGTCTTGCAGCAGCGCGCTCGACGACATCTTGATCGTCCTGATCTCGCTGCTCGTCCTTTTCAGCTCGATTTCGATTTCGTCTACGTCGTGCACCTGCAGTGTTTCGGCGGCTGGCGTTCCAGAATGGTCCAAACATTCCTGTTGAATTCCTTGGGTCTTTTCAGGATGTCTGGAGTCGGTGTCATTGGAAACAGTCCGAGATGGGGAAGTTGAAAGCGGAATAGTCTGGCCAGGATGATACATTTCGTCTAGCATGTGGTGTGAGGTAACAACATCTGAAGTGTATTCCGTCGTTCTGCTTTCTCCCGAGTTGCTGAAACTCATCAGATCGCAGCTTTCTTGCGTTTGGTCCAAACGTTGCGACTCCCTCGCCGAATCGTTCGGACGTTGCGCCTGTTCTAGCGGCGTTTCGGCCTCGAGTCTCTGCTCATGCGCGCCAGTCGTTCCGTGACCTTGGCTCACTGCAAGGCCACCGAGGTCCGAACTCGACGAAAGTGGCGGAGACATTTGCGACTCGGACGTCCCCGTATCTCGGAGAGCCGAGACCAATTCATCGATATTTGTCCGTGTTTTATCGTACACAGTTTCGGCGTCTGGAATGATTGGCTCTGACTGACCAGTGCAGTTCTGATCGCGATAGTCCTTAAGCTGGTTGATGCTTTGCCTAAATTTTATCAGTCCTGATTGTTCATCTGTCTGTAACTGCACTGGCCTCGCTAGTGTTTGCGTTTGCAGCTCGCTCTCCTCGTGCATGGGACCGGTAGGCGGGCTCGGACAGAATTTCAGCATTCGTTCAACGTTTATAACTTCATTAGAAACCAGAGGTTCTTCAGGTGTTGTTGAGTTATCCTCTTCGTGTGTGACATTTACTGGCAGGTTATCAAATTGAATCATATCATCGCTATCTTGAGGTGTGTTTGCTGTTTGCTGAAACTCTGCTGCGCCTGGATTATGCACTATCGCAAACTGCATGACCACGACTGGGTCCTGAGCGGCAGGCTCGACTCCATTGCCTAGACTGCCGTCGATGAAATCGTCAATTTTCACATCAGTTTGGCCGAACAATGTGTTAAGAGGATCCACGACGGGTGCCAGCAGCGGATCAAACTCACGAACTTCACTGAAATCTCGTACTTTTTCCTCAATCGCCGACCGGGTGCTCTCCTTTCCAGGCGTATCCCGATTTACATCAGTTGCCAGTCGATCAAAATCATCCAGATCAAACATTTCTTTTTGTTCCTCCCCAAAATTCGCTGCCGGAAGACAAGGATTCGCAACCAAAATCGCGACCGGAGGTAGTTCCGCACTCTCAGCTTTCCCATCCACGTCCGTCGAGTTTCCGCCTCGCGCAGGCAACGCCGCCTCGCTATCCACGTCCCGTTTCCGTCGCCTCGGCCTCCGCGCCGAAGAGTACGTCTTTTCCGAGAACTTGCAGCAGTCCGAGTCGTCGTCCACCCAGTCGGGGGTGTGGAAGATCGTCTGCATGCTCGCGCTCTGCCCGGACACGAGGCTGTTGAGCGACGGCCGCGACGACAGCGCCACCGTCGACGGCGTCGTCTCGCACAGTCGAAGGTCGTGTGCCGACAACGTCGAGTCCCTGGTCGCGACGCATTCCGTGCGCAGTGTCGCCGTTCTGCTCGCGTCTATTGTGGCCGACGAAGCGCGGTGTCGATTGCGACGTCGCGCAGTTTGCGGGGGCGCGGCGGTCTCGTCGGTCGCGTGGCTCTCGTCGACGCCATCGTGCGACGGGTGCTTGCTTTCGACGGCGCCCGCTGGCGTCGGCACGAGGTCGTCGACGATTTTCTTTATGAAATCGTCCAAAACGGAGTTGTCTGGTTTTTGGTGGTGATTGGGTGATGCTAGCCGTTGGCCCGTGTCTTCTGTGACGGCATCACTGTCTTCCATAGCTCTGAAATACAATTTAAGTTAGCCACCTATATACCACCAAGTCGCATCATGATGGAACGCTCAATAAGTTGACAGGTACCTACCACTGAGATGAACAGTAGCCCCATAAATAAGTTAGACACTTCAAGAAATTTAGAATGTGAATGGTTTTGTAAACTTGATTTGCCAGTTAAATGTTGATTCTTAATTTTGAAAAGTTTCCCCTCAGGTCAAGCCTGAGATCCATGACTACACTGGTAGTCGAGGAAACTGGCGGCGCCTTGGTTGATTTTTTTGTTTTTACATTGTGCCTTTTGTTGCCCATTCCTATAATACTTTTGCACAACGCGTTGTCAAGGACGGCTCTAAATGACACCTTAAAAACTTGAATAACACTTGAATAATAATATAATCCTAGTTGAGTGTTGAATAATGTTTTCGCGAAGTTTCGCAGCCCGATACATTCCAACATCATCAAGGGTCACGCTTCTAAGGACCTCACAGCGGCGAAGCGTTTACAGCCTGGTCAATGTCCTGACAAACGTTTGGGGGTGTTGCCAAGTGTTTCATATAACCTATTGTGTCCACCGAATTCTATGAATTTAACGCGAAAAGAGCGACTGGAAAATATTGCCAAGCTTGTCACTTTCATTTTTGCTTTGTACAAGCCCAGCTGATTCGGAAAGTTCTTGAAAAACAAGAAATAAATAGATGTTAACTGTTTTTTCGTCTTCTTTTAACGCGTCGTGCTTATTGTCCACTAAGGTAAAATATATTGTTCCCCAAAATAGTTTTATCGAATTCGATTCCATAGGACACTGGACTTATATTTAAATTTTAAATGCAAGAAAACTTCAGTTGAAATAGATATCCAGGGCTAGGGAACAAACAATACAATGCATTACAATACAATACAAACAATACGTTTTTTATTCCACAAATTAACACTAGGTGTCATACAGGAACGTCATATAATAAAAACAGTAATATAATATACTTAGTACATAATAATAGTGAAGATATTTGCAACATTTTGGGTGCAGGAATTCGCCAATGTTGTAAAAACAGGCTTCAATCAAATATGATTTTAGACATGCTCTAAATTCTTTCTTTCCTTTCTCTTTTTCTGTTTTCTTGCAACTGGAAAAATGGCAAGCAAACACTGGCAAATGGCAATAGTAGAATGTTATTATATGTGCAAAACATTCACGCAAAAAAACGAGGATAGAAAACCAATGTTTGGTTATTTTAAACAGTTTAAAACCCTCGCAGCTGGGAAATATGATTGTGTATGCCATAAGATTTGTCATAAACTCCCTGGAAGTACTACAGGGAAAACTTGCAAAGCTGGACGAAATTATTTTTGGGTGACATAGATGACGTCGCGAGCAGGTGTCTCCTCTGCCGACGCCGACGGCGACGTAGGGGGTGGAGGAGCCGAGTCAACGACCGCTGCACATGCCTCCTTGGTGGTTAGGCACTCCTCGTTACATTGCCGCGTGGCGGGTTGCCTGTCCGCTCGGGGATGTCTTGTTACTCCGCGCTGCAGGTACGTTAACAGTTGGAAATCGAAAATCATAACGAATGAGAAAGATCCGTTACTAAATTTCTTATACTCGTGGCTTCTTGTCCCATCTTTAGAACTGGTTTTGAAAAAAACAGTTTCAAACTGAGATTTGCATGCTAAATAAAAGTGTCCCTGATTTCCCGACGTGTCGTAACAATACTAGTTACTTCTTCAAGGGGGTAGTGGTATGGTGGGGGGAGGGTGGGAGAGGGTAAGGGGTTCAAGGATGGTTGCTCGGTTGTAAGTTGACTGAGAAAATAACTGGTTACGAAACGTCGGGAAATCAGTGGGACTTATATTTAGCATTTAAAACCCAGTTTGAAACGGTTTTTTTAATCTCGTCCTGTCGCCCGTCGTTTGCGAGCAGCGAAACTATATGAGGCGATTATACGGGCTTGGATGAAAATATAACCCCTAAGTCGCAGTCATCGCGAGCCTCCAGAGCACCCTGGCGGACAACAGGGACGGCTCCAATAGATTCGCGACCCGATACACACTTGGCACACAACGTCCGTTGCTTCGAAAGCCCTTTGGGGAGTTCCAACTTCCACCCTAGGCCGTGAGTTCCGCCTGAGCGCGGGGAGAGCCCGAAATGTCGGCACTCCGATCTGACGCACATTTCCGGATGCTAGCAGACCATGGCAATCTCGACTCGACGTCTCGGCGCGATCTCGGCCTCGACGACTGTGTCCAGACTTATGGATTTGGTGTTTGGGAGGATGCTGTGATAGCTCCACAGCGTTCACAGTGTATGCACAAACTATAATGTAATATGCACATTGATGCTCTGATGAAGAACGATTGGTATGTCTGCTTCCTCACGGGATTAAGAGCAGAAGGCTGCATTGGTGCTTGCATAAGAAAAAAGTTTTTAAAAAACCAAAGCTTTAGTGACAGTAGGAATTCGCTCCGTGAAACCTGTTGTGAAACTAGACGATGACATAATATTCACGGCACCTTGGTGATAGATTTTGTTCCGTTTGTCACTTACTAAAACGGCATCATGACCCTAGATCATGACCGACGGATTCTAAATTCTAATCCATTCAGTGTACAGAAAAATGATGTGCGACAAAAGAATGAGCATCGATAAATTATATAAGTGAACGATGCAATTACGCTTAGAGCTGGCACGCGGTCCCCGAAGACCTGATACTGGCAAGCATGCAATGATCCAATCAAATTAGAGCGCGGCCAAAGGTAGCTATCGCAAGACTGGCCGGGAAGCGCCAGTCGCATCCCCGCAGTGTTCGGGCAGTGGATCTGTTGCTGTCTCCTCGTACGACGTTGTTAGGGCAAGAATCGTTATGGTTATGGCAATGGCGTTACTGTGACAGATGCATCTCTGGCATTTTATGAGAAAACGCTTCTGTGAAATGTAGCTCGCCCGTAAAACTGTGCTTCAGTTAGGTAAACACGCCTTTTGATATCTGCCATCTATCTGATAAACCATCGCAAGGTATGCATTTGCATTTATTTCTATTCTCTCGGCTATCGACAAACACATTATTTGGACTGTTCTATCATCATTTTGTGACTTATTTACTTATTTTATTGTCAATTTAGGCATCCCGACTTAGAGAAGCCAACAGACCAGAACGCGGCTGAGCCCGTCTCTGTGTATTGAGCATAAAACGCTTATTGATTAACAAACACAGTTTATTTCTCTCGCTTATTAGCTGTCAGGTCACTCTCATCAGCAGAAGGCCTGACATTACAGTCATGCTGGTTGCGTTGACGTGCTCACTGATAACTTCTCAGCTCCCGCATGATATTTCATTTCAAAACCGAAAGAGAACAGTAGCCATCACAATCGGAACCATGCGAAGCCATTGCAATGAAACTAGTCCAACGATTTTACGTTTTGAGCGTGTTTCTGCAGTGCAGAGCAATAAGCTGTAACTCCTTACTATATCGCGTGTATAGAACTGTTTTTTGTTGTATAAAGGGCGCAAAAAAGTATCGACATTTGAAAGCAACGCACTATATACCTATACGAAGCAAAGAAAGAACAATAAATAATGGTGAAACCCCCGCGGAGGTCATGACTGCGACGCCAGAGAGGACGACGTCAGACGCCCCAGCCGCCGTCGTCGACGCCGCCGCCGCCGCTTCAGATCCCAGCGACGACGCGCACTCAGAGACAGTACGTATCGGTGTGAACTTAACGACACAACATTGGCAAACGTCAATTAAGTTTCCGATCAATCGACGCGAATAAAGCGTCATCTTGAGCGCCCCTTTCGACGAGGGCCGCGCCGCCGACGTCCCGGAAGTGACCAAGGTGGACACTGTCCGCGGAATCAACAAGCGCCTCGGCCATTCCGCGTCCGTATCGGGCGCGCTCCGATCAATTAACGCTCGGCCACAAACGACCATTAAGCCATGTCTAGAAACGACGACGAGCGCAAGAATACGCGCCGAGCAAATAGCAATTACGTGCTAACTAAACATTGTTTCTGCACACTGTACCATTCGCGGTGCAGGAAAGGTATGGATTAAAAGTGGTCGCCCGACTGCCTCCTGTGCTGGGTGCGAGTCGCTAGTCGTCGGCCGTCTCGAAGATGAGATGGTGTTCAATCGGGTGTTGGATTTCCAGGGGCCGGGACCGCGACTCACGAGGGGCTCGACGCTGAGGGCGGCCGCCGACAGCGTGCGACAACGCTTCAAGAGGATCTCGACTGCGTTGACGGTATTTGTATAGCTGGCTTTTCTTGGAAATGGGTAATTTCATTGTCAATGCTTTGAGGTTTTTGGCTCGACTGCGGGTTGTTCTACGAACCAATTAAATTGATTGTGAGATCGTATAAATATAAACGCGTGGGTGGTCGAGAAACAGCAAGCACTGGCTGAATACCAGAGTGTGTATACCCTAAACAACCATCCGCCTAAAATCGGAAAACGTGTGTACACATAGGTTGGGAATATTTTGATCTAAGAAACAATTAGCATACACCTTGCTGATCAAGATGGCGCATCCACGCCCCAAATTAATCCCTTGTAGATAAACTGTCCTGTAATTCCAAAAACCATTGATATAATTAATAATAATACCTGTACCCCCTTTCAATGGATTGCATATATCACCATAATAATTTAGCTAACTGAAATTCTCCAATCCATCTTTGCAGCATGATAGGAGGGTTATCAAAATTTCAAGTTTTTAAAAAAAACCCGTCTATAAATATGCCTCATCGGCAAAGTTTGATCAGAGAATTTCCCGGGATGTTGATTCCCACAATTAAGTGCGTCAGAGTATAAATGATTTTGTTGGGAATTGAAGAGGGCTGGTTTAAAAAGAAATTGCTCCACAATCGGCCAAGTGAATTCACAATGACACTGTCACGTATATATGATGAGCCTGATCGCCCCCGTCCTCCCTGGCATGGTCTGCAGTGGACATGGAAGTGGCGGGCACAACCCGAGCCTGCCCTCGGCGGGTTCATCGACAAGTGTTCGCCGCCGCAGCCTCCGGAGCCGGGCGCCGACAGCTGGTGGAACGTCTCCATCGACCCCTCGCTGCCATTCCACTACGGCGTAAGCAGCCATCTACCTCCGGTGTCTTCGATGTTTAATCGTTTGCAGTTGCCCCTGCATCGGCAATGCGTGTCGCAGGGATCCGAGTCAAGGGAAAGTGTGTGCTAGGCCCTCAAGTGAAATCGGTTCCTGTCACTTGCTCACACGAAATCCACGGAAGTTGTGTTTGGAACTTGAGGAGTTATTGGAATCCCCAAAAATTATATGATTTGCGAAAATTTGTAAAACGTATAAAACTGTGTGTTATATTATCTCTTCATTTCACAAGTCATTCAATACTCATTATAGGTTCCTAGGTACTCATGAGTCATGACTCTTTGTTCAATCTATAAACAGAAACAAAATACTTCTGAGTTCCGATATTTTATTTTAGCCCTGCTTATGAATCTATAATAAAATCCTGTGTCTCAAAATCAAAGAGTGCCGCATTTTCAGTGCACCTTGATTTGATTGAAGTACGAGTAACACGATGTAAGGGCGGTCAAATTTTCTCCTAAGTTCTCATCGGAATTGTTATACTTTGCTCTTGAGTTTCGTATGTAGCTAGAAGACTTCACTTGAAAATAAAAAATATATTCGAACATGTTTAATTATAAATGAGAGCCAAAAAGGAAATGGAAATGGAATACAGATTTCAAAATATGTCTGCATGCAAAATATCATGTCCAAAAGCGAGCACGATAAAATAATTCTATTGTGGAGGGAGTGACGACAGCGAAATAAGAAAGTCAATGCTAAGAGACAATGAAAGGCTGACAAGGTCATCCTGATCATCAACATGTATCGAGGCATCTCGAGAATTCCTGCTCGACATTGTTTCCTGATTGTTCTCCTGATACAAGAGACAATCAGATGCTCAGCTCATATTTCACCATACCTGCATCTTACGTATAGACTAGCCACATTGCACATCTGTATAATGGGTTGCCTAACACGAATTTCATTACGACACAGGATAGAAAAGGAAATTAAAGACGGAAGATTAATTTGTCCACTTATACGAAATTTTCACTCAATCTGTAACTGCTCCTTCGTACATTACAGTTATTCTCGACGTTAACTTGGTAGTGCATGCATTTAGGAAGGATCCATCTGATTTTTGCAAAATAGATCTGCAATTATGTAACTGATTTTGCCGTTCACGGTTGCGAAGCTAAATTAATATAATTGACAATAGGAATTTCATCAACCAGAACCGATTACTGCACAACGTATTTAGTTACATAATCGCATGCAGAAGCAGAATTGGAACCCAAAAGAACCGTCATATTCATGGAACCAGAATAGGAACCGAAAGCTGCATTTAAAACTTTCATAGAACCAAAACTAGCATTCCTTTTTGCCACCAAAACTGGCAAAAGTTTAGAAGCAGTACAGGAACTGTCATCGACAAAGAGTTCGGAACCCTGCTTTGTAACTATTGCTGAAGCCTGCGCCAACCCTAACTTGCGATTCCTGTCGCACAGTGGCTTGCAGTGGTGTCGTGCACCGTTCTCTACAACCTGATCTTCGTCATCGGCCGCGCTGTCTTCTGGGAGCTCAACAACGTCTCGCCCGCACTCTGGTGGACGCTCGACGCGGTCGGCGACGCCATCTACGTTGTCGACACGCTCATTCACCTGCACGAGAGTGAGTCGCCCGCGGTCCGTTGAACCGAGCCGAAACGCATCGGAAAATTAAACGAAATTTTTTCTAATTTTTCCTGCACCATATTGCCAGTACAAGTTTTCAAAATAACTATTTCAAAGTAGGCTTTAAATGCTTTCAAAAAGACAAAACTGAATTACTTTTGGATAGGCAGAGGGGAAAAGTCTCAAGAATTTAATAACTGTACGATGGACATTTTGGACAACAGCGCCAAAAGATAACAACCGATGTTGATTTTAGGAAGAAGCTGCAGCAAAGGTCCATGCATTGTTTTTTACTGACAAACTAAATGGACCTAATAGTTAGTGCCTACTACACCTGGCTAGTTGCAGATTTGCCTTGCATAATTTTATTTTTAGTCCCAACGTAAGACAGTCAGTGTTCCTGCTACCAAGTTTTTACTTGGATCTTCATCAGAAATGAGAAAATGAGATTTCTCATTAATATCAGATTTGAAAGTGGCTACCAGGGAAGCGGCCTCTCGCCATAGATGATTCCCAATACCTCGCAGCATTTGTCATGCAATCATTTCAAACACGTTTTGACCGCGTCCCTTCCAGGCTACTTGGAGCACGGCTTGATGGTGCGGGAGTCTTCGCGCCTGCGGCAGCACTACTTCCGCTCGGGCTGGAAGCTGGAAGCGCTCAGTCTTTTGCCCACCGACCTCGCCTACTTCTGGTGGCCGCCGTCAGAGTGCCAGGTTGGTATCGCAAACCGCAGATCAAGATACTCGTATCAGCACAAAATCGCTGCACCCTAATTTCCACCAGGGCTTCGCCATGCAATGAGTTGCGTTAAAAAAGGCATAGCTATTTGTAGTGTTGATGAAAGTTTGTAAACAGCAAACAAGATTGTATGAAAACTGAAAAGTTTTATTCTGACATAAAATCTTGAGAAATATTTTATATCAGAATGCTTCACATCTTTGCAAAGTTTCATAAAAAGTAATCAGAACTTACAACTCCTAGAAATTACCACGGAAAAATTTCCGAAAATTATTTTTAATAAATCGTACATGTGGATTGTTTTAAAAACGATCTTGTTAATTTTCCTGAAAAGAGCAGGGGGTCTAAGTTGAGAGAACAAAAATGTGCTCTGCAAATTTAATCAAAATCTGACTGTCCACACAAACAGAATTGCATTCGCACAAAAAAAGTAGCACCAAAGTGACATTGTTTTGCAAATCCCAGTGAAATTAAACATTTCGCTCCACTTTTCAACGGTGTCTTGTCGCTTTTGCCAAGGCTGCGTTGGGAGCAAACCTTTGCCTCTCCAGTTCCAAACAATCTCTATACCTACCCAAGTTCCAAGATCTACAAATTATTATTTCAACTCACCTAGTACGAGCTTTCATGAAATTAATCAACACAATTGTGTCGCAGGTACAGGTGCCGTGTCCAGTGGTGGTGCGAGCCAACCGGCTCTTCCGGCTTCCGCGGCTGTGGCAGTTCTTTGACCGCACGGAGACCCGCACCGGATACCCCAACGCCTTCCGGATTTGCAAGGTGAAGCCAGGGAGCGTGTAATAAACTCCATTCTAAAACCAAGTATGTAAAACTCAACCATGAAACTTGCCACAGCTCTCATGGCTTAGAGTAAGTACCCAATAGGTTTGTGTGGATCAAGTCGGTTTCATTTACAGCATAGATATGGGGGGCTGTCATGTAACTCTGTCATTTAAAAATCATTTGTTTTCAATTTCACGAGCCAAATCGAATGAAAAAAAGTTACATGATCACACCCCTGGTTTGAATACGATGTAAGTATGTTTACCATGATTTAGGAATCATTATTCAACACATCCTTTCCACACAGATCATAATAATGGAGCATTGGAGATGGGTAAGACTTGTATTAAGCCAAGGCTGGAGACCGAGAGGCAAATGGGTCGAGATGATTGGCAGAGCGTGTGAGCCAGATTTAATGTCAGTACTAGCTGTTGTTTAGGCCATTTGCGAATTACTGGTCAAATCCACTTCAGGGTTTCGGTCAATGCCATTGTTAAAACAGAAATGTATCTTGACATGCGTCAAGAATATTAACCAACTATATCCCTTTCACAGCCCTGTTTTGCCAATTTTTGGGGAAACCCCTTCATTGCCAATCATCAGGTAGGTAAGCACACAAGAGGGACGAAAGTGATAATGCAGCTATTTGCAAGGAGATCCGTCAGTTCTAACTCTCGAAGAGAACACAATAGAGCTTATCAGGTATAGGCACGCGTCTTCCTACCCCAAAATCTCAAGTGGTTTTGACCAGTAATTCGCGAATTTACTATACCAACTTATATTTAAATTCATTAAATTTGTTAATAATTAATAAAGTGATTTAAAAAATATATTCAAGAGAAGAGTAAGAAGATGCTAAAGATCAATAAGGGTAACAGTATGGCATTTTATCGACAAAGTTAACACCTCCCTAATTGATTTTGATAACGGAAAAGTGGAAAAAAGCTGTGGAAATGTCAGGGAATCCATGTGCGTCTACCAGCGATGCCAACATCCTCTTGTTCCAGGTGGTGCTGGCCATTCTGGTGCTGATTCACTGGAATGCGTGCTTCTACTTCGCCATCAGCTACGTCATCGGCTTCGGCTCCGACAACTGGGTCTACAACCTGGGCGGCAGCAAAAACTCTACGCTCGCCCGACAATACATCTACAGCTTCTACTGGTCAACGCTGACGCTCACCACAATCGGTGAACAGACCCCATCACCTTGATAACTGCCTTCCATGTTTAGGGAGCAATTTATTCCCGTTAGGGTGTGGTTGGGTGAAAAGTGGTAATTGTCCCACAACTTTTCCAGTGGGTAACGGCACTTTCTGAAGCCAAATTGAGTTTTCCTTCAATGTTAATTTCATTGTATTCATCCTCCAATTCCTTTCTCTCTGCCAATTCTATCCGCAACTAATGGTACCATCATGGTATCATAATTGTATTTTGAAAGGACAGTAATTACTTCGGGAAAAAAGACAAATTTGAGCTTCGCTTTCCGGAGTTGAAGATATTTTAACCACAAAAAAAAATTAAAACTTGTCTGACCTTTTGGCATTTTGCCTTTTTAAGCCGGTTTTAACTCCGTACTAACTAGAGGCACTTCAGTTTAGGCTCGTCAGTGCACCACTAGGGTTTGTGCATTGCATGTAAACTAAGAAGCTACGCCGTCTTCTGCTTCACCTATCCACAGAGGAGAAGTCGCTTCTCTCCCCGATATGCTACACTTTCAATTTACCGACTCTGGAATATTTTGGTCACAGCCTATTACCACCTGCAGTGCGATTACGTAACTCTGATTTGGACAACAAAAGGGATTTTATCCATTAGCTCCGCTAACGTCATAACGTAAAAGTTACAGGATCCCTAGGCTGATCAAGTTTGGTACTAATCAAAATTCACTTTGAACGCACAAGACAGATCCCACAGGGCAGTGAAACTGAAACGTTTGAAACATTTTAAGTGGAAATGTCATTTGCAGCCTAGATCATTCATTTTCAGAAAGCTTGGTATTAAACAAAATTTGGTTCCAAGTTCAGCTTCCAGAATTCCAAATCACAGATCTCGGCATCGTTTTGCTAACCGCGCTCGGTCGTTATCGCAGGGGAGGTGCCGCAGCCTGAGAACGACGCTGAGTATTTGTTCGTGGTGCTCGACTTCCTCGCCGGTGTGCTCATCTTCGCGACGATCGTCGGTAACATCGGCAGCATGATCAGCAACATGAACATGGCGCGCGTCGACTTCCAGAACAAGATGGACGGCGTCAAGCAGTACATGACCTTCCGGAAGGTCTCGCACGAGCTGGAGGTGACGTACATCGTCTGGAAGGGAAGAGATGCGATTTCAGTATTTTTCATCATGTCACTTGAAAGCATGAAGTGTTATGCCCAAAACTGTTTTTTGTTCACTTTTAAATTGCAACTAAACATTCTTCTAAGATAAATATGAATACATTCCACAGGGTTCATGCTAAATTCAATCAAGATCTATTTCATTTCTGATTTCCTAAGCCATACTTTTGAGGATATAGTTACTTCACATGTCTCCACGACTGCCTCCACCTAATTTTTTGCCTCTAAAAATATCTACGATCATCATCGACACAACTAATATTGCGTTTGCGGATGTTATGTAAAATGCCCGTAACGCAAAGGAGATTCCCTTATCCCACCCGGCAGAGCGGGATATTGTGTGGCCGAATAGCTCAGACTTGACCGGCAAGCAGGAGGTCCGGGTTCGTATCCCGGTTCGGTTGCACACTTTTCCGGCTTCGCCTCCTTTCCATCCCTTGCATACTGGTATCTGCTCTAACCAGTAACAATTTGTCCTTGACAAACGTCATGTCGTCTGTCCGGCAGACGCGAGTGATCCGCTGGTTCGCGTACACGTGGGCCAACAAACAGGCGCTCGACGAGGATCGGGTGCTCGGAGCGCTGCCCGACAAACTCAAGGCCGAGATCGCTATCCACGTGCATCTGGAGACGCTGCGTCAAGTCCGCATCTTCCAGGACTGCGAGCCGGGCCTGCTCGAGGAGCTCGTGCTCAAACTGAGACTGCAGGTGCATAAGGGGGGTTCCACGATGACGGGGTAATGTTTGCGGGAAGTGACCCAAAGCATTAGTGTGTAAATATGATGTGTTGGCCAAAGTTTTTGGAATGTTGTATCTAAGTCAACTTTCAGATTTGTTCTGAACGTTTACAGATAGTAGTGCTGGGCATTAGAAATCTCAGGCCGCCTTCTCATAATACAATTAGGCTTAATAAATGAGTTTCAAAACAGTTCAAAGTTCAATTGGATATTAATCAATCGCAAGACACTGGGATTCCAAGAATTTTCTCTATGCTGACAGATAGTTTTTGATCTGTAAACCCAGCTTGATTGGTCCAGAGCCAATGTTCATAAAATCGTGTCGCTGACATTGCAGCAATTCTGCAAACCGCAGGTTGACTGTGACTGTGAAGACTCGACTGCTTTCCGACACAGGTGTTCAGCCCGGGCGATTACATCTGCCGCAAGGGCGACGTCGGCAAAGAGATGTACATCGTCAAGCGCGGCCGGCTGTCGGTGGTCGCAGACGACGAGAAAACGGTCCTTGCCACGCTCAGCGCGGGCAGCGTCTTTGGAGAGGTAACGTCGTGACACAGACTAGCAACTGCTACGTTAGATTTACTATGTTCATATATGTACACTGATATCAGGAAGGAAATCCCTCAGCAAGAGATGTTTTAGCGTCACAATAATTTTAATCTACATGACAGAATTTTGATGCCACGCTCAATGCCTTGCACCTTTGCACAAAGGTGCAATTTTAAAAGTTAGCTGATTTTCGTTTTTAAATTTTGGCTAGTGGTTTTTAGTGAATGGAGAAAGTGGAAGAGATATGAGCAATAGCAAATGGGTAATAGACATTCACATAATTCAAGAGCAATGTTTAAGAAGAAATAAGCAATCTGAAATTCACAAGGAAGTCAGTACGATTGCCGACACGATTCGTTTCTCTCGCCTCTCGGCAAGGTGAGTGTGCTGGACATCCCAGGCAACCGCACGGGAAACCGGCGCACCGCCAACGTGCGCAGCCTCGGCTACTCGGACCTGTTCTGCCTGGCCAAGTGCGACCTCTGGGACGCGCTCTCCGACTACCCGGAGGCGCGGCACAGTCTCACCGAGCGCGGCTGTCAGCTGCTCAGGAAGGACGGCCTGCTCGACGAAGACGCGTTCAAGAAGGCGCAGGCAGAGCACGAGAGTCTTACGGACAAAGTCGAACGGATAGGTGGGTCAATTGGATAGGTGTGATAGGCGACCTGCAAACGTCCTACCCAGTTCAGAAATGGAAGTTCTTCGCAGACAATCCATGCCTACGTTTGAGTGGCTTTTTATGCATGCCGATCTCTTCCTATCAGAGCACAACCACAGAAAACAACTTATTACATCTACAAACAAATCAGGAATCAAACCAATAAATTGTTTGTACCATCAGCAATACTTATGGATATATTCATTTCATTTTGTAAATTTTCCAGGCAACACGGTGATTGCCCTGCAAACCAGATTTGCCCGACTGATGGCGGAATATTCCGGCAACCAGACGAGGATGAAGCAGCGGCTGGCTTCCGTGGAGCAACGCACAAAGTAAACGGCCGTATAATTATAAAAGCCATTTTAATAATTGCGATTTATGTTTTGTGCTACGTTCAAATAACTGTTTTGTCAACAGAGAGGGTGGCCACAGCAGCGTTTCGATTGCAAACCGAGACGATATAGCGTTACGATCGTTTCAGCGGAAGAGCAAACGGCAGAAGCAAAACACCATGTGAGAGGTCCTGTCGAAAAGCAGTACAAGATACGAATAAGAGATTGCAATACTATTACAACCTACTATGTACATATCACCCGCATCATATCATTACATTTTTAGCAATGTTAACAGTTTCGAAGTTGCAAGCAAATAAATTATCCAATAAACATGTTGTTATAACCAGCTTCATTTGTTTATTTGCACAACTCCATATTACTTTTACTGACTTTTACTGCTAATTGTTTGTTGTCATAGTGCCATAGTGAAGTTGTGCATCTCAAAAAACTAGAAACACAACTATAAATCAATTCAGATATCTTAAGGCCCATTTACAACCAACATAGCCCTAAACATAACATTAACTCAGGAATAAGCGTTAAGTTTGACACATGGGTTTCCATAAGACTAGCTACAACCACGTAACATAACGTAGACATAACGTAAACATTAAGTTTGACTGGGCGAAACTTGTTGTTTATGGGTACATTTTCCCGTAAGCGAGAACCAATCAGATCGTCTATATTCAGTACAACTAGTAACGGCTGCCGACTACTCTTCATTACAGACAACTTCCACTGTCCACTGCTTCAATTGGCGACAGATTACGAGACAACCACGCGTATTCTGTGTTTGACTCAGTTGTTAATTAATTGGTTTGATAATTTACTTTCAATTAATTATTTGAAATGTCATTAGCTATGGATGAAAAAATAATTACGGCATGTCTGTCAAAAATGCCTGCCTGTCAAAATTCAAAACAATTTTAGGTACCAAAATGCAATCCAATTATTAATTTTTCCATGATTTGATTGGCTAACCGCAAGACAATAAGTAAGACCACCGCCTGCTGTATGTTGCTCTCTTCGTCGCTCTACGGTGCGACGGAGAGAGCAACATACAGCAGGCAGTGAGTAAGACAATGTTCTGAAGAGAATAACTTATTGATGAGCGTAGCGAGCGAAGCAAAATCTTCAATTTCACTAGGTAGTGGTAAAAAAAAAGCACTTACAATGTGTTTTTTTTTGTATGTGTGTGCAATGTGGGTATTGGTATGCATGTGAAATATTAAAGGTAGGGGGGAACAAAGAACTTTGAACAGAAACGTCAAAAAAACTTTTTTTTTTTGCAATTCTGGCAAAAACTAAAGTTAGAGGCATTTTTTTTAGAATCCTGTCCAATCCGCCAACAATCACCTTCAATGTAGAATAGCTACCACTAGCGCTTCGCGAACGCAACTTGTGTTGTGACTGGCGTTGAAGATGAGCGTTGCGGTTTGTACTGCCGAATAAGAATATAAAGGTGCATGCAAAAGGCATATGAAAACCATTGATCGACAAGCCAGATAATTGCCATCTTGAAAATTCTGATCACTCCTAAATTTAGACGATTGTGACCTTCATTAGTTTCTCGCTGAACTGTGTCAGTCACACAGAGAAGTTATGATCATTTCGAGCTCATTGAGCAATGTAAACGTAAATACATATCACTTCACTTATGCCCGAGGGATATATTTCCCTCGGGAAATATGTTTCCTTCAATTACTATATTTCCTTCAATTACTTCCAAAAACGAAAGTTACTTAACTTCCGGTTTCTGTCAAAATATGTGCCTTGGAGGAATTTGAAGTCGGGTTACCTTGTTAACAAGCTGGTAACCCAGGAAACGTTGGAAACCGGACTCATTGAATCAAGCGTCAAATCAAGAAAAAACAGTACAAACATGCGAATAAAAGCCAATCAGAAAGTCCTACAGACCTAAGATTTCCAGGCATAATAAATATGAATATGGTCGACATGCTTACAAGTTTTGGATAAGATACAAAAAGAACTTTGACATTTACGGAGATTCAAAATTCTGAAAAAATCGAAAAATTTCGTAAAAATTAATTTATTAGAAAAATTCTGAACCAATCAGACCCACCCACCCACACCCCCCAGCAGACCAGGGGGGCTATCATGTAACTTTGTGATTTCAAAACGATTTGTTTTCAATATCACTGCCTATGGTTTAACATGGGCAGTGATTTGAAATCGAATGATTTCGAGCCAAATCGAACGAAATAAAGTTACGTGATCACTAGCCAGACTGCCAGCAGACTGCGAACAAACACAGAAAAACACACATGCACACACACACACACACATA
Source organism: Nemoura dubitans (assembly GCA_921293005.1). Taxonomy (NCBI): domain Eukaryota; kingdom Metazoa; phylum Arthropoda; class Insecta; order Plecoptera; family Nemouridae; genus Nemoura; species Nemoura dubitans. Next base: position 51,047,293 of record OV121074.1, on the reverse strand, counting down.
AGTGCTTTTTTTTGGGGCAATATTGACATTGAAGATTTTGCTCTGCTCATAAAAAATTACATGTTTTTGTTTTTTCCCCTCCAGTCATTGCCAAGAAGATAGTTCAAACGGGTTCAAACCAAATACATTTTTTTTTAAATAATTATTTTTGTTACCTGTCTCTAGATATTAGGTTTGTTCCCCATTACCCACATTACCCCTACCTATAAATTGCAACTCACAATTGGACAGAAAGATTTGAAAAAAATTGTAGGGACGAAATATTTATTTAGTTCAAATAATTAGCTTTTATCTACAGCAAAGTGTGACATCACAAATGCCTGATCCCACCATCCCCTCCCCCCTGTCACACTACTTGAGTTAATGTTTTTGAAAGTGTTTTACTTCATCCATTCATCATTTTGTGCTTGTACAAATATGTTAATTTAAGTTCTAGTAATTGTTTTTAACTGCTCTCCCCATTTTCACATCCTGCCCTTACCTAAAAAAAAACAAAAAACTATCAAATTAAAGTCTTAAAGGTTTGATTGGCATATTCGGATCATCAGTACTGTACATTTATAATCTCCTGACTCTTCACCTATGGCTATCTATAGTAATTCCAAATTCGAAAAAAACACAGATTATGAGCAAATTCCATGAAAATTGCAATAATTGCACTTCATTAAAAAAGTACCTACATTCATTCATAGAGGAAGAAGCTGCCTGGTCATTGAGAGTTCTCTTGGTAAGCATTGCAACAATTCGTAGTGCATATAGTAACTGGTTGTTTGAATATGTTACCACAATAATAATAGAAGTGCCTCTACTGCATTCTTCGAATTATGTAGCCCCCCCCCCCCCCCCCCCCCCCCGAGGAAGTGCAGAGGCACGACCTAAAGCCAGACCACATTTTTTAGACAAGTTTTTTCTACTCAACCATAGTATCAGGTTTGGGTATTATATTTAAAGAGAAATTCTCCAATAACATGGGCTTGTTTGGGACTGGGTCATTCGATACTGAGGCATGGCCTGATTTCGTGGCAGATGAGGGCCAGGTGAACCCAAATGCACGCTTCATTTCAGTCTCACAGTTCCCCTCAGCGACTGCAGCCATCAGAAGAATGGACTTTTACAGCACGAAGGACATCAAGGAAATGACGGTGGAAGTGAGAACTCCTTTCAGTCTATTAAATTTCTAAGACTGTCCTTAGTTTCAGTCCTTTCAGACTTTTCATTTGAATACTGTTTTAGATCTGGGATGCGTTTGACCAATATATCAAACAGAGATTATATAATATAAGAGTATTCATTGGTGGGTGGTGGGACCATTAATATCGACAAAAATTTCGATCTTATCTTTTCTCAGTTTTACAAAGTTACCGTTTCCCTGCCTAAATCTAGAAGGACAAAGGTCAGTTAATTTGGTTTTACAGGAGATTGAGCTCCAGTATTCTCCAACTAAATGGTCCAAGCTTTACAATGGAGATTCTGACGAAGTGCTTCAGCACCACATCAATGTGGTCACAAGAGGTACGTCGGTGTCGCAATAAGTCGGCAAGTCGGTTTACGAAGAAGGAGATGTACGGTCGGTGTCAAATGTCGTGCGTTTCATTTCTGCCAGCCAGCACCGAGGCTCGACACACGATTCCGTGCGAGATCGGAGTCGAATATGGCCCAACCGGTGGACAGAAGCTCGACATCTTTGGCGGAAATGCTTTGCCCAAAGGTAAGGCTTTACATTTCATCTCCTTGTTAATTTATGTTACCTAACTATATAAATTGGTAGAAATCAGTGTTTGCTATTGTTGGTGAAGCCTACAGAATATTTGTGGTTGCCAATAAAGATGAAGCAAACTTAAAATATTCTATGGTCGTTAATGCTTTGACAGAGGGCAAATTACCCAAGACATTGGGGGAAAAAATTGTAGTAAACCTGATTACCAATGTGGGTACAAATGTGTTGGAAAAATGTTTCCCAAAAATTTAAGTCTTGCATTGTTTATAGAGTGTACACGTACAGCATTCAAAAAACCTAGTGAGATATTCTTGTCCAACTCAGAAAGTCGCAACCCTGGCTCAGTGCTCTGCCGTGACTTATTGCGTTTTTCATCGCGTTGTACACAGATGCTCCGATCCTGGTGCACTTCCACGGCGGCTACTGGCAGGCGCTGAGCCGCGACATGACCGCCTACATCGCGCTCGCGCTCTTCCGCCGCGGCGTTCGTGTAATCGTTGTTGGCTACGAACTCGCGCCAATAGGTCGGTTCAGAGCAGGGACAACAGCAAAACCATGGCGCAAATAACGATGCATGACAGAATATCGTAGTCCGTGTCTGAATTGGCTGTTTCATGCGGACTCGCGTACTCGTTCTTGGCAAATGACGTCACAAGTACTGTCCGAACCGTAATTAAGTCAGGTAGTAGAAGGTATCTGTACGAATATGAAACAAGTCAAGTCACCAAGACCAAGCAGGCAAGACAAAGACCAAATACGCAAGACCGAGTGATATCAATCTAGACATGGCCTTAGTCCATGCAATCCATAGTTGTTGAAAATATCTCTTATACAGTTATACACATATGGAGCATACCACTATATTAATGCTGGCATAAGCAAAATCTTTAGGAAAGGGACCCGTGCAATTGGATTCCTTCATTCCCTTCAACTACAAGCTTAGCAAATAAGAATTCAATCCTGGGATGCCATTGCCAGCAGATTGATATTAGGTATCCCTTTCAATTGCTCTGCCGATCTTCCCCATTCTATGTGGCATGCCCACCAAACTAGCAATATTTATTCTCACGTCATACAACTGAGTAATCGATATTTCCTAAAGACCGGTTTTAACAAGTTTTTCAACTCCTAGTTGAGATCCCAACTATGAGTTACACAACTGAATTCAGCCTGTCACATGTAAAAGTTTTAAAACTTAGTAAAAACAGGTATAATGTTGCCATCAAAAGTACAATTGTTTGACAATAACAGAATGATCCAGGTTTTGGCAAACCTTTTTATAATCATGGTTGCAAGAAAATAGCACGAGCAAGGGCTGCGATCAAACTAGCCATTCAAAGACTGAGAAATTCAAACCAAATGGCTAGAGATTTATTACAAATTGTGCAAACAGCTATTTTGAATGAAAACAGTCAAATTTCGACAGGACAATGTCATCATCATCTTGCCAAAATCTCCTTTTGCGCAGGTTGGAAACTGATCCGCTTTAATATTTTATCCACTTGTTTCATAACTGCAGTTTCTGTTGCCGAGTTAAACGAACAAATCAAGTCTGCAATTACATATGTTGTCAAGTTGGCCACAAAACTGGGATCCAGGTAAATCACTCTCGAAACTGCAAGACACAGACATGAAATCAATTAAATTTGCAGCTACATTAGCGCTACACAAACGACTAACGAATCAACAATTTCCCCGCCCAGCTCCATATCGTTCTCGGGCCACTCTGCCGGCGCCCAAATCGTGATGCAGCTGCTCAACTCCGAGTGGTTGTTGAATCTCAACGACAACGAACGCAACCTGATCAGAAGCCTGCACCTGATGAGCGGGATGTACGATCTCACGCCGCTCGTGTGCACTCACGTCAATGACGCGCTCAAGATGACGCGGTGAGTTGCGCAAACATCGTACGTTATCACTTTGGGGTTAGTGCTTTTGCGAAATCTTGCGAGGTGGGAGCTATGGCATTGCGACAAGCTTTGTAAATGTATGCTTATATGATTATACGTTTTAAAACAGTGTGGGAATAAAATAGGGGAATAGAATAAATGATAAGATTATACAATCATGTGGTTATAGTATTGCCACTATACATATCTGTTTATTTCCGCCAATTATTGTCACACAGTTCTCTCTCTCTCAATACTTGTCGAGGGTCATGCCCCCCAAACTGGCATTAACGTTTCTTACGCAGCCATTGCTCCATACTATGGACTCTGTGTAGCTTACATCCATAGTTATCCAAACTATAAGCGTGGTCCAAGTGTAAATTTTTCATCAGAATTCTAGGTGTATTGCCTGCATGGTAAAATATCGTCTTCGGTTTCAGAGAGGACGCCGTCAAAGCCAGCCCGATGTACTACAAAGGTCGAGAATTTCCTATCAGGATTGTCGTGAGCTTTGGGGAGTTCGACACGCCGGAGTATAAGAGGCAGTCCCTCACGTACGCCAAGGTACATGCGCAGAGCTTGACCTCGGACACAATCGGATATGCTCAGAGTGGCAATCGGATCTAAATAATGACCTCGAGTTTTGTTTGTGTTTCAGAAACTGAAAGTGTTCAACGACCAAGTTGAAATAGTTATCGTTCCACAGGTTGATCACTTTGAGCTCATGGAGCGTATGGTCGAGGAGGATTACATTCTCACAAAGAAGATTGTCGAATACATAAAATAATAACTGTCCGCTGGTTTTCTTGCAAACGAAATTTTTAAGTTACAATAACTATTATTATATGTCTGCAATTAAAATTCTCTCGCACATGAGCATAAACGATCAACATTAAAAAATATAACCATTATATTTTTTTATTCTATTTTGTATTACATTTTAAGCAGTGGTCTAGTGGTTAAGCAGGTGGATCGTTGGGCGCAAATGAATTATATAACCTAACCGAAACAGTGCAGTGGTGTTACCCTGTAGCACGTGCGTGGCTGAGTGTGGATTCGGATGGCGCATTCATTTGCCATGCACAATTTATGTCAGATAGTAGTTTTTCCTTACAAGTAGGTACTTAGCATTCAAGGCACTTTTTGAAAATTCACAAATATTGTCATATTTAAAGTACATTAACCTTACAGACCATCCAACATCAAATAAACCTTTAACTAGGTAGTAGTACAATCATATATTTTTCCTATACTCTTTGTTAATAACCGCCTTCAATTAAAAAATGCCAAGAAAATCTGCTCAGAGGTCAGGACAAAACGTATCCGGGGGAGTACGTGCGGGGCGCGGGGCGAATTTTCCCTTTCTACAATTTTTATGGAACGACGCAAGGGGAACGTTGGTCTGGGCCATTTGACGGAGGCTGAAAAGCACGTGATATTGTGCGGAACATTGTATAAGATGATTTGCGACAAGAATGTTCCAAGAAGCTTTAATCCAATAATTATTGCAGTCAAAAATTGAACAGCTTCAATCAAAATCTTGCAAATATTTTAGGTAATCCGTTCCATTAAACTTTTTTATGTTATTTCAAATCAATTAAAATTTTCGGTCGAGTGTGAGAACTGCCCTCTGTAGCATCAATTGATCGCGACCACTCATGCTATGTCGCTGGCAGATTTCGTGCGAGTGCTAGCAGAACCACGTGATTTGTGCGAAACACTGCTACTATATAAACCGTTTTGCGATAAGAATTAATACCGAGAAGCTAATCCAATAATTATCGCAGTAAAAATTTCAGCAGATTTAATACAATTTCTTACAACGGTGTGATCTATACCGATCTATTAATCTTTTTCAAGTGGTTTGAATGGTATCAACTTTTTTCACTAAATTTTTTTTAAACGAACTCGTAGCTCCAGAATTGACCCCGTTGCAGGTGAACTTTCGTAAAGCCCGGGGTAAAGGTGCTCAAATGCATTATTTACACGCACTGCAGGTTCATGAAGATTGAACATTTTTTCAGATGTTGTTGAGTCATTTCATGAAATATCATCAGAAACTATCTAGCTCTGTGATCGGATCAAGTTTTTTGTGTATTTTGTGATTTTCCAAAATTGAAGAACATTAAACTTCCTAAGTTTATAGAACAATGCATTGCTGTTTCCTATTATTTTTACTTGTTGTATGCACTTATTACTTTGCTCATCTACAAAGCACATACTTCGATATTTTACCTGATACGTCATTTATCGACCAAGCATAACAGCTTAACAGGAATTCACATATTGGGCTGAAATTGCACCAGGAAGTCAAACAAAAAGACATTGGGATCTGGATTCAGGATTTCTAAATTTTTGGATTCCGGTTCGGGTCGGGTAGAACGTACCGGTAAGTTGTTGAGTTCTACACATTATCATACATAGCCAATAACGTTATATAGAAACAGTCCTGAAGATGTGAAGCACCAGTGCAGACGAAGTGTCGACCAACTCACTAGGTCCTTTTTAGGACCACAAGCCTGCCTAATCAGAGCAAACCCGTCCACAACACAACCACAATATACATTTTATATGCTGCAGTTGCATTAAATAAATTAGAATTGTCGTCCTTTGATTCAAATTGATTGATTGGTGTTATGTGTCAGTGTAAGTGTTTTCTTGATTATTAGTGTTTTTATTTACTGACACCATAGGTATTAGCGATATCGACGGGTACCAAAATTTGTACCAGGGTACCCGTGGCCAGTACCCGGGTACCCGCGCGGGTACCTGGGTTAGCTAAAAACCCGAACAAAAAAATTGAAAAAAAATTTCCAAATAAAAAAAATTGTGTGTACCAACATGGAATATTGTAACTTGCAGGGTTGTTCCGAGATAGTGTTATAATTTGCATGGACAATACATTTATGAAGAAGTCAGCATAATATTATCAGACATGATTTTTATCTTTATTACCCCAATAAAAGAAGCAGTCAATCATGCTTGTGAGTGGTGAAGCCATACAAAGAGATTATGTGGCATAAACAAACTACCTACCCAAACCCCCACACTCAGCTTGGCCTTGGGCGACAGCCAATAAATCACTAGAATTGAGGAAACATACAAAGGGACATGTCTAGACAGGTCAAGTGGCTCCAGGCCACTCTGCACTCTGCATGCCTTGGGCCATAAGCTTGACAATGCCCCGACTATGCTCGCGGCAGTACAAGTCAACCATAGTGATTTGAACAGTCGCGCACAAAATTATATTTTCAAAAAAAAATTTCAAAATTTTTTTTTTTTTTTTTGGTTTTGAGTGGTTTCGCGGGTACCCGCCGACATATCTAATAGGTATACCGTTCATAGGTACGTTCACGCCAATCATGATAATGAACTCTCAATTTTGTGCTACCGTGAGTCTCTGACGGAAAGAAAATAGCAAGCCCAGCCTGAGCGTTGAAACTTGAAAACATATCGCACCATGGAAGTCGGATGCATAAAAAATTATCTTTTAAAATCCGTTTATTTCTGTCACATTCCCAACTGAGTCGCTATCAACTTTGGTGAGACGAAGGCGTGTGAGGAGAAATAACTAACGAACCATGGACACAAATTTCCCGTATTTACCTCAGTGTTTACACTTATTTATTTCCATATCTCCAACCTAGGTTGAGTTTGAGTATTCGTAATTTTTGCCAACATACATATGAACATTATCTAAAATATGACTGGAACAAAAATGCAAATTTTGAGTATTCGTAATTTTTGCCAACATACATATGAACATTATCTAAAATATGACTGGAACAAAAATGCAAATTTATCCTTCTAATAAAATGCATTTGCATTTTGCACTTCTAGGAAAAAATAAAAAACTACTTTACTGGCCGAACAAAACTAACATTCGAAAATGTATTGCAATTTAACTATAGATAAGAGGATCTTCAACGGTAGTGATTAATTTGAAGATCGTAGGTCCAGCCATTTAGTGGGAATCTTGGAAATAAATTTAAAACGATGCTTTCTTGTTTGGTTGATTGCTTGAAAAGCATCGATCGAAATCAATTGAAACTTTCAGGATGATAGAAGAGGTGTAGCCTGTCCTTAATATTGGTGGCCACTGGCCAGGGTAGTTCTAAGAACCTCAGTGTACAACCGCAAACACTAGCGTTTAGTTTCGTGTCTAGTTGAATTATAAGTATTAATGAAGTTTTAATTGGAGATACTCTCATTAATTAGTATTATTATTTAAAATAATATTACACCTCTGTGTACAACCGCAAACACTAGCGTTTAGTTCCGTGTTTAGTTGAATTATAAGTACCTATAAATGAAGTGTTAATAGGCGATACTCTCATTAATTTTAAAATAATATTACATTTTTGATGAGCGTAGCGAGCAAAGCGAAATCATCAATTTCACTACTGCTAAAAAAGCACTTGTGTGTTTTTTTGTTTGTTTGTTTGTATGTGTGTTTGCACGCGCTCTACAGGCCAAACGCCTGCGTCGATTGGGATGGAATTTTCAGGATGTCTACTTTTGTTCTCAACTTACACCCTCTGCGATTTTGAAGACAATCCTCCATACCTCTTCCCTTCAAAGCAGAAAAAAATAACAATATTCGGCAATTGAGAAAGTTTGGTAAAGTACGGAAATTTATTTAAAAGTGCGTATTGTTTTAAATTTTCACAATTTTGATTGTTGTCTTTAGAAACCATTGAAACCAAATTGAAACATCACACCAGATCTTTTGACTTGAAGTTGACTTCAAGATTTGACAGATATTATAAATTTTGTCAATTTCTTGCATGCAAGTTTTTGAAAGTAAGTCCGCGGCAGAAATATATCCCCAGCCTAACAAAACCCTTGGGCACGAGTTAGATTTATCAATATATTTTAATATCAATATATTTTAACATTAAACATTGTTTCATATGTATCCTGTTGACTTGGGTGCTGGATTGTCGTTATAGACCTTCAGAACAAATTTTTTTATCTGCAATGGTACAGTTTCCTGCTCCATGATTCTCATACGCTTTTTGTCTCAATCTTTTTATGCGCTATATACAAACCGCTACGCTCATCTGCAACGCAACACGAATTGCGTTCGCCCTAGTATTTAAAATGTACCTATAAATCAAAGATACTATTTTAAATAGGCTCCGCCTCTAAAAATAAATCTCGCATAAAAGAAAGAAATTGGCAACACTGCTCGCCTGTGGCTTGGCGGACTTGTCACTTTGAAAGTGACACTGGCAGGGCGCAGCCACCCAATCGCACCTGCAAGTCAAATTAAAACTACTGTTAACCACGTTTCACTAAATAGAAAGGCGACAAAAACATTTTGTTGCATTTGAACTGGGCTCTAAAACAAACTGTGAACCACCAGTATATTAGCGACAATGACATACGACTTGGACAAGTATTTTGAGGTTATCCTTAAACTGACCCAAGAAGCAGGAAAGGTAATTTAACTTTTTATAATCCTATCTGGTTTTTATTTCATACATGGCAGACTGCTGCTCAAACTGCTTACTTGGTACTCTTACCTTTTTTTTTATTTTTGCTCACTACCATAACCAGCTAGATAGTGGTGTCCCACCCCGCCTTATAAAGGTTTCCATAATCAATTTAATCCCAAGGCAATTTCTATGTCAAGAAATTCAATTTCTTCCAGTAGCCTCGTCATTTGTGGTTTGTAATAGCAGGCACAAATTGTTGTTGGCACCGTTCCTATGTGGGAGGTTTATGATCTTTACCTGAGCAATTGTATTGTTCTGTGGTGATCAAACATAATGCAATTATACCTACTCTTATACCTTTCAATCACACATACTTCTGCTTATTACATATGTAATTGTAGAAGGATCTTGCCACAATCCACTTGCTATAAGCAAGGCAGTAAGATAGTTGGCAGGTTAAAAAGATTAATTAAATTTCATTTGAATTTCTAATTTAGACTAATTTAATATGTACAGGAGTACCTACCTACCTACCTACCTAATTCATCAATTTCATATTAAAGTATATTTTTGCAAACTTTGTCTACAGACCCAGAGCTGATTACTGTTATATTAGTTATTGCCAGTTAAATTGAATTGCTTTCACCATCAGACCCGTTAATAAGACATTATCATATTTCAGCTGATTTCAGAGCGAGTTTGGTCACCCAAAGCATTCGAACTCAAGTCATGCGATGTCGATCTAGTTACTGTAACTGACCAGGAAGTTGAGAAGCTTCTGATTTCTAATCTGACAGCACAATTTCCAGATCACAAGTAAAGAAAAAATTTTCAAATGCTTAGCTTCCCAGTAATCAATCCCTTTATTATCATTTGATATGCTTGTTAAAAAACTTAAATTTTTATATAATTTTTTACAACATTTCATTTTTATTACACCTTGCACAATGGCATTTTTTGAACTGATCCAGATTTATTGGCGAAGAAGCGACAGCAGAAGGAATCAAAGCCGAGCTGACAAACGCCCCGACATGGATCATAGACCCCGTGGACGGTACAATGAATTTCGTACACGGATATCCCAACGTAGCAATCTCGGTCGCGCTTTGGGTGGACCAGGCTCCTGAGATTGCCATCGTCTACAACCCGATACTGGATCACATGTTTACGGCACGCAAGGGCAAGGGAGCATTTTTCAACGGAAATCCGATTCGGGCTTCAGGACAGAAAGGTACCTAATTTGCAGTACTGAGTAGGGAGTTTTCAGCTGATATCTGCACTGCGATTTCGTAACTCTGACTTTGCCGTTCTCGGTTACAAAGTTAAAAAATTAACATGGACAACAATAGGGATTTTATCATTTTATCCATCAGAACCGATGTCATAACGTAAAAGTAACAAAATCGCTAGGCTGGTTATTGTATTAATGTTGGCGGGGCAAAAGAAGCACACAGCTTACTAAATAGCAAGTGGTTAAGAAGTTTGCCAAAATATGTATGCTTAAAACTGAATAAGCTGGAACTTCCAATCTCTGTTCCTTTTGCTTATCTTAATGTTTACAAACCAATCATTTGTTAAACAAGCAGCGCTAGTAACTTTTCATGGTTTTATATTTTTTCATTATGAAACGTGTTTTCTCCATTTAATCAACAGAACTTTCACAATCGTTGTTGGTGATAGAATTTGGCACGTCTCGTGATGCGGAGAAGATGCGCAACGTTATGGAAAACTTGACGATCATCACCCCTTTGGTGCACGGGTAAGCCAGGTTCATCCCATTTGCCTAATTCTTTGCCTTGAACAGATCTGAATGTCAAGTGCATCCTAACAAGCTACAAAGCTGTCGTTCGTATTGTGGGAGCTTGGATTGTATATGTGAAGTTTAATATCAGTCAGCGTGATACTAATACTATAACTAAGGCCGTGTCTGAATTGCTGTTTCATGCGGTCTCGCGTCCTCATTCTAGACAAATGACGTCACAAGTACCGTCCGAATTGCAAAGTCACCGAGACCAAGACCGCATTACAGAGCAAGTGTGTGACTTCGACGATGCAGTCTTGCAGACTTGGTCTCGGTGACTTGCCTGTTATCAAATGGCAGTCGGAACCGTAACTATGTCAGGTAGCAGAAGTTATCTGTACGAATATGAAACAAATGAAGTCACCAAGACCAAGTACGCAAGACCAAGACCAAATCGCGAGACCGAATCAATTCAGACACGTCCAAAGTTTCAGAAAGTTAAGTTTAGTAGCAACAATTATGTTTCTTTCCCAAAATTGAACCGGGGATATTGCAACAAAATGGAGCAGAAAAATGCTGTAGACAAGCACAAAATGGACACCACAAAATTCCAAGGATTCTTGACACTTCTTGACTTTGCTCACATAGGTGGCCTCAGATGAAATGGGTGCCGGAACTGTGGTAGTTATTACTCTGATGTCCGGAACACTACAAGTAAAGGCCCCCATGGAACCCGAACTCGTAACACTTGTTTCGTGATGAAGTGATCCTCAGCTATTCGGAAGAGTTTGGGCCACCAATCTCCCGTGGCATCTAACTACATTTAGACTGTCAAATTCAGTCGGGCTATATTCAACCCTTGAGAAACCAACCATGAAGCATTGGGAAAATGATTAACACTTCACTCAGCATTCAATAGGTACCCAGCTCGAAATAGTTTTTCCAAATATCGGCACCCATCTTTCGCTGGAGCGCCTCATATCCATACCTCTGTGCGGTTTGCGCAGGACCCGGTCGTCAGGTTCGGCCGCCTGCAACATGGCGATGGTCGCGCTCGGCAGCGCCGACGCCAACTTCGAGTTCGGGATCCACGCGTGGGACATCGCCGCCGGGTGTCTGTTAGTGCGCGAGGCCGGCGGCGTGTGCATCGACCCCGCAGGTAGCACCTGGGGACCATTCCGTTGACACTCACACGGCGCTCTAACGGGACTCGCACGCTCGGGCCAGTCTAGTTGGGAGTCGTCACACGTCGGGCACTTCAACGCATTGATGTCGGATGGTGGAATGGGTTTAGTGTTGGTACACGTTGGTAGTTAGTCTAGTTGAGTCGTTGAGAGTCTAGCATCTCACTGAACTCTGCAATGGTGCATGATGAAAAGGGAAAACAAGGGGTTTCCCAACAATTTTGTTTTTGTCCACAGCCAAATGGTATGCCTACACCTAGAAACTCAATGATGATACAAACCAACTTAGTAGCCCCAAAATTGAAATGCTCTTCCCCAAGGTGTATGTATCTTCTTCACCAATGGAATGCGTTTTTGAATAAAAGAACAAATGCGCTGTTATTTGTTTCCTGCAGGGGGCGAGTTCGATGTGATGAGCAGGAGAGTGCTCTGCGCGAGCACACCGGAACTGGCTCAAAAAATCAGCGCAGTCTTGGTTCAACACTACCCAGAGAGGGACTGAGATGCATCGACAAGTTCGATTTAGGAACCTTTAGTCGCGGCACTTGTTCTAGGAAGGAAGGAACCATTTGCAGTGCTACCCTGTTATGTTAGATAGAAATTTTATGCTGCAAGATTAATTGTGTTGATATATTTTAAAACTGTAATATTTTATTATAATTGCCAAAGAGATCATGCTCGACAGCTTGTACTTCATTCATCGCTTCACCTAAATTTGGCCAAAAAGTTGCTCACATTTCCAAAAAGTGCTTCTTAAAACTCTGGGTCATCTTTGGCATTCCGGGTCTGGGTCTCCCAAGGTTTTGTGTTGTGGGTAACATGCAACTTTTCTGGGTGGGGGGGTGGGGGGGGGGGGATGCTTTAAATCAGAGCAGAGGCGGTTTATCAGGGAAAATTATACTTTTACAACTTACCACCATATTATTATTATTATTAGTACATTTTATTTTTTAATGTGTTGGGTACTACCCATTTTTTGAGAATATTAATAAAGTCTCTGTCTCCCTTAGCTGTAATATGCAGGCCACAGAATAGATCCCAGAAAATGATCAATATACCTACTGTATTTAGTCATTTACTATATATATAGATAGCAGAGAATCGAAAAACTGTGACAAATATAAAGTATGTATTGACTGTCGTAATGTATAAACTATAAATAAAATCGAAAGTGTGCAGTGTCACTTTGATTATACCTGTAGTTTTCATAAAAAATTAAAATACTTGTAACGACTGACTAGAACATCAGCTTTGTTCTATTTAGCAAATAATCGCTAGAAACCCTCGGGGCTAACCTTATCGAAGGACTGCAGAAGAAGCGTAATGAACCAAGACTCGAGCAAGACACGCATTATCGCCTAGAATCAACCAAACATGAGAATACGGACAGGAAAGCTCCAATCTATCACAACAATTTATCTAATTAATACTTTGTTGAGTTATTATATTTCATCATCTCATTCATCTTAGATGTAGCGCTTTGATTAACAGAAAGTATCCACTTACATCACCAACACCATCGAGTCAATGATGGCATTTACCTTGGGAATCTTTCTGCGATCTCAAGGACGTTGAGTCGAATCAGTCACCGTTACCATTGTCCAGTGACTAAAAGAGAAAGCAAAATACGAATGAGTCGCTTTGCACTTTTTCCTCGGTTTGACGTCTGAAAGAGATTGCAGTTCAACGTTACGCCACTCCCATCGCTCCCTCATCATTCAGTAATACCTGGCTTTTCGACAGCAGTGGGCAGAATCTGTGTCTTTCCCTCATCTCGCTTCACCTGACTTTCTCTCTCTCTTACTCTCCACGAGTCTGCAACAAGAACCCAACAAAATAATTTCTCTTGAACAAAAAAGCTCAAGAATAGACGGTAGGTACAGGACTTTGTGTCGATAATCACTATAGATAGGTATTTTGGTAATAAGAAATGTCAATGTGTCATTGTCATTAAGGAATGCAACTTGTTGAGCAACAAGTTGGATAAGGATGCCCAGGGGTTGGATAGTTCAATTATGTTGGGGAAGGAGACAAGTAAAGACAAGAGTTGCTCAACTAACCAGTGACACAGGTGCCAGAAGGGAACCAGAAGGGATCTTGCCTTAGAGATTTTTTTAAAATAGTAGTTCCCTTTCACGGTGACACCAATTAAGTTTCAATGATAAATTGAACAACTTCTGCCATTAACTCGTCTCCATCACACGGGTAAAGTTCCGTCATTTAAAATGTGAAGCTGTGAGAATTACTGGCACGTGTTTGTCAGTACAAGGTAACGAGTTTATCCTCAAATGATATCACATGAGTGTGAGTAAGTGGCAGCAGGAAGGAATCGCAGGCAACAGTTGTGGCGTTGCTAGACTACTGTTGTCACAAGTTTGAAGAATCTTGCAATGAACGTCTAACAGATCTAACAACAAATCATAATATTTACTAGTTTATTTACTGAATGACAGTTTGTTATTAAAACATAATTGTAGAATTGTCTACTATTTAACAACTAAGCATGTTAGTTCAGTAACCTCTATGTCAAAAGCATTACAATTTAGTACCTTTCTAGATAGTAATATTCAACTAATATTGGGTAGATGTGTTCCACGTTGCTAGGTAATTCATTTTACAAATAATCTTAAAGAGAAATGTGTTAATCGTCTAGGATTAGTTGATTTAGTTTACCCGCTCCCCGTCTCCGGCACCAATTCTCGGTTCCCTGCTCGCTATCATTTACGAAAAGCAACGCAGGTGCATGCAGAAAACTCTACTCGAGGCTGGTCGTCGTGGTAAAAACTAGCACGGCCGCCGAATCACTCAAATCAAATGCATCGTGAACAGATTGGGAAGCAAACAGAGTCTGTGTATAATAAATAATTATGCAATATTTAAAAGTAGGCCCGTTGCGCACCCTAAAGCTTGTTTTTACAGCTACTTTCAGTATCAAATAATAAAGGTTTTTAAATCCCTTGAAAATCTACTTGGTGTATTGTATGCAATACACTTCAATTGATAAATGCACCCAAAAAATTTAACAAACCTAGTGATTGGGTAGACAAAATATCATGTAAGTTCTCATAAAAATATGTACATAAAAATCATTTTTTGACAAAAAATTTAACTAATTAGCATGAACCTAGTAAAAATCCACAGCAAATATACATCAACACTTCAAGACGTAGTTATTAAGATGTCTAATTAATTCAGAAACCGCTTTTATCTAGCTAAGATATTTTATTTTAGATTTATTAAAGAGCCAGCCGAAACGCCAGCTCAAAAACAAAGCTCTAACTTTTAAAACTAACGGCGCTCGCCGCCTCAAACAAACGGTCGGAACGGAAATCGTAACTTTCACCAAGTGATCTACCGTAATGTAAAACCGGCTCGTCCGTCCCCAGGCGCGCTCAGATCTTCTCTTGGATGAACGGGTGCGTTAGCGCCTGGTTGATGGCCGACCGCTTTGACGAGTCCAGCATCAGGATCTTCTCGAGCAGGTCGCGCAGCTGGTGCACCTTGCGCGACTGGTCCTCGGGCAGGTTCTGGTTGCCGATCAGCTCAGCCAGCAGGTCGCGGCTCGGGTTCAACGTCGTCATCACCACCACCTTCTCCTGCAACACACGACGCTCGGCTTGATTCAAATCCATGAAGGGGGCGGCGAGATCAAACACTTTT
Organism: Nemoura dubitans; assembly: GCA_921293005.1. Lineage (NCBI taxonomy): Eukaryota > Metazoa > Arthropoda > Insecta > Plecoptera > Nemouridae > Nemoura > Nemoura dubitans. The sequence continues at coordinate 51,031,661 of OV121074.1, read as the reverse complement.
GCTTGCAATTCAGTACAACTTCAATGAGAATTCAGTTCCAAGTTTCAAATAGTTTTACTAGCAAACTTTGATACTGATACCTACTCTTGCCTGGATGTTAGGAAAGTTACAGCTCTATTTGATCAGAAAACGACCGTAGACCCGGTTTTGCAGGGAAACGTTAAATATCTAATAGTCTGTTAACTTGTTATTTGCTTAGCAACGTCCATTCATAGCCTGATATTTTCTTGCTAATGAATCGTTTGTATCTTGACGGTCCATTAGCAAGAAAATTAAAGGCTCTGATTGGACGTTGCACGTTGCTAAGCAAATAACAAGTTAACAGACCATTAGATATTTAACTTGCCACTGACAAACCGGGACTTAGTCTCTAGTAGTTTGATGTTAGATGCTATCCCCAAGAATTACAAGTTTTTTAAACACAAGGTTCAACATCTAATCCTCAGAAACAGAATTTCACTGCATCCTTTTGGTCCTTGCCTTAACAAACATGATAACTTCATATTCTCCCACTTAAACTCTGGATTAATGAACTTGTAATACCAGTATAGCTACAGTTTAACACTGCTAGAAATGTTAAATCCTGCTGCTAAGGTTTGGTAACATTTTTATCAGGTAGGTATCGCTTCATAACTTTCCTTCTTTGCAAATCATTGATACCAAAATATTTGTATCAATGCTCACAACTTCATTGCGACATTATGCTATAAATAAATTGTCGAATAAACGACACTTACCCTCTCCGTGACCTTATCAACTTCGTGGTACAGAAAGTTGCAATTGCCATCGAAGTGCTGCTCCTTGAACGATCCCTTCCTAATGATCTTGTTCGGCATCTTGCCCTTGAGCTCCATGAAGAACTTGAGCATCTGATTGTTGGTTTTCCCCGAGAACATGATCTTGCCGGTGTATAGCTCGTAGATGGTGCAGCCGGCCGACCACATGTCCAGCCCAAAGTCGTAGGGGATGCCGAGAACTGGCGGGAAGGAGACGGCAAAGGCTCAAATCACTCAAATCACAAGATAATTCTTCAGTTACATAGTCTACAATTCTATTTTGCATTAAAAAGAGGAGTAGATTTGCATCTTCTGAAAGATCCATCTGCTACTAGAAAATATGATAAAACTAATTCTGAACTGCCCTTAAGTCCTTTATTATGAGTGACTCAACATATGGATAGTAGGTATTGAAACTTTTGGAACATTTGTAGCAATGAAGACTGTTTAGCTTGTAGCCTGCTTTGCGACACATTGTTCATAGTAGGTTTTTACTTACTGATTTCCGGTGCCCGGTAAAACCGACTGACGAGGTACGGGGTGATTTCGTTCTCAGCAACGTGCGAAGCGGACCCAAAGTCACAGAGTTTCAGTACCAATTTGCTTTCGCTCACCTGAGAGGAAAATAAAGATAACAATCGGCCAAAACTAGCACGTTCACGTACAGCGGAAGCTCTCTCAGAGAACAGAAGCTAAAAAGATTAACTTTGATTTGTGAAACCCGGTCAACTAGGATTCACAAAACCAGCAAGTGGCAACGATACTGGCCAAAATGCTACAAGAGGACTCGAGGACCGCAGGGAAACTTAAACGGACAACACGAGCAAACTCACCAGAATGTTGTCTGGCTTGATGTCAGCGTGCAGAATGTTGCACTTCTTGAGCAGCTTCAGAGCGAGGAACAACTGCTGGCTGTACGACCGCACAGCCTTCACGTGCAGGCCCACGTCTTTGCCGTACTTCTTCAGAACCTGGCGGGCAATCCGGATCAGCAACAATCGGTCGCTCGTGTTGTCGCAAATTTAGAGCGGCAGACGAAACTAAAAGCGTTACCTCGCGGAGATTCATGGCCAAGGGCTCGAAGACCATGCACAGATGGTTCTTGTGGAAAAAGTGCCGGAACAGCCGGAGACAGTGGAATCGATCGTCGGCGTCGGCGTCGTTCAATCGCCTCAGCACCTCCAGCTCTTTTAAGCCAGTCTTGTGCCTGGAATCAAATCACGAAAATCAATTAGCACAAGTTGAAGCCACCCCGCGCCAACTGCCCCTCTCTCTTGATTAGGAAAGGGTAGATGCAGTGTGGCATCACCGCCTGGGTGGTTCGCGAACCGCCGCAATCGACTCACATGATGTCGTTGTTCCTGATGATCTTGACGGCGACGTCCTGCCCGCCGCGAGCAGAGTCCCTCGCGCGGATGACGTTGCTGAACACGCCCTGGCCCGTGTAGCCGTAGACGACGTACCGCGTGTCCATGACCTCGCCGATGCGCACACGGTAGTAGCCCTCGGCGTCGTCCCAGTTGTCCGTAAGGCTGGGGTTCTCCGCGCCAGCGCCGCCTTTCTCCAACGCCCCGGGGCTCTAAGCACCAAGCGGTGAGTGGGGGTGGACCGCGCAAACGCTCGTCACCGACTGCTCGTCTCCGACTGCTTGCGCTAGACGGAGCGGCTACTAGCGACTTCTCTTTGCCTTTTTATTGATGGTGATTATTAAAAAAACAGTCGCCATTTATGATCTTCCATACTTCTGTACTTTGGTATGGATGAGACTGGAAATTTGATATAAACTATAGCTCCATTTACTAGCCTATTTCTGTGACCCTCCTGAGCAAAGATACTATCTCCTAAGTGTGTAATATTAGAGTTTTAGGATCGGGTTATTATAAAAAATTTCAGTTGCCACATGATATGAATAACTCGGAAATTCTACCAGCTACTACTAGCTAGCTAGCTAGCCCGTGAGAGAAGATGCCTCAGGATGGACTGATCCCTTTTGAACTACCAACTCATGTGTTTAAATTTTAATGGCGGGAAAACAAAAAACTATTTCAGTTACAAATAAAAAATTACAATATTAATCTTTTTCATAATTGTGAGTAAAAATATCAACAAATAAACAGTTGAGATAAAATAAAAATAAAACATAAGCTTTGGTAATATTAGAAGGTATAAAGATGATGACAGGATTTCAGTTTTGTCAAATTGGCGCTTATGTTTAAGCTACAGTGACTACTAGCGCTCCCAGCGGAATGGTATATTCTTAAATTATATTATACTAGGGCGAACGCAATTTGTGTTGCGTTGAAGATGAGCGTAGCGGTTTGTATATAGCGCAAAAAAAGATTAAGGCGAGAAGCCTATGCAAATCATGGAGCAGCAAGCCGGACCAATGCTTTCTCAAAAATTCTGATCACCTGGAAATGTAAACGATTCCGACCTTTCTTTGTTTCTGTCCGAGCTGTCGGGTAGCGGAAATATGCTCATTTGAGATCATTGAGCATTGTGCATGTTAATAGTACATAGATGTAACTCATGCCCAAGGGTTTTTATTGGGAAAAATCTGGTGTGATGTTTCGATTTGGTTTCGATGGTTTCTAAAGGCAAATCGAAATTGGGAACATTTGAAAAAAATACGCACTTTAAAATAAATTTCCATACTTTTCCAAACATGCCCAGTTGTCGAATTTTGCTCTTTTTTCTGCTTTGAAAGTGAAGGGTGTGGAGGATTTTCTTGAAAAACGCAGGGGGTCTAAGTTGAGAACAAAAGTAGACACCCTGAAAATGTCATCCCACTCGAAGCAGGCGTTTGGCCTGTAGAGCGCGCGCAAACACACATACAAAAAAATACAAAAAACAAACAAACAAACAAACAAACACACACCAAGTGTTTTTTTTAGCAGTAGTGAAATTGATGATTTCGCTTCGCTCGCTACGCTCATCAATTATACTTGCCGTCACCCTACATGTTTTAAAAAATTGCACTTTGGACTGGATGATTTTTTAAAAATCCATTCGCCATAAAATTGATTACTTTACGTACTACTAGCTGCATTTACTAGCCAGTTCCTTACAGCTACATCTCTTGAATAGAAACCGTTGGCATTTTGAATCGGAAGATTATTTTTAAAATCCAGTTTCCATTTATAAATACACAGCAACCTTAAAACACACAACAAGCTGCATTAATTTACCTTTTTCTGAGACCCTACATATCCTAGTACCAAATGCTGGCATTTTTGGACTATGCGATGATAAAAAATCCAGTTGCCAGATGAATAGCACGGAAAGCTTATGACGCAGCTACTCGCTACTAGTGCCTTTGAATTTGTTTCTCAGAGTATAATTCTCAGAGTATAAATTGGCGTTTTGGATTGGGTGAAAATATAAAAATCCAATTGTCGTATGAGTAGGTTCCAGAGATTTTTTGAAACTTGTGAAATCTTAAAAACCCAGTATAGAAGAGAAAGTTCTAAACCATAAATGTTAGGTACACTTTATTATCTAAATCTCCTTGCTGCATTGAACTACCAGCCATCAGCTAAAATCTATCGCCTACACTGCTCCATTCCGGTATATTGCCGTTGTGAGCTCGGTTAAAGATTATTATTTGAAAGACCTCAATAACATGGGTAGGTAGTCAACACTTTATTTTAAAATAAAACAACCAGAAAAAAAGACCAGAATACACCTTGGACGTAATCGCAAAACCACCTCGTTAGTTGGAAGAAGACAATTGAAATGGTAAACTCACATTGTAAGCCTCGACGCTGTCTGCCTCCGCAAACATATCCCACTCGTTGCGTTTCTCCTTCCGCTTTTCCCCCTTCACTTCCTTCGAGTCCTTGACCGCAGAAGCATCCTTAGCATCCTTAGAGTCCTTAGAGTCCCTGCTGTCCTTGGACTCGCTTGATTCCGCCGCGTCTGTGGCCTTCTGATCGCACGGCGCAAACCGCGACTTCCTCTCCTTGGTCTTTGGGGGCGCAATAGGCTCAGGAGCCTGCTCCTCCTTCTGGGGCTCCTCTTTCGGGGACTCCTCTTTCGGGGACTCCTCTTTCGGGGACTCCTCTTTTGGGGACTCCTCCTTCGGGATTGCCTCCTTGGGCGGGTCTGGTTCCCGGCAAGGCGACGCCGGCACGGAGGGTAGCGTGCTGGAATCTTCGCTGCCTGCACCCAAACGCTGAGAGAGAAAAGGGAAGAAGCTCAATGTAATGGGCATTCTGTGGTGGCTGAAATATTTGTTTGTAACGAAGAATAAATCGTATGAGGCTGGATAATTTGGTGCTATGAAGGAAAGAAAAGGAGTGTACAGCTTACCACAGTTTTGTGGTGTTGCGCAATTCTTTTCTTTTTCTCTTCTTTACCAATTTGAAAGTAGGAATGTAGTAAAAGAAGAAGTGAAGTGACATGAAGTAAATGACATGAGAAAAGTCTCTGATGAAATAATTCTTTGAAGAATATCTATGAAGTGTTAAATAAACTCTAAAAAAAAATAAAAACATTTTAATTACCCTTAGCAATTCTTCACGCTGTTTTCTTCGCTTCTGAATAATTTGTTCCTCGTCCTCGTCTTCCTCTATGTCTATGTTGGCGAGCCTGAACGAATAGACAAACCGTCAGTTTAATGGTAGAGAACCACGACACAGACGCAAATAGTCCATCAAAGAAATTACCGATCAGCAAACGGAATGACATAACTCGTCACACAAACATAATATTATGCAGGTGTAATAAAAAACCTACAGCAGCCAATGAAAACCACTAATTGGGCAAAGTGGAGTCGTAAAATCAGAAAAAGATCCACAGAAGGGACTGCATGCTCACATTCAACCAGCGCCCCCCAATTTGCCATTTTTCACATTCTTACATTTCACAAGAAGATGCAATGTTTTATTATTAAAATTTAAAACCAATCAACTTTGGCCCCCCCCCCCCCCCCCCCCAATTTTTTGTATATACCTAAAAAACTTATTTTCAAGACAGTGGGTACGTCTATAAAATGATAACCAACAACCGTTGACGATACAGGACAAAAGGCAATGCAGCGAAACCAAAACATCAAGGCCGTGTCTGAATTGGCTGTTTCATGCGGTCTCGCATACTCGTTCTTGACAAATGACGTCACAAGTACCGTCCGAATTGCAAAACCACCGAGACCAAGACCGCATTACAGGGCAAGTGTGCGAGACTTGGACGATGCAGTCTCGCAGACTTGGTCTCGGTGACTTGCCTGTTATCAAATGGCAGTCGGAATCGTAATTAGGTCAGGTAACAGAAGTTATTTGTACAAATACAAGACAAATGAAAACACCGAGACCAAATACGCGAGACCGAGAACGAATCGATTCCGAAACGTCCTCAGACAGAGCAACTCACTCCTCCTCGGCCTCCGACGACGAGTGGTCGACCTTGAGTCCTTCCGACAGGCTGTCCTTGAACTTGTCGTTCTTGTCACCGCGATGCGAGCGCCCGCCGCCGTGGTGGCGCGAGCGGCGCGGCGACGGCGAGCGGCGTCGGCCGTGGCGGTCGTTTGGACGGCCCTGCGATCGGCCGACGGGAGAGCGGCTGCGCGTGCGCCGTCTGGGCGCGGAGCAACCGACGGGAAATCGTCAATAAGAGCGGTCGACGGTAACCACAGGCGACGAGCAACGCTCAAGCCCGGGTCACTCTGCCCGCAGTGGACGGTCACACTTTGAATACAAATGTTGTTTGCTCACAAGCTGAGCCTCGCTGGGTTGAGTTTGGCTGATCGCAACACTCTTGAGCCTCAGCTTTTTTGCCAAGCACTAAACAAAGCATAAACCATGCTTCCATGGGACCATAATCCATGGAATATTCCATATTTCATGGAACTATATGGATATGGGGTCATATTAGGTCCCTTATCCCACCCGACAAAGCGGATAGAATGCGTGTCCGAATAGCTCAGCGGTAGAGCACCCGACCGACAATCGGAGGTTCCTGGGCTCGAATACCAGGGGGCAAATTACAGAACGAAATCTAAGCATAAACAGCTCTCTTATCTTAAAGTTACGCAAAGTGCCTGTAATTCGCCCCCCAGAACCAGGGCGTAACGCATCTGTCAGACTGAATCAATGGATGACTTAAAAAGCAACTTTAAGATAAGTGACAAAATGTTTCTGTAATATCGAATTAACCACCACCTAAGTCCATCTTAGCGCCAGCGAAGAGTTACGACGAACAGCTCATCTTATCTTAAAGTTACGCAAAGCTTCTGTAATTTGCCTCTAGTTCGGGAGCACATTTTTGAAGCTTTGTCTTCCTTCCATAAACCACAACCTCTCTTCAAGCATGATATGTTAACATTTTCACGGCTTTGCCTGCCTCACCTGATTGGCTCCCGATCTCTACTCCTCCGCCGGATCGCTTCGTCCCGCTTGCGTTCCGCCTCCCTCCCCTTGTCCACGTCCCGGTGTCTCCCGTTGGTGTCCCGACTCTTCCCGTCGCCGTCCAGGGCCTTGCTGTCCAGCTCCCGCAGCTTGCCGTCGATCTCCCGGATCCGACCGTCGATCTCGCGAGTCTCGCGCTCCCGCTTCCGGTCCTCCCGGTTCCGGCTCTCCGTGCTGCGCATCTCCTTGCTCTTGGCTTGGACGTCTTCTCTGCGGCTCTTGTCATCACGGCCGCGATTCGACCTGCGAACAAGAGTGACATTGACGACTCCAGGGACTACTTGTTCGAGGGCATTTATACCCAATGCTTTTCTTATAGCAAGTTTTTGCCCAATTAATTGAACCAATGTCTTTGGTCACAACTCATTTAAGGTCCAAATCTACCTAAATATGTATTTAGAAATTTTATCATATGGAGCCACAGCTAACCGATATTTATACGCTGAACTGCTAGATAGTGGGTATTGCACACAATAAGTCATGGGAGAGAGAATACTTCGTAAGATGATAGGCAGAGCAAATTAAATAGATATAATAAGTAATAAAAGAAAATTCCAAAATGGGATTCACTTCTCCTTCTAAAGATTATTGGCAAAGGTAGCAAGAATTCTTTGTTTCCATCACTAAACCAAACACATCCTCACCGGTCGTCTCTAGTAGAAGCAGGACGTGAAGAGTCTTTCTTCCTCTCTCCATCTTTCGACCGAACATCCTTGCCCCGGTTGTCTCGACGATCGATTTTCATGTCTCGCTCCTTCTCTCTTGTCCGTTCCGAATGTTTGCTGTCCCTGGGGGCATCTTTTATTTCTACAATTCTTGTGATCTTCCTTCTTTTCTTGTCTGGTTTTTTACCGGACATCTGGTCAGAATCGTCGTCGACTAAATTTATGATTTCTGGTTGTTTATGGGCATCATCTTCTTCAGAAGCATAGGCTCCTAGTCGAGCTTGAAGCAATTCCTTGAAAGGGAAACATTTACTAGCATAAGAATAGTTTAACTTAGCTAAACATTAATTGCAAAAAAGATATACGAAAGCAGACTGATAAGAACCTACCTTAATTAATTTTAGTGATCAATTAGGTAGGTAGGTCTGTCTAGTAATAATTGAAGAAGGAGCAACAGTTTTACTTTTAAGATCTTTAAGCAAGGGATTTATGATAAATGATATGATTATGATATTGATTTATCAAGACAGCATTGGAGCCACATACCTTTTGTCTCATGAGGTCCTCCAGATCAATATCATCCTCAATCACTGTAACCTCAATATCCGAGTCTTCTTCTTTCTGTTTTTCTTTAGGCTCAGATTCAGATGAAGATTCACGAACAGTCTGAACTGCAGGCACTGGACCTGCATCAGCCAGTTTCTTTACTGCCATCTCCTTCTTTCGGTGCTCTTCTTTTGGTACATCTTTCTTCTTTGATTCTTCCTTGCGAACGGAAGTTCCATTGATTGGTGCATCACTGGAGTGGGTCTTTTTGGACGCACTACTACTAGATTTGTCATGCGAGGACGGTTTAACTTCTTCTACTTCCCGTTTAGAACTACTTGTTGATATTCTGATTGAAATGTTTTCTTTAGGCTTTGAATGTTTTTTGCTATCTTCCAATGGAGGTTGTCCATTCTCACTCTCTTTTCTGTGCTTGTGTTTCTTGTGGTGTTTCCTGAAAAATATGTGTGTGTTTAAATAACTTTATCATGAATTTGGCTTCTACCTTCATTCCTACATTCCCCAAAAGCTGCATAAGTTATGAACTTATGAATATCCGATCAGCGAGCTCGATGTCAGATTAACCGATGCCCCATCATTCCCGACAAATTATGAGTATAACACATGTGGGCACCGGTCATTTTGGTGGGGTGGCAGGCACAATTGATGTTTTGGAATCTTGGTCTTACCTTTCCGACTTTTCTTTGTCCTTTTCAGATGCATGTTTCTTGTGTTTGTGATTGTGCTTATGTTTTTTCTTCTTTTTCTTCGAACCCTGGTCGCCTTCTTCCATGACATTGTCTTTTATTTTTTCTTCGGAGAGGGGCAATGCCTCCAAAGAATCCCCGGAGTTTGAGTCGGATGATCTGAAGGTGCAAGATGCTTTATCAAAATTTGCACGTATTGCATGTTCATAAATTTGGTAACTCTATTTTACAAAAACATTGCATTCTCATCGCCCACAGGGCAAACATTGAGAAACAAAAAAATGGGACAGAAAATGGCTAAGTAGGCCCTGTACGTAGTAGTATTACGATTCTAGTGAGCATTTTAGATATCTGTGTACGCACACTGTAAGTTTTTTAACATAAATATCACTCACCGCATTATATTGACGAGCGATTACTATTTTCTATTAATTTATACAAAACATAAACCCTTCTTATCAACAATCCCTCGACGACGTTACGACGACGGACTCCATGTTGAATTCCATTCGTAACTGCGGGCGCGGCAAACAAGCCGAATTTTTGAAATAACTTCCGAGCCAATTGTCCGATTTTTGGGCACAACCTCTCATATTAAACGATGTTCTACGATCAAACGCTTCAAATCAATATTCGCTTTTAACTATCCGTTTCTATCCAAGACACAAAATACAAAGCGATGCTCGTTTCAGCAAAATTAACTTGAAAGTATTGTACTTTGTAGTAAGTACCTATACTGAACATATTTTACAAAAATGTATATAATTTTCACCAATTTGTTTGTGCTTTTAAACTAAATTTTTTACGTGTGTTCTACATTTCCCAACTTACTGCCAGCACTTTTTATCTGCTAGAATTGACACACTCATCAACTGCACAACTAAAATCGTGTTTACCTAATTGACGAGCAAAAATATTTAATTTAATTACCCCCAGAAATTAAAGTCACTTGTGTCATGTGTGCCAAAGATACTACTATAATAACCTTCTCACTCTTCAAACGAAAAGGCTTCTCAGATTTTCAGAGGACCAACCTTCCCCCCCCCCCCCCCTTCTACCCCTGCCTTTTTCAGCAAAACTGGTTCAAAAGTTCTATTTACACAAATTTTCATTTTTTTAAAGTTGACAATACTTTAGAGCCATAAGTTACACCAAAAAGTCTGTCGATAACATAGTTGGCATTTTTTTTAGTTACCCATTGCATATTTTTAGACACATTTGAGTTTGACAGTGGCAGTTGGCAAGTCAGAAATTTTTTTATGAGCTGTTATTAAATTTAAAAAATTAATAATACCTATGATAAAAAATGCACTTACTGGGAGCTTGTGCTTGGACTAGAAATTATCCACGAGGCTGTACTCATTGGTTCCATCAATATTTATTGTTTTTTAAATGGACATTATTTTGTGACTGGTTTAGCCTCCAATTTTAATTTCACAACTATTTACACATTTTTATTAAATTGTCTAACTCTACCTTTCTATACCTACCCTAAATAAATACACGTCATAATTTACATTCTATCAAACATTGCAATAGTTATCTCAACGCATTAATAAATAAATAAATAATTAATATCGATTTGGAATGAGGAAATATTCGTTAGAAGATTGTAGAAAACACTCGAGGATCTAAAATTCACATTGATAGATTGACATCATATTGTCATTGAAAAGCCAGAGCCATTTTTTTTTCATGAAAGACACAATTTAAAATGGACTTGATAATTTTGTATTTAGTTTTACCTAATTAGTTCCCAAATTTGACTTCCAAGTATTCAACAACCAGCAGCAAGGAAAAACCTTCCCACCTTTTGGTTAAAAACTTAAGTACCTAGCCCAAAAAAATCTGTTACAAAGCGTAAGGTAAAAACTAATGCGCATGAGTGATAACAACTTCAAAAATAATGACATCTTGTTAGAAAATAGAGTACATGTAGCACTACGCAGTAAATATAATACATAGCATGACAATACAAAAAACTGCTTTGCTAATTTCAGAGCAGTTCAATTATGCTGACAGCCTGAGTTGGTTGAAACATTCAATCACCACCCTAACATCAATGCACTTGACTTAGGAATGCAGGTTATTATCAGGAATCATCATGGAATGGAATCATCATTGGCAAGCCACACAATCATACAACTAAAATGCTAAATTTAAAAATAAATAATAATTAATAACATTAGGCATCTTTAATATGCCCGCTAACTACTAAATTAAATAAAAATATCTGACTTGCAAGATCCAGCCTGACATAGTCATCACTGAATTTTGGTAATATCGAGCGCCTATCGTACTCAAATCCACGCAACGTTTGTTAACAAGGCAAAGTTGTCTTCCGAGAAGAATGATATCGTTTCCTAAAAGTATGCTTAATTAGTTAAGTCATGGTAGTATAAGTTAGCAGGATATTGCATGAGCTGTTAGAACCAGCTCGATATTCTTTTAAAAGCATTCCACTGGCGTACAAACCTATTTCTCGAAATAACCTCAAAAGTTATATCTAGATGTCGATATTGCCATATTTTCTTAAGAGAATCGGTCGACCACTATTTGCTCCACAAGCCTATGTCCAGGCTAAAACGGTTTAAAGTATACCAAATACAAGATTGGCAAAGTAATACCAGTTTGGTAGGTAAGGCAGGTTATTAGTTATGTTTTCTGTTATTATTGACTTATTAAGTAACCAACAAAAGTATTGCTGCCCACTCCTCGTTTGCAGGCTCTAGTACGTACAGAGTTCACTTGCAGTCGATTTCCGGACGGTCGATTCGACTAAACGATCGACTGGCATCAAGTTCTCCGCGCAGGTACGACAGGTTAAACCGCGTGTTTCCCACACGCGAAATTCACTTGAGGTCAATCTCCGGACTGTCGACCCTGAACGGCCTGACGTTCTCCGCGACCGGCGTCTTGTCGTCCGACGGCATGTCGATCCTGATCCGGATCTTGTTCTGGTCGGAGAGCGGGCGCGGGAACGAGCGCGGCACGTCCCCGTTCTGCGGCGACGGCACGGGCGTGTCTGAGGGCGACGCCGGCGCGTACGGCACGTAGATCCGTACGACGTCGGGCGAGGGCGCAGCGGGCCGGCCGCACGACGCGTCCGAGTCGTTCGAGTGCGTGTCCAGGCTGTTGTCGAGCGCCGCCGAGCGCGAAAACACCGACAGGTCGGCGGTGGACGTCACGCTCGTGTCGGCCAGCGAGCCGCCGTGACGGCAGTCGAGCAGCGAGCTGGCGTCGTCCAGCGACGGGTCGTACGAGAACTTGGAACCTTGGCGGCGAACGGAAAAGATTGGCTCTTTCAGGTATCAAGCGGGGCGCTAATGGTTAATAGGGTTTTAATACTTTCGGTTAGTTTCATTGCAAATATAATGCATTGCTGTATGTTAAACAAATTACTAACCTGTTTTTTTTTACTAAATAAAAGTGTTCAAACTTCAAATGTTTCTTTTTGGGTAAGAATTTATCTTGTACTTTTCAAGTCGTTAGTTAGGAATCTTTTGAATAGATGAATTTGCCACTTCCTGCTGTACTGTACTGAACTGAATACTCAAATGTAGGTACTGAACAATCATACAGGTATTCATTTGTATTTTGTACCCTTTTGGACAAGGTACAAGCTGTCATCGGTAGAAGGAGTAGTGACGTTTCGGTGTAGGACAGGGAGATTCGTTGGGTGGAAGTCTGTGATGGGGAATGATTGGCCTGGGGAGAGAAACAACAAACAATTACCACACAAACAACCATGCCAATAACGATCACAAGCCGCTGGAAAAATGTGCAACAAAACTCTGCGACAGAACGCGAAAGCATCCCCTACTAGCACTCGCCGAGTTGCCCGGTTGGGCATTATAGGGAGTACTGTAAAAATGACTGTAGCATGTACAAAGTAATGGAAACTTAAGAGCGTTAAAACATTTTGTTTTCGTCAAAGGCAACATACCAAAATTTTAGACAAGAGTGTACGAAGTAATGTAACTGCAAGTGCAAATCCTGATTTTATTCTTTAGTTATTTGGGCAAATCTTCTCTACTTCTTTGCCAGAAAGCGTTTGTACAGTCTTCATGCGCTTTTAGCTAACAACATGGCAATGACTCTAATGCAAGCCAGCAGAAAACACGTGGCGAAACAAGAAGTTACCTCTGCGAGTGATGGTGAGTGTGATTGTGATCGGTTTCCGCGACATGCGTGCTCGGACCGAACCGGTCGGAGTAATACGGGTCAAGCATGCGATACGTGCTCTGGCTCGCTTGGATCGAGGACCGGAGGTAGGGACGGAACAAGAAGTCGTCGGGATGCGAGGATTGAGAGTCTAGCCGTACGGGAAACAGTAACAAGATATGAGCGTGCGGTTTCACTTGCATGTTTATTAACTTGGAGTTGTTTTGGGTGAAAAGTAAAAAAAATAACTAGGTTTCTACGCACTTAGGGTTTCAAATGTACAGGACAACAAATAGCAAAGTATATGTACAAGGCATTCAATAACAGCTGTGAGCTAAAATGTTACAAAAACACAGTGAAGATGTTTCAAATATATTTACAAGAGTTATTGAAATGGAAGGAAGGAATCATGAACCACTGATTTGCTTAAGTAGGTACACCAGCTTTCTTTTGCTACTATTAAATCGAAACAAAGTTCCCAGTTCGTAGTTCCGTTCCTTCCGTTCCAAGCCAACCATTGGCAAATCCAATCATACAAACCATAAAAAAATATAGGTACATACGTACATTACATTTTCATGGATAAAAGCATGCACTGTAAAATAATCTTACATCCACAAACACCATGCAACTAGCAATACGTAGGAACAACTAACACAGGCCAATACCGGGTAAATGATTAGATTGATATATCTGTAAGTAAAAGTTCACTAACTAGGCATTATTTCTCTCGACAGCAGTGTGTTGCCTGCTTGAAACGCAGTGGAACAAGAGTAAAACACCGTCAATTTCACAAAACTAAAGCTAACCCTTTGTAAATTTAGTTTTAGACTTTGAGTCTTAGAGAGAACATAGCTCACAGGGAGCAAGCTTAAAATGCTTGGGAAATTTGTAATGGTTTGCACTTTTTCAGAGTATATGATGGCAGAATAAGTATTTTAAAATAATACATTTAAACTAGAGTATGAGCATTCTAAAGTCAATAAATGTATTTAAGATTTTCAGACACCTAACTTAAAAGTATTGTCAATTCACAGAGCAACCAGCCTTGCATTCATCAAATTAGCCAGTAAAAACATTGTAAATCACAGCAAACTGTGCCAAAACCCAAAATCAGTAACCCTTTCATCACAAAATCACATCCGTTAGACCAGAATAAAAACAGCTAACGTGTCAATCCCAAACCATTTGTACAAATACAAAATGTTGTCCCCCAGATTCACAGTGAATTAGACAGGAAAGAGCGAAACAGCAACTCACCGATACAAATCCAAAATCTTTACAAACAAATTCCAGTCGAAGAACGTTCCATGGTATACAATGCTGCACAACTCTTATCTCCCTCACTTTGAAATACAATAAAACACCACCAGCTGAATGGCACAGACCCTGAAAACGGGCCGATTAACATCCGACAGCGTCGATTAGTCGATTAGTCGGAACTAGGAACTATAGGTGCGTGACCATGACGGTCTTACCGTTGCCGTCGCCGACGGAAATGCGCGACTCGCGGTGGTGGCCGTTAGCGCCGGGCGGCGTGAGCTCGGCGGCCGCCTTGTCGCGCCGCAGCGCCACCGCGTCGTGCGTCACCTGCTCCGCGGGACTCAGCACCACGCTGCGACGGCCCGTCTGACGGCAAACCACGTGCGTTGCCGTCAAGCAAACCCGGCATCGGCATCAGCATCGCCAGCCAAAGACGGAACGTGCACAGGCACGTACGTCAAAATCGGGGTTCAGTATTTTTTCGGCCAATTAGATTCAATTTTTAGTGAATTTCAGTAGTTGTCACTATGGTAACATTAAATTTACACCCAGGGGTATGATAACCAGGGGCGAAGCGTCCTATGAGACAATGAGACAGTGTTTACCCTAAAAATTACGTGATGAAGTTTTTTTATACGAATCTTTTAAGTTTATTTAGCGAGTGGCTTGAACGAACTCGGTACAAGCTGCATATGCATTCACACTCGCGCGCCAAGCTCGGCTGTAACGCGAGCGCAACCGAAGAGCTACGAGCGATATAATGTTCGAGCACCGAGTGAGAGACATAGTTGGAGATTGTCTCCTCGCATAGGGTCTTATACACTGGCCCCCGCCACCCGCCGCCCGATGCTTGATTTCCGAGTCACCGCTGCAATAAAATCGCTGCGTTTGAGACGCGTCTCGGCTCTGTGACTCCGTGCCGTCCTGAAAATATGTGCTTCGGGAACCGCGTCTCCGCAGCACAAGCGCGCTCCGTGGCGCGGGATATTTTTCAGGTTTAGTAGTAGCGCTTACCCATGGTATAAGGCGCTTACCCAGCGTTGAAAGCGATTAGCATTGCTTTCCTGCTCAACGTAAACCACAGCACATGCAAGCTTATTTCGTCCTAAATATTAGGTCTTTTAGTAACGATAAAGGTTCATATTTCCAGCCAGCATGAACTGAATGAACATGACCGTATGATCGAACTTCTATACAAATTTTTTAAAGGCACTGAGACTGATATTAATTTCATTTAACGTGCTATAGAGAGATAATGGTACCCCTACGCACGTGCCACTGCCAAATGTACGTAATATTACGTGTGTCTCCCCCGTGAAAATACCCACGCTTCGCCCCTGATGATAACCCTGCATTGTGATTCCAGATCCAAGGAATTAGTTAATACTGGCATTCTTATCACCTAGAAGCTAGGTAGATGGAGACAATCATTGAAAATACAATACTACAATCACTAATCGATTTCACTTGCTCTGCCAAGCAACGACTACACGTCAAAAATTATTGCTAGCTGGAGGGCTATGACACAAAGTACACCAAAGGAGGGAGAACTGAATTGCAATGGTCAGCAAAGCAGAGAAACAGATGTAAAAACACAATAGCACCGGCATCCAACAGTTGAATTCTCATCAACTTAGCTGGCAGATGAGGGAAATGCCACAATTTAATTGCTGGACTGCTTCTCTGAAGATTTTGAGAAGCCAATATTAACAAAGGCATGGTTGCATGGACCATTGTGCAACTCTAAGACTGTAAAATCTAAACTACAACTCAAAAGACCATCAAAACAGCTGGGAACTTTAATCTAGCACTATTGTTGATCAGTTAACACTGTGAACTAAAATCTTGCTGCATTGGTGAAGAGACAACATGACGCTTCCATGGATCTCCAAGCCGTTCGGAACCGCGCTCACCTTTCGCTCCAGCGGCGGTTCCGTAAAGAGGCCGAATGGTTTCCTGGGCAGCTCAATGTTGGGCGAGGGACCCGCGTAATGCAGCTTGGCTCGTCGAAGCTCGTCCAGAGCTCTCTCCAGCGAAGTCATGGCGGTGTCGTCGTCGAAACCGAACTCGTGCTCCAACCGTACCTGAGGTAAGTAAGAGTACTTACGATGGACATAAAAGAACATGACATTACTACAAAGGCACAAACATCGACGGGCCCCTTTGGAATCTTCGTGGATCCAAAAATCGGGAAACAAAAAACACTAAACTAGATTGCTAGGCACTACATTGAAAACAGAAATGATAAAATTTCTGTAAGAAAGATATTGGATCACAATTAAGGCAATGTACCTTACATACAGACATCCTATTTCACTGTATTGTACAACAAGCAAATACAACAACAAACAGTGATTACAATCACATAGACATAATAGTACGACTGCTACACAAACTAGGTTGGACTCCACTTGCCTGAGTAGGTACCTGCTTACATCAGTATTAATGTGGTGTTTTTTTTACCTAGTAGGGGAAAAGGTAAAGAACAGAATTGCGCAACAGAAAACCAGAACTGGTGTCTGGAAGAAGGACCTTGGTGTAATTTTATAATTAATTTAAGAAAGTGATAGAGAAACAGTCAAGAGAATGCAAAGAGAATTTCATGACTAGTATGGGCTTGTATGACCACGGGGAGATAGAACGAGGAAGGAATCGAGGTTCGTTAGTTGTGGTAGGTTGTGATACCACGAGGAATTGTTACACAAAACTTAAAGTGATCTACATGGACTGGCATCTGCACACAGTGTCCATCCGTATCTGAGCAAAGAAGATTCGGTCAGCTATGTACCTGCAGGAACTGAAGAATATCGTCCATCCCAAGTCGCGTCAAGTTCCGTCGGTGCAGTTTCAGAATGTTGTACGCCATGGCCGAGAGTATGCATTCACCGTCGAGTAAGTAAACGTCCCACACACGCAACGTCAATGTGAATGGCACCTGCGGGCAAATAGAGATGCACGGTATTCAGGTATCTTTCAAACTCTCGAGCTTTTGCAAGTGGTTTGGTAGCCAGAGAATAAATTTTTTTTTATTTAAACAGCAATAAATCAAGCAATAAATTGAATTTAATATCAAACTTACTCTATCAAGGAAGCATTGGAAGAACCATTTAAGTGTGTAGATCCCCGTGTCGACGCCGTTTCTGTCCAAATGCTTTTTCAGTTTTGGCAAAAACTTGGCCATGATTTTATCATGGTGTTCCTGATATCTGAGCAATTTCGGAAAGCCAGGAATAAAAAAACCGTGCATGCTGTACCGTTTGTCCGAGACGAGAACGGACAGTGCCCAGAAAGCGTCTTCTTCGTTAAGATACATGAGCAAGAGTGCGGCGATTTGCGACATACCCTGACAGTAGCCGATCTCTAAATTGTAAATGCTATAAGCGCCTAGCAGGTTGAACAATGCCTGTTGCTTGAGTCCGTAACGTTCCCTGAACATGATGTGGTTCCTGTACGTCCGATTGACGTCCAGGTCGATCTGTCGGATGTCGGACGAGTGCCGCCACGCCTTCTCGCGCATCTCCTCGTAGATGCCCTGATGCTCTTCACGCATCGTTTTGAGCCGAAGCAGCTTGCTCCAGATTTCGCCGCGCATCGAGTTCGGGATGCCCTTGTAGATGCGTCTCCGCAACTTGTCCGAGTTGACGAAAGTGTCCCACGCGCGGTCCATCTTAAGCCACTTCTTGACTCGCTCCATCTCGACCTGTCTGAGCCGCACCTCGTGGGGATCCGCACGCTGGGGTAATCGCTTGTCGCTGGAAACACATGTCTCGGTTTAAAATTTCTACCTAGGTACCAATCTAGAAACCTTCTACCTATCTACCATACTTTCTTGTTGTGGCTATATTTAGTCTTTAAAAACTTTTTGGAGCTAGGTGTAAGGAAAATATATCAAGCATTTTTTTATATCAAGGGAAATATCTTAAATCTACTACCTAGAGATATATATTCAATCTTTGAAATCAATTTAAAAATCAGTGAGTTACAAAACCACCAACATTTAACCCATAAATAAATAGACAGCACCTACTAAGTTGCTGACAAAACAAATAACATGTAAACTGCTAACTCTATGTGTTTTCCTATGACAGTATAACCAATATCCCACTTACTGTATAAATCCATGTCGGTCTGTTGCATGGTAGATTTCAAATGCTGGATCCTCCCAGGCATCAATTTGAGCACCTTCTTCACGTCCCTTGGCATAGCGACTTACGATTGCTGCCCGCTCATCTGCCGCTCTCTGCAACAACGCCTCTTCGTCCTCATTCATACCGCAGGACTGGATGCTCGCCTATCGCACCACACCATCCCGCAGCTAGCCTAGGCAGTCGGACACGAATTTATCTGTAAATATAAACAGAATACGAAATTTAGACCAAGAAATAGGGGATCTAGGTCAAAATGGGCTTGTCCAACAGCATTGCTTATAGAGCTATGTCATCTCTCTGGCATGTAAAAGTGTACCACAAGTTTGACATGAGCTAATAAGTCTTGGGTTTAATATTATTTGAAAAATTAAATAAATATATCCTGAAGTGTTCGGTGTATCCGAAGAAATCAAACGTGTTATAGGTAGGCACCTAGAGGAAAGATAACAGTGCACTGGCCCACAAGCCATTGGCAATATCTGTAAATCAGTGCCCTCATGTCAAACGAAATCTTTACCAACCTTTTGACAAAAAGTGCTCGTTATCCAAGCCTCCGTGGTTTCTCCTAAACCTCGAGGAATCATTCCTCGTCAAAGAGACATTCCGCCAGCTACGAAAGATATATCAGCCCGAAAACCAAACTCCGAAAGGTAAACTACCGTACTTCCTTACCACAGCACAGCCTCTGTAGTCCGTACTGTCAGTGATGGGGCAAGGGGCAAGCGCAAACCAATGGCCGTGGTCACGCATTTGATTGGTCGACCAACCGAGGAAGCAGGCGCGAAATTTCAACTGCTACACGTCACACTTCATTTTCGATCTTGGTTTTACGTTTCGCTTAACTGTTTCAAACCCATGCAAATAACTTTGATGCAAATAGTCTTCCCAATTCAGAATGTCTTAAATAACTTACCTTCACTGCATGCCCTAAGCTACTTATTTGTGCCAAAGAGAATATTCCCAACAACAGGAAAAGCCAAACCAGGAAATAAATCAAAAGTTCTATATGATAATTTCGTCTTCAGAGTCTTATCAACTCATTTAATTCTATATACACATATAAAATTTACCTCAAATACAATCAAAAAATATGATTACAAGCTAGCTTACTTGGCTACACTGAATGAGCTATGCAGGCCAATAATATCATGCACAAAGCTAAATATTTTACACATTGAAAATGAGTAGGTAGATATATATATGTAATTAAATGTCTCCTGAAATGCAATATTATATTTGTAATGTAATAGCTGATAGCGTGCCTTTTCTGAAATAGTATTCAGATTATTCACTACATAAATAACCTTCAAGTAGCATGATTTTCAAAATGATATCAATACAGATCATTACAGAAATTTAATGTATACCAAATAGCTTTAAAATGCTGCCAAAATAATTGACATGCAATAAATAACCGTTATTTATTATACAATATGATAAAAACACAGTACCCTAATTTCATTTTTTTAAATTACCTAGTTTAAAAAAATATGCTGCAATGTGATTCTGATGTGGTAAGTCATTCCAGGCCCTCTCAGGGGTAGGTATGCATTATCCCTTCTCTGACGACGGTAGATTGAAATAATCCTAGTTCCAATCGAGTGCTAAGACATATTCACAACATAGAGTTAATTTAATACAGCTGCGTTCATAGCGTTGCTTGGCCAATTCGTGATGATCGAAACAAGTATCAGATGCCAAATCGTTCCTCTGCAATCAATCCGTGACCCATTCAGGCAAATCATTAGTTTGTACATCAGGCTTGAGGGTCCATAAAAAAGCATCTAAAGCAAACGAAACATATAATAATAATTCTGTACATTGCATGATAACTTCTCTGCTTTATATGCTTATTAAAACAATTAGCACTCTGTCGTTAACAAATTCCCCAACCTTAGCTACCACTCCTCTCTTGAGATAAAGCAATTTTTGAGGTCGATTCAATTCCGCTAAGTTGGTAGCCTCGACGTGCACGAGACGGCTTAAACAACGAAAAGAATGCCGTCATTATTGCAGGAACAGGCACATTGTTGACTTATCCAGTGCACCTTAGCGTAGATTAGAGCTACCATGCGAATATAGGCACCGGACGTGACGCACACACAAGCGACTCGGGATCCGGTAGAGCTGCGACCACGGAGCAAGCGATTCCAGTCACGTCTTCTAAGCAGAGCTGCACAACTATTTGGTGTAGTATCTTGCGAACGAAAGTGGTCGAGAGTTAAGGCGATGAAGAGCATGAGTAGATTGTACCGAAAGGAATCGTAAATGTTTCCGCCGCACGACGATCGTCTTCGCACTGCCGCAGTATCATTTCAAACTTTCTTTTCTTATTTTTTGTTTAGCAAGGCGCACTGCATAAGCTAGCAATATCAGACTTTGCTCACAGCACCGCGAAGAACCATAAACCCGGCGACTCGCAATCTTCGTCCCGTATTTCCAGCCGAGGGAACTCGCGGGGGGGCTTTACTGGATGACACAGCACTTGCATTTGGGTTTCTTCTTGATGTTGACCACCTCGACTTGTGACGCGTCGATCGGCTGGCCGACGGTCCCCCGTTGCACCTCGACGGCGGCCGGCGCCTTGTCCTTGCCGGGCGCGCTCCCGTTGACGCCCGCCTTAGCTGGCGAGCCCGGCGGTGAGGCGTGGAGGGCGGAGGCGGCAGTGGCGGCGGCGTCTGTCTGATCGACGTCGGGGATAGCGGGGGCCACGCTGCCCGGGGTCGGCGTTATCGGCTTGCCGCCTTTGATCAACTCGACCATTTCGTCCGCTTCGCGGGACAGGTCGCCGTCGGGTCGGAAAGGGTTGTCCCAACCTGATTCCGTGCTGGAAATATAACCAGTCAGTCGGATTACTCTGGAACGAAAGAGCAACACATGGATTTAGCACACACACAAGGGTGGACAGACGGTGACGGTACAGAAACGGGCACATGAGCACAATCACCATTGGTACATTTGATTAATACAAATTTCAATTCAACAAGTAAAGCATCAACATCAAGCACCTAAATAACAATATTTTTAATTACCTACTATTAATATAATATAAGTGTTATTGTAAAGCATATTTTAAAGTCTAAATATAAGAGCTGCAATAAAAATCACGATTAAAACACAAACCATTAACTCCCACAGGTAGCAAAATACCACCGTAAATAATGGAACAGGTGCCAGGATATACTGTAGGTCAGGTAGGATAGCTATTTGAAAGACCAAGGGAAATACATTATTAGGTGGCCAGACAGGTAACGAATTGTTAAAGCCCATTTCCCATTGCATGTTCAATTAACTCCTGCGCTAACCAATTAATTAACATGCCGAACGCAAAACTACACTCTGACAACTTGTTCAAACGAACTCGAACCAACTCTCGAACAAACAATTGCACCACCACCACCACCACCACCACCACCACCACCATAGTTTCCACTTCACCGAGTTAGACACTCATGTTTGAATAGGCCAGGATGGTCAAGGATACGACCTAATGGAGCATGGGCGTTCTCATCCGTTGACAGGGATACATGTGATGCCATCGGATGCCCTGTAATGTAAGTTATTGCTACCTCGCATTGAGCTGGCAAATCGGAACAAGTCAACCCACTACCACCACGGCATCATGTTATTGTTGCTGAGCGCTGAAAGAGAGCCGGCCGGCCTTGCGCCACGGCCACTCTGGCTGTAGGGACACCGCACACCGATCGATTAAAGACCCACTCTGCTAATTATATCTTCCTGCAATCAAATTAATCACGTTGCTGGCCTCCCGTGGCGCGCCGCGATTCGCGGAGGAAGTCGAGACTTTCCCAGGTATGTTTGCGAGAGGCACGGAGGTGTGACAGACAGAATGTCGTCATCTTCAGTTCGGGAGGAACACCTTTCGCATATTAATATAAGACGCATCTGCAATTTGCCCCTTGACTCCCAAGTCTTAGCGTTCGCGCTTGCTACGCTCGACACGTACTGGGTTCAAAAAAAGTTGCTTCCTCAGGACGAGAGAGTTTTTCGTAATTCGGATGCTGTATTCTGGACAACTTCTGATAACAGAGTGCACAGAGAGAGGTGGAGATGAAAATGCCTCCCATCCCGTGATATACTTGCAGACGAATTAAAACCGTGAGAAGTTAACCCAACACTCAATATTATTTTATACCGTTCTCGGCATGATTACGAAGAAGACAAAGGCAGAGAAAAGTAGATCTCGGCTGATAGCAAAACAGCTGACGCGAACGCGATACGCGATATAAATTGCAAGTACAAGAGAAAAGTCATTGATCTGCAAGATCTTCGGTCGCTTCCATCCCAAGCAAGACAGAGAGACACACCTTTCGTCAACGCCTTTCGGCACTTGAACCACATAGTACAAGCGTCCTCCGTGAGACGACGTCGGCATGCTCGTCGTCGTCATTGTCGTCGTCACGCGAAGAGCTACAGATTAACAACAGGAAGGCGACTCTTCCTTTCTTAGCGAGCACACAAAAGTAGTCGCCGAGTGAATTACAGGCATTCGTGTCGGTGGTTCCTCTCGGTCGCCCCGTCTGTGCAGTGTTGTTGAATTCACCGCCGGTCTATTCTCGTATCGCTCGAGCCAAATTCTTCACTCGGAACTTTGTTTGCTCGACGCAGTTCGGTTACAGTAAACACGCGGCTCTCTACGAGATTGCTTTCACGCCTTGATTAAATCCAGAAACTTTCCGGATAAATATATATCTCTCTGCGATCTCCGCGGCAAAGTTCCCCGTGGCCCGGCGCTTTCAATCGAACGACGCCGCGTCGCGGTGCACAACGGAGGACCCCGAGTCCTGACCAGGGACACTGGCTGCAGTCTGGCAAGGACCTTCGGGTATCCGTCGTCGTCGTCGGGCAAGGTCTATGAGGAATCGGCTAGCGGTCGCGGTCGTATCATCGCCGCACGTCGCACTACGAGATCTTCTCGATCGATCCCCGACGGGCACCCATCGCCCCCCCCCCCCCCCCCACCCGCTATTCTTCCCCCTCCACCCACGCCCCCCCCCCCCTTATAACCGACACAAGCCGGTGCGAGTGTGTGTGTGTGTGTGTGTGTGTGTGTGTGTGTGTGTGTGTATAAATAGCGAAGGTCTCTCTGCATTCGCGCTCCCCCTTTCACTCCCCCCCCTGACGTTCATGTGCTCACTCCACGTATTGCATCATAAAGGAAAATAAACCGAACATCAGCATTAATTGATGTTCGTATAAAATAAAACACTCGAGCGGGAAAGCGTCGTGGCGATGTTGGAATCGCAGTTTGCCAGAGTAAACTTTCAACACTAAGCTCTAAGCACCGAACAGCCGATTAGGAATTGGGTGAAAGGGGTGCTGGGTTCACGGCGAGGGGGGGGGGTCTAAGAGAAGAGGTGCTCTTGCCACAGTTGGCTGCCGGCCGAGGGGTTTGCTCTCGATATCAACACGCCGAAGAGGGTGACACAACGCAACGGTTACTCGAGGTCGGGGCGATGAGGAGGAAGTCTCAATTCAACGTCAGTTAGCGGCGAGCGCCCGAAAGATTCGTGAACAAACTCTCGCGACTCGAGTCAGTCATAGCGTCGACTTTATGCTCGTACCGAGTCACGCTCTAGATTTTATATAAAAACCATCAAAGAACGATAATTTCACTTTTTTTCTCGTGAAATCGCTGGAGTCTGGTGGGCCGGCCGAGAGGCAGACGGACGCCGGGCTCTGTACAGAGCGCGGTCACGGTGCACGGTGCACGGTGCACCATGCACGCTCGATGAAAGCGCGAGCGACGGGACGAGAGCATGCTTCGGTGCTGTCCCCCAGACGCTTCTTTTGTATGGAGCATGTACTACTCTACTCTATAATCAACTGGGTTTTAATAGCTACCTACTTGCCTTGCGGCAAGGGAGCCTAAGTCTAGATACCAGAACGCAGTATATTTGAATAATTTAAATCTGGAGTGAATATTTGGTCCCGTTGTGTGTAGTGTAGTGTAAATATATCTAAAGGTATGCAGAGGTCTAAAGGCAAGAGACGGTGGAGGTGCCTTGAAATAATCCTTGGCAATCTCTATTCACTTTGGAGTGGCCTAGCAGCGACTAGCAGCACGCCGCCTAATAAGGTAGTTTCTTACACAAATGCCAAGTCCACTAGACTTGTGTAAAGGTTGTACAAAAGCGTGACCCGGTGAGCGCCTTGTAACAAGGTCAACCAATTACCCCAGCAGCCGGGGTAGGTCACCGCCAGGACGCCAGGGGGTGGGGGGGGGGGGGTCGATCGATGACTCAATGAGCGCAGCTCTGTGCTGCTGCGACAGAGTAAATATTTTAACGCAGCGCTAATTAAGTGTAAGCGTCGAGCCGAAATTCATTCCCCAGCGCTAATTGCGCCATCAAAACTATATACAAATCGCGTTGTGATTCTGTGCATGGAAATGTCAAGGGGTGGGAAGGGTGGCATTTGCTTAAGGGTCGGGGCTGGTTATTACTCCTGGGCATGACAGGCACGGTGGATAGACTAGGTAGCAGCATGGAAGCGGAGAAATGGGGGTTCGCAGCTGTCTGTTCCTTTACCCAGCACATCGCTCTGCACACGGGGTAACAACTTCAGGCTCTCTTTCTTCAGGCTTCAGGTGTTGGAGTCCGTGTCGTCAAACCATTATGTGAAAACAAATCCTCATGGATTTTGGATAAACATGCAAGATGTCACAATGGTGCAGACCAATCATGGTAACCTAGATAGAGACAATTTGAGCGAAATAATACCACCCCAAACTTGCAGTTGTTTGACGAGAAGTTCGACTTCAAGATGATCGCTCTACCCGGTTCAGTCAATGCGTGTGACGAAACAAAACTTGAACCAACATTCTCAATAGCTGCGACCTGCGCAGAGCCTGGCAGTGCGCGTCAAGTAGCTCTAACTTTAAACTGTGTGTTGGTCTGTTTCACGATTTTTAACAGGCAGCTCTCATTGAAGCCGATTAATTAGCCCCATGATCCACATTCCTGACCCCTGGCCTCTCGAGCGCGTCTCGAACGGTGGCTACACACATGGCTCAAGCCCAGAGACGGGGCCAGCGGGGCAGTCCGACTCGAAAACTCGCGCACGCATCAAAAGTCCATAGGTTTTGAAATCAATTGGGGCTGTCGCAATCGCAACCAATCGCAACCTATAGGCTTCCTAAAATTGAATGATCCTGCCGAAGTCCAAAATAATCGAAAATAATTAAATCAAACCCACTAAACTATCTCTACTACATTTGCAATGCCCATCCAAAATCCCAATAACAGGCAGAAGGGAATACTGGACGTAGTATAGGGAAAGACTAGGGAGGATCACGTGCGATTTTCGCGGCATTTTCTCGGCTGCTCGCGGCAAATACTGACCTGGCCTGGCGATTGTAAGGAGGCGCCGGCTCATCTAGGACGGGACTGTGAGACGACGTCATTATTGCTACGTCACAAGGTACATCCAATAAAAAC
Source organism: Nemoura dubitans (assembly GCA_921293005.1). Taxonomy (NCBI): domain Eukaryota; kingdom Metazoa; phylum Arthropoda; class Insecta; order Plecoptera; family Nemouridae; genus Nemoura; species Nemoura dubitans. The sequence goes on along the minus strand of OV121074.1, from coordinate 51,005,528 downwards.
TCTTCGCCGGAATCTGGAGACGGCAGCAGCAGAGGTTTCTCGGACTCGAAGAACGTAACTCGTACTTTCTTAGACCTGCAATCAACAACAGTTGGTTTTTATTGCCGTCTCTCTCTTTCTCGCTCTCGTTCAACAATGTCATCGACAGAAACAGAAGTCATGGAGCATTTGACTACGGTGTTTGAAACTCGAGAGAACAAAAACATTGCAACGAGAAAGACAATAACATTGAAGTCTGTTACAACGGTCGATTACAATTGTGAGTCGCTTATTGGCTACAGCAAAAATGTAGGTTGTAATAACACAGCAACAGCCTGCTGCAGCTAACGCTACCGGGAACAGAGTGAGCCATGTGCTGTAATACAGTGAGAAATTGGGTGTTGATATGTCGCACCCTGGCACGCAGGGCTGCCCCAAATATCACCCCTCGGTGCCGAAGGGCACGTAGAATCTGGCACCCCGCCGGGTCGATCGCTACCCTATTCCACCGGGACAATAAGCACATGATGCACTATACAAAACCATGTGTAGCTCAATTCAAACCTCACCCTGCATTTGCGACTGTTGCATTATTGAAACGACAGGTATGGCGGCTTCGGAAATGAATTGTCTTATTATTAGTCGATCGAAATTTCGAGACTCGAAACAGTCACATGTTTTAACTGTCCAATGAACCTTTGGGGACATCAAAAGCGACCCGAAACGACGAACATGGACAGCGGCGGCACTGGGCCGTTGCTAGACTGACCGCCACACTGCACTGGGCTAAAAGGCAACGACCTTTCGGAATCGGCCGCGGTAAGCGCCCCATTAATAGCGGTGTTTTCATGCACGAATTAGGCCAACCGACACTAGTAGATCGGACGTCTAACTAGTCGTTGGGGGTCCTGCATTCAGAGAGACTTGTGTGTGTGCGGTGTGCGGCGTGCGCGTGCGCCACGCGTTTGGCGACGCTACTATCATATTTTCAAATGCCATTTGACCAAATTACACGCGTCAATTTTATATAAAATAACGGTTAAGGATGTTCAATGAGCTCCGAAGTCGAGCCGTTTCCTTCACCTCGTAAGGTATACACTTTCCAGGCCACACCTTTCGTCGGATCGCGACGATATCAATATTTTCGGAATCTTCACACTTCGGACAACCAATTGAACCATTTTCATTTCGCAAGATTCACTCGTCAATTACTTACAAGAGTTTTAAAATAACCATATTTAGCCGGTGTTTTGAAATATGTACTTAAGAGAGAAGTAAACGGTTATCGTTTTGGTCGATTTTCGCATAAATTTCATATTCATAGGGAACGTCTCCTGGCTTCAAATTATTTACACAAATTTTGAAAAAAAATACACGTGCTGGTAAGGAACTGCTGAATGGCGGATACTATATTTTTTCGTCGTTTTTTTTAAACTTGCAGCTGGGGGAATTTTCTAAAAGTGCCTAAAATGGCCTAAAATGGCCTAAAATGGGCTAAAATGGCACTTTTAGAAAATTCCCCCAGCTGGAAGTTTTAAAAAAACGACGAAAAAAAATAGTATCCGCCATTCAGCAGCTCTTTCACAACATGTGTATTTTTTTTTCAAATTTTTGGTAAATAGTTTGTAGCCAGGAGACGTTCACTACGGTTGTGAAATTTATGCGAAAATCGACCAAAACGACAACCGTTTACTTCTCTCTTAAGGGTAAATTGCAGCTAAGAATTTACCTCTTACCGTATACACTTTCCAGGCCACACCCGTTTTCCGATCGCAACGAAACAAATATCTACGGAATCCTCACACTTTGGACAACCAATTGAATATTTCAGAACCTCGAAATATCTCTTGGAAATACATAAAAAGTTGAATTCAATTAACCTCAACAACCATCAATGAATAGCCTGAAGTCGAACGCGGTGTTAAAAAATAGTGTGACATGTTACTTGCGTATTGGACGCTTCAAATTTAACTGTCAACATGAGAATGGATTGTTCATTTTATGAACTAAATTGAGAAAAGTTAAAAAAAAACGGCGATAGTAATTATCTGATTCGGACGAGGTCATCGATTTATTTCATTAGCGCAGTCGGACATCGTTCTATAAGCGATTCTCTCAAGTGTAAATGAATCACAAGATTCGAACGGAGTAGTTGAGAGAAGAATGGTGATCGCTATAGGAAACGATTGCTGCTCCGTTTCCGAAGAGAAGGTATAATTGGCAATTTGGTCCGCCGCCCCCACCGCCCCCGCCGCGAGTGACTTATCGATGGAGAGGCGGCCACCACGACGCCGTTATGCGGTGTCATTTGTCCCCGCGCAGACCGTGTCATCTCTAATTGGGGAAATTAGGTGCAAGAAGCGTCACACAATTGCGGGCTGCGACGCGTTCGATGTTCTGCTGTTCGTTCCCGCGCTATCTCAGCCAGCAGAGAACCACCGGACAATAAGAGAGTACTCGACAACTGAGGATTGGATTGCCGACGCTTTAGAGCACGAAACAATGCAAAGAATTGATTTGAATTGCGAGCAAAAAGTATAGTTCTTATATAGACGTGCAAAAGAGGAATTCGCATGGCGTTGCTAAAGATTGGTTAGGGGTACTGTAGCAGCTTGTACAATGATTATTTGTTGTTTGCTTGTTTGCTTGTTTGCTTGTTTGCTTGTTTGTGATCTATATCAACCATGAGGAAGTGACTCTTGTCACAATGCAAATATAGTAGTACGTGCTTTAGTGCAAGAAAAGTGTACCTACCAAGCCAGCCCCCCGCCTCCTCAAATATGCCTGCATTCGTGGGTACTGAGTGTACTGTCATGTCATGTGAGTGAATGCCCCTCACCCTTCTCCCTTTGATATCGACGTACTCTCCATACTGCCCATACATTGACGTCCGGTTATATAAATAGGATTAACAGTTGTATATACAAAGAATATCAACACACGCATTATATACAGCAACAGTATATAGCGACATAAGGACTAACTACAAAGTACTTGATAATATTATATCCCTGCTGAAATCGCGTACTAAACTTCGAGCTTCCCTGCGGCGGCTTTTCCACGAAGGCGGTGAAGGCGGCCTATTCACGACGGCGGTAAAGACGTCTTTTGCCAAGACTTTCGACACGTTTTACGATCGCTCGCCGCGTAAACTAATGCGATCCCGACCAATCATATTCGTTATTGGGTCACGATGGCGCGAGGCGGACAGATTTAGGTCACCGCACTTGGATCATGCACCGAACGCTCTCCGGGCCGCGACTTTCGGCAACACCAGACAACACCTCTAAACTCCGTCGCACGTTGAGAAAGAGAGTAGGTTTGCATCTTCCTCGAGGACCCACTGCTGCTAGACACGAGCTAACAGTTTCAAAACTGCCCATAGAGCCTTTTGTTCGGCTCAAGGCATGGCAATTGTGAGTTTTGAAACTATTGCCTCGATGTCTAGCATGCAGTGTGGGTCCTCTCGAAGGTGCAAATCCACTCCCCTTCTTAAGAGAGAGCTCCTCACGGTTAATTCTTCAACCCCATCCCCACTTACACTTTGAATGCAGAGGTCCAATCGAACACTGACATGAACCCCTAAATGTATTCCAATCTTGAATTTGAACATACCTACCAGTAGATGAAAGCAGAGTATATCTAGTCACGGGACACCATCACAATTTGATATTTTCAAAAATGTGTATGGTGCAAACTTTCGATAATCGCCTGAATGAGCTCATTTAGAGAGGGGATTAAGGGATTAACCGCGAGGACTGAGGAACACTCTTAACGTGAAATGGACTTTAGACGAAAATGATCGTCGCTAATAGCTTACGGGGCACGGCGAGCTTTGATGTGTGCATTATTTTCAGAACACGTCTGCACGTATAAACATCCACGAAATGAGGCTAGACCCGGCCACGAACATAAAAAACATCGGCACAGCGACTGATAAAACATTTACACGAAGTGAACTATCGGGGAAGCACGCTACCATTGCGTTCGGTGCACAGGATCAAACCACGCTGAGCGGCGCGATGGCAAACGAACGCGGCTATCGCATGTGCAACCGTGCAACCGCGTGCAACTGTTGCAGTTGTGCGGCTGCGGCGCTTCGCGACGCGCACCCCTCGAGATGCGCCGGTCACGTGACATATCAACCCACGTCGGGGGAACCGTGACAAATCCTTTGGAAAGGGGGGTATTTTCTTTTACAAAGTAAATCGCGGCACCTCCACCGGGCGAGCGCGAAACCACATCCCGGCTTTCGGTCACCACATTGCCGACTCCGAAGGGGATCTCACGTGGCAATTGGCAAGCCCGTTTCGTGCCGGCGCAACCGTCTGGAACTCGGTACACTGACTGCATGTACGCTAGCCGGCGAGTGACTGGAATGTGCATGCAGCAATGCACACACATACACACACATACACACACACACGTCGCAGCTTCCCCGGCGCTCGAGGATGAGCACCAGCCTAGCAAGGCATGCCATTTCCAGTCGGCCACAAATGCCACACACATGTGAGAGAGTGATGTGAGCTCGTATGTGTGTGTGTGTGTGTGTGTGTGTGTGTGTGTGTGTGTGTGTGTGTGTGTGTGTGTGTGTGTGTGTGTGTGTGTGTGTGTGTGTGTGTGTGTGTGTGTGTGTGTGTGTGTGTGTGTGTGTGTGTGTGTGTGTGCGCGCGCATGTAAAAACATCACATGCTTATGCAAATAACAGTCTGTGTGACTGGAGAATGATCGTTAGCGACCCAGAGCTACTAGACTCGAAGGGGTCACCCCGGCCCAAAGCGGCGTGATATTCTACAGGCGTAAGACCGATTTCTTCTCAGCTCATTGGCCACTCGGGGTCGGACTAATCGGAGTCGCCACCTGCGCGGCGATTTGACTTGGTATCAAACCAGAAACCACGATTTTAACAGCTATCGCCGGCCGGCCGGCATGGCTGATGACGTAATGATGACATCATGGTACAGGTAGCTCGAAAAGTGTGTTCATTATTTGATTGGCATTACGTACGGAAAGTGGGAACATTCACGTAGCGCAATTGGCTTGGAAATGTGCGCATTGACTATTAAAAGGCCCGTGACCAGAAGGCATTTAAACGTGTTTTCCTTTTTGTGCGTATATTATTATACACTCGACTGCAAGGCACATTCGTGTGCTGATAGCTGAATCTAGCCGCTGGCGAATGCAAAACTGCAAGTATTTATATATTTTCCGATACTTTTTTAATTCCATTCGTGCCACGAGGTTCGCTCCACGACAGCACGCGACGACCCCTCGTCGAGCCCGCAATTCGAAGAAAGGGTAGTAAAAGTAGCTATACGCGACCGATTCACGTCTGTCAATGAGGTGGGTTTCCGAGGGCGGGCGGTTCGTTGATACACATTCGGGTAGCGAAACACATCGGCTCGAGAGGCATCGCGGTCGTGCGGCCCTCCACCCCCTAAAGGCAGTCGCATGTCCGTACGCGGCGGGGTCGCTAGGCTCGGCGACGGCCCGGTATCGATCCGGCATTCGCGGGCAGGCAGGCAGGATGCCGAGGCGGCCAATGCTCACTAGGCGGGCAAAAGGTGCTGGCTGCGCTACGGTGAAGGCACACCCGGTATGTATGTGCCGTCCATACGCGGGCACCACTGCGGCACAATTGCATCCGATTTGGGCACAAGGGCATCGACTTTTATTCGCTTTTGGGCCGAGAATTCGCGCGACGGCGAGTCTGTGTTTAAATGGTGAACGCAAGCGCGCGCGGTTTATTGTGGTGGAATGAAATGGCAATGTGTATGCTGCATTTTGTAATGATGTCCATGCGAAAGTTGGTTTTGTCACGGTAAAGTGCGAATGGTCGGGATTCCTAGCAGGTATATCCTTGTGATATTTTGACGGCGCGCATGGCAAGATCAGCTTTCATTGGGTGACTTTCGATTTTCGCTAAATAGGTACCTATACAAGAGAGAGTAAATACAATTGAAGCCGTATTACGATCACTGAGTATACATTGTAAAAGTCGATTAGATAAACAATGTTTGATAGGCCATAAAATCAAAATTACTAGAAAACTGCGGAATTATCCAATTACTGTTATGTGCTATCGGTGAAGACAGCACAAAGTAGTGCCATAAATAGATGTATTCGTGTGATGAAAACTTGATGTTGAAAAAAATCAATCATGATCATACCCGTCAAAAATAGATCCGACCTAACACAATATCGCATTTCATTTTAATCCGAATGCGGAACGAAAGAATAAGATAAAATAATATTAAGCTATTTTTACATGTGTCACTGAATCTTGGCGATTATGTCATGCCTCTCAATTACAAATAGAATGTGATCTCTTGACTTCCATTGATAAGACCATCGGGATTGAACTGTTACAAATCAGCTTACAGCTGTAATCAAAAACTAGTCTTTTTACACTTTCAGCTTGACAAATTCGCAACGCTATCAGCCCGAATATCCGCGCAAACCCGCCAAAAAATGAAGGGGATGAACACAATTCATCCCGTCAACCGTTTCTGACAGAATACCATCACAACTTCGCTGAAAATCAATCACACCTCTCACACCAATCATCATTCGACCAAACACTTCAACCTTTCGATAACGTACCTGCGATTTTGATAGATCTATGACTTAAAAACGTGTTTGACAAAACGACTCTAATGCGACCTCACGACCATTTCCGACTCTCGACTGCGAACTGAACTGAGGCGTTTCGTCAGACGGACGGCCACTCGCCACGCCTCGTTCGGCGGTCGTCGTTCTCCGTTCGGGGCCGGCCCGAGACCCACCGAGCCGCCGAGCGCACGCTCAGAGCTGCCCGAATAGCCGCTGGGGGCCGTCACCTCCTTGACGGGCGCCAGCGCCTCTGACGGCGCCCGCGCGCGAAACACGACCCAGTTCAAACCCGGCAGAGTCGACGCAGCGATTAAAGTTTACATAACAAACGTTTTGAAGCGAACTGTCACTGCTGTAATGCTTACAGTACAGTTCATTTCACGTAACGAAGGAGAGTGGACTTGCATCTTCCTCGAGGACCCACTAAGCTAAGAGTCTGAGTTTCCAAACTACCCATAGTGACTTTTGTCCAACTCAAGACATGGCTTGTAACTTGTGTGTTTTGAAACTCCTATAGCTCGTGTCTAGCAGCAGTGGGTCCTCGAGGAATATGCAAATCACTCTGCTTCTTAACGTGAAATGGAGTCTAATCTTCTTTAATTAGAAAAACCCATCCATTTTGTAACGGTTATTGCTACCTGAGTATAAATAAAACGTTTTACAATCAACTTAGTATAATCCAGTTCATGACGATCAATATTTCTCAATCAACCTATGATGAAATCAACGCCCAAGTGCAGGTGTACCTCTGTTGTTCTTAGCAGGCAGATTTCAGGTAAATGTTTACCTACAATGTTCAACCTTGTCAAGTCATTCATAAATGAGGTGGCGACAGGATATAAATAAACTTGTTCTATTGATCTTCACCAGCCCACAGCCAACATGCTTTTCGCAAGTCTGGTACGGAATGAAGGTACCTACCCTACCCATAAATATGATGATGAAATGAACATGTCATGGTTACCTATGAAATGCGAGTAGGTGGATTAAAGCATCAGATCATCATACTCCATGGTGACGGTACAAAGCCAAATTGTATACATATATGGTTATTTTCTTCTTTATCACCCTAATACTCCCATGGGTATACCAAGTATGGTACTCCCTGTTAACTCCTGGCATACTCCCTGTTCTCCCGAGCGGCCGCCAGCAGGTACTCACTCCGGGGTTTCTGAGTCTATCGAGACGGACGAGAATGGACTGGGAGTCTCCAACAGTGGACTCGACTCCTGTTCTTCGGCTAATGGACTCTCGTAGATCAGGGTCTCCACCATGGACCCTTTGGACGAGCCGAAGGACACCCTGTGGAACGCCATAAAGTCGTCGATTAGTGTTGAATATTTCATCTGGTTTGAATCACTTTACAGTCACCACACGGGTATGGTGCCTAAAAACCACATCACACCATAAAACGACTCCCCTTTGGTATTCATTTATACACATGGAGCACTGTAAATCCAAAAGAGTCTGTGAACTGTGAAGCAGTGCTTATTTGCGAATGGTCGAATCTTGGCCATCCTCACTGCAATTTCTCGGTACGGTACCTTTAATAATTAATTACATACAGCTGGGACAAATAAGTATAGTACCATGTGAGAGATGCGAAACAAGTAAATTATAGGGAGCGTGTTATCTGCACACTGGCAAGAGCCCATTAGTGTAATAGTGTATGCGTACAGGATATAATGTTACACGAAGTGTGAACTCGAGGAGAGCAGTGGTAGGTATCTCTGTTCCATGCACGGACCTTTTAAACTATTCGCCGCATCACGCTTGTCCGATGCATTGGAATGTTATAAACCACGAAATCTTCAGAAAACTCGATGAGAACGCCGCATATTTATCCGGATCGCCGCTATAAATTACAGTCCACACGCAATCACGAACGGGTCGCGACGAAAGCATGGACTGAGCTCGGATGCCCTTCGTGTCTGTCGCCCCCCGAGTCCCTCTCTGACGCCCGAGGGAACAACTGCACCAAGTCCGGTCCCTCTCTCAAGCCCGAGGGAACCACTGCACCAAGCCCGGTCCCTCTCTCAAGCCCGAGGGAACCACTGCACCAAGTCGAGTCCCTCTCTCAAGCCCGAGGGAACCACTGCACCAAGCCGAGTCCCTCTCTCAAGCCCGAGGGAACCACTGCACCAAGCCCGGTCCCTCTCTCAAGCCCGAGGGAACCACTGCACCAAGCCGAGTCCCTCTCTCAAGCCCGAGGGAACCACTGCACCAAGCCAGGTCCCTCTCTCAAGCCCGAGGGAACCACTGCACCGGTCCCCGTGTTCCCATCAGCATCAGGTTCGGGACGGCCAAAAGATGCAAGCAAATAGGTAACGCGATCTAATCTGGCTATCAATTTGTTATGTTTACTCAATGGCGCGCAGTGTGTTTTGGGTGGCGTTTATTTGCTCGCGACTCGTTTGCGCAAATAAGCTCAAAAATAGAAAAATGGCTGCTATCCAATCCATCTACAGTGTGTGTGTGTGTGTGTGTGTGTGTGTGTGTGTGTGTGTGTTGCGAAAGCTTTCAAATATATCGCCCACACATTCGCCGTCGGCGTCCCGTCGCCCTGAATGACAGCAAGGTCTCGGCGCCGCGACGCGCTCCTGTTTTCCCAAAACGAACCCGACAAGCGGCGAGGCGACCGCGTCGCGTGGTCCGTCGCCCGTCCGCCAGATTACGCCATCCCCGCGGGCGGGCGACGCTTCCCCGCGGATCTGGGGCAAAGCGCGCTGCCAGCGGAGTCCCGGGCAACGATTTTTCGCCGACCGGGGCTTGATGCATCGCCGGCTCGCTCAGCCAGTGCACACGGACTTGACCTTCCCCCCCCCCCTCCCCCGCCCCGCCGCTGTGTGATGTGATCTTGAACTTGCCAAGTGAAATCAATTCCTCAACGATGCAGCTCTCAAAGCTTTGATATAATATATAGATCAAGTCACGTTGTTTTCCGACTTTATAACCTTAAATTTAGTTAAAGCATCAAAAGATATACGAGTTTGATTACAGGGTTTCATTAATAGACAGAGAGATAGACGACCCTTTATCCGAATGCTGAGCCACCTTTTAATTGAATGCATACTGGGAGTGCAATCCAGTTCAGAAATGACGGAGCAAAAGAATGCGGGGCATTTTACTATACCCTTCGTTTAGGTAAAATACCAAACTCTACATCGGAATTTAGCGTTATAGTGACATAAAGTGGATATAAAAGAATCTGCAGTGACACTCCTATCCTTACGTTTTTACCCCAAGAAAGATTTTCTTTCTCATTTGTATTTTCCGAGAGCAAGCTGATTTGTGTACCTAAACATGCCAACATATATTTTTTACCACTGGACCAGTCATGAGAACCTGACCTATATACCTAAAGCAAGCGTAAGTGATGTCGGTGCAACAATGGCGCATCGGGTGTGGATGCGATGGCAATCGATACCAATAGCGAATTTCACCTGAGTTTCAAGCAATCCGTGTAGGGTTCGCCTGAGCGAGCAGAACCATTGACACACCGAAGACTTACCTTCGCGATTCCCGGAGCATTTTAAAAACCATTACACCCAGTGGTGTAGTCCAGGGTAATAACAGGGGATATTAAGCCAGGGGCTTAATATACCCATTCACCTTATCATACCCATTTCCCGCCCACTCATAGCACACCCATTTACCCACTACTTACCCATTTATCCATTTATACCTTTGAGGCGCAAATCGAGATATGTGGGCGTGCTTTAGTGAAACCCAATCGAAAATAGCCGTAAGCGCCACACAACATAATATGTTTGATAGGTATATGAAAAAAGGGGTTGTTGGTAATGACAAAAATGTGTAAATCAGATTTCAGTTTTATTTTTACTGCCCCCCCCCCCCCTCCCCCCCCCCCGCCCCCAGGTATACGAAAAATATTTTCGTATACCCACCTTTATTTCCAGCACTATACACCACTGATTATACCCCCTTTCGTATGTAAACCACTTTCATTGCAATGTGCAGCGCCACTCAGCATGAGGCAATTAATTATACATTTCAAGTCGCGACAATTAAGTAATTGGATGAATTACGTGTAAAGATGTGAATGTTGTGTTTAGATCGCATCCTTTCCTGTCCGTCGATCAAACCATGCCTGAAAGTTGGCAGCGCTCAAAGTGCGTTGCAAAATCATGATACGCTCGCGTCCATTGATACACATAACACAATGCCAGCGAACCGAGCGACTTTGAATTTTGATTACAATTGTCAGTTTGATTACACAATTACAAGTTCAAAAATAGAACCGGGCACGCACATTGAAACGAAAGTCGCCAAAACGTATAAACGAATCATTTGTATATGTATATTTTAAAGTCCAAGCTACTGATTGAAATAATATACACAGAGAGAATCTGCAAGTCGGTTCGATCTGTGTGGCGTGGTCCTGCATGGACCGTCTGTCAGCCGGCGCTGGCCATGATTGTTTTGCCTTGGCTTTGAGCGAACGACGTCGGCGTCGGCGTCGCGACGCAACCCATGACGTCACGCATCATTTGTACCATGCACGCCAGCATCGCGCGTTTATAAATAACCATGTGTGCACGTTTTGTCATTGGCTATAAACGACGATGATTTTCTCGAGTCTGCCAGAGTCCAATTCGGTCAGTGCTTCGGGAGACCATGCTGCACTAAAAACTGTTTCAACTATAATATACTGTTTTGACCGTGACTACATCACGCCAAACGCGCGCGCGCACGCAGTTCCAGGAAGGAGCTAATTTAAATTTATCTCCTACATTTTATATTTATAAAAGCACACATTATTTCTCAATTTTCGACACGTATAATATTTTCCTTGGCTTTCACGGATGGTAAAATTCAGCCGGGCAATAATTCGCGAGTAAGTCTACCTACTTGGAGAAGCTATTTGCATGTTGGCCGCGTGCCCGAAACGGAACTCATGACATCTCGGCAAGTGTCCGCGGGAGCACATCTATATACTGGCAATAACGTCGCATTCGAGCAATTGAAAGTGCGTCGCAGAATTCCGGCGAAAAGCACCGATAAAAGAACACGACACGTTTTATATCCAGCTGTGGGCAATTACACAGAAATGCAGCCATGTCGAGAAAGGTGTAATCCCATTGTTTCCCGTGAGACGCCCAAGATAAGACCGGCGAAGTCTTGTAGATGTCAACGAGCCACGGGCCATGTTATCACGATGCCGAGATACGCAGTTGGTACATGCATGTTATGTGAATACAGTGAGTTCATGGAGCTGGGTTTACACCTGGCAATCTCAGTGACACGATGTCACCAACATTGGCTCTGGACCAATCAAAGACTCCATGGCAGAGTAGCGAACATAACGTCAAGCACATCCAGTGTCTCTGATTGGAGCAGAGCCAATGTTGATGACGTCGTGTCACTGACATTGCCAGCGTAACCCAGCTTGATTGGTGGCAGAGCTAACGTAGATGACATCGTATCATTGACATTGCCAGCTGTCAGCTTGGGTGGCAGAGCCAATGTTGATGATATCGTGTCACTGACATTGCCAGCTGTAAACCCAGCTTGATACACACGGTCACTGCATTGTGCGAAGAAGTCATTTTTAGACCCGAGCGCTCGTCAACTCGCGCTGTGGACGCCTGTCATGTCCCTCGCCTGCCGGTCGGGGGACAATAATAACTCGGGACGCGTCCATCAACACGCGGTTGCGTGCGGGCCTGCGTGCGTGCCTGCGTGCGTGCCTGCGTGACACTACTTCGGTGCATGCCTCATTTGCAACGCATTTGCATCTCAATTTTCACTTAATTTTCACTCCATTTTCACTTCAATTTTACTCAATTTTCAATTTCACATAATTTTACTTCATTGTACCCCATTTTCACATACTTTCACGGTTTCACCTCATTTTTACTCCATTTCATCTCCTTGTACCGCATTTTCACTGCATGTCACCTCATTTTCGCCTTGAATGAGTCATGCTAATACTATAGGGTCCAGTAGCGGCCGGTGGACAGTTAGGAAGGTGGGGCATAAAAAAAACTACGAAAATATCCGCACCTCCTTCCACTCTACCCCTAACCTATATACAGTGAAAATCGTATATACCTCACGCTGCGTAATCTCACTGACAAATGAGAACCTCTAAACGCTTCTTAACGTCACTCAATTCAATGACATGGTTTTGGTGTCCTACCTTTTGTCCTGGCAGGGGGAGTTCTTCGTAATGTTATGTCAATGTTCTGCTGTAGTCCTAATTCAGCGTTTAGTTGCTACTCGCAAGAAGCAAGACGCAGCACTCTTCGTACATACTTCCGTATCAGTAAATCATAAGCAATACTAATGCCGATTTACGATGCACTGCCAAAAATATGTCAAACCATACCTCGATTAATCGCGACAAGATCGGCGATATTTTATAAACAAAAATGTCTTATATTTATTTGAGAGTATCCATTGAAACCTTAAACTTTTCCCAACTAAATTAGTTTGATTTTAAATCCTAAAACACGGCGTGAAACTAGAGTAATGACACATGACATCTCACGCGAATTCGCTCGCCGCGACACCTAGCCCAACCCGTCCGCTAGACTGTCACAGCAAAGATCGCGACGAAGCCATTGGTCGTGCCAGGGAGTCCCGCATTTCGCCACTTGTTCATCGCGGCTGATTGGCTGAAGTGCATTTTGAATATGTGCCCTGCTCTTGCCTGCCAGCTCGCACTGTGAGCGCTCTGCGCGCACGCGCTAACTATTGGGATTGGGAGCAGAAGCCGAATCTGCACTACCCAGACATGCAATGAAGCGCGCGGAATCGCGATCGCGCGCTTTTGGGTCCTGGGAAACGATGCGGTGGACTTTAATGAATCAAATGAATACTGAAGGAGTCCCAATACATAGTATAACATTGAAATCTAAAGAAATCTTAATGATATAAGCTAAAGTAGTAAAATCTATGTTCTGGGCGAGGATCTAGGTGGTGCACATGCCCCACTGCCCCTGTGCACGAGCCGCTACTGATAGGGTCGACAAGTGACCGGTCAAGGCACGGCACGGCGTCTTACCTCTTCAACGACGTCTTCAGACCGCCGTTGATGCAGAGCTTCGGCCGCGGCTTTTCGCCGCTGGGCGTGTGTCCCGGCAACTCGGCGCTGCTGATGCTGCTCACGCTCGAGTCGGTCGAGATGGTGTTCGAGCCGGCCGTCGAGATGGTCGTGCTGCGCGACTGACTCTTGATGATCGTCCGCTTGCCGAACCCGTTCGTCGCGCACACGCGGTCACCACTGCACGCGTCGATGCCGTTCTTGATCTCGGCGCCAATGTCACTCGTGCGCACACCGTCGCCGTCGCCGTCGCCGTCGTCGGCGTCCAGGGGCGCCGTCTTTAGGGGGCGCGATCGCGAGCCGCCGGTGCGTTCGCCGTCCAGGTCCAGCTGCAGGTGGTTCTTGTCCGGCATCAGCGGAGGCTTCTCCTCGATCGGCAACATGTACGATAACATTATATTCGCGGCACTCTGTCACTCGAACGCCGGGCAGAGACGATTCGCAATCTCACAGTCACTCACTTTGCACGCCGCGCTTCGCAGAGCGCTGCTACTGCGCCTAATTGGGTGTCGGCGCGGGCGGGTACGTCGCTACTTGCTTGCCACTCTCGCCGCCGGCGACGACGACGACGCCAATAATGAATTGCTCTGCGACTACTGACACTTCACTTCCTCGCCGCAGGCCTCGCGCACTGGACGACGCTGTTGCACGACGTTTGCCCCGCGGTGATCCACTTGCCGGCGACGGCGCTCATTTTGCAGCGTCGCGACGCTGGCGGCTGGCGACGCCGAGTTCGAGTCCCGGTGCAGTTGCTATTTGGTGGCCGAGTGCCCGTGGGGAGCTGCTGCCATCTCGGCGTGCTCACGCGCGTGCGCGGATTCGGTAGCGTCGCGTGGGTTCTTCACATGCTGCAGCGCCTGCAAAACAATAGGGGAAACTCTGTGTCACTTTTCGTACAAACGCCGTGCTAATTGCAACCTACATTGTCGATATTGACTCGAGAAGTGACAAGTGCCCGTGAATCGAGAGGAGGGGACACGCGTATCCATGTGGCGGAGGTCGCCGGCGACACCGCGAGGAAACACAATAATATAATGCAATGAAATGTAACCTTAACCTTGCCCAACATATTGGCCGATATTCGCGGCTCTAGTGGGATGACGTCAACGAGACCGCGCGCCGCTGCCGACGGGGTAAACAAACAACACCCACGCCGCGCGCATGCGTCCTTCGAACCGCGCACGGGGTACAGAACTCGCTACGCCCTGCCCTGCCCTGGCATCTCAGCAGCCCTGGCATAGCTTGCCCTGCCCTGCGTCCAGGGTGGCGATTATGTCAAATTTCGTTTGAGATACAACGTTCGTTATCTCGACCAAATAACATTGAAATGCCCCTAGATATACCGATTGTTATCCCTATAGCTGTAGATACCGACCGCTAAAATGTTACATAATCGCCACCCTGGCCTGGCAACTCTAGGCAGCCTTGGTATACCTAGCGGCCCTGGCATGGCCTACTCTCCATTTCACGTTAAGAAGTGTGGATTTGCATCTTCCTCGAGGACCCACTGCTGCTAGACACAAGATAAGAGTTTCAAAACTGCTCATAGAGACTTTTGTCTGGCTCAAGACATGGCTTGTGAGTTTTGAAACTCTTAGCTCGTGTCTCAGCAGTGGGTCCATCGAGGAGGATGCGAATCCACTCTCCTTCTTAACGTGAATGGAGTAAAGCATGCCCTGGCATCTCTAGCAGCCTGACATGGCCTGCCCTGGCCTGGCGATTGTGAGTCTGCCCTGGGCCTGGCATGGCCAGTACAGAGCAATGACGCGGAAAATAAGATTAATCATGTGTTTTCATCTGGCTAAATAAAAGCTAAAAGAAGATGCGGGCAATTTTTTACGATGCCATCATTAAAAAAACGAGACATGGCTGATGCGCAGGCAGATCTCTCAATCTCAATTTGAACGGCGTTTTTTTAGGTTTTATACTATATGAAACGTTTCCTGTAATTTGGCGAAATAAATAACAAAATAACAATGACACCATAGTTGTCGATATGGCCGGTGTGTTGGTGTGCAGTGCCAGTGATAAAAAGTCGGATCGTCGGGGGGACTGTGAGCACCCGCCCAAAGAGCGGGCACCCCGCAAGAGAGAGAGAGAGAGAGAGCCCGAGACAATGAGATTGCAAGGGTGTGGTCGTGGGTAGCAGTTTCCGGGGAGCCTAATAATAGCCAGACAGCAGAGAAGAACCCGATATCCGATCGCCATCGACGACGACGACGACGACGACGACGACGACGACGACGACGACGACGACGACGACGACGACGACGACGACGTGGCAGTCAATAATGGATGGCGTCGTTTCTTGACCTTTTCACTTGGTGATGCGATCTCGTACAATTGACCACTGATTGAAACGTCGCACTACTTTATGTATTTGCAATGTCATTTACCAATACTTTTTCTCTGTTGTGCCATGATGAAATGGAAGATGAACTATAGAGCGCCCGATGGCATTATCATTTATCTAGGCTGCACCGAATGTAAATCAATCAAAATATGCAAAATAAATAAACTCGGGTCCCGCAAGTCTGCTGATCGCTTTAACCTTCTCCCGCACGCACGCACACACACACACACACACACACAAGGGCTCCATTTCGTCTGCAGGGAAACTCCCAAAAAAGCAATTTCGCAGCCAATTCATCAATCATCGTGGCATGCGTCATCGTTTCCCTATTCATGTAGATTGTTGTCTGGTCGCCATGGTGCCCGACATTGGCTGCCGTGAAAAGAGCTCGTCGGATGTATAGACGGATGGAAATGATCTCATGCGCGTTGTTTGTTGTGGCGACGATTTTCGCAACGCTAGGCAGGCACGGCAGTGGCAAGGTTTATAGCAGGCTGGGAGTGTGGTGTATCGAAAGACGAGTGAAGGACAAAGATGGCGGCCTACTCATGGCATCATGACACATGCACTGTCTATATACATATTAAGAAGTATCCTTAATAAAGGAGTCCTTACTCCTTACAATTTGCAGCGTATTCCATGTTTTGATTTGATTAGTCTGATTATATATATATATATATATATATATTTTTTTTTTTTTTTTAATTTTTTTTTATATATATACAGTATACACTCATATGGTGGTCTGGCATATATACTAGGTAATTATAGTATGGTAGTCAATGGTAGTAATAAGCGTCAAGTTTACTATCTCCATTCAAGTACAGGTACCATAACTATATACCTATGTGATTTACAGCCCAAGAGATAGCACATTGGTATTTGGTATTGACTATTGACTTTATTGGCATTGGATCAAGTTAGGTATAACGTTTTGCGCCTCTCCACGTTTATGCCGGGTTGTACATCGTGGTGATAGCTTGCCAGTCGCCACACAAATGATTTGATTGCCTCGAGCAACCATGTCCATGACATTATTTTATTGACAATGCTTTGTCAATCTTTGCTCATTGACGACTGGACATTTCTGTGCCGAAACTATAGCATCGTATTCATTGCAGACACTGAGACAAGTATCAATGAATGTTCGTGATCTTGAAATCGGTCTTCACTCTTTAAAACCGCGCGTCGAAAGTACCTAAACTGGACCACACGAAATTTCCTGCTTCAATGAATCGATCGATTGGCGATCGGCCGCGGCGACTCACAGTCACTGAGCCTTGCAATCATGCGCTAGAAAAAATGGATACAAATCCTCCTTCGAGCGCGATATGATGATCATGGCGGCCGTGTCTGATTATTGTTTGATATCGATGGCAGAAAAAAATAGTTCCGTCAGATTCTTTTCGGTGTCTAGACGTTGGCAGACAAGTCGGATGGAAAGTAATGATTCGGCAAGTGCATGGCTTCGAATGGCAATGTTTTGCGTAAAAACCAAGTTTCATTTTCTAGAAGAAAACTGATTT
Source organism: Nemoura dubitans (assembly GCA_921293005.1). Classification (NCBI taxonomy): domain Eukaryota; kingdom Metazoa; phylum Arthropoda; class Insecta; order Plecoptera; family Nemouridae; genus Nemoura; species Nemoura dubitans. Next base: position 50,987,989 of record OV121074.1, on the reverse strand, counting down.
ATAACGCGTCTCTCTCTTTGATCGGTGGCTTTACAATGTACATGCGTGTATCATATTCCGTGCTTTGAAAGATGGTCGTGCACCGAAGAATATTGCCACTAACCTGTCGCCCTGAGCACACTGACACTGACAACTCGTTTGCATCAACAACATGGTATAGGTACATCAGCCATATGTACACAATCGATTATACCCTACCCAGTTCCTGCAAGCCGGCCCACACAAAATACCATCAACAAGCCTGCTGATTATTTGAGTAATATATTGGCCTAATGACGCAACGTGGGCTCTGGAAGACATGTATAAGTTCCATAAAAGTAAAACGCATGCAGTTGAATTTTAAATTTGAAGGTGCAGCGCCCTCACGCGGTATCCTGTTCCTTCTCTCGAACGCGGCGTGTACCCGTCTTTAACAAAACTGCATCATGATTTGCAATCGTGCTGCTTTTGTGTGTTTGCCGTGGCCGGGTAATTAGTTATTAAAACATATTCTATGGACGGGTGAGATAAACTTCTTGGCCTGGCAAACTGCTTGTACCCAATGGCTGGCTGGCGGACTGTATGCCGACGTTCGCGGTTTCAATCCGTGTTGGTCTCTCTATCCTCTCCGAATGATTGCTCTTTTTCCCCGTCGATTCTGCTAGAGCCGTGGACGGCTGTGTTGCAGTTCACATTTCACGGGTGGCTGGCTACCTCCATGCTGACTCACCGCGCTCTGCTCGAATGCGGTCATCGACTTTCCTCCGAGATCACCTCGAGATGGTGGTACACACTATGTTTCTCTGCGGAGATTCGAATGCCCGAGGGAAGGATGATTTGCTACCTAGGGCGATGTAGACTGCCCTCGGATCTGATGCACTGCGGAACGGTATGACCTGACATTATTTAATGGTTTGTTCAAAGTTTTACTATAGTTGTGCTGCATTGTTGCCGGACATACAGGATGCCCCAGAGAGCCAGCCAGGAAGTGAGATTCGACTGGAAATAGAACTTATCCAGTCATCGTGCATAATTAAATTGCAATCGGTAATAGGTGTATCCTCGACTGAATTTAAGCACTGATGAAGTGCTGCAATGGTAATTGAGATGTGCATATGGTAGGTATACCAAGACGAAATTAAAATGTATGTAGTTGCGTCCCCCAAAGTGATTTGCAGTTTGCATAAGAGGCGCCTATGTAAAACCAAGCACGTGTGCAACATTATCTGCATTGGAAGTTGGAACCGTAGTCTGTACAACTCAACAGATCACTCTACATTTTGAAGAATCTTCCAATCTTTTTCTTGTGCATCCATACAGATTTTTAAAAGCCTTCTAGATTTGCTTCTAGCGACGTTTGAGCAACGGGAAACTAGAGAGGCCGGGAAACAAGTCCATTTAGAAGGCACTGGTTGTGTGCTCAGATAAAATTTTCGCAATAGATGGAGCGGAATTTAAAATAACCCAAAATACCAAAACCCAAAATACACCTAAATTGGAAAAGTGTTATTTTCACGTAAATATGGCAATAGTGCATCACTCCACAGCAACAACGTCTTATCCCAGCTAGACTTTCTATATAATGTATGTTGTAAAATATAACGCTTCGTTTCGGCATATTTTCCTTCAACCGTAAATTGAGTCTTGCTGGACACAAATTGTTTTCACATCTGGAACTTTTCGTGCTCTAACATGTGTTTCGAATGATTTTAAAATGAGACTTTAATGGGTTTTAGGCTGACGTATTTACTGTCCCATTCCTTGCTCACAGACTCGCAGCCCTATTTAGACATTGAACTATAATGTAATAATTTTGACGCATGAACATGGCTAATCATACAAATTAATTGTCAAGCATTACTCTGTATATCAATTATCTCCTACCAGCATGCAAGTAAAATATTTTATAAATGGAATGCGGCTCTGGCAAGATTGTATTCAATGGAGCACTGTGAATTTCTTAAGAAACAGAAAATAAATAGCTAAAACGCGGTGCCTTTACACAGTCTAATTTAATTGGATACAAAATTATCTACGTCAAAAATGATACGGCTCGAATTTCGTTCTATCCAAAAGCTCCGTGCAGCTCAAACAATTTAATTCAACCTATTATAAGCGCAGACCACTGACATTCTAAATTATTGATAGACGTATGTAAGTCAGCCAGATGACAATAAACTTTATGATTGGAAAGCATGGACCTCGCAAACTCATAACAGGACTTTGTTTAATTCACTTCTATAACATCATTCAATTCTTCTGACAATCAAACTTCCAATTGGAGCCCCAATTCTGCTCTCGACGGATATATATTTAAATTAAATAATCTACATGCCATTATTTCACAGGGCTCGTGCCATACTGCATATACACGTAATATTTCAAATAATTCGGGACCAGGAACCATGAAATTCATGGTAATTTCGGGCTCAAAACTTGAATCAATACTAATAATGGTCCGCCTCCATCCCTAACCTATATAAACCTGGTGTAAACTCCATGCGTCCTCAATGGCAGCGCTATATAGCGTTCAGAGGCCTGGAAATGGGACAGGCTTTTGTGACGAAGTCGTGCAGTCAGGTCGGTTGATTGATGCTGATTGTTCAGCTTAGTCGGGGCAGACACAAGCTGTGACACTGAACCTACTCAACCCACCGACCGACCGGTAAAAGCGGCAAAAGTAAATTTCCTGCCATTAGAACTGAGGATATAACCAAAAAAAGAACGCTACGTTTATAGGAAAATAACTTAGTGATAATAGAAAATTACATGCACGCTACATCTTCGGTCTTATGAGCTTCTAGTCGGACAGAACTCGAACTGTAAATCACATTTTCAAATAAATGCAAGATGACTGGAGCTGATGTAGCGAGTCTATAGATCATTCTAAGCACTAAGCAGAGTAACGATCTCGCAAATTGCAATGTCATGCCTATAAAATTGATTTGATTCAAGGATACGTCATTAAAAGTCCCCTCATAACTGAAGATGCAATAAATTTGACGCTGAGCATCGGTGCACCTTCCTTATTGGCTAGATACATAAAGACCGTGATTTCCAATGGATCTGGACCGCTAGACAGATGCGAAATTATCCCTCGTATACGTCATGACGTAATGGCAAAGAGAGAGAGAGAGAGAGAGAGAGAGAGAGAGAGAGAGAGAGAGAGAGAGAGAGAGAGAGAGAGAGAGAGAGAGAGAGAGAGAGAGAGAGAGAGAGAGAGAGAGAGAGAGAGAGAGAGAGAGAGAGAGAGAGAGAGAGAGAGAGAGAGAGAGAGAGAGAGAGAGAGAGAGAGAGAGAGAGAGAGAGAGAGAGAGAGAGAGAGAGAGAGAGAGAGAGAGAGAGAGAGAGAGAGAGAGAGAGAGAGAGAGAGAGAGAGAGAGAGAGAGAGAGAGAGAGAGAGAGAGAGAGAGAGAGAGAGAGAGAGAGAGAGAGAGAGAGAGAGAGAGAGAGAGAGAGAGAGAGAGAGAGAGAGAGAGAGCCTTTAGATAGATAATAATTTGGCTGCGAAAACGTACTCGGGGCTGTGTTGAGTTAAGCCCACTCTCTCAAATCGCCCACTATATTCGCATCTCGCGACCAACGATAATTACCTTCAACGTCGAAGAGTCAGAGGTCACGACATTTAGCTATATAATACACACAAGCCAAGCCACATTGCATAACCCAACGTCGACACATGACTACACCTGCGGAAGATATTAATTTGATTAAAGTGTTATCGCCAGCTATCGGCAACTCAAGATGGATTCGAGGGGTGAAACCATGACGTGCTATTAATAAAGCTGTCGCGGTATCGCGCTAATGGCCGATGTCGTGATTACGTAACGGTGGTCAGGTATTAGACACCATGGCACATGGCACTTGCGTCTCGAAACACCATCAAGCCAAGAGTGAGGTCGACCTTAGTTGCTGGACCACATCGCGCGGCTGCATCGGGGGTTGGATTACTCGGCGAATCGAGTTTCAATTGTCTGATTCACATGGAAACCGCACTTCGAAAGCTGCACTCGCTGCATTCAGATATTTTTCACATTAACCTGTGCTGCCGAAGGAAGTTGGCGATTAGGTTTTAGTTATAATGGTTTTTGCCGACATGGCTTCATTTGCAAAATTGTGAGAATAATAATTAGTTTATTATTATTAATAACTAGGGCTTCGCCGAACGCTCTATACCGTCGCGTTGAAGGATGAGCGTAATTTCGTTGTCAAATTTGCAATAGAATGCAGTCCCTAACACAAATTAATAATACACATTCAAGAACAAAAGCAAAAGTCACATACAGATTTATAAATTAGAGTTTTTATATTGGAATTTATTGATGAGCGTAGCGAGCGAAGCGAGCGAAGCGAAATCATCAATTTCACTACTGCTAAAAAAAAACACTTGGTGTGTGTTTGTTTGTTTTTTTTTTTTTGTATGTGTGTTTGCGCGCGCTCTACAGGCCAAACGCCTGCTTCGAGTGGGATGAAATTTTCCGGGTGTCTACTTTTGTTCTCAACTTAGACCCCTGCGTTTTTCAAGAAAATCCTCCACACCCTTCACTTTCAAAGCAGAAAAAAGAGCAAAATTCAACAATTGGGCATGTTTGGAAAAGTACGGAAATTTATTTTTAAGTGCGTATTTTTTTCAAATGTTCCCAATTTCGATTTGCCTTTAGAAACCATCGAAACCAAATCGAAACATCACACCAGATTTTTCCCAATAAAAACCAACCCAATAAAACCCAATAAAAATCCTTGGCATGAGTTAAATCTATGTATTAACATGCAGATTGCTCAATGATCTCAAAATGAGCATATTTCCGCTACCCCGACAGCTCGGACAGAAACAAAGAAAGGTCATAATGGTTTACAATTTCAAGTAATCAGTATTTTGGAGAAAGCAATGGTCCGGCCAGTTGCTCCATGATTTGCATAAGCTTCTTGCCTTAATCTTTTTTTGCGCTATATACAAACCGCTACGCTCATCTTCAACGCAACACAAATTGCGTTCGCCCTAGTATAACCAAGGACACCGATCACATGTTGAATCAGGCGTCGAAAATCACGAAAAATCACTACTTAAATGCGAATAAAAACCAGACGGAACGTCTTACCAATCTAAGATTTTCAGGAATGATAAATATCCATAAGGGAAACATGTGTACAAATTTGGGCAAAGATTGGTTAATAACCTTGACAGTTATAAAGACGCAAAATTTTGAAAAAATCGAAAAATTTCGTAAAAATCGATTTATGCAAAATGTTCCGAGCCGATCTTTTTCAAAAACGTGGCAGACAGAGATTTTGAAGGTGTCCTACAATTTTCATCAAAATCGCTTCAGCCGTTTGGTCAGTAGAGCGCGGACAAACAGACAAAAAAAAAAAAAAAAAAAAAAAAAAAACATGGGATACTTTTTTCTACGTGTTGTGTAATTGAAGTCTTCGCTCACTTCGTTCGCTCATCCAATTAGTAAATTATGTTTTAATAACTTGAAGCAACCGTAAAAAAAAGTTATATGTATATTGCCGGAAATTCTAAAATTTTCCGCTAAGAGAAAAGATTGTTGCAAACGATTGTAATTAACGCACTCGATTTACTTGCGAATAATTTTTTTCCAGCGATGCAGTGACAATATTATTGATTAATCAAGATCAACTTGGTTTCCTCGGTTTACTTTTGAAGCTTCACTTCAGAGAGAACATCCTTTATGCCCGGTTATCCTAAGTTTTTCAATTCCTTAGTTGAGATGAGATCCCAACTATGAGTTACAAATGGATTCGGCCAATCACACGCAGTGAATTTAGCTGTAACTCCTATTTGGGATCTCAACTAAGAGTTGAAAATTTAGGTAAAACTGGGCATTAAAGTGTAAATAGTGTTTTCCCAACATTTTACCTCGTTTGTATAGGTACCTACGGATATCGTTTGAGAGCTCCTTCGAGTATTCTAACCTTTTGTGAACACGTATAAAAGTTTGGTGAAAACAGAAAAGCTCGCACTTTTACGCGCGACGCATGCTTTAAAGGACGCTCGAAGCGTCGTCGTAAAAGGACGCCAACGACGCCATAACGACGTCACTGTCGTCGACCAGACGTCGGTCCATGCGAGATCCATGACCATGAAAACATCCAATATTAGCCGAAAACGTTTTCGCCGCGATACTTTCGGCACACAGGCTATTTGAGAATGAAATGTAATACCACGGATCAAATTGTTATCAACTTATCACCGTGGCGCCAACCACTCGCGATGCAGTTCACCAAATTCGCTCTCAGGGTCATCACGTCACAGGCAACGAGCTGTTTGCTTATCAAGTTCTGCAGATCCATGTAAAAAACACCAAACTCAGGGCGCCAGATTCGAATCCGCGATTCTCTCTCAACTACATCAGCCGGTTCGAAAACGGTGTGCAAATAATCCCGGATCGATAACTCTCAGCTGACCTCCTGCACGTTATAACTACAAGGTGCTATAGGATCACCCAGTAAGAGCAACAACGAACGGAACCGTATGTCCGAAGGTGTAGGTAAAATACGAACATAGGTGAGAGTTAATTTAGACCTAAACTCCATTTCACGCTAAGAATGAGAGTGGATTTGCATCTTCCTCGAGGACCCACTGCTTTAAGCCACGAGCTAAGAGTTTCAAAACTTATATGGGCCATGTCTTGTGACGGACAAAAGCCTCTACTGGCAGTTTTGGGACTCTTAATTTATTTCTAGCAACAGTGGGTCCTCGAGGAAGCAGCACATCCACTCCCCTTCTTAACGTGAAATGGAGTATATACAGCAACGAAAAAGTAATTATTGAAAACAGTTAATTACGTTACCTTCCGTAACGCACGTCGCGCGATAAATCCAATCTGAATCACCCTTTCGGCATCCACTCGAAACCAAAGCCACGCGAAACTTCTAGTTGCTAATCATCAGCAATCAGCAATCAGCAATCAGCGACCGGCAATCGACGAAGTCAGCGTTCGGACAGCTGATTCGGCATCCACCGTGGAGCGACGACGCTGGGCAAAACAGTGAACCGTTCGACGGGACTCGTGCTGGCGGACTGGGCAACAGACGGACCTGGCCGTGCTCTTAGCCCATGCCGCCATGCGAGCATTATTGTTTAATCGTCACTCCACGAGTCCATGCCATGCCGCGAGATCCGATCGCTGCATGCCGACTCTGCCTCCGACCGACGAGATGTCATCTTGCGTCGGGATTCATGTTTCGTGTACGCAGTCTCTGCAGGTTATGCAGTGATAAGGAGGCCGTCACCTTGCAATAGAGCGGAGATAAGGTTCTGATAGTGATATGTATCTCGGCGTTTGCGAGCAAGTTGACACCACGCAACGAGTTTCCAGCCATGTCATTCGTGAATTTCAAGCAGACGAATCAAGCTTTGCAGTTTATCTATAACTATAGATATACTCGGTGCATTTCTCGTTATTTATCTATGTCTTGTAACAAGATAAAACTGCATGTGGATTGACCCATTTGATTCATATCGGTTTGATTGCTTATATTTGATATTCCATTGTCCAAACGGACGACTTCATCCACGAGTTCTCTGTGCCGAAACAATCATGCACATGTCCAGCAAGATAACAGCCCCAATCTATATTCGGCAAATTGGCACGACACGTTTTATAATTTCGATTTGATTTTTGTTTTACTGCTTTTAATAATTCGGCGGTAGCATGCATTATGATTCATCTTCTGGACACGAATTCCTCTCGCATACAAAATGTGCTGATCAAGATTATAAAAGTCAATCACGAACACGCCGCGCGCATGATTTCGCTGGAAGACTTATTGGAGAGCAAAAAATGCACCGGACGTTAATGTCTTGGGTTAAATTCACTACGTCGCCCCCCAGGTGTATTAAAAAGCACTCGCTCCGTCCCGCTCTTTTCGTGAACTTTTCACCTTGTTTAAATTCTAATCCCTCCCCCGTCTCGTGTAGTTTCTCCCCCAAAGATTGATTAGCGATTTGAAAGACGAGTCGCCGTCCCCCTCTCGAAAAAGCAATTGCGTTCGTATCCAGCACATGGCTAAACGCACGTGGAGGGTTGATTATTGTTCGGGGCGTCTGCGCCAAAAGATATTATTGATCCGGGCCACTCACTATACATGGATTCTTATTAGGGGATGTGGCCGGCGTAGCGGCCGACATTGCAACAATTGCACGCTTTCTTTACTCTGTGGATAACTTGGCATGTAAATATAGCTGACGGGCTAAAAATAGCCGTTTGAAATTGGGTTTTTGACAGTGTGCGGACGCCATGTTTTAAGTCTCAGACACGTCCCGGGTTCGTTGGACTCTCTGGTCGCCGGTACCAGCCGGAAATATCGATAAAATTTGCCCCAAATCGGATTTGTGTGCAGTCGATTATCAACGCGTTTGATTGAACTGGAATGCCTTTCCCGAGGTGGCATGACGTGCTTTGATGTATGCGTCTGCCCGTATCGTCGGAACCGATGGTGACTATTCACAGGGACACGACCGCGACATCAAAGACCTACCAACGGTGACCCATGGATCGTGAATAATGTTATTAGTATGAATCGACGGCGTTAAAAAGTTCGTTGTCTTCGGCCATCAGCTACCGGAAGTCAGGTTTTCGATGAGAAGTGCTCGTTGCATTAATTTTAGCGCTCATCGTGGGTCTGTATATGTATGAGAGGTACGTGCAAATTTAACTGCCCACCCACCCCCAAGCGCCGTGAAATCGAGGGACACCAAATTAGGTATAATTTTATCAGCGCACTTGCCGTTAACGACGCCACAAACTAGGTGTTGTTATTTGTGATAACTGCAATTCAAGTATCGATTGGCGATTGAGACAGTTATATGGTTATACTTAGTTATAATAAATAGGTCTACCTGACTACATACGTGTTATGTGTACTAACACAATGTAGAGGTACCTACATTTGTCTACTCTTCCGAAATTGATTTTCTTTGTCCGATCAGTTGGCAAATTTTATTTCAAGTATATACCCAGAGTAATGACCACTAAAAAATTGTATTGTCTATGCAAAATTAATAAAAGGAATGCTAGCAAAGGTAGAAATATTGCTAATTTGGCCAAAGAACCTCATTGCATGCAAATTGAAGTTTAGAATAGGCAAATTATGCCAACGAATATAAAATTTAAGTTTAATGCCCGACTCTATAATTCTGGTATCAGTAAAGTCATCAAAATAAAATTACAAGTGCTCGAATAGAATGCTTTTAGTTAACCTACTCTCTGTCCCGATAGGTCCGCTTGGCATAAAATGTGACAAAAGAAAATGGCACGACACGGAATTGATACAACGTTACTGCTTTGGTCACGGAATATTGATATGAATCTACTTTTTTTCATCCTGTGCAAATTAGCACATTCCTGATGAGGGTAGGCAGGTTTGTAGTTACACCTATACCAGCTAAGTGATGCATTCGTACGTTTAATTAAGGTATTGCGTACAAACGCACGTAAACATTGTGTCAACCGCTGCAAGGAACGCGTGGGTTGCTGTTGCTGCATGAAAGTGAAACTATTTTCCTTTTCGAACATTTTTACGTCGGAGAATAACAAATTGTTCCAGTGCACGAATGAAACCATTGGATCGTTAACCTATTTATAACTGAGAAATACGTACGTGAATCAGTTCGAGGGGAACTCCGTCGAAGAGTATTCTGTTCGTATTCTGAACACTGAGCAAAATCATGCGAAATCATTTGGAGGATGCAAAGATACGACACTCTATATGATAATAATATACGTGAAATCCTACAGGAATTCAAAGACTCGACTTACAACGCCCTCAACGTGTAGAGAGCTCCATTTCGTAATTAAACCCGAAGCCGGCTTTTAAATCGAACGTCTATTAAATTTAAAATGACATCGTCAAAGTTTTAAAGAGCCGGCAACTTGACTGCTGATCATGCCACTGTTGTCTTCGTCGTATAAGCATTTCACTAGCTTGAGTGTCCGTATATTATGGATTTGTGTAAATAAATTTGTATATGCCACACAATAGGTAGAATCTATGTGCGTAAGTGGCACCCCCATGCACGAAATTCCAGCGAATTACAGCACAGCATGCACATCAACGAGGGTGAATCCCTTCCCTGCCCAAAGCTAGAGCAAGATTTGCATCGCAACGTACCTTGACGCTCGACAAGTTATCAAGGCTTCTTGTCTGTTACGTCGCGTTGTAAACAGTGCGGTTGTCTTCAAATGCAAGTGCACAATTGCGACCTGTGCTGCAAAATATCAACACAAACAAGAGTCCGCCCACGCAGTCAGCTGCACAGAATCACCACCACCCTCCGTTCGCTCGCCGAAAGCACACGCACACACACACACACACACACACACACACACACACCACTTGTGCTGAATTTGACGTCACCGGATCGATTGGTCGGCCAGGCGCTGAGCCCCCAAAAGTCCGCGAACCTACGCAATTACACCCATCTTGAGATGCGGCTGGCGAAACACACGGCGAACGCGGTGCCGGCAAAGCCGCGGTCTCTGGATTCGGCGAGATACCCCGCACGCAGTGTGACGGGCACGGGGCACCACAACCGGCCGGAGACGTCTTTCGAAACTCGTTCGATTCACGTTAATTTCGGTTTATTTACCGAAATCGTCAATGGAAATCGCTTTCAAAATCAAATTCCGACATGTTACTGCAGCAAGAAAACTTCACACGTTCATGCCAATGAATTGTTTCGCCGTGCCGCCTTTCGCAAATAAAGTTTGTTGTGATTATTTCTCAAGTCGGCGCAACTGTCCGCGAATAGGCTATATAGCTATTTAGCCGTCAGACAGGTACCGTGGCGTCGAGAGCGCTGAGTATGTTTAAAGGGCAGAGTGGGCGGGACCGACGCCGGCGACGCCTGCTCCACACCGTACCAGCTATCTACCGGAACTGCCGGGAAGAAGTCGAGCCGAGCCGACGACAAAACAGCCCAGTCGCGGCCGACCCGACGCCAACGCCATCTCTCTTCCAGACCGACGCATGCTTTGTTCCTAATTGATTCTTTCTTCCTTCGCTCCATTTAGAATATGTTGATGGCCATTTAAATTATCTGACTAGTGACTACCCCTATATCTCTGTCGAGAAGCCAACACCTGCGCATGTCACTGCTTGGTTGTGGCTAGAAGTTACTGTGGAATGACTAGGCGGTTGCTTTGAAGCCGTGAATGGTATCAACACAGCATCCATCACCGCATTGCGCTCCCTCTTTGCACCCTGGACCAATCAATCACTTGCCCCCAACGAAATCCTGACTGAGCTGCAGACGGGAGGAAGAGGGTGCGCTTTTCACGAGCTTTGTTTCCGATGCTATTCAGTTTGATCTGGGGGTGAGATAGACTATCAGTCGAAATTTGTTTGGATCAATGTTATGCTGAGCTTAGCCCCACAGTAGGCCATTGATATCTGATATTTTTGTAACATATACACATACACAATGAATCTTCATTCATAAGGATTGAGAAAAAATATGTGAATGGATTTTGAAATAACCAAAGCTTCTTATTCTATGACATCCTTGTTGGGTAGGAAAATGGCTCTTCCAAATGTTCAAAATATGAATCTAAGATTGAAACTTGCATAAAGCGACGATTGGGGAAATTTTGTCGACTAAATCATTTAGGACCCTTTCAATGGTTTTGACTACTGTAGTAACTTTCTTATCCAATGTTCAGGATGAAAACGAGGATTGGACTAGCTGGAACTTTTGTCGAGAATTTTCAGCACAGCGTCATTCATGGCCTGATAAAATTTATTAGCAATCATTTTCCAATTCCTGTGATTAGATCACCTAATACCTATGTACAAATACATTTTTTTGAATAATGGAGCCAAAGTCCAGGTTTTTAACATATTGTAGTAATAAGAATGGTATAAATTGTAAAAAGTAAGAAGGTATAAATTGCTCAGTCACTAGAATTATATCTAGCATTTTCTTTTTAAATTAAACACATAACGAATTTGAAAAGTATAAAAAATTTAGATAGATTGTAGAATAATAATAGGTAAAGTTGGTTAAATTGACTATGAGAAAAAATGCAGAAAGTAAATTAATTATTACCTAACAATAATGATTAAGATCTCGATGGAAAGGTATCCCATGATAAATACTCTGTGAGCAAGGCACGGCACATATCTCTAGGAATGCATGTTTGGTAATTTCCGATATGAGCCGATTATTGCTCGTCCTTGTCCTTGGCTCCGTGCTTCAGGATGCGGGTGAACTCGATGTAGTCGAACATTGTCTGCTTGATCGGAGCTTCGCGGTACATTTCGTCCACCTGAAGCAAGAAGGTTACGTGTAAAGTAGGTATTACGAATATTATGTATTACTGGATTGTACTATCATGCTGGTGTAGAAAGCAACGCTGGTAGTGGATGTTGGTGAAATGAATGTGTTGTTACAAAATTCATTGGCTTTCAGAAAGCTGAACAGATACCTGATCTCAATTTATTAATAGTAAAAGATTGCAAAAATTTTGTTGTAAGTTAGGTGAGATCAAAGTGGTGAAGGGGTTTAACCACCCATTTTACCTGTTGATAAGACATGTGTTGTTAAAATAGTAAATGCACACAGTTCGTTACCTCTTCGTCAGTAAATCTATCTCCCATTGAAGTTAGCAATTCTCGAAGACGTTCCTCGTTAATGACGCCATTGTTGTCCTCATCAAAGCAGCCAAACGCATTTTTGATGACGTCCTCAGGGTCCGTCCCTTGAAGTCGCTCTCCGAACAAAGTCAAGAACATTGTGAAGTTGATCGGACCAGGTGCTTCGTTCATCATACCCTCGAGGTATTCGTCCTCAGGGTTCTTTCCCAGCGATGCCAACATGTCGTGAAGGTCTTCTTTGCAAATAAAACCATCCCTGTTTTGATCAATCATGTTGAATGCTTCCTTGAACTCCTGGATTTGAGCTTGATCAAACATAGCAAACACGTTAGAAGTTGCTCGTTGAGCACGCTTCTTCGTGGTAGCTCGACGACCGGCGGTTTTGCGGGAAGACATGCCTGCAAGAATATTATCAATAAGTCAAGTGTGTAAATGTATACAGGGATACAAGTTTGCACCAGAGAGAGAATGTGATTGCGGGTATTGAAATATGCAATATCTGCAACCTTTGTTTAGCCAGCCTAGCCTACTTCCACACCTGTGAAATTAATCATCGCATAGTGAACAAACAGACCAAACACCAAAGTAATTTGAAATGAATCTTATTAGACAACCCTATAAAGACGTGCTAGAGACATTTACTTACTTAAAGTGTCGTGTTGTTTAGAAATAATAAGCAAAAATATAGCACCGTTGACAGTTAGTCTAGCGATGTGTCGAGTGGAAATATGTCTGACTCACACCGAGAAAACGATACCACACCTACCAGCTGTAGCGAGCTCTAGCGAAGGTCCACCTAAACTACTCGCGCGGGTTTCGAATCTAAGCGAATCTGAGCAGGCGATTGGCCATCGTCGACTGTTGGGAAAGTGTTCACTTCTTTATAAGGCAGTCTTTCATACATCACCATAAATGGCAATATGAAAATTAGGTCAATTTTAATAACAACTGCTCAATAACGTAGACTTTATAAAGCACTCACATTAGCTCTGTTTTCTGTATGCCAACACTGGTACCAAGCCAACACTCTAGCCTAAAAATTTTGAAAATTTTCACGGATACATTTCTTCGCTTTTGCAAAATTAAAGTGAATGTAGACCGGTTTAACATCAAAACAAATAAAAAAGCACTTTTATCTTCCCTGTAAACGTAACAAAACACTTTATTTACAACACAGTGGCTTGCAGAACACAATTCTTAAGTCTAATTTATCTTCAGCCTTTTGCGATCGATATACATGACGTTCACAGACCTTTGAATATCCATCCAAAAATTTTTATTTTTACCCTCGTAACCTTGTTACTCAAAACAAGTAAATTTAGTGTACACTTCCTATACCAAATACCTACACATTGGTAATAGAGAATAAACTTAGAACAACCCAATGGTATAGTTATTTAAAAGAAAAATCCTATGGCATTGCTATAAGCCTATAATATCATTCTAATTTAGTTTAAAAATTCAATCTGTATCACACCTGCGATGAACCGTTTAAAAGACGTCTCTAAATAAATACACGCATGCAACGCAGACTTTCACCTGACGGAAACGCCATTAATGGTGACGTTCGTCCGCCTGTGATTGGGTGTTGGCGACGCTTCGTAATGCTCGGTTTCTTCGTACGGGGCGTCGTACATGTTGTCCTGGTCCCGGATGTTTTCGTAGATGTTTGAGTTGGACGACGGCATGCCGTACGCATTCGAGTCTCCGTACGCTGCGTACGAGGTTACTGCCGCGGTCTGCTCCTCTTTGGTGACGGCCGCTTGGACGTTTTCCGTGTTCTTCACCGGAGAGGCCTTCCGCCTGTTCGAAAGAAAACAGCGTCAGAGTTATTTTCACAAGCTAACGAAAGGATGGAGAGTTAACTTTTAAATGCTGTTTCAAGTAGCTTACAATTTGAGGTAGATCAAACCGAGAATGATGAGCAGGAAAAGAATCACTCCGCCCGCAATTCCGATCGTCATCAGATTTGTCTGCGGTTCATTGGATTCCCCGGTCCCCACTGAAAGAAGAACAATTAAATTTCAGATCTTGATGAAACATACCTATTACCTATAGAAAAAAAATTACGCAGCCCCTTTTTGAGGCCTATTCAGCTGGGGAAAAAAATATATCCAAGAAAACAAGGCTGAACAATAGACTCTATCATTTCTAAAAAAAGCTAAATGAGCCCCACAGATTTCCCCACGTTTTGTAACACATACTTGTTATGACCTCAAGGGTGGTAGCTTGAATGACTGATTGATAGCATGAAGTAAAGAACAAATGGTTTTTTATTGGTTGATTCTTTTTAAAGGTTAATTGGGTTGGCAATAATACCTGCCTGCTTGTAATGCTAGCGCTTCTCAATTCATTTATATTTTATTACAAGTGGTGATGTGACAAACGACCTAGCAATTGATTTTTGAGAGCCAAAACTCAAGAAGACTCATATATTTTGAAGTGCAATAAAAAAACCAAGCAACTGTATTTTTGTCGCTAGTTGAAAGAGTCGCATCTCACGATTGTGTATCTGCCCTCGCGGCTTCGGAGCCTCACCTTCGCAACGCGGCTCCTCCCCCGACCACTCCGCCGACTCCATGCACTTGCGCAGGTACGGCCCGATGCGCTCAAAGTGCTGCACGCAGTGGTACTCCACCGCGCTGTTGTACGTCGTGCCGTTGTTCACGATCACGTGGCCGTTCTCGATCGGGCCCGGCTGGCCGCAGTCCACAGCTGGGGAAATGCAAGGCGCTCACGTTGAAACAAGGCGGAAACGGTGACACGGAGTTGTGCACATTGCAATTGCCAGCAGGTGCAAGCTACGTATAAACAAGATATTACATTCCCTTTCAATGATTGGCAGGAATTACAACATACCGTCAAGATTATCGTGTCGTAAGTATGTAAGGAAATAATAATATGATAAAACAATTTGAAATAAAAAATTAATTCATGATTATAAAAGCAGAAATTGTATTATTATTTATGAAGATAAAGTGTTCAGAGCTACCATTCAGAGCTAGAAAGTACTTGGTGAAGTGAAATGCACGAATGTGACAGCCGCAAAATGTGCGGTGAATCGCTTACGCTTGCAGAACGGCGTCTTGCCGCTCCAAGCGCCGTTGCTCTTGCACGTGCGCGTGGCGTTGCCCTCCATCAGCGTGCCCCGCGGACACGTGTAGTGCGCCACGCCGCCGATGGACCGTGTCATCACCTGCACCGAGATCGTGTCCATCGACTCGGGCTCCTTGCAGCGGATCTCTGCGGAAGACAACGAAGCGGTCGCTCAGTTCGACGTTGCTTGGCGGATTGGCAGATGTTTTGCTGAGTTTAAATGTTTGCAACTACGCTAGAAAGAGACCGTTGAAAAAAGACGCTCGCAGCTTCGCTTTGCTAGAGAACGTCAAGTCTTTTTGGTCGACAATCTCGTCTAGACGGAACAAAACTGTATAACATGTGAAAGACTTGGTGTAGTTATGACATTTTTAAGACTCATTGTATAGTTTTTATCAAAACTAGTGCTAAAGATAGGACATAGTAGACATGAGTCCAAGAAATGTAAAAACCTGCCACTACATACAGATTCCCAACACGCTTGCCCCGTGGCTGGCTCACCGTTGCAAGTGGGTGTGTCGGAGCTCCACGTGGCGTTGTCCATGCACAGCCGTCTGCCGTGGCCGTCCAGCTGGAAGTTGTCGTTGCACTCGTAGAGCACGGCCACGCCGTAGTAGGTCGCATTGGACGCCAGCGAGAACTTGCCGTTGGCCACCGCGGGCGGCATGCCGCAGTCCACGTCTAGGATGCGAGACAACGCGAGGTTAGAGCGGGGAACGTGGTTCAAGGCGCGGCCAGCTTACGAATCGCGCTCGGAACAGGGGCGACTTTAGGGTTGGCGGGGCCCCTAGATGCAGGCGATTTTTGGGGCCCACTTCAAAAAAAGTCCATCCTCGAAAAAAAGGTCAACGCTTAATTTTTCTTTCCATTCCCTAAAAAAAAGTAATTTCTCCTAGCAATCGGTTCTTTCTCGGTAAAAGATTACTCTTTTCTTTTAACAAGTTGTGCCCCATGGCAGAAGTTATGAGTGTGCAAACAGCCTTTTTGTGCGGCCCTAGATGGCATCATCTACGGCTTAGGGATTAATTTTCTGCTCGTAATTACCTTCCCTTGGCAGCGATTCACTTAAGACTTTTAGTATAGTGCCTTTTAACAGCGATCACTTAGCAACATCAAAATAGTGAATCGATATTAAAGTTGTTAAATTTATTTTAAACTTGGAAAAAGTAGATAAAATGGCTATTGGGGACTATAAAACATAAGGTTGCTTGGGTTGTGAAAAGACGAAATCTTTTGCCTGAGCACAGTTAATGTCAAGATGATTAATTCTTCTACTAAACGCTGGTAAATTGCTGTGACTAATCAGAACCAAGCTGTTTGCCATGCGTTCCACAACGACCTTCAGACAATCTGATGTATAATGTGAGGAAACGAAGCCAAATTATCTGACTTTACATTTCCCTTTCCAATTAATTGAATGCATCATTTACTCCTCCGTAATTGGGTGTCCTTGACAGAAAGAAAGTAGAACTGTTTTCAATTACTTAACACAGACCTAAGTGACCACCAAGACATGAAGATAACAATGAGAATAATGGTGATTTCCTCTGACAAAACAACAGCAGAGAATCATTCTGGCAAGTCTGATGAGATAGGCCTCATGAGAAAATATACTTTCCGACACAGTTCTAAGTAAATACAACAATCAATTTCCTTAATTCTATTGCAATTTCAAAGATGCACATGTGTTTCTCACCATGGCAAGTTTGGTCCAAGTCCAATCTAAGATATATCTATCAAGCCATTGCTGGTCAATACTGGCACTCCATCAAGTACTCTCTTAATCTAGTGTAAAGTAAACCAAAGCTAGAAGCAGATAGAAATGGTTATTTTTTAAAGAAGAGTAGTTGCTTATGCATGCCTTTGTCTTGTATTTTCAAGATGGTCATCCTTGCAAGATGAAGTGTCAGTGTGTGAAGAATTAGTTTCTTCATAACAAAGAAGATGGATTAGATTGTATGTCTAACTGCAACTGGCTTGATTGATCAAGTAAATGAACATTGGGGTTTTAGAGGCAATCAACCTGTTGGTTACTTTGCCACAAGTCTAAACTCCATTTCACGCTGAGAAGGAGAGTGAATTTGCATCTTCCTCGAGGACCCACTGCTGCAAGACACGAGCTAAGAGTTTCAAAACTGCTCATAGAGCCTTTTGTCTGCTTCAAGAAATGGCTGGTAAGTTTTGAAACTGTAAGCACGGGTCTAGCAGCAGTGGGTCCAGGAGGAAGATGCAAATCCACTCTCCTTAAAGTGAAATGAAATTTACTTCGCCGTGACGTAAAGCAAATCACAAGAGCGGCCACTCACAGACGCATTCGGGCACGGTTCCGCTCCAAGCTCCGTTGTCCTGGCACGTGCTGAGCGGCTCTCCGACGACCTTGTAGCCGCGCTCGCAGCGGTACTTGAGCAGCGAGCCCGTCTTGTACGTCTGCACCGATGCCGCAGAGTCGGCGGTGCGGATCAGCGTGCGGCCGTACGCGCGGTCGTTGCCCGTCACCGACAGGATGCTGTGCTCGATCGGACGCGGCTCCGGGCATCGGATCTCTGCGCATGCGAACGAGGGATCGTCGAGGTTTTATTTCATGGTGTTGAGACATGGTGTCTGCTCTTTTTTAAATCCTAACCTTATTAGGTACTAGTTTAGAATTTCAATAGTTTTGGTATCATGCTAATTGCTCTTTTTGGAGGAGATTTGAGTCCTTGGGGACTCATCTGATCATAATCGGTATTCAAAAAAATTATTTCGCACTGCGTACCAATTTCATGATTAATTAAGTTGTGAGCGTTTTGTGGCCAATACTATTTTTCAATTTCCCTAAGGGAAAACAGTGAGACTTTTATTTCGCATTCAAAACCCAGCTTAAAAGAGTTTTTCAAGACACAGCTGTTTCCGTGCCCGCACCTTCGCATCGCGGCGACTCCCCGCTCCACTGGCTGTTTTCCAGGCACTTCCTCGACGAGACGCCGACGAGCCGATAGTTGCGCGAGCACGTGTATGTCACCTCGCTGCCGAGGTACGTCGTGTTGTTCGTGTAGTTGGCCGCGCCGTACAGCATCGGCGGAATCTTTCCGCAGTCGACGTCTGGACAGAGTGCGAACGTTAGCTTCCACCGACAATAACTACTCTCTCGGGAGTCGGCAAGCAAACTATCACGGTGTTTTACAGGATTCATGTGATGTGGGACAAATCCGTACTATCAGAGTCAAACTTCTCTGAAAATCAATGATTTATGGAAGGAAAAAAATTTATGCAAATTAAGAGTTTCTTTGGGGTTGCTCCCCCAAAATTCCCAATTTTTGTAGCAACTATTTTCAGTATCATGTGCCAAACACAAGGTGTCATCAAATGAATGTGACGCATAACCCTGTATCTTAAAAATTGCATGTTCTCTGACAAGCTACCATTTGAAGGCCCCGAAGCCACAAATTTCATTGGTATGGTCTGATACAAAAGACCTGATACATTTATAATATATATAGTAGAAGGGATCCCTAAGGTTACTTTGCTCAATCATTGTGAAGAAGTATTATCAACCACCCATGTTGCCATGGACCCAGAGAACTGTAAACATGAATCATGAACGCATATTGGTTCCAGCACTGTGATTACGTAACTCTGCTTTCGCCGTTCTCGGTTTGAAAGTTAAAAAATAACATGGACAACAATGGGGATTTTATTATTTTATCCATCAGAACCGATAACGGCATAACGTTAAACGTGATCCCTATACAACCTATAAACCCAATGCCTATACAGCAGACTGGCAAATCACTGTCAGTGTCTGATATGGAGGGTTAGGTAGGTACTGAAGGTTGAGACTTGAGTACCACACACAGAGCTGTTAGTTAGTCGACTCACAGTGGCATTTCGGCGACTCTCCGGACCACTCTCCTTGCGGAGTGCATTGCAGCGTGCTGCGGCCTTGAAGCACGTGGCCGGCCTCGCAGTTGTACTCGATCGTCGAGTGCACGTTGAAGTCGTAGCCAACCACGTAACTGCCCGGCGGTACTTCCGGCTCCTCGCAAGTTATCACTGGCAAGCGTCAAGCGGCAAGTGTTTGTAAGACCAAGACTTAATACCTTACCTTGGCATGCAAACGTGTGGAGCTAAGTTTGGGTTACATTGGTTCTGGTCCATTAAGCTTATGAGAGTAAAATCACAGATGTAATTCTTACATGGATAGTCTATTTATGTGGAGGGAAGGCCATAGTAGAAACGGTAATGAATGGTCGAGTTGGATGGGTGATTCCAAATTATGATTGAGAGACTTGCTATAACTATAAGGTGTGAACGGTAGAGTGTATGTAACAGAGATAATTAATGTGGTGACAACGTCTGTCGATATGTATTATTCTCGTTTACTTAGCTGCTAAACGAGGGGAATGTCAGAACAAACTTGCCGGTACGTCTTTCTCTCGAGATTCTGGCACGTCATGGAAAGTGGTGACTCTGTATCTGAATGCACAACGTATCTGAATGCACAACGAATGCACAACCAGGTCCTTCCGAATGGAATTATTTATAATTGCTCCCTGTTGCTCGAATGTTGGTAGAAGATAGTAAAAAGTGATTGACTCAAAGAAATACTGGTTCGTTTTGCAGTTTGCGGGTTTCAAAGAAAAGTAAAATAAATTTTTATAGCAACAGCCAAGAAATGCAGCAAATTTTTGTTGCTGTTGTTGCAAAGCTGGCCTTTAGGTGGTGAAATTTGGTAGATGCCCACCAAGAATTTCCAAAAAGAGATCGGACTTGCAGTCAGTCCTAGAACGAACGACCAGGAATTGGAACAGCCTACTGCAACCATGATCATGCTACCAGGAAGGCAGACCTTTGAAAAGATCATTAGCACAAAGGGCCAACTCAGGCTTGTAAATAATCTATCATTCTTGTACCTGTACCTACACGTAACAAATAAAATAAGTCAACTCACGAAGACAGCTGGGAGCATCGGCGGACCACTTCCCCTCTCGCAGACAGGTGAGCGTCTCCTCTCCGTCGAGCCAGTGGTCCTTCTCGCACGTGTACTTGGCTCGACTGCCGTGCGTGGTCGTGCCGTTCACCAGCTGGTAGCGGCCGTGGTCCACGCTCGCCGGGGAGCCGCAGTCCACGTACCTGCACGCACAACATACCATTCCACATTTATTTACGCGCTTATTTCAATAAAGAGGCAAAGTTTGGAACATGGTTGCTTGCCACTTAAACGCTACCCAAAACATTACTTAAGGCAGTGCCTTAACAAAATTGGGATTCGTAAGTGAAAAAATTACGTAGCTTTGTTGGAGCATCAGAGGCATCACGAAATAAAAAATGTACCAAATTTTCATTGCAGGCCAAAGGCATGCACTGGCTGTTATTTTGCAAAACCCACGCCAGCATTGCGTTTGACAGGCAAGTCTACAAACCTAGCATCGATAACATTTTGGAGATGTGCTATGAAAATTTTGTCACATATTGAAAATTGTCATGATGCCGGCATCACTCGATTAGTGATCACTCAGTGACGATCCCCCACCACACAGTGCTTGTAAGACTTCTCAGACCTGTGACGAATCTGTCCACCTGGCAAACGTACCGACAGATGGGAGCCTTGCCGGACCAGGCGCCTCCGAGGCCGCACGAGAGGACGCCGGTGCCGGCCAGCAGATAGCCGGCCTGGCACGTGTAGGTTGCCGTGGCGCCAGAACGGTGGCCCGAAGTCTTCACGGAGCCGCCCGTCACGGGAGGCGGCTCTCCGCACCAGTCGACTGCAAGCACCAACAGAACCGTTCAGGCACGGGCGTCCAGACATTTCATGGGGATCACTCGGGCAGGCTACGGGCTTGTAGACAGGTGGAATTTTGCTTTGGATACTGATTTATGTCTTAAATCAGTTTTAAACCAGGCAGTGATAATAGAAAACGGATGAGTGAGTAGACATAAAATGATTGTTCTACAATTTGAATGTTATAAAGTACTTTTGTGATGTCAGAAATAGATCAATAGAATTAGCTAAATTCACACAAATTCATAAATTCTGACCACATAGGTACACATAATTTCACAAGAAAAAACTTTCAAATAGCAGAGGCTATGAACAATATTGCCATGCGTGAGACGCAGTGTAGCGTAGCTGCTCACATAGACACTGCGGCAGATCCCCGGTCCATTTGCCGTCGTCGTTGCACGTGCGGCGCTCGTGGCCGATGAGCGTGTAGTTCTCGTGGCACGAGTACACGGCCGCGGCGCCGTACGTCGTGCGCTTGTCTTCCAGCACCACCTGGCCGTGGTCCAGGCTGCTGGAGACCGCGCCGCAATCGATGTCTGCGGGCAAACGGGCACAGACTGGCTTCAAATACAGGCGCAGAACGTTGGGATCGCGAACTGTTGTTGGAACCTCTGCAGTTATTTCAAGGAATTCTCTCATCTGGATACAATTGATGCTCTAATGAAAGATATTGGGTTTTTATAGCCAATACAAACGCAAAATAAATTGGAAGGGAGGTAACTGCATACTGGTAACTGCTTAAACCAGTAACAATTTCCTCGCAAAATAAATTGTATTTTTAGTTCAATACATGGCTGCTTTGTCTAATCAGTTGCATTTGCTGTTTGCAAATTGATTGCTGTAAAAAGTCACTACTGAAAGTTTATTGCGAATTGCGCTAAGGGAAGGTGATTACGGCCAAAAAAACTAATCCCAAAGCCCTCGATATGCTGCTTGTGGCCTCAAGTATACCTATATATATTTTTTCAATTTTTCCCTCCTGTCATGGGTTAAAAAGTAAAAAAGTTATATTCCGAGCAGAAGTTGAACAAGATGAGATAAGGGCATTAAAGAGGCTCTATCAGAAACATTATCAAAGTTATATTCTTAGTGGAACTGATTTTGGAACCAAATTACGATCCTTATTAACATCCATTGTTTAAAATACTCATTGAAATGAGACTCTTTCTTTATCAGGGTATTGAACAATAACTACGGTAGGTAGCTCACATTTGCACGAGGGTGCCCGTCCCGTCCAGAATCCCTGGTGGCACGTTCGGTTGGTGTCGCCGAAGAGCATGTGACCCTCAGGACATTTGTACGAGATCAATGCGCCTTCGTTATGATTTGCCGACATTATCGTTGTGTTCACCAACTTGTCGGGACTGCCACACGAGGCAGACGCTGCAAAGCAACAGAGGATTACATTTAATAAATACAAATAACAGTTCTAGATCATATTCTCTGTAGGCACCCTACCTTTGGCAAAATCAAATCCCATAATAAATGATAATGAAATCCAATGATAATGAAGTGTTTGTGCCACCAGTTCTAGTTGTCATTTCATTGGGTTTTATTAACATTTATTCCCCACTCAATAATGGCCTCAAAACTTTGAACGGCAAAAAGCAGAAGTTGATTTAGTGGAGCACAAATCAGCTAAACTCATTTCACATTAAGAAGTAGAGTGCATTGGGGTCTTCCTCGTGGTCCGACTTCTGCTAGACATGAGCTAATAGTGTCAAAGCTGCCCTTAGAGCATTTTGTCTGGCTCAAGGCATGGCTTGTGAATTTTGAAACTCTTAGCTCGTGCCTAGCAACAGTGGGTCCCGGGGCATAACTAGAGAGGAGCAGGCAAACCAGTGCTCGGGGGCCTCAGGCTCAGGGGGGCCTCGGAGAGGCCCCCGATAAGAAAGGCGCTAACTTTTGGGGCCCGCAGAGCCCCCCGTTAAGAGACATGGATTTTTTAAAGCAAGACAGGACACAGGAGACATAAATCGTCAACAATTTTTTGAAATCCAGTATATACCCCCCCCCCCCCCCCCCCCCCCCCCCCCCAATTTGTACAAACACTGGTGGGGAGAGGGCCTCAGTTTTATTTTGCTTGGGGGCCTCTGATTTGAAGTTACTCTACTGAGTGGGTCCTCAAGGAAGGTGCAAATCCACTCTCCTTCTTAAATGGAAATGGGGTTTAGTTATAGAGCACTAGCCAAAAACGTCAGATCATAATTTTAGACCTGACAAAATTCAATTTTTCCACCGAAATAAACCAAGGTTGCCACATTTCCGAGGTAACGCTCGTGAGCCGTGTACGCATTACGAAGGCAATCGCCCGCCGTTGCCGTGGGACTCACAGTGCTGGCAGACCCAGTGCAGGTAGTCGAGGTTGCAGCCGACGTCGTTCCACAGCCAGCCGCGGCCGCCGTCCAGCACGACGCAGTTCTGCTCGCCGTTGTAGTTGTTGGGCTGGTCTTTGCCCCAAGCCGGACGGCTGATCAGCTCGCCTGCCAAACACACGACACGCGTTCTAACGTTTCTTACAAGCATACCTAGATATGCACTCTCCACAAATTCAGACACAGAAAATTATGGGCGATAGAATCAGAGTTGGACTTAGTTATTTCTAAGCTTAGAAAGTAAACTTAAATTGGCCAGAGAAAGTGGAAATATGCCAGGGAATGTGTGTGGCATAATTTTAGGGGTTAAAAACTTGTAAATACACTTTTGGTAGGACTTCAAGAGTTGGTCTGGAATGATAGATTGGGTCTCCTTAGAGGGTCTCTCCAGAATTACTCTTGAATCTGCTCCTGGAAGGTACACTCTTTCCTATGAGAGAACATGCTTTCTGATGCAGTGCATGGTGTTGCTTTTCATAAGTACCTTGTATCACAATAATGGTCCCCAAGGCAAAAGGATAAAGCAGCGCAAGGCAAAAGGCATGCAAAAGGGACTGCCAGGGCTGCAGCGGAAAGTATGTCTCTCACGGGACACAGGGTACTACACTATGAAGGCTTTCCCGAACGCAGCCAAACGCACGTCATCGTCGAATCTCACTCACCGTTGACCCATCGCCACGTGCGCGACGTGAATCCGGGCTCTCGCTGAGCGCCCATCCACACGAGCTGCGTCTTGAGCACAGGCTTGCGCTGCTCCAGCTCGGCGAGCAGGAAGCTGTTGGCGGGGCCCGACAGGCCGTGTATCAGGTCTCCGTCGTGCGACTGGCAGTGCGATCGAGCCTCTTGGAACGAGCCGCCTTTCGAGACGGCGAACTCGTAGCACGTGCGGTCGAACGCAGAGACATCCACGTCGGCCGGAGCGCCTTTAGGAACGCAACGCTCGTTGGAGAACTCTGCGAGGGAACGGAAAAACAGTTAGGCTTCACATCGCATTTGATAATTAGCTAGAAATTGTTTTTTAAAGCTAGTCCCAGCACAAGGAAAAAAGTAGAAATTAGTCCAAAAAATGTAAGAAACATTCTCTTGATGCATGCATTAACACAATATTTAATTCGTTTTCAATTTTTCATCAATCTTTCACTTTGCTTTCACCAGTTACTGCTGGGAGCTGTTCAAGACTTTGGCCAAATTGTAGCTGTAGCCAGTGACCCTCTGGCTGAGCATGATTTAAAATAATTTGTCATAATATTATTTTAGGTAGGAATTATGAAAAAATATGAAGTGAAACCATGCTGAGCCAAATTGAGAAAGCCTGAGGGCTCGATTTTAGCAGTTAGATTTTTTTTATTTTCATGAAGGCGAAGAATTATCTCTCGACTTCCCTGCAGAAGTGACTAAAGATCTTCAGCTAGTGTGGACCTGAGCACGGGAGAGTGCAATGAGAGTTTTCAACTTCAAGTTATTAGAAAAAAAATTATTTTTCGAAATAATTCAAAGGCTTATAAAACAAGATTAGACCATAGAGATAAGAGGTTTGAGGTATACATTAGACATTTGAACTTAACAGAGTTTGAAGATCGATATTTTTCAATTGAAAAATGAAGTAGGTAGCACCTAGACATTAGATCGAGTGGGTAAATGCAGCGTTTGGATATCAGCTAGCGCTTGTAATTCGAGCAGAGGGAAGCCCAACAAAAGTGTAGAATTGGTAGGTACCTTCGGTGGTGAACACCTCGACCTCGCACAGTGACAGGGACCCCTCGACGCCCACCAGCTGTAGGAACACGTGCTGTCCAACCAGCGTGCGCGCGCAGGTGAACGTCTTCGTCACGCCCTCCTCTGCACCAGACAGACAACAATCAATGCGCGTCATCGTCTACAGAAACCGCTGAGAATCACCTTTTCTTGGCGAGAAAGAGAAAATGCTGCGACGTTTGTGTTTTCAACAAATAATGCACATTCAATCATTCGAATGCAATTGGTATCCCGTATCACTGTGAATGAGCAGACAGGTGAGAAATAATGGCAAGTGCTCACCTATTGTTCCCGGATACCACGCGCAGAGAGGGTTCCTCTGCAGATCTGAGCTGCTGTTTCCCACACGCACCTCCAAGTCCTGCAGTGGCTGGTGACCTGCACGCGAAAACGGGGCCAATTATAGAATTGCCATCACAGCAGAGCGCGTTTGCGTCATTTCTATTGTGCGAGAATAGAACGACAATAAAATATGTTTTGCGATGTACCTATATTCGTGGAAAAGTGTGAAGTATGGCAATTAAAATTTGAAGGAAGGTGCCAAGTTGCCGTTATAGTGTCATTATTTTCACATTTATCTCGAGTTATAAAATATAAACAAAAGGTTTTGAGTAAATACAAACAATGACAAAACGAGAGCATAATATTATATTACAAGAAGACATGCGTGCCATTCGGCGCAGTGTTTGTTTCGCCTGCAGCCAAAAGCTGGCAATGATCACACAGTCAAAGTTATTCGTTTCATCTCAATATAGGCGGCCCTAGCCTGAGAAGACGAGAGTTCAGCTATAGCTGACAGGTCGTTTGGACATCGGCCATCAGGTTCTTCAACCAACTTGGCTCATTATATGGTATTCGCATGGGTCCTGGAATCAGCACTGAAGCCTCGGCCATTTGGCTGCGTGCTGGGATGAAATATTTGAGGGGCAAGCTAGGGGAACTCCCCTTCTCTGGTTAAGACCGACTTTACTTATAAGTTATAACCCTTTGAAGGGGCTGAAAGTGGCCGACTGGCTGCCACTCTGCCAGATATCGTTCCTTTCGTCCCTCGTCCCTTGGTAGTGGTAGAAAAGCCATGCAAGCTGCAAATTACTTCGAACGGGCAAACGAACAAGACCAACGACATTGGAATAGCATGCACACTACATGATCGGGCTTTTCAAGTTTTCAAACTCCTAGCCAAGATCCCAACTAACGAGGAGTTACAACAGAATTCGATGCATGTGATTGGCTGAATGCCGTAGTAACTCCTAGTATGGGAGTTGTTAAACTTGGCAAACCCGGGCTTAAGATGACCACATTGACCATGCTAGCCAGCACTCACCGCAACATCCGCGAGTGGTGACCCGCACCACGCGTATGGGGTACGGCTTCAGGAGGTCGACCTTCCACCAGGGCGACGCCTCCTTGAGCGTCTCGGTGCACTGGCGTCCGTCGTGCACCGTGGTCTTCTGGCCGTCGTTGGCGTTGCCCGAGGCGCCTCCACGCACCGACGTCGACTGGTTGCTGGGCTTGCGGAAGGCGATGTTGGTGCCTGCAACAAGCCGTCGTCACTGTCGATGCTACTGTACTCAAATCGGCTCATAGCCAATACGCACCACGCATCCCATCCCTTAGGGCTGAGGCCGTCGGATTTCAACGCGCAGTGTGTATTGCGAATCCGTCTCGTTCTCGGCCTCTCAGAGCGTTTCGGGCTCCGGCGGGCCCAGCCCTAAGGGCTCCAAAGCGTGCAAAAAGCGAAATGTGTACTGGCAATATTAGGCATATTCGCATGCGCAGCAGTGTGGCCGACACGGCACAGGCAGTATCCCCAGGGTACACAAGATTTTTCCACCATGATACAGTTTTTCAGATTTTATTAGAATCTATTTCTAGTGTAGTTATTCATCATTTTATTGAAATGGAAATATAAATAAGTATATCCAGAATATACAATTGCTTAACGAAAATCTTGTTCATATTTTGGGGTTGTGAGTACGAGAACCGATTATTTGACATTTGAACATCTTCTAGGCAATAAATAATTTTCATAAGAAGGAACCATGCCACTTGCCAGCACCCTCTAAATAGATTTCTTTCGAATTTTGCTCGCATGGCAAAAATGTCGCTAGGTGGCTTTGACCTTGATACAGATTCAACCCAAGGATTTTTTGACTCTGACATTTTCCACAACCTCCTAGCAACATGTTCACCACACGAGCAATGGGAAACATCTTCATCCAGAAGGCCCTGGTAGTGTGCTCGGATAGAAGTTCAAACCCTAAAACAAAACAAGTTTTAAATCTCACGACGTCTTTTATAAATGTGCCAAGAACAAAACTGCTAGCTGTAAAAAGAATTGAAATATATATATCAATACGTCTTTCCACAGTTTCCACTACCCCAGCAAGGCCGCCGAACTGGGTTAAATTATTACTTCACAGATAAATGAATGCATTAGATAATTTTAAAATATATCAAATAAAGACGTCCCCCCCTCCCGTGGCTATCCATAAGTCCTGCGACAGTGTGCGCTGACCTATTTTTGTCCCTGATTTCCGCGCCTGCGCAACACAGCTCCAGAGGTCGCAGAAGTTCAACATACTTATATTGGTGAGTGCACTTACCGATATAAGTCTGCTGAACTTGGTGCTTTTATTCTCCGCCAACTACAATATGCGAATGTGTACATACAGATAGAACCCTTTCTATCTGAGGAGAATCCGTTCTATATTGGTGTAACGCTACGAGTTTAGGTTTCACAGTTCCAGCTAAACCTGTATTAAACTCGCATAAGGAACCTACTTCCAGCCACTTCCTGTGGGGGTGGGGGGGGGGGGGGGGGAAGTCTTTATTTGATATATTTTAAATTTATCTAATGCATTAATTTATCTGTGAAGTAATAATTTAACCCAGTTCGGCGGCCTTGCTGGGGTAGTGGAAACTGTGGAAAGACGTATTGATATATATATATATATATATATATATATATATATATATATATATATATATATATATATATTTCAATTCTTTTTACAGCTAGCAGTTTTGTTCTTGGAACATTTTTAAAAGACGTCGTGAGATTTAAAAATTGTTTTGTTTTAGGGTTGATTTCAGCCCTTTTTCCATTTAATAGCGTGGGTCCTAGTGTTCTTATTCGATAACCCATTTTTCACGTAGCAAATATTTAAAATATTACATTATGGTAAAGTTCCGAAAAAATACATTTCCTGACTCCTGAGTCCTGAAAGGATACTGCACAATTGAATAAAACGCAGGGTGTTGAATACCCGAAAAATAATACCGGTTCGGGTTCGGGTGTTCAAAACTAATTCGAATACAGGTTCGGGTTCGGTTTCGGTTTCGCTAACCCTGTGACCGGTTGTGTTGTTTTCGTAATTAGGCTAGAATTTCTCTGCAATGCATTGCAGTGCATTTTCTGTATAGTATACAAAATTTTCAGTAATTGGATCAAGTTGTGTTGTTTTAGTGGACATGGGCAGATAATTAACTGTCATTTTACATGTCGATTTTAAAACTTTTTTCTGGATGCTGCGTTTACAAAACGCGCCATATGACCTCTATTCAATCATCAAGCCTCTAATTTTTGTTTGTCCAATTGAAGATGTCAATTTCTGGTTTTATGTCATGGTAGATATTTTATTACAACTCTATCGTGATTATTCTTTGAAGTTTGAACTCATGTTCAAATCAAGCATTAACGGCAGCCGCCATGACTCTTTGAATATACTTGCTCTGGGCTGTCAACAATTGAGAGAAGATTCCACAGCTGGGCCTGCCCCCTCACGAACTACCAACTCGTGAATTTAAATTTTAATGGCGGGAAAACAAAACACTATTTCGGCTACTAATAAAAAAATTACAACATGAATCTATTTCATAATTATGAGTAAAAATATCAACAAATAAATAGTTGAGAGAAAAAAAACATAAGCTTTGGTAATATTATAAGGTATAAAAATGATGACAGGATTTCAGTTTTGTCAAATTGGCGGTTATGTAAGCTAAAGTGACTACTAGCGCTCCCAGCGGAATGGTATCTTCTTAAATAAAACGAAGTATATAATACACAGTGGCGTGCCATGGAAAAATAAAATTCGACCCTATATATATCTTCATCGCTGATGTTAGGAGGGGGGGGGGGTGTTAGTCATTTTCGTAATGAAAAGAAATCATTGGCGAAATACCCGAATCTAAGCTTCAATGATCCTACCGCAATGATTATTAATTCAATGATCATTAAAGTTGAATTTCGCGTTCAAAGCAAGGGAGCCGCAAGAAATCCGCTTCAATCAGCAGTTTAAAACTTTACTTCAAATCTCCGCGCAAAGACAATATGCAGCGTCGTTCGAGGAGTGTTGCTCCGGGCATGGCTGGCGGCATGGTGCGGGGCGCCCGCGGCAATCGGACGTCGTCGGCTCACCGACCAAGTCCCGACTCCCGAGCGACTCCCGAGTCGCAATCGCATAAGAAGCATTCTTGAAATGTGTATCCCTTGCGGATAAAAGGCGATTTATATCTACATCTCGACCTTTATCGTTAAAAACTGTTCATGTTCATAAAGGGAGTGTAATTAACAATATTTTGGCCATTAAATCCTCGTCGCTGCGTTTTGAATCTCTTGTATTTGCTTGTCGGGCAGGCATGCGACTCACACCGCGCGGCCGGCTCGTTGTAGGTTGTAGCACAGGCCGCCCATGGATGGACAGAGGATGCACTTTGAAAGAGTGTTTCCCTTCGCGAGGCGCTACGGTCGAGGTCGATCCATGCTGACACGCCGCGCTGCGATTTTTACGCGTTCGCGTATGCATTTCAATGCCTTGCAATGTCTTTGCGCAGAGTTTGAAATTGAATAAACTTGAGCACAAAATGAATTAAAGTGAATAACACCGAATAATTACGTTATACCTTCTAAAAATAATTCTCTATTATACAGCTCGATATTAATTAGAGTAACTGAAACGTTTTAACTTCCAAATCAATCTATTGCACTATTTCAAATTTCCTATTTTCGCGAAAATCGCAATTCATGCACAAAACTTTGGGTTCATTATGTTGCCGCCTGGAGCCGCCTTCGTACAGACAGCTACAGACCAAATCCATGCTTAGGACATGCTGTGGACCAAAGATCTGTGGAACGTCAAGTGCTTTTTGTCACTTTTATTGCACACGCCTGTCGACTGAATGATGGACAACAGGGCCGCGACGGGTTGGGGGACGGACTGCATCACGCTCGAGGTTCCGAGACTAATTCCGAAAAAAATAGACAGAAGGCGCCACTAATCACTAACAGCAAATGTAAGCATGTGGCGCTCTCTGTACGCGACGGTGTACACAAAGACCGAGACTGTTGTCTCCTATACAGCAGACGACGGACGAAAGTAGGTTTGATATCGGATGAAATTTTTCTATAATCTTTTTGGCTAAAATATGATGTTTTAGAGACTGTTATCAGTTTATATCGATGTGATAGGTAGTCAGGTTAGCTCCGAAAGAAATTGACTAAATATTCAATCAAGATTAAACCCAAAATTAAATATTTCGTGCGTTTGCCTGCGGCTAGAACAATGGGTTCCGAGTCCCGCAGAGTAAACCTAGTGGTGGTCACCGTTTTGATTGATCATAATGATTTTTGATGATTCGATGGTTGATATGATGATTTTGATGATGTTATTAATTAATGCGATATAAAAGACGTCTTTGCGGCGATCGCCGCTATGAATGTGTGTTGTCGATGGCTGCCATGCCTCGTCACACCACATGCTTTCGCGGTCACGGGCATAGAAAACGGAGCAATTTTTGTGACCATCATTTTGGTCCATTCCGTACAGTGGCGTACCTAACCATTACCCTACACATGCCTAAGGGATTAGGAGACGGCGGCGGACAACATTATTGGGAGAGCAGGTTACAAAATATGTATGTATGGAAAAATGTGCGACCGAACCGAGAAACGAACCTGGGCCTCTCCGGCAATCAGAAGGTCTCGGGCTCGCATTCCGGTTCGGGTGCACATATTATTCCAGCTATCGCCACCATTCCATCAATTGCATACAGATATCTGCTTTGTGCTTACACCAGTTAAAATACAGTAACACTGTCCTCAAAAATATGTGCTACACATTAATTATCCGTGTAGTTTTTCTAGCTGATGATGACCATTTTGTGAATTTCCTCGATTTTGGACAACCCTGTCGCCATCAGTGATAGCTGAATAACCTGGCTGAACTCCCAGAGAAAGGTGCTTTGGTGGCGTTCACCGAGATTTAGGTGATAGCCTCTATAAAATGCACATGGCATGGGGCTAAACGCGGGGTTTGGATCCTTATCTTCTAGACAATGTCGTGAGCATGAACGTTTTGCTTACATCCATGGCGGTTTATATCCAATTGCAGATTTTACTTCTGTAATGTCCGTTTGAGCGGTGAAGCGGAGGGGGGGGGGGGCAAGTTGTACCGTGGACGCACAGGCCACCCCTGCTCCCCCCCCCCTCCCTCCCGCCCCCCTTGGTGTCGTACTTGTCACTGGTAATTTTAATCGTCTCGAAAATAACTGCATGTAAGGTTGTACATGGTTTGCGCCAAGGTCATGCTGTTGAAAATCACCTGCCTTCAGCCGAGCAAGGCATTTCTCACAAGAAATTCAGGAAGGATTTGCGCGCTTTTCAACTAAAATAAGAGATGCCTTATTTCCGAACACCTCTCAATTCCACACAAAATGTCCATAATTCATTAACGCCCTCTCACAAAAGTAAAAGTAAAGTGCAGTTGTTATATGGTGCCATTATTATGAGCTACGTTTCACTTATTGCTGGTAGGTAAGGAATACTTGTGTCACGCCAGGCAACACAAGTGAACGCTCTATTCTGGCATTAATTTCGCTGTCGAGATTCTTTGTTTTGATATAAGGAAAGGGAAATTAATAACGATTCTGTGATCACCGGCCATGAATTGACCTGCTATTACCACCTCGCCGACATAGACGCAAGTGTTCGGGCGCAGGCACAAAGTAATGTGGAGTTAATGTGGACCTGATTGAGCATGAAGGTTGATTGCAGAGTCGATAATACCGATAATAATCGGTAGATCTGTGCAGTGGAAAAGATCACTGTGTGTCTAGTATCAAGGCAAGTTGGTTGCTAATGGAAAGGTATAAGCGTTGATTCTGAACCGCTGTGGACCAAAACCTTCGAAAGAGTTGGGAGGTTTATAAGGTAGACCCAAACAACAAAAAACGCAAATTGCTCATAATAATGCGGACACGATTCCTCAGGTTCATGACAAGAATTTGCATCCCGCGGATTTCTACCTTTGTCCGGAGTCGTGGCGACGAAGATTACCAATGGTTGTTTTTGTGGTTTTTGATAGCGCAAATGGAAGTAAGAAGAGTAGCATCAGACCACTATAATCAGAGGTGGTGTGTATACCAAAGGAAAAACATGCCTTCAAGGTTCATCAAGAGCCTCCATGTTATACGTTTCCACGTTTTACTCGCCGTCCAGCTATTACGGGTATATCTATAGATACGCGCCTGTTAATAACGAATAATTACGTCATCAAAGTGGACGCATATATACACAATGGATGGCTTGCTACAACGGGTCGCGGTCACGACATACTCAACTACTAGCCCACAAATTAACAGATTAATTACTATTTACGTGCCAACGTTTAATTGAAAATAATGACATGGTTATATCTGCCATGGGAAATATCTTTTTCCCCGCATGAAAAACAGATGCATATCACACATATAGGTATATAGGGATCCATTGTTGGCTGGGTTTCATTATAGGTACTCTAGCGCAAACTAGAGAAAAAATATTCGCCGTGGGAAAAATTGGTTTTTATAACAGAAAAAGCTTTTTCAAAGGTCGTGATATAATGCGGTGTGTGTGTGTGCAAATAGCTCGTAAATTAGCATTGGTAATTTGAATCTACCGGCGTTTACCAAATTGACGGCGTTTTCAATGATGTATTGAATCACGTACAGACAAATTGTACCGTAATTTCTTGCCGCGGTTTGACGTCGACTTAGAAAACATTAAACAAAATGAGCGGCGCAGCGCACTAACAGGTACTTAGACTGTAATAACATTTTCGTGTGGCCGTGCCCCCGCAATTTCCACTATAATAAATGTAATGTCAATGCATTGCGGACGAGTGGGCAAACAGCTGATACACATGCTGCATTAGAAAGTGTAATTTCTGCACTCAAGTGTCCTAGAGTGGAAACAAGATAAAAAAGATGTCGTGAATAAACCAAGAAAGTCCTCTATATATCTAAGCGAACGGTAGGCGTTAGAAGCGGGTAAAATGTATAGCATTCGATGCAAGGAAGAAATTCTCTGCACTTACGCTTGCGCGTTGCTATATATAGGTGGGTATAGGTGCAGTGTTAATCTAATGCTATCAGCTGACGTGACATCGATGTCGAACTGGTTTCTTTCTAGGTCGACTTGAGATTCATACAACAATGTGCCAGCCGA
The DNA here is from genome assembly GCA_921293005.1 of Nemoura dubitans. Taxonomy (NCBI): domain Eukaryota; kingdom Metazoa; phylum Arthropoda; class Insecta; order Plecoptera; family Nemouridae; genus Nemoura; species Nemoura dubitans. The sequence continues at coordinate 50,953,911 of OV121074.1, read as the reverse complement.
TAGCAGCAGTTTAATCGCGAGTGGAACATTGTTGTTAATGGCCATCACCTTATAACGCATAGTCGACACTGATTTAATATTCAATTGAACCTCCTTTTCATAATAATCTCCGTCCATAGAAACATCATTGAGGCTCGTACAGCCCAGTAATTAGTAGACGTTGAAACTTAGCTGCCTCGCCGTCGACCAATAATTGCATTACAATGAAAGCTGCGAGAAATGCTGTCCATTGTTGTATACAAAAAGCATGGCCGCCGGCACTTTTTAATGCGATTCCTATAAGTATAAAATTTAAAAATACACCTCTCTTTATAATATCCAGCATTCATTAAAATTATAATTGGACAAGCTCACTGAGGCATAGGCGAAAACTATATCCGTGAAAAATTATTAATTTTAGTATAATGCGATGATTGGCATAATGGCAGAGAGTTGTTATTATATTATACCGATGAAGTTGCTATAGGTACCTACCTAACTAATAATCACTGGTCATGGCGTGTAATGATAGAAGAGTATCCATTTATCGCAAGATGGATTGCACGACACAGAACAAGGAGTTCATTTTGTGAGAAACCCCGATTGATATATTGTCTTATAAGAAGTTATAGACTAATTGAGCCTTTCGTGTTCCTATTGTGTCTTGAGCGTTTGCAACATGTCAGCCTCACCTAAGCCCCCTACACCCGAGGCCCCTCACCATGCTATCTCGTGGACCAAGGTTGAAATTGTCCATGGGCAGGGATAATGACAGCTAACGACATTCAAATTCGAGTCAAACATCATCAATAAAACATCTTCGAAATTGTTCTCCCGAAATTGTCTGCTCTCAAGAGTGCGATGTTTTGGAAGTAATTATCGTGGTAGCTGGACACATGCGCGTGTGCCTGCAGTGGCTGCAGGACTAAGGACAAGGTGCGCACAGTCAAGGTCTCCTGAATGCAAGCCGAAGGTGCCATGTCAACCAGCTATCACGAAATTATTTTAATTTATCTTATAAATTAATTTTATTAGAACGAGATATAGACGTAGAACAAAAACAGTTCGACGTGCGTGGTATGCATAGCATAGATTTGTTAAATTCGTGAGAACGAAAAGAGATTTCAATGCATGGCTAAATTATTAAATTGCATCACAGAAAAAGTCTTGTCCATAAGCACTAAAATGGTAGATTTTCAAGAAACCCAAGTTCCCTTTTATTTGTTATTATTTAAAAGGAGGCATGCGCGGCGTTTGGGTGCAAGATGCATTACGAGTTTGGTCACGGTCGGTTGGTTAGCGTAACAGACGGCCGGTGCCGGAGCGCCGGAAGGTCTGTCAAGACGGACTCATCGGATGGCGTCACTTCCGCTCTTGTCGCGGCATGCGATCTACTTAGAGTCTCTCTAGCATGTCTTACACGGCACTGGCCTGTTCGTATTGTTCGAGCCGTCGCTCGCGATAGAGACATGCATTTGAATATTACTCACCGCAGTAGGGAAGGTCTCCCTGCCAGGCGCCCGTCGAACTGCATGTTATCGATGCACTTCTGTGGAACGAACAACGAGAAAGCAACGATGAGAAATTGCCGAAACATTGTTTCGTATTTATTCATATTTAGACTGCACATTTCTATTTGCGAAATGTGTGATATAACCGGGTCTTGTTGCAGTTTTCCCGAGTTGTAATTGCAAATCTGCAATGCGAAACCGTTTTAATTTCAGCTTGCAGAAAAGAAATTCGTGTCTTCGGAAGTGGAACTGCGTCTTTACAGCCATTGTAACAGCTGCATACAGTAACTGAACTGTGTTCGTTTTAATTCTACTTCAGCCCAAGCGCAAAGGTAGATCTTTCATTCTGGAGTTTGAAATGAGTGTAAATTGTTCTCGGCCAGGTCATACCAAATTTTGGCGTAGGTGTCTGGAGCAAACCACCTAGCCGTGATTTATGAGATGAGAGGCTCAGAAAGGGTCCATACCTCGATTCCATTCCATCGATTTGCTAGGAATTATTTTGAAATTCGAACTGAAATCCGCAAAAATCATGGTCGAAACCGCGTGACGCGCACTTGAAAATCCACGAACAAATCAGAATTATTACGCCGAAAACAACTGCGCTCTTCCGGCGCGCAACGGATTAATTACACCTCAAAAAACTTTCGTTGCGATACAGAAAATTATCCGTAACTTCGACCGATTAGCGAACTAACCATCATAAATATTTAATTGGAACCTTGCGGAGGCATTTTGTGCGCCAAGAGAATCGGAATTTGCATTGTTTCACTTTCAAGGCGCTTTGGGTTGTGGCTGGCAATGTCAAGCGGGTGTGGTTTTCTTCGTACGATCCAAGCAAAGATCGCGCGCGCACTCTGCAGAGCAGGCACTTACCCGAAGAGTTCGTAGCCCCTGTCGCAGGTGTAGGTGGCCGTCGTGCCCGGGGGCAGCTCGGCGGGGGAATCGGGCAGGACACTCAGGGCAGGCACTTACCCGAAGAGTTCGTAGCCCATGTCGCAGGTGTGGGTGGCCGTTGTGCCCGGGGGCAGCTCGACGGGGGAGTCGGGCAGGGCACTCAGGGCAGGCACTTACCCGAAGAGTTCGTAGCCCCTGTCGCAGGTGTAGGTGGCCGTCGTGCCCGGGGGCAGCTCGGCGGGGGAGTCGGGCAGGGACACTCGCGCGTTGACTGGCACTGCGGGGTGCCCGCACAGGGCGCCTGCAAAACGGTAACCACGAGCGTTGTAATCGTGTAATTGTATCACCTCGAGACGGGAGTTTACAGAAATGGAAGTCGGAACGCATCCTTTTCCCGGACAAAATGCACTGCTTATAGAGAGCACGTGGATAAGCAAGCGTGAACTTATGCATAAGGCGCTTAGCAAGAAAGTTGACAACCTTCTTCCACCATCCAGGTTGCATCTAGGCGGATTTGCGGCGTTGCAAGGAATAACTTCCAAAGCCTGTTAGCGGCTTGTAGAATTCATTACAGACTGAGCTGGCAAAGAGACAGACACAGACTCCATGGGACTTCCCTCGGGAACCTGTTGTCGCGTGGGAACCAAGGAAAAACGCGACCAGGGATGAGGGCACGATGATTAGCCACGTAACTACGTCGGTGCTGCCGTCGCTCGGCGCCATGGATCATCATCGCGTGCCAGTCGGAATTATTTTCGCGTGCAAATTATTTTCATCCTGTAGCGCAATTTGGACCACTTTTCAATCTTGTGAGAAGAAATATGACAACTTAAGCATGCACGCGACGCGTATACGCATTTTTTTCAATGCATCCCATTTTTTAAATGTGATTGCTAGCAATGATTAATTGTTTGGTGCTTGCTAATGCTTCACATTATTGGGCACATCTTTTTTACGCACAAATCAACTATCTCCACTATGGTATCCACATATAGATTCAACATCCGCTAGCACAGTTCCCTTTAATTGGATTTCTTCTGGTCATTTTCCTCAATTCTCCTTGTCTTAACTCTAAACGAGCAACGCCTTCAAATGTCTGGTTTGCTGACTGCCTGATGTGCGGTGCCGCTCCTGCTGAGACTGATCGCAAAGAAAAGCGTGGACAGCACATAATGGGAGACGCGTTTCACGGGACACCAACGTCTCAGATATCCGGGGCCAAGACAAAACCCCGTCGCGGCCGCTGAGCACCGCAATCTACAGCACTCATGTTCGTACATCTCGCATGAAAACGACGGGATCCGCACAATGAAATATACGTTGTGTACAAAAAGCAAGAAGCCTTAGAAAACACAGAGAAGAAAATGTACAAAAAATATGTAAGTATTACTTCCGGCAAATAAACCAATTGAAAAACAGATAATGATAGACTTAAATGAAAATTACCTACTATATAAATGAAAATTATGCAGCAATGAACAATTAATTGCATTAACGTGGGCTAGATCAGCGATCGCTGTTTGACCTATGCTTGAACTTTAAACATTTTTCTTCGCGTCTGCAAGCGCCAAGAGAGACTGCATTGCTGCGAGCATGCTCGAAGGCGGCGTTGTGCCAAGTTGGTGGTACGGCGCGTTGTCGAACGGTCTCACCGTGGCCTCACCGAGGCCTCAACAGGGCCCATCGCCACGGCACCGAGGATGGAAGTAGGCCACTCACAGCCGCTGAGTTCGAATGCAAATGAGCGTATTTACTGTTGTAGGAGTTAGCGACCAAGGGAATTCGTTTTGCCCTCAGTCTTAGTTTTTCCCCCGATCGCATGGAACGTTGTGAGAATCTATGGTTTCAGTTTTGTCTCCTGGCACAATGCATGAGAGAAATCACGACTTTGTTCTCGCCGTTTGTTGGTTAATTAAGCCACGAATATCGTTTATAGCGGACTCCCGATGAAATCATGTTTGTGTTGATATCTGGTTGGCCAGTGACCACACTCATTTCACCTCCGAGTCGCGTGGGCTGAGACAGGATTCTAATTTAAATTTGAAAAGTTGCCATGAAATGTCTTATGTATATCCGTGAGTAGCACCTACAACTTATACAAGATATTAAAAAGAGAGATATCATTCGATGTAATTGAAGCGAAGTTGTTAGCTTTAGCGAATACAAAGCAATACAATAAAAGTAGTGTCTTGGTTCTTGATACAGTTATGACTACGATAAAGGTCAAATACATCGTCATCGACTCCAGTGTTGATCGAATGTTGTCCAAGTGGTGGTATAATTGACGATTTGAGAGTTTCAGTGTGATGGCTAATATGATGGGGAAACTGAGGGTTCTAAAACGGCCAAGTGGACGATGACAATAATTAATTAGCAAAAGACTTTCTAAAATGGTGTTCACTGTTGATATAAAATTAGACAAGCGTTTATAGCTTAGTGGGTAATCTAAAATAACAATCGTTTTCTTTTGGAAGTGAGAACAGTACAAAAACAGATTTAAATGTTATATTGAATACCGTGGCTCCTAATGATCCTATGCATTTCATTTTGCGGAAGGCTGAAGTGACAGCAGTGACAGATTTTCGAGCGGTTTCGAGTGTGGAATAAGTAAAATAAAACATTGTTCTCTTTGCCAGCGAAAAAAAAATTTACTGGCTGAGAAATTTTAACGGTGTCAAGAAAAAAAATTAAAGAAAGAAAGAAAGAAAGAAAGAAAGGTTTTATTCACAAACTTTTAAATGTCGTATAAAAAAATAAAATGGACCGGCTGAAAATAATTGATGTGACACAGAAAGATCACGCAGTCCTGAAGATAACAATGATCGTCGCTCAGCAGTCGGTCCACTATATTATCAGACCGATATTTTTTTTTACAAAACTTAAAATGTAGCAACTCTTTGCAGTCCAGTCCACTCTCGATCGTGCTGATTGAATTGAGTAAAGACGTGCATGATTTACAGTTAGCCTACTTACACTTGCAGTTGTAGTTAGAGGATGATTAGACTTAACTTGCAGGGAAGGCATGGCACGCTTGTTGGAACAGAAGCAATTATATAGATGGACAGAGCTCTTTAATACAGAACGTGACAAAAAACAACGTCATTTTAATTTCTCCTCGGTGCAAATCTCTCTTCACTCACTTCCGATGTGATTTAAGCAGGTATAGTTTAATTAGAATTGCAAATTTCGTGTATTTATGCCAATGGTGTAAAATAAATTGACATACGGAAATTTGTCCCAAAAAATTTGAATAGAATTTGATTATTGACTTTTACATATCAATGCAAATATAATTGTCAATACACATTTGCTTGCGTTGATGTTTCCGATTATGGAACATGTTAACCACTTATACTGCATGGTGGTAGGAAATGTGACCTCAGGGACGGTATAGTTTGTCACCTTTGGATGAAGAATGGAAATAAAGGGGACGCAACATTGACAGCAGCCAATTCGATGTGGGAGTCTGAAAGACGAAAGTTCCAAAGATCTTGCTCTTTCCAACTCGGTTCTGCCGTGTTGACTTAGAACCAATTACTCGGAACGCCGTCTTCAAATTTACAAGATTTGATCACCAGGCTGGCGACAAGAAGAAAGCGGAACGGACATAATTTGAAAAGTGCAACGAATTTCGTCTCTTTTTGATCGAATATTTACGCATATTTCAACATGGTGCATCGTACTAAAATAGCCTCATATCAACAAACGTTTAAAATTTAAATACATAATTAAAATAACATCCGGATTTCAGAAGACAATTTGGTACAACTGCAAAATTAAGTGCTTCACAGGTTTTATCAAAATGAACTCAAATGATCCACATCACTGGTGTGCAAGGATTGAGTTGTGATGCTTTTTAAGAAATATCGCGGTGAATATCTTAGAAGTTAAGTCTAAGTACCTACAGTTTTACCTACCGTTATGTGGTCTACGAGACGATAATTTGCCTTGAAAGGTAATGATAATTGACACTTCTCAAACGTTATCATTATGCCCGAAACTGTGCCGCACCGCATGCAATTCTGTTATTACTTATTGAAAACAAGATAAAGACAAGGCAACAGCTTATCTCATTCCACATCTTGGCTGTGTACAGGTCCCTACAAACACAGCCGGTGTACTGTGGTAAAAAGCAAGTCCCCTGCGGGCTTGGGTCAAACGCGGCTCATTGAAATTCATCCTGTCTAGGAATCCCGCACGCACTTTGTATTTCAAACGCATTTTACTATCGCCGATCGGGTATACAGTTAGAAACCCAACGCAATGGGACGAAGAATCCGACGCGGAATTATGCATCAATTCAGTGCACGGAAAGATTACCATGTTGGTCCTTTCTCTAGCTGCGGATATGAATCGCATGACTCGGAAAATATTTGCAATTATTTGGCTCAAAAAGTAAGAAGGAGAAGGATCACGTATTGGCTGTACCGCTGCAATGCGAGCATGTGTAGCGCGTTGAAATCACCGCTAATGTGCCCAGCATGTTCCTAATCCTTTCACGTGCACATACCTATATTATGCTCATGCAAACACAGTGTCATTGTAAGCTCCGTGGTGCATTGCAATTGTTTCAGCTATCACAGCTTTTCTTTATCCGTGTTCGACAAGGCGAACATGATGTAAATTTAAAATTAATATCGGCTCTCTAAAGCAAAAACGTAGGTACAGTTACAAAAAACGATGTTTTCTAGCCGCATTAAAGGCGCAATCGTGGCAAAACCGACTGGAAAGGGCACTTTGAAACATTGAATGCAAGGAGAAAGCTACCAAATTAGACTGAAAATGTCTAAAAACAAAATTTATCGCCAAGAACACGATGTAATAACTTTGCAGAGCATATACGTCTCCCAAAAATAAGGATTCAAATTTGGAATAAGAATACTTTAAAGTGTGTTTTTGTGTGTTCTATTTGAAAAAGCGATTTGATATTGACTCATCATCGGATGAACCAGTTTAAATTGTCTGAATTTTTAACCAATACCGCGAAAAGAACAAAAATCCTGTAAGATCGGTATAGACTATACTCATATCAGTACCGAAAGTATAGTTAAGTATGTGTGTAGTGCACATTAATTGTTCAAAACTGCTAGTGATTACTGCCAGTAGGTAGTTACTTAGGAGATAATCACTTTGCGCCAAATGACTCCCTTCCTTTGTTAAACGGACAGCGAGATTCTGAGCATCGCGCAAAGCACCCACCCACACCGCGCAAGAAAGGTGCCTCGGTCCCATGGACTAAATGGCGAGCACTTTCATTGCTGGCAATAACACCGTGCAGTTCTATTCTTGTGCAACAATGTTGTCAGCTGAAGAAACAATTACTGCAGCGAGCGCGCGGATTCGGATATGCGGGATGAGCTAGCGTTACCACAATTAGTTCTGTACTCTCCTAGCGTTCTAACGATTTTACATTTTCAACCGTTTTAAGTTCGATTGCAAAGTGTTGGTATGTGTACTGTTGTCGGTACAAGTACGTACGCTGTAATCGAAAGCCCCTTTTGTAAACAACGAAAATTACAATCGAAAGTTTTGAAACCCTCCTGAATGTGTACTATAGGTGGTGAATGCTGATGTAAGATAAGAAAAGTGTGTAACGACAGAGGGAATACTTTTGGATTGGCATCATCGTTTGAATTCGAACGAAGGCTGATTTGCTTTTCAGATAATGCTGCATGCGGCACTGGGTGTTGGTTGGCTGGTGTATAGGTACCTACCGACGGTATAAACTAATTATTGTAGACGCGAAGGTGATCCCAGTTACTCAGCCATGAATAGATTGACCGAATGTAGTTCACCTTGGATTCAAAAAATCGTGCAAAAAGCCTTTCCTCGATACAAATGGGTTTGAAGCACTCTCTCTCACTATATAGTTATATTCTGTTTAGGATTGAAATTTTGCTGTCAGGTGGCAACGATAATATTATTCTGTAGTCGTCATACACGGATATACGAAAATCACAACCCTATCTTCTAACGGATTTCGAATTAGACGAAAACCCCCGGCCCTTTGAATTTCGGCCAGGTGCTAATCGACATGTATATACTTACACTGCCGGTAATCTTACGATCTCCTCGATCGACTGCACATTGCAAACCCATGCAGGTTTCTTTTCTCAGCAGTAATTCTCATTCTAATATAACTTCCCATTATAATATATACGCGCAACTTTTACCACAGCGCAAAGAATATATTATATTTTATATTATATTACTAATGAAAGTTGATCAAAATTGTAACAAACAGGAATTGTATTAAATGCAAGGCGGTAAAAAGTCAAATGTGGATGCATTAAACATTATGCATTAAAAACGTTACGCTTATGTAGTTTATGCACGAAAAATGGACCGAAAATGCAAAATGATAGAAGGTACACGTACCTTTCTATATAATATGCCATATCGTAATCTGAAAATGTCCAAAATGGATCTCAAAGTTGGAAATAAAGCATTTCGTAATATTATAACCGTAATATCAAAATGGAATGCCAAAATAACCGCACTCACTATCAAATAAATCGACACGAGAACGAATTGCGACGGGAATGAAAATATCCCTGTGATGCGTAGCTTCGTCGTTTTCAGAATATTTAAATCGCAAAGTGTATTGTGAAATATATTTATATCCGTATGCGCATCCATTTGGAGATATTTACTTGGATTCTTTGTATAAAACATGCTGCATGACGTATCACCTTGCTTTTCCCCTAAATTGTTATGATCTTTGTGAGCGTAACACAAAACGTAGGTACTCCAAAGATCATTAATCCAAGTGATTGTTGTGAATGACTAGCCAACCAAATCTTCAAGAGCCATTGCTATATAATATACGTGGGTCTAGTTGAATGAAGACTGTTTTCTTCCAACCGAAAGAAGAACCACGTTTTTTTTTAACAGGATGGATGATGTCTTGCACAAATAAAAATTGTCTGAAAATAACGGTCGAAAATTAAACAATAGACTAATCTAACGTCTCGGCACCCAATTTCCTGTATATTTTTCGAAATACCGTAGGCCACCATTTATAAAGAAGACGGAGAAGATTCTCTCATTTCCGAGAGGACGTACAAAATAAAACCCCACACTTTTCGTTAGCTCGATAACAAAATTGTTTAGCAGCAATTCAATCTAACCATTATTGGTAGCAATCCCCTGAAAACGTTTGCCCAACAGCTAATTAAATTAAACACTCGAATTACCTTCGGCGTTAATCCCATTACACGTTATCGAGCAAAGTAGCACAACACTACACCATGACACAAACAAATACACCATTGTCAATTAATACCATCGATAACGATGTGCCACACTTGAATCACACCGTGTTTCGATTGTCAAATGAAACACACAAACACACACACGCACAATCACGCACCTACGACGATATTGTATCCATTGTTGCGTGATCGAAAGCAGCAGCTGCGGTCTGGCTAGCGCGATGGTAGGCGAGTGACTGACTACACAGTTCTAACGGCTGGCTGGCAAGCCTTGTATAGGTCAACTGCAAGATGGTAGCTATGCGTCAGACGCTGAAGACTATAGGCTTAGCTCGGCCAGTTGTCTCATCTCGGCGATATAACGGTGGTTAGAGTCGTGAAGACGGATTGCGATTGGCGTTTTATCAATCGGCATTGGCTGGCAGTGTGGTGACCTGAACGTTGACACTCGTCACTCTTGCAGCTAGGGCAGCTCTTCCTTCCTATCCGAACAGCGGTCGGCGATTTTTGCTGTTTATTTTATATTACAATATTTCTTCTAGTGATTAGTTTTACCTATATTTTTATGGTCAGTGACGGACTGGCACCAAAGGGTCCCGGTGGCGAGGAGGTCCTACTCCTAAGGGGCCCCTAGCAGTCAGACTTGTTGATTCCCAAGCTCTTGAAAAAGTCCATTATCGAAAAAAGACAATCGGCTTATTTTTCGGTTTTTCATTATAAAATTTAGGGACCCCGTCGGTCGGAAAACTCCCCAGTTTTCTGCGGTCAAATGGCTCGGGGGCCGCGGCGGCGCCTAGCTCCGATCCGATCGGGGCGGAGGCCAGTCCGATCACTGGTTATGGTCAGTGCCGGATTTAAGGAGGCCCTGTGCAACTTTGTGTACATGGAGGCCCTAACATACATAATATACACTTATTTGTGCGGGGGGGGTGTGGCGGGGGGAGGTAGGAGGGGATTTGATTCTTTCAAGCTATTGAGACAGCAGAGGGGGTGTCAAAAGGCTCCCAAAATGGGGGGTTTGGGGCTCAGCCCCAAACCGAATTTTGCGTTCAAGGTTATTTTTTCAGCAAATCTATGCGTTTCAGGTAGGCAATAATACACGAGACATGGAGCATCATTATGAGCTACATTTTTAAAGGCCTAATAATTAATAAGGAAAGCGAGCGAAGCGAAATCTTCAACTTCACCATCTCCAAAAAAGTCGCATGTGTGTGATAGTTTGCTTTTTTGTTTGTGAGCGCACATACAGACCAAACTCCTGGTCCGATTTTGATTCAATTTTCACCCATAAGAGCACACATCCGAATTTAAGTAAATTTTCACCAATTTCTCTACCGGATCTCTGGCGGAAGTGGGGCTTACCACCAAGTATCGATCTAACGATCTACTTTTTCCCAAAAATTTAATGCTGTGCGATAGTAGCAGATTGAAATGAATATAAAGATTTACAAAAAAATCGTGCGTCGTTTCTGTAACCCAGCGTTCCAGCGAATCTAGTAATTTTCGCGGTTTTACCCATGGGAACTTAATAACCAAATTCTCGGGGAGCCCTGAAATCCGGGGCCCTGTGCACGTGCACCGCCCACACATGCCTAAGTCTGGCTCTGGTTATGGTGATCAAAGTTCGGCCAAAGTTATGCAATATCAGACGAAACCAAATTGTTGTTAATTGGGGTTAATTCGGTCAGGTGGCTGATTAATAACCTTCCCCCGTGGCTATGAAAGTACTTGTCCGCCCCAGGCTCCCCTACATATTATAGGTATCAAGATTTTCCTTTCTAACAAAATTATGAATAAACAAATCCGAGAAAAACCAACAATCATTTCCTTTCCTAGGTATAGCGTTTCCTTGGCGGGAAACAAGGCTAAACAGGCCCTGGGCATGCGGAAATGGCATCCAGTGCAAAATGAATGGACTGTACCGGCCCCCATCTTAACCATCTACTGCAAAGGGAAGATCGAAAAACTCAAACACACCCAGAAACTCGTCTTTTGTACTTGCGGGGGGCGGGGTTCAGGGCGCAGGGTTTCGGGTTCAATTTCATTTTTGAAGCAAGCCTGCTTCAAAAATCAAAAATCAAGCATTTTATGCGATTGTGTACATTTTCGGTCCAATAAAGATAATGTCCATAATATCCACACATCTACTTCATTATGCAATTTTGTGGCTGATTTTGTGTTTTTTAACAATGTTTTTGAGATAGGTACCCATCTTGATGTTTTTTTAATTATTAAGAAAATTATTCAATTATTCAAATTATTAAGAAATGGAAAAGGAATTGGTTTAATTTTGCAGCTCCGACTTCCACTTGTAGTACCTTGCAGTGCCAATAACAGATGATTAATATGTTTTGTTGGCGGGGGGGGGGGGGGGGGGGGGGGGGGGGGGAATGCATCAGCTTATAGCCAATACACATAACGCTTTTTCCCTTTCGAATTCCATTCTTTGCCCCACCTGTTACATCAGGGCAGTTTGAAGAAGAAAAAAACATGTCAGTGGCAATGGTGATGGGGGCATTCACAAGCTCAGGTAAATATATAATATTCTACATGGTATACATCCTACTTGAACCCACAAGGCTAATAAAAAATTATTGCACCTTGTAATTCTTTGACCCAGGTCACAAAAATGACCAGTGCATAAAATATTAATATGTCAGGTCCAGTCCGGTGAAAATGCATTTTTATTCTTGTGTTGAGAGTTGAGACCACTGTAAAAAATAAAATATCAGGAAATGAAAATGTGTGCAACGCATATATTATTTAGCTTTTATTAAACAAAACAGTGGAACTGTTTGAAAACAACAATCTATCTGTTGCAGAGGGTGAATTTTGTCTTGCAATTTTTATGTAACTAATCTCAAGCCACTGCTGAGGTTATTTTACAATTGTAAAAAGACTCGTCAACATTAATATAATGCATCTAGTTGTGCCGCTAAAAAGTATCAGAACATCAATAGGTACTTGGGTAGTGCCAATGAATAGTAAAATAAATTATAACTAGCAACTACGGAATTAGTTGCTAATAAACGCTAGATATTGGAAGCAGGACCAAGGACAGGATAAGATTCACATCTTTTGAACTGAAAGTATTTTCTATTCTAGACATACCTGTAACTGTAGTAATACTGATATAGCAGTTGGTCAACCAGCATTAATTTGTCATTTAAAATTCTTTAAGGACAGTTTGTGCCTCAATTATTAAAAAAAAAAAACAGAACTTCAATAATATGGTACTACATGAAAACACAACAGAGAGCACAGTTTCTGCAAATTCAATACTTCGAAGAAAAATGTAGCTACAGCTGTAGTGAATGGCATTCAAACATCTACCCTTAATAATTTTAAACTAAAAAAGAAACACAATATTAAAATAATATTCTTAAATTATGCTCAACAAAGTTAACACAAATAATTATGATTGCTGCTTTCCCAAATACCTGTTCACAGATGCAACAAAACAGATACAAGGACAAAATATGAGCAGCACAATAATTTTGGCCCGATAATGAAATAATAAATTGCGTAAGTTTGCACGTATCTACTCGGTCCAGTGTGCACGCCAGACAGACCGAGAACTGTTGGCAATCTGCAGTTTATCGCTGACAGCCGCAAACACTGGACAATTATAACATCTCGTCCACAGATACCTACTCGAGTAACTTTGGTTTCACTTGTCACAGGTACAGGAATTTGTAGCATAAATGAGACTCTGTCAAACTTATTGGATCTAATATGACAGTTGTCTTGCTCAGAAGCTTCACTGGATATACTGTCGAAGCGATCTGATTCCAAACTAATGGCATAGATGAGTAAAGTACTTATTCATCTATGCTATTACATAGTACAACAGCCACTGTGGTTTATCCATTATATTTTACTGATGCACTGTTAAACGTTTTGAGCTTCGATGTCAACTAGTAGACACAAAATCAATAAGAAATATTAAGGCTCAATGACAAAAGAGTCTGCAGTGCCAGCAGTAGAGATTTTGCCCAAAGTTTCAGCGACATCATCTGCCACAGGCATTGGCTTGTTTGAAGTGTCCTGTGTACTGTGTAACCATACTTTGAGGCAGAAATCCAAGGTTGCTGCAAAAAACAACCTATGAAAGCACGTCGAATGAATGATATGACAAAATAGGAAGAAATTCGACTGAAAACCGGTACCCTGTAGCTTTGTACTTCATGATTACAGCATTGTCCATCACCATCTTAAGTTCAAACACAATTATAACCAGCAATTCCTTGAAAATTTTGATGAAAGAAAAGGAAAATTATTTATTACCATTTTGAGTTGAAATTTAAATACACTGAGCTCTGGCAGTTGCCTATCACTCAGGCTTGAAACAAGAACTTTTGAAAACAGCGACTTTAAAACGTTGATGGCTGTAAAGTGGAATGCAAGAATGGCAGACGGGGCCAGTTTCTAACACATGAGGTTCGATCTCAGATTTGAATTCCAGCGCAATACAAAATCAAGTTTTAAGGAAACGAAGCTATACAAAAAACAAACTACAACACACCAAGGCAAAATTCATTTCACCCTGACTGCAAATTTTTGACTACACTGTTCAAAGACAGCAAAATCCACTAACAGTAATCCAATTTCTTTACTCTAAGCATAAATCTAAGTACGTAAAGGGTCATTAACAAATCTACGTCACATCGATTCCGCACAGAAGTAAAAAAAACACAACAACACCGACACCAACAACAGAAGACACGACCGCCGAACCGTCGACGAAACCCCCGCGTCAGTTTGCCAGCAGATGTCGTATCGACTCGACAAAGTGAATTCGTTCCCTGCCGTGCCAGGCGCACGCCCCGCAGTACTCGCACACGACGAAACTGGCGACGGCCTTCAGCGCCTGCTCGGGCACCAGGTTCACGAGGATGGGCACGCCGTACCGCGTGGTGCACCGCGCCAGATCGACGGGCTCCGAGGGCGCGGCCGTCGACGCGGGGCCTCGCGCGGTGGGCGGCGCGTGCCCCTCGTCGTCGCTCTCGCTGCCCGAGTACCAGTCGAGGTCGGTGGCGGCGTGGTGGCGGCGGAATGACGCGAGCGCCTCGCGTTTCGGCAGGCGACGGAATGCGGACGCCAGCTGGTTCATGGTGGTGTTGGTCACGGAGAGCAGGGAGGCACTGTTGCACTCCTGCAGGCGCAACCGACGTAATTATTATTTTAATTAGCGTATGTTATCAGGTTCATTACATCCCATTTCAGTTATCAGTCACTATCAATCAAAACTCATTCATCAGTTATTGGGGAGAATATTCTGTACGGAGGATTCTGCAGGGAGGAATATCTGTTACTTAAGAGAGAACTAAACAAAATCGAGATTAGATGCTTAACCCAGAATTGAAATATATCGTAAAATAATGGGTCAGAGACGGATGAATTCCACGGCATCCTATTAGCGGTTGCCATGACAAATAACGTCACCCCTACTTTAACTCGGGGCCGAGGCACTTGGAAAACTGGCCCTTAGTACTGAGAATGTGCTCAAGAGATGCCTGCGTTGCGTTGCGACTCAACCCAATGGACTCACTTGGCATCTGGAGAAGATGTCTTCTTTGGTGAGGATCACGTTGAAGTGGCGGACCACCTCCGTGAGCTGCTCGTCGAGTGCCTCCGACCGAACTTGACAGCACCAGCCGCGCGGGACACAGTCCACGATCTGCGCGGAGCGGCACACGTTAGGCGGTGGTCGCTTGGACCAATAATTGCTTCATTGCCATGTCATTTCCGTGGCATGTACGTTTCAACAGCCCTTACAGGAAATTATTAATACACCTACCTACCTACCTACCTACCTACCTACACGAAAACCTTTGTCAAGTGGTTTCACTGTAATATCAAACTAGTACCTACAATTTTTGCAACTTCTCTGCATTCACATATACAATACCTTCAGGCTTCAATACAGCACCAAGATATTGTAGCTAAGTATTGGTAGTTATTTGATTAATAGTTTTAACATTAATTATATCGTACAAATTTTAATATAATAATTGTTTAAACATCCAAATGGTACCTAATACCTATTATATTTTTTGTGGAGATAAAAGTAATATTTACATTATGATGAAAGACCTATCGCAGCCCTCACGCCTCTCACCTCCACGAAGTTCTTGCCCTTGGTGACGACGGCCCGCTTGTCTCGACTGGCGATCTCATAGAGCGCGTCCACTCGCTGGCCGTTCTCCAAGATGAGCGTGTTGACCCCGCACTTGCGCAGCGACCGCCCCAGCCCCTGCACCATTGTGTCGCACACCACCAGCAGTTCGGCGGCGCGGATCGCCTCCGCGAACGGAGCGTCCGTCTCCTCGCCGGGACCGCTGCGAGCCGCGGGAAGCTGTGCAACCACACGGGGCTAGCGTCAGGGCACGGACGGCAATGCATGCCATGTGTCTTTGGTGATACCCTTGGCTCAAAGCCTCTGGGCTCCTTTTTAGGCACCCGTAAGTTTTTTCATTGCAAGTATTTCAATTTCATCAGGGCCGGATTTAACGGTCAGCAATTCCGCAAATGCGGACAAGGCCCCCCGTCAAGAGTATCTCGGAGGCCCAGGTATCTCGTTTGCCAGGCCTCTGAGCTTGCGTCTGGGGCCTTGGAGCCTGAGGCCTGCGTGGGGACTTAAGCACGTGGGCCTCACATAGTGTGACTGATTTCACGTTGTAAAAGATTTGGGCCCTTCTCTGTCACGCGTGCTTTTTGCTTAAATAGTTTATCAAAGTCTTTATCTCCTTAACCTCTCTCCATCAATTGATGATGCTGGTCAATTCACAATGTTATTAAATTTCTTAGACTCATGTCTACTATATCCTAACTTTAGCACTAGTTTTTTTTCAACTCACAATGCTAATTATCAATGTTTGTTTATGTTGGTATACATGAAATGAATGACAGATTGGGGCACATAATGACTATGATAGTTACTTAAAATATGTATAATTTTCAAATCGGTACCGTTCCCCTTCCTAGCTGTTTAGTTAATTTGTTGCGCTTTGACCCCCCCCCCCCCCCTCCCCCCGTAAGGCAAGGCCACTGCGATAGTGTGTGCTGTCCACTTTTCGACCTTTAAATCTGCGCCTGAATTTAATCATTATTATTAGGGATGGCCATCGATTAAAAAATCTAAATCGATTTAAGAATCGATTTTATGACTCTCAAATCGATTAAAAATCGATTTTTCATCAGCATGGCAGCGTGCCATGTGCTGTCTGAGGTTGGATGTGTTGGAGCAATACTTTACAGGATGGTCACAATGACGACAGCAAGCTATTTCTTTGCTGAGAGCGTTTTCTTAGCAACGTCTTCGAAACCAAAGTTAACCCATACCTACTTCACTGCTCAAAATAGGTGGTTGGGGTAAATAGCTTGCGCTTTCGCATGGAAGCACAGGCATCAGACGCCATTTTGAAGTTTCAACCTGTAGGCGCAATGCTGCCAACACCCATCATCCAACAGCAACTAGCATATTACGACTAAGGTGCCATCTACCAGTAAATTGTAAAACTGAAGTAGGCTTCACAGAGCGGTAGATTTAAAAATAACGCAAAAACGTAAAAAATCGATTTTCTGTTGTGAAATCGATAATCGTTTTTTTCTTCAAAATCGATTAATCGATTCGATTTAATCGAATCGATGGCCATCCCTAATTATTATGGCTTTGATCATTGCTGGCCAGGATATTGCAACCAGCTTTCCAGCCTCAAAATCAAAGGGATGCCGCCGTACAGCGTTCAAGTAGGCTTCTAAATAAGTTCACTGATTTTAAGAGCCGCAAAACAATTTCCTAAACTTTTTGTATTCATGTTTATTCCGTTTTCAAAATGAAGTCGAAATAAACACGCACATCCAAGGCAGTGAGAGCTGGCTTTAGCATACTAGTAGTAGTTGCCTATCCCGTACTGAAGCAGTGAGAGCTGGCTGTAGCAGACTAGTTGCCTATCCCATACCGGAGAAGTGAAAGCTGGGTTTAGCATACTAGTTGCATATCCTGTACCGGAGCAGTGATCCAGAGATCTTATTAAACTGCAACTTAATTACGTTAAACTAAAATGCCGTACATGGCTTGCAGCATACCTTTTCCGATTTCTGTCGGCTTATTTTCTTCATCTTTGTATTGTTTATCACGTCAAGGCACACCTCCCTGAACGGTATGCTTTGTTCAGAGCAGCACTGGTTAAGTTTGTTGAAGATCTGTATCAGACAGAAGGCGTCAAGAGCAGCGTAGACCTTCTGGCAGTTCCGCAGCGGCCTCCGCTCCCAGTTGGAGAACTGCTCGGACTTGTTCAACGGATGGCCCAACGTCAGCTCGACCATCCGCGATAAACTCTCGCCCGCGCTGCTGCTGTCGCCACCTGGAAAGGTTGCACAAAGTAAGCACGGATATCATCACGACTGTCACCGGGCTAGTCAACCCTCTAACTGCTCCACCTGTCTATGTACGTTCTAGCGCCCCGTCACACAATTTAATTTTTCTACGTCCTAGAAATGAGCTGCAGACTTGGAGTTGCGGACACTCTATTAGCAAACATGGCACTAAAGCCAGCAATCTGATCGACTAAATCAATCACCTTCTGTCAGCTGCTTCTGTGCTTGTAATGTGACTGAATGTCTAGGAAAAGAAACTCAGCACAGCCCAAGAGAAACTCAGCAGTTGAAGGGAAAAGAAAGCATGAAAGACAAAATACCTCATTGGATCGATAGCTCGGCAAAGACGTTGACGATGAATTAACGGGTATCTACCCTCTCACTGTACAAAATATAAATAAGAAAAAAATCCACATTGTTGTGGGTTATGGAAATGTCCAATGAGTAAGAGATTATAGTTTTACGAGTTCTTTGAATTTTTTCACAGTAAACATCTCCATTCAAATAATAAAAGTGTGTCTTTTTTTTCGAATTTGAAATTCCCAATAACACCAATCGATTCCTCTCTGAAAACTGATCAGAAGTCAGCTTGAATCGCATCTCTAGATTGAATAGGAGACGCGCAAAAGGCTGCGATTGATTCACTAATTTTCAAAACAATTTCGGCTGCTATAATCCTCTGTGTTTTACGAGCATTTTTATGTAAGCAGTTTACGTCAGTTGCGATAAGATTCGAGCTCGTAGTGCTCGGCCGTCTAGTGCTCGGCACATTCTAGACCAAGGTATTCATGTCAGTTAGGGATGGCGTTTTACGGGTTAAACACAACGGCAATTAGATAGCCCAAACTACTGTTAGTAGACAATTGAAAATTGGACCACTTACTAACCGAAACATTTGACAAGTCGCAATCAAAATTCTCCTGCGATGTTTTTAAGGCGTCTTTTTTGAACCCAAAAAATGCAGAGGGTGACAAAAATAATTCCAGGACACAGCCCTTAGCTTAAAATGAATATTTTTTTGGACAGTGACAAAGAGCAAGGTGCCAGCTAGGTGGTGTAGAATTTTGGTTTCCCCATCTTCAGCCATTATCCTCATCTAATTGCCACTAGATACATAAGTTTAATTGCGTTTATCTCAGTGAGATCTTGGTTTCTTGGAATTATTTAAATATAATGTTCTTTAAAATGATGTTAACTGTCAGGTGTGATTGTTAAATAAGCAATTTTTCCCGTAGATTGCTCGTTATAGGTTCAATGGGCCTTGTCTACAACCCCCTTCAGAGGTAAGAAAGAAGAAACCTTGTTGAGTTTGACACTTTTAAGCTGAGAATAGAGTCACCCACTATAACTTTTAACAATTTGGTACTTTCAAGCAAAATAATCTGCATACAAAGCAATTAGCGAGCTTCTCAGAGTAAGTTGCTATGCTAGGCAGTCAATACCTTGATATGGGAACCGGAACTCGTAGTCCTGAACGAGTCTCTTCCAGAGGAGGGTGAAGTCGAGATAACCGCCCTTGAAGTTGATCTGAGACAAGGCTGGCACGCAGCTGCGAATCATCGCCAAATCGTTGCTCAGACCGAACCCTGGTGGGGCGGGGAAAGCTGAGATTAGTACATTAAGGAAATCATTGCTACATGTGCATACTGCACACAGTTTAGTTTTTTCATGGTTAAGGCCACATCCCTCTAGAAACATATGGGCCATGCCACAAGATCCAATGGATAACTCCTTCAGTTAGAAGGATGTGCAATAGTAAACTAAAACTAAAAGTAACTAAAGTAATCTCCGAACCTACATGACCGTGTAGACTAATTTAGAGGATATAATAAAACAGACTGCTATATATAATACATTCGAGGAGAACTTCTTTAGTTTCAACTTGTAAATTAAACAATTCAAAAACTTGCAACCAAATAATTTACTTATTCTTTTTCATCTTTTTAATTTGACATTGTCCAAACATGTACATTGTACACTGTCAGTCACCATAAAGAATTCATCAAAATGAAACGGGTCTGAAGTTAAACTTGCCGCTTACCAAGTTTCAATATCATTTCGTTGTTGAACAACGATGCGGCCAGGTGCTGCCAATGAGATTGCATCTTGGTCGGCTCCGTCGCCAGGTACGTGGCGTCCACAATGTAGATCACCGAGGTGAAAGCGATCTGGATCAGCGACAACTCAGAACGCTTCGTGCCGAAGTGCGGCTTCCACTCCGAATCTATCGCGACGATCGCGTCATTGCCCTGCTTCTGAGACACAGTCTAGGGAGGAAGCACATTGAAACAATTTAGGGGTTAGCAGTATGTCATATATAGCTATATGCCATTGTGACAGTGGAAAAAGATCAGTTACTTCAAGGAGCAAGCCAGCCAAGTATTTTATATATTTTTGATAAATGTAATTGAATTAAATGACTACCAACAATAAAGCAGGGGCGGCTCGTGAGGGAGGGCTGCAGATCATGTAAATATTTCCTGTTGTGGTTATTTTATTTGTTCTTAAATTTGTTGCTGATAATTATTGGTGTAACTATTAAAATTCACTGTCTGCTAAGGATATCATTCCATTTGCGTCGTGCGGACGGCTTGGGCTGCCGAATGCAACGAAACGTTTTGGTAGCGCCCGGGCACCGCACGTCTGCTGCCTTCACCCTGGACGCAACCCGCCACGCTCGGGGCAGCAAGAGCGGCCGCCCTGCGTGCCCCGCCATGAGTGCGTGGAAATGGCCTTGAACGCGAGCCGCATGTCGTCGCTCGCAAGTCCACCGAGGGCAGCAGAGATCTTGCCCTCGGGTTTCCTCGGGCACTTTCGGCCAGCCGCGGGCGATGCATCGGCGACGTGCCGAGGATTGCGAACGGAGAGCGAGAGAGACAGAGCGATACACACGCAAATCACCAATGTGTCTGCGACGGTGGCACAATAACTTGCATTTTGGAGAACACCGAGCGTTCAATGCAAAACTGTTTGTTCAGGAATCTAATCCTAAACCAAAACGCTTCAAATAACGGCGGATGGCAGGCAACACCGTTTCTCAGCACCACGGAAAAAGGTGTTTAAAAATGTTTATTGTTACGGAAGTTGGGTGCCTAGGGTCCCCACCCTAGGCACTAGGGGGTGTCTACACGAAATTCAATTGCTGCCCCTCCGAGGAAAACACTCACGAGCCGCCACTGCAATAAAGATATGCATGCGTGTTTTTAGCATTAACTATAAAATATGCTCAAATAATTCAAATAAAGGTTTTAATTATAAATAATAAACAAGTACCTACCTACTCATTTATGTGTTCTTAACAGTTTATGGAATATGGTACCAACCAAATGGTAGGATTTTTCAGGATAGTAACTAAATTTCCCTTTTTCCAGTGATGACTCACAGTCGTATGTATTGAACCTATCACCAATGGGCTCTAATGTTCTATGAAGGGTTCATGCTTAACAAAATTATGGGGCATGTAATCTAGCATGCAAGTAAGCATAGCATATGGTCGGATTAACCGAAGTTTCGCAATAAGCAAATACGTGACAAAATAGCTCAAATAGCCCAACTAGGCTCCCTTTGAACCTTTCTAAATATGAAGAGAGCAATTGAACCTCTCTACAAAATGAAGAGTTCACTTGAACACTTGACAAACTTGTCGGATGTAAATAAATCAGCCAACTAAATACACGGAAGCTGTCTCGCTATTATTCTCTACTCGGCACTGGCCTGGCAGTCATAGTCACCTCAATGTCGACGAGCAGTCGATGAAACGTCTCCGGCGAGTCAACAAACACGATTTTGTCGATCGCAAACGGAAATGGGTGGTAGTTTTCGTCAGGATAATAGTCGTCCCAGTCTTCTACCGGATCTTCGGGCGCCGCTTTCAGTCCTTCGCCCGTCGAATTGGTCAGGTCTAGTTCGGCTACTAGCGACGGCCATTCTTCTCTCGGCATCCCGAGTTTCTTGGCCCAGTACAGCGCCTCCTGCAGAATTAAGAAAAGGAAATTAATAAAGAGCATTGCATTGACATATTCCTTGAGCTGCATGTTATTTATTTACAACAAAGACTTGCAGATGACAACAAATTGTATCAATCTTTAGTATACCTTGCCTTGCTTTATATCCACACTTCAGCATTTCTAGAGTGGAATTCAGTAAAATCAAATACCGTAATATATAAGCCTCGCTTATAATACGGGAAACTCTCGTAAAAAACCGGCGACGGAAACAAGTGGCGAACCTAGCGGACAGGATTGAAAGCAATGCTCTGCTGTCATCTTTGACATGTGGTGTCATGCAGTTTTTCGAGTCAATAATTTCCGTTTCACCAATTATTTGTTTAGTATATTGGTGCAATAACTATAGCATGCAGAAGAATAAGCGATCCATGATCCGGTTTCCGAAAGAAACTGAATTGTAAGTACTAGCACACACTGTACGTATGGGTTTAAGATTACCTATGCCCATTCTTTGGTGCTTTTAAAATGTTGTAGCTCGTGGAAAATACTACAAACCAAAGCTACAAACTGTTAAAGTACAAGCAGACGAGTATTGAAGTGTGCTTTTTTATGCACAGGTGTAAAAAATGGTTGACTGCATCAGGTACGAAGATCTGGACGAAGTTTGCAAACTGCATTGCTCACTCAACTTCACAAATCATCCCGAAAATGCTCTGCTCATTTTAATGACATACCTTTTCGAAATTCCTTAGCTGTTGAGTAATGGGTAAGACGAGAGATTATTTAACATAACATAATAATATATCATCTAACTATAATTTCATCAAAATTCTAGCAAGTTTTACGTGGTGACAGACTGACATCTGAATATATTTCTGCACCTTAAGATTGAACAATATATTGTGTAAAAGAGTGATGCTGTCACTTGTTAGGTTATCCTTTCGTTTCGTTCCGTTTCGTTCCGATATCTTGCAGTTGCATAGATTACATTTAATTAAATGAATATGTACGTGCTTGATTTTAGGAGGACATTTACCGGGTGCTCTCTTGCCGAAACCATCGAAGCAGCATCGACATTTGGTCTAAAATGATCTAAAATTCTTGGTATTAAATAAACTAGGGCTTCGCGAACGCAATTTGTGTTGCGTTGAAGATGAGCGTAGGTAGCGGTTTGTGTATAGCGGATTAAAAGGTGCAGGCAGCAGTCACAAGAAAACCATGGAGCACCAAACCTGACCATTGCCTTCTCGAAAATTCTAATCACTTGAAAATGTATACGGATTCTGACGTTCCTTTGTTTCTCTTCGAGGTCAACAAAGCTGGTAACCAAGGAAACGAAGGAAACCAGACTCGTATTGAATCAGCCGTCAAATCACGAAAAAAACACCACAAAAATGCTAATGAAAACCAATTGGAAAAACCTACCGAACTAAGATTTGCAGGCATGATAAATATGTATAAGGTCAACATGCTTAGAAGTTTTGGTGAAGTTATGTTCAGAACTTTGAAAGTTACAGGGGTTCAAAATTCTGAAAAAATCGAAAAATTTCGTAAAAATTGATTTATAAAAAATTTACTGAACCGATCTTTTTCAAAAACGCAGGGGGTCTAAGTTGAGAACAGAGGTAGATACTCAGAAATTTTCATCCATGTCGGTTCAGGCGTTTGGTCTGTAGAGCGCGCACAAACACAAAAAAAAAAAAAAAAAAAAAAAAACATACACAAGTGACTTTTTTTGGGGTAAGTAATATTGAAGATTTCGCTCCGCTCGCTTCGCTCGCTACGCTCATCAATTATGTAAAACAAACACAATGAAGAGTGGCTCAGTGTACAGAAAACCCTGTAATTCCCTGTGTTATTACTTAAATTTAATAAACATATTATGGTGAAAGAGTTATTTTTTACAAGATATATTTTAATAAATGAATTTCTATTTCAATTTATCACTTTATGAAGCGATCGCTTTTGGCAAGTCTTCAAATGGCCGTTTTTGAATTTTGGCGATAAGTTCATTCCGTGCCGCCTAGGTAGCGCTGACGCTAGTGTCGCCAATCCAGCCCATGCTATTTGGTGGGAGTTTCCCGTATTATAAGCGAAGCTTATATATTACCATGGCCATGATATTACGGTATTTGGTAAAATTTTTATCTGAGCACACAACCAGTGCCTTCTAGATTGATTTCAAATTTTGCTATAAGGCAGTGGAAAATAGTAAACCTAAAAAATTCAAAGAGTGCCCTTTGAATGATTTTGTCTTAATGGTCTCTTTTGAAAAAAGCCTATAGATGGCTCTTAATAAATTGGTTAGCTAGTCAGCATTTTCAGGCTCAAATACAAAAAATCTCACAAAAAAACTTGCGCTAATTGTTTCTTTTGCCCTGCCTGACCCTGGTAATAAATTTCTCACAGAAGAAAAGTAATAGACAGTATTCAAACAAACAACACAATAATCCCAACAATATTATCCAAAAGCTATATATTTCTTTTAGCACCATGGTATGCCCAGTGGATATGCCCTATTTCTATGAGACAAGACTTCCAGCGCTAGAGGCCAGATCTTGTCAAAGTGCCCCGTCTAAGTCGGGCCAACTCACTTCGACGTCTCCGTGCTGGACACACGCGACGACAAGCTCCTTGTTGAGCTGCGAGTCGGCGGCGACCGCCTCGCCAACCATCTCGCGCCAGCTCTCCAGCGACAACGAGCGGTCCTGGTAGCGTTTGTACACCAGGAACATCAGCGCCCCCTCCCGCCGCTTCTTCGTGAAGTTCGGACACTGGTCTTCCGACATGTTGAACGACTTGACCAGTCGCGCTACCAGCTTGCTCAGCGGCTTGCTGTACAACTTGTCCATTTTCACGTCGGGGATGTCCAGGCGGCTGGCAAAATTAAGTGCGGCAGTTAAATTTCCGTGGCCAATGTCCTGTTTCTCCTAATATTTAAACAAAGTAGTTTTCAAAAATGAAACTACCTATTTCAAATTGAAAAAAATCCATTGAATTCTTAGTGAAGTGAAGTGAAGTGAAGTCTAACCTTTTTCTCAACATTCTTCCTACTTTTTTACTTACTTTTACCTTTACTTTAGTAGGTTAGTGGATAAGTGTTTATCCACATTTTTTTTATTGGGATTAGGGGAGAATCAGTTTGAGAGAAGATTTTTGGGGCATGGGTTCAAGATCAAAAGTCTGATAATCTTATGGCAAGAAACAAAAGAATTGCTACCAAATTGGAATGAGAATCTTGAAACTATAGCTCTGTTTGGTTGTCCACGAAATCTAGGTATATGATAACTAGATTTCTTGAGTTTGTTTGTCCAGACTAGATTTTGTTTGCTGCATGATTGCCAATTAATTAACCACATTTAAGTTATGTAACCACATTGCATCTAGTTATGAACTGGACATCCAAACATACTTAATGATTCCCTCATGACATTGTGGATGTACACCAGAGTTTCTGGAAGGCCGCTCTTGTGCAGGTGTCATAAAGCTAAACTTTTCTTATCAAATAACATTATACTTAAACCATTGAGAAAGTAATTAATATGTACAGGTTACGAAACATCAGGAAACCAGTTCTGTTTCACAATAGCACTCAATATCACAATTGAAGTGGTTTCTGAGATTGTTGATAAGATAAAGAATTATTATCTGCGTGGATCCCTTGTTGCCAACAGAATGCATTAAAACAATTTTTGTTGGTGCAACTTACACCATGATTGCCTCGGCCGCGTTCTTGACACTTTGCTGGCCGAGAAGATTGTCGAGATATGTGACCAGAGCGAGTTGGTGCTCTTTGGATCCGTGCAAGTAGTCGTTGGCGACATTGAGCTTGTCTTGGAACACGAGCGGGATTATGATCTCTTCCAGCGAGAATTGCTCCTGAAGACCAAGGTGTGAAGCGCTTTGGCAAGCCTGCGAAGGAAATCCGTGACCGATCAGAGACGAGTAGATTTTATCGTCGAAATCTGTACACCTATCAAGAATCTAATTAGCACATAAGGAAACCCAAACTTGACACACCTCTTTGTACTGCTTGTTGGCTAGAAACTGTTTGATCGGTTTGAGGAATATCGACTTGTCCGCGGCCATTTCGTACGTGTCGATCACCATTTTCACCAACTGGGGTTGTCGCTGATTAGTGACTGTATTGAACGCCTGGAATTTCACTTCTCTTGTTAGGCAAAATTCCAAATCTTGTTTGAATGGTAATATCCATCTGCAAAACTCTTCCATAACTGAAAAAAAACAAAGTGGATATTATACACCTAGGTAGGTAGTTATTGTTAGTTACAATTTAGGTAGGTATCTACTTTTGCCAAGTAAATATAAAGGCAACTATTGGTTCTTTTTAATGACAAGGGAGATGGATATTATGTAATTTATGTTGCCAAGTAAATTATAAACTTATGATGAAGAACCTCAGTTATAGGAATTCTAGGGGGCAGGTTAAAAAAATTAGTAGAACCTAAGTAAATATTTTTAAGTAAAAATGTTGAGTAAAAAATGTTTTTAATGAAAAAGTGAAGGGACCCAAAATTACTGGCAACTGCCTGCCCAAATGTCTTAAATTATTCAAAGATAAATAAGTCTAGCAGAGGAGAAGCACATTATAATTCTGAATCTGAGATTCATGACAGGATTAAGAAAGCAGATGATGAAAGCGCAATGGCCATAATCTGTCAAGGGCTGCTTGAACTTGTCAAATCAATATATGAGAAAGAATATACTCAAATTAGAAGGGAAGAATGCCCAGAGCAAAGCAAAATTCAGTCATGGTATCGGCCTGTGGTATATTCATAGAAGTGAATACTATATTATATAGTAGGCATATTTTTTATCTAAGGTCTGAATTTTATTTGGTATTATCGATTTATTTATAATCATATTGTCTCAATATATATTTTTTAAATTGGTCTTATGGGGAAATGGTAGAGACTATAATCTTCGATTAGTCGAATATTTCATCGTACAAATGGATAACGTTGTTATACTGAGGTTCTGTTATAGGTTATTATTTGTTTTGTGGGAAGAAAATTAAATAGGGTACCACCCAGTTATTAGCAAGATAGGTACTAGCATAGAGTAATACCTCGTTCACACTGCACGAGTTGATCATGATCAAGTCCTCAACTCGATCAAATATGGCGTTGATTGGGTTTCAAAAATCAGTTGGTGTTCACACTTGTTTCCTTACTTGATCATGATCAAGTCATTCGGACAAGTTCGGAATATGCTCGGGATACGAACACAACCGGAAATCGCGACGAATCTAACCTCACTGTATCACCGAGCTCATAGCACACGGAACACTCTCCCAGGTTAATGTTGCAACGTTTCCGGTGGCGGATTTTGAAATAATCACGAACTCTTCCGAGCGTTCACAACGATTCCCGAATGATTTCATCACGATTAAATAGATAACTGAGTTGTGGAAACCCAATCAACGCCATCTTTGATGGCGTAGAGAGTTGATCTTGATCAAGTCTGTAGTGTGAACAAGGTATTAGGAAGGTTACTTCTTTACTCTATGGTATAAGTAAATTCAATTAACAGAATAATACCTGTGAAGGCAAGTGAATTCGCTTTAGCTTGGTGAAAGTCTCCGCAGTTGACCATGATGAAAAGCGCCGACTGGTATGCATTTGGAGCGGAGGCATAATACTCGTGGAGGGTTTGTGTAACGCCAGCACTTTTCTTCCCTATGAGTAAAATTACAAGATTTAATAACATATTATCATAAACCTAGTAAGGGAGTTGGGATTGCTTCATAATTGCAGTGATTGTCCAGAATTTTAGAGGAATAATAGATACATGTATTGGTGCCTACTACTTTATAATAGGTACAACGGTTTTTGTAATCATGCTCCAAATATCATAACAGAAAACATGCTACATTCTAATTTTCTCTACAAATGCACTGGTAAGGCTTTGATTAAACTGTAGAAACACAGTAGGTAAAGGTACTATTTACATTATTGTAGCCTCTATAAAAGATTGAAAATTATTGTACGTACATAGACCCCAGATGAATCTTAAATGGTTAATCCACGATTGTGTGGCCTCGTCAACGTAGGACATCGAGGGTGCCAACACACTAACTGGACTGCCACTGCCACAGCTAGAAGTATTCCACGCTGAGAGGGATGAGTCATTCTGGCTCTTATCTAGATTTCTAGAATTTGTTTGACTGTGAGCCATTTCAACAGGTAGGTTGGATTCTTGGTATAGGTGATGACCCACTTTTGTACAATTTTATGAAAAATATGAAAATTTCGGATGAAAAATATTCCGTTACAGGTAAGGGAATCGGTTACATACTTGTTACGCTATTGCTTCAAAATAATTAAACTTTATTTTCAGTTACATAATTTATGAAATTCAGGGTTAACTGTCAAATTTTGGAACTACGGCCACCATAACTGACCATAACTGTCAGGCGTGACGTCACTGCGTAGTGCATAGTGCGCACCAGCTGTTATGGTAAATTGGCTGAAATGAAAACAAAAACTTTATTTATTTATTTGTACAAATTCAATCAATGCGTGTGATACGCATTTGTAATGCAAAAATTTTCATTTTCGCAATTTAGGCTTTACGTCTCCTGTCCATTTTCCCCACGTTTCCCACACGTCAGAGCAAGCGTTGTGGGAATGAATTGATAGTGTGAATAGCCACTTTCAGTTCCAGCTACTTTACTGCACAGCTTTGTAGGTCACGTGATTTGTAATGTCAAAATAATTTGATCAATTGCGAGTACTGTAATGAGTAACTTGAGTTTTAGGAGAATCACTTTTATCAATTGCAGCATCACTGGTCAAGTACAGGGGCGCACGAAGGGGCATTGGTGCCTGTAAAGTGTTTTCTGTGAAAGTGTGGCTTTACCTTGTTTGCTCAAG
Organism: Nemoura dubitans; assembly: GCA_921293005.1. Classification (NCBI taxonomy): domain Eukaryota; kingdom Metazoa; phylum Arthropoda; class Insecta; order Plecoptera; family Nemouridae; genus Nemoura; species Nemoura dubitans. The sequence goes on along the minus strand of OV121074.1, from coordinate 50,925,085 downwards.
GAAGAAAATAACATGAACCGTAAAAATATTGATGAAGGAAAACTAAGACAGCTCCTCTCCAAGGTATACCGAGCTACACATTCCTAGTTTCTCACATTTTAATAATAACAATAACAATAATAATAATAATACACCATTGCCCTTATCTGTAAGTCATCTATTGTGATCAATCCCCCTAAAACCATGTCTCAACGTGTTCCGATCGTATGTAACGGATTTTTTTAATGTGTCAAGTTTCTTTGCTACTTGAGAAATTTGTTCCCAAATTGTTTGCATGTTTAATGACGCATTTTTTGTACTGTAGGTATGGGGTAGGTAGGTTTAAAAAAAGAGAGGTCCTAGGCATTTCATGTTATTCATACCGTACCTAGTGCAGTATTTAACATTTAAACACACTTATAATAGATAGGAATAGGATAGGTACATTTTTATCATCTATATGAGTGTATTTCTATGGTAAAAAAACACAGGTCACCACCTGATACCATAGAATTTGAAGGCTATAGAATCTCAGCGCTTTTGTAAGGTGGGTCACTTGGAATATGCTGTAGTTGAGTCAAACACGATCTATATAACCGAAGGTTATTATATAGTATCTTTGATCTATATCTAGTGCAGCGCTAGTAGTAGCGCTGCACTAGATATAGATCGTTTTCGACTCAACTACTGCACATTTCAAGTGACCCACTTTACAAAAGCGCTGAGCTACTATAGCCTTCAAATCCTATGCTGATACCAACCTGCAGATTTAAAGCATTAAGTTTTCTATCTTATCTATGTATTGAGAGTGATGGCAGTGAAGACCCACGAGTCTTATTTTATTATATTATGATATTTGTGTATTTTTTTAAGTTTTCACACGTAAAAACTAAAATCTACATTTATTCATTTCAGTATCAAAACCCAGATGTTACGAAGCAAGATATAGCTGCTACATTACGATTTTATGGCGGTCTTACATGTAAACTGGAACCTTTTGGTACGTTTTTCCAAGAGGTATTTTTTTACAATTTCCATCCTCTGTTTTACCTACCTACTTCTAATTGATCTTCTACACTTTTGTTTTGCCTATTAGTGTTCAACGATGGAAACAAAATGGATCTTTGTAACTTGCAAGGGACAATACCGGTCACGTATAAAGGCAACGTCTATCACATTCCCGTCTGCATATGGCTGATGGATACGCATCCAAACAACGCTCCCATGTGCTACGTAAAACCTACCCCCGACATGCACATCAAAGTCTCTATGTACGTGGATCACAATGGAAAAATTTACTTGCCTTATCTCCACGATTGGGTTCCGGTAAGTTTTCGTTTTTCGTATGACTAATAATGGCAATGCTATGCTACACATTATTAATTAGCAACCTGTAGTCTAGGTATTCACTTATTATATTACCTTGTATTTAATTACTCAACCATCGTATTTCAGAATTCTTCCGATCTGTTGGGAGTTATTCAAGTAATGACCATCATGTTTGGGGAGCAGCCGCCAGTGTATGCCAAGCCCAAGCCGAGCCCGCAGGCCGCTACAAATAACGCTCCATACCCCACGCAATGTGAGAAATTCATATCATATCTGTGTCGATAATTCTTTGTACCAGTGGTAGTGCTTAGAGCACAATTGCGATAAGAAAACTTAAGATCGAACAACTCTAGCATGACATGTGCACTCAAGCCTAAAAATATTCACTATTCACTAATTCACTATTCTATAATCGTTACGCAGCCATCAATAAATCATCGTTATGGTGTTCCGAGACGAAATTTAATTAAAGCATGTAAAATGTCACCATCCATGGGTAGTCTTTTGTTGACTTCAACGTGGCACCTTAAATTCTTCAACACCTTGCCGAAAGGAACAGAAAACCTCCTCTAATTTGGTATGGATAGGAAATACACTTGTTGGGGTTCTTCTATTGTGACCTCTGTGATACAAACATCCAGCACCATTTCAATGCTTTGTTGTTGGACAAAGAAACAGTCACACATTTGTTTTCAGCAGAACTAGTTCATGGCTTGACATTTTAAAATTATCACACAGATAGATAATAGAGTAAAAAACAATTAAGCATTGAAGCTTTGGGGATTTAATGATTTGCATCCTTTGTGCTCATTAACTTGGAATTGAGTTACATGTGAAGTTTTACGGAAAACAGAGTTCACTAAGGTATGCTACCCAAAGATAGAACAAACAAAAACGAGTCCTTGAAATCTAATAGCGACCTTCGTTCCGCCCGGCAGCGTATATGCCCCAGCCGTCAGGCGCGTCGAACGCAACTCCCGGGCCGGGCTACCCTCCGTACCCGAGCCAGCCGTCGCCGTACCCAGCAGCCGGCGCCCAGCCGTACCCGGCGTACCCAGGCTATCCGCCCAGCAGCGGCGCGGGCGGCGGCTTCCCGCCGTACCCCACGTTCAACAGCGCCGGGCCGGGGTACCCACCGTACGGGAACACGCCCGCAGCGACGGCGGGCGCCTATCCGCCGTATCCACCGTATCCCACGGGCGGCCCGCAAGCGGTGAGTTTTGACGGTCGCAATCAACGGGTTGTGGGGGAGGGGCTTGGTGTTGTGGGTTACAGCCTAGCAATTATCTAACTTTTACGTTGTACAGTTTTTGGTTTTGATGGATGTAATAAAATCCTTATTGTTGTCCGAGTTTTTTTTTAAACTTTGAAACTAAGAACAATAATATCAGAGTTACGTAATTGCAGTGCAGATACAAGAATTTAAAGACAAAACTGTTAACTGGGTTTTAATTGATGAGCGTAGCGAGCGAAGCGAAATCATCAATTTCACTACTGCTAAAAAAAACACTTGGTGTGTGTTTGTTTGTTTGTTTGTTTTTTTTGTTGTTGTTTTTTTTTTTTTTTGTATGTGTGTTTGCGCGCGCTCTACAGGCCGAACGCCTGCTTCGAGTGGGATGAAATTTTCAGGGTGTCTACTTTTGTTCTCAACTTAGACCCCCTGCGTTTTTCAAGAAAATCCTCCACACCCTTCACTTTCAAAGCAGAAAAAAGAGCAAAATTCGACAATCGGGCAAGTTTGGAAAAGTACGGAAATTTATTTAAAAGTGCGTATTTTTTTCAAATGTTCCCAATTTCGATTTGCCGTTAGAAACCATCGAAACCAAATCGAAACATCACACCAGATTTTTCCCAATAAAAACCAACCCAATAAAACCCAATAAAAACCCTTGGGCATGAGTTAAATCTATGTATTAACATGCACAATGCTCAATGATCTCAAAATGAGCATATTTCCGCTACCCAACAGCTCGTACAGAAACAAAGAAAGGTCAGAATCGTTTACATTTTCAAGTGATCAGAAATTTTGAGAAAGCAATGGTCCGGCTTGCTGCTCCATGATTCTCACACGCTTTTTGTCTCAATCTTTTTATGCGCTATATACAAACCGCTACGCTCATCCTCAACGCAACACAAATTGCGTTCGCCCTAGTGATAAATGAATTCTAAATGATTTCCCTATCTTTAGGAACCTACTAGTTCACAAAGGTTGTAATAGCTCTACAATTAACAGGTAATAAAGTAATGAAGGTGGTGGTAACACCTTGGGGTAACACCTTGGGGTCACAGCGCCTGCTGTGACATCGTATACAATGCACTGTCTGAAATCATTAACAAGTACGTTCCGAAATGTGCAGTGAACCCACTAAAATATCCAGTGTGGTACGATAATGACCTAATAACCAGCCTCAATAGTAAGAACAGAGCAAACCGGAAGTGGAAGAAAAGTAAATTACAGTGCGACTTTGTTCAATTCTGTGTAGCTCGGACTGATTTCAAAAAGCTTCAAAAACAGAAGTGGCGTGACTTTTTAAATGAAATCAGTCTCAAATTGACAAAAAACAAACGAGACCTTTGGCGATTCGTCAGAAGCAAAACTAAAACTAGGAGAATACCAGACGAGGTAATGCTGGACGGGGTTAAATCAAGCAATGCAGAATCAGCCAGTGAATTGTTCTCAAACTTCTTTGAGTCGGCTTTCACCACCACTGTCCAGCCACTCACGTACCCGGAAGTGCAGACACAATACAGCTACACAATTCAACCCCTTAAAATTGCAGAAGAGGATGTATACAAAAAGCTGAAAGGTCTGCGAGCAGGTAAATCACCTGGCCCAGACGCAATCCCAACGGCGTTCATAAAGCGATGCGCACGACCCCTCGCCAAGCCGCTAGCCATTGTATTCAACCGCTGCCTCGCAGAGGGGGTTTTCCCGGACAGATGGAAGCTCGCCCACATAACACCTGTGCTAAAAAGTGGAGCACGCGGCGAGGTCACCAACTACCGCCCCATCTCGCTGCTGGCAATTATCTCAAAAATATTCGAGTCATTTATTCACCAACATTTGTACAATCACTGCAAACAATACATCTCCAGCGCCCAGCACGGCTTCCTCCCAGGCAGATCAACGACCACCAATCTCTCCACCTACGTAGAAGACGTCGCAACGCACATCAACAACAACAAGCAGGTTGACGCCATTTACACCGATTTCTCAAAAGCCTTTGACAGTGTCAACCACTCCCTTCTACTTTTCTCCTTAAAATCATTTGGCGTCGACGGCCTATTCTTCGGACTTATAACCAACTACTTGACCAACCGGAAGCAAATTGTGGTCGTTAATGGTGCGAAATCCAAGTGCGTGAGTGTCGCATCAGGTGTACCTCAAGGCTCGGTGCTGGGGCCTCTATTGTTTTTGCTTTTCGTGAATTCCATCCCGAAGTGTATCAAGAATGCGAAGTGCCTCATGTACGCCGACGACCTCAAGCTGTATCTGCCAATTTCATCCGTGGCCGATACACAGCTGCTACAGGACGACATTACCGCCCTCTCCACCTGGTGCGATTTGTGGAAATTAAAGCTCAATGCCAAAAAGTGTAAATCTCTCACTATTTCCCTAAAACATAAATTGATCACCAATGAGTATGCTGCTAATGGTACCACCCTAGAGCACGTAGGGGAGATCCGTGATCTGGGAGTGATTATTGATTCTAAACTTTCTTTCAAACCACATGTAACAACAATAGTTTTCAAAGCTTTCAAAATGTTAGGATTTCTTAAACGTCATTGCCTCTCTGACTTTTCAACAAGCACAAACAGACACATCTTTCTCTCTTCAATTCGGCCAATAGTTGATTATGCATCCCACATCTGGAATCCCCACCACAGTACATTCGTGGCAAAGGTGGAACGCATACAACAACGATTTATCAAATGGCTTAATTTCAAAAATCACTCTGACTACCACTCTTCAGACTACATGCAATACTGTTTCGACCTTAATATTTCTTCATTAGCAATCCGCAGAGAACTTGCTGACATTAAATTCATCCACAAACTTGCAAACAACAGCATTGACTGTCCGGCCTTACTAGAAGGACTTAACTTCTCTGTACCTACCAGGCAGACGAGAAACTCTCTCCCTTTCAGAGAAACAAAGAGTCGCATTGACATCCACAAACACGCCTGCCTGAACAGGACAATGAGAACGTACAACAAATTCATCCAAAACAACCCCGACCTTGACCTACACACGGACTCTCTGGATTTGTTTGTAATTCGGCACAAGCAGATGACAGCTAGATATCATGTTATAGCATAGACCAGCCAGCCAATGGGCGCGACCTTTATAAGATCTATATAATATATTCACCGACCAAAGATACCCAATTGGCGGAACCAATAGGTAACTAGTAGGTAGATCAATCGTACACCAACAACACCATAGCACTAATATATGCATACATTTTTTTTTTTTTTACTTTTTAGTCTTAACTTAAAATTTTATCTCTTAAAAATACTATATCACTTGTATCAACATTTATAACATTTATAACATAGCATATAACATATTATATTATATTATATCACACTTGTGGAATCGTAATGTATTCTGTTGCTGATAAATAAATAATAATAATAATAATAATCTACAAAATATTTTTTTTTACATACAAACTGTTAGTGACAGCCTGACAAAAAAAGCTTGCACCCTAGGTATAATTAATAATTATTATGGGGTCCCATGTGTTGAGATTAGGATTGTTGAAAATGATCCACAGACTACAACTGTTCAAAAGTAATTTCAATGAGTTTTCCCTTGGCTGTGAATAAATTTCAACAATCATTATCATCACACAATATTGGTTCTTACCTATTTGAAAGTCTGATAAATAATTTATGTAGTTGGCCATTTTGTTTTGGGCCGTCACCATTAGTTTGTCTGTAAAAAAAACACTTGGTAGATATTTGTATGCAAAAGGGTTCCCCCACCCTAAAGTAATTAAATAAGTAGCAAAATGAAAAGTTCATAAATTATGGGAATATTATACGAACTATGGGAACTAATACGAAACCAAGACAAGTACGATTTGCTAAACTGACTGCGTGTGACATCAAGATAAAAGCTATACCGACGCTAGCATATTTCCATGATGCATTCTGTGTGCAACGGTTGGCACCCCTGCGTGACACGACCGCGGTTGCAGGCTTCTGGCGGTGGTGGCACCATCACCGAGGAGCACATCCGCGCGTCGCTGCTCTCGGCGGTCGAAGACAAGCTGCGTCGACGTCTGCGCGAGCAGCTCAGCCAATCGCAAGCCGAGCTGGACACGCTCGGACGAATCCAGCTCGAGCTGATGCAGGGCAAGACCAAGCTCGACTCCATCATCGAGACGCTCGAGAAGGAGCAGGTACGACGTCGACGAAACCCGTCTTTGCATCTCGGCTAGCGATAGGCGTGAGATTGTTTGGGATAAGGGACACAGAGATTAAATTTAAAATACATATGAATGTACCCGGATCCCATCTATTGCCGCTAAGCAGCAGGGAACTGCATAGAAAATGGTAAACACAGGATTCTGGCAGTCAATTTGTGTTTGCCATATTAAGGTTTGCATAGATGTTTAATAATAAAGTTCTAAGGCTATGCTGGAAAAATTAGTGCCAATGGGTGGGAAAGCAATCAACAGAAGGCGTTATGACGAACGTTTTAGAGATTAGTGGCAGAGCAAGTGAAACAGTAATAACAGCAACTTCTCTTGATTGTAGGGATGCACCATGTCATTTGACCGGTCAAATATTATTGGTCAATTGACCAAAATATACACTTGACATTTTAAAATTATTTGTGGTGTTTCACTTGATGAAACATGTCATTCGTGGCAGCAATAGCATACTGCATCTTGCTGTCTTCCTGTAAGTTTACATTAGACCAGGGGCTCTGCCCCTGAGGCCTGTGGTCGCCAACCCCACACACGGTCCGTTGACTTTGCAAGAAACGTAGCTACCCGATGGTTTTTGCCATTTTTTCAATTTAACTGTATACTTTTAAATGTATTTAAAATTTTCAGTATTTTCACATTCCTTCAGTAATAGCAATTTTTTATTGTATATCATAATAATTTTTTCTGTATTTGTCAGTAAACTAATTACCGTAATACAGTCTCATCAAAAATCACCCATTGTAGCCTACATCCTTCAAGCCCCCTTTTTTAATAAAACCGCATACCTACCAATATATAAATTTTCGTTGAAATTTGAATTCGACCGGTTAATTGACAAAAAAAGTATTTGACCGGTAAATTCACATGCCTACTTTATAGCATTATCATTATTGAGTTTTTGGGTGAGGGGAATGTGGTGATTCTTTCTAGAGATTTAGCATAGACAGCCAATTTTCAAGATATTTTGTCGTTGTTTAAAAGATCGCTTTGCTGTCGCAGGTGGAGCTGGATAAGAACATCACGGTTCTCCAGGACAAAGAGGAGGAGTTGGAGAAGTCGATATCGCGACTGTCGGAGCAGCAGCCGATCGACGTTGACGAGGCGGTAACCACCACCGCTCCGCTCTACAAGCAGTAAGTCTGTCAAGAGCGTGGCCCGTAGGCACCGCAGTATTGTCAACGGTGCCCCAAGTTGACAAAATAACGTGATACACAATTTACTTTCGACTTTTACGATACACTAGAGGCATCAATTTGGTTTTGAGTGTCTAGTAACATTCTGCCTCCTTTTCCAATTGTTCCTAGCTTAAGGTTTGCTATTTGCACTTGAGTGATGCTTGAACTCACTATAGCCAATACAAGTTTTTAATTAGTATCGACATTGAAAAAAGACTAGACTTTTTAGGAAAGTACGTAGTAGTAGTTATAATTCATAAAACCTGTTATATTTTATTGAGCTTGAACCCTCAGTAAAGCAGTAGAGGCAATACCCATTATTATGAATGATGCAGTTGCCGGTGAATAACGATGTGTGCGATGGTTGGCAGGCTCCTGAACGCTTTCGCAGAAGAGGCAGCGACGGAAGACGCTGTGTACTACATGGGCGAGGCACTGCGTAGGGGCGTTATCGACCTGGACGTGTTCCTCAAGCAAGTGCGGGCGCTCTCTCGCCGGCAGTTCATGCTGAGAGCACTCATGCACAAGTGTCGCCAAAAAGCGGGGCTCGCCGGTTGAGAAGCCATAATGCCTCTGTCGAATGGTTTTTTTGTTTGCTAATGTTGAGCATACTTGATGATAAGTACTTTATCTTATGTCGCAGATTTTTTTCCAGCTGCAGTGTTGGCTACAAAGGACTGGTTTTTATAATATCCTCCAGCTGGGTGGAAGTTGAAGATGAGTTTTAAATTGGTCAGCTGAAAGATCAAACCAAACTGGATAAATACAATATATTATTCACCAATGTTATCATATTTTTTTCTGTCAATCAAATAATTTTGGTTTAAATGCTTTTTTTATTGTGTTAGCTTTGCCATCATAAGTTTTGAACAATGGTCCTAGCATAGGTTTCTATTATGTACTGCACTGATCTGCCTATGGCCTGCAATTAAAACTGTAGTTCAGGAGGTTCGAAGTAGTTTTATTATTTAATGTGTACTCAAATTATCATCTGTTTATAACAATTAATAAAGTGTGTTGTACGTGCACGTAACTGAAAATTTGCATCGTTTGTGCAGTTATTACAGTTGGTAATGTACATTTATTAACTGAAATGTTCCACATCAATAAGATTGAAATACATTTTAATTAGCATTGGGGATGCTTTGTTTCACAATAAATGTCTGGTATCAATAGAGAAATGATGTCCACGTCAAACATATATTCCGACCCATAGTAACAAAAACAGCACACCAAAACCGGAGAAAATTGCAGCGACAAGTGCTACTAGGAGTTCCTTGAATATGTCTCGTGTGAATTTCGTGCTGGTAACTTCATACACGAAGAACCAGGCGGTGAAGAAAATGCCGATTCCGAGCAGAACGATGGTAAGGTGGGGGAACACGGCAGGGTTGACAGGCGACACATAACGTGCCAAAGATTCGACCTCAATCTGAAACATGTGAATCAGAACATCGTTTGACAGAGCACTTTCAAAACGATTTGATTTGTACGTTCAGTTTTGTCACATTAACGTAGTAATCTTTATTTGAGGGAATATCATAACCTAACACGCCACTATATAAAGGATTTAAATGCCACCTTCGTCATGCAAACACTAAAAAGTATGTATCTTAATTCTAGCCAGTATGAACTTAATTTCAACGTAATTTACCATCATGAAATATGATATCAAGACCCAGTAACTTTAGAAAATGTACAATTTCCACAATCATAAACGCCGACAATTACTGTACGTGGCCCACAATAGAGAGTGCCGAGTGGGCGTGGGAGGAGTTACTACAAATGTCAAACCAAGGAGCGCCATCTCTTGGCGCTTTTCTTCGTTCGAGTACGCTTGTAGCCTGAATAAATTAAATTCACTTATAAATATACTTCTACAACACATTACCCTCTTTCGAAATCCCTAATTATAATAATATCATTTTAAAACATAATTTGGGAATAGTCATTAAATTATTCAGACAATTTCTTGCAAATACTTACGAACTACTTTCTTGACTATAGAGTTTGAATGAAAGCCAATCAGAATCAGATGTTCAAGAAATTCACACTGTGATTGGTTGGTGTTCAAAAATTCTGTTACAAGAGTTGATCTGGCTTTGCGTGTGTCAGCTTGTTTGGTTTGGACTTCAAGAAAGAAGCAACGCGAAAGTCGGTTAGAGCTTGGAATCGGTTTAAATGAAGAAAATGCGGAAAAGTTTATAAGAAGAGTTCCATATTATTAAACCTTATTAATAAGATTATTGGTAAATATACGTAAATTTAAACGATTGGTATTGGCATTAGGTGATTAGTTTACAAATAGGCACATAGGATTCCTGTCAGAAAGCCGCGCGTTGTCGCGCTTTTGTTGCTGTAGGCTAGGCTAAGTATAGCGAGCGTTATCTACTCTACGTTGATTTTCCTACATTCCCACACTAAACTTCCGCTGAAAAAATGCGCCAAGAAAATTGCTTCTGCTTGTTAATATTCGGGTGGTTCTGGATCTGGCTGTTAAGTTGATTATTATCAACTATTATTAATTATGCATATTTTTTTCCTTAACAATTAGATTTGCACCTCCCAAAGTGAGTTCGAGATTCATTTTCACCACATAATGTTTCTGATACCCTATTACGGTATTATTTTGACCGACTATAATATTTCATTTCTTTTTGGTGCTTCACAGTAACTCTGAAATTTTAGCATTACTGGGTTTATTATTTTAATACCTACAATATTATGCAAATTTGAAAGTATATTTTCTTAGATCAAAATATGCTTTGCTAGGTTGGTAGGTAGTAGGTACATAGGTATCTACATAAAACCAATGAATTTGAATTGAAAACAGAACCCACCTTCCTTCTATATCAACCTACCCACCTAGCTACCTAAACCTTTCAATACCTACTTAAAATTACCTACCAAGGAACATGATTGATGGCCAATCCTATTTGATGTTATCATGTTGGGTAGGAACTTAACTAAAGGAACGCGTTCCCTTTATTGGGAACTTTTAGGGTACTCCTCCCTTTATTAAGCAAGAAACTTTTGTAAATACCAGTTACTTTTTTTGGGGAACTTAAATGAATAAGTTTTGAAAGTTACTTTTGGTGTGCACTACACCGTGCTGTAAGCTGTTATGCGTCCATAATTTGTGGTTTGTTAAGAACTCGACGAATATGGTCAGTTCCTTGAAGCTTCCGTTCTTTCCCTAGTCATTCTACTCTAAGATGTCTTTGTATTGTACCTATGTAGAAACCTGGCCGGATGTTGTTTCTGCTGGTCACGACTCGCGCTAATCGCTATGCGCCCGTGTAGCAAGTGGTTTAACCCAAGTGTTTTACCCATCCCCCCAACCCTTGCTAGAGTGCGCATCACGTGGGTGAGCGAAGTCCTTTTGATTCGACCTATTACAACCGAGATACCATATTACCAGTAGCTCCAAGTGCCAGAGCAACGCCGGAGTGATTTACACTTGCTGTATAGTGTATATTGCGTTTCCTGGCGTGAGGGGAATGACCGTTCCATGTTGTGATTTTTGATTTGCGGTGTATTATTATTTTTTCTTTTTATCATGCCTTCCTTTTTAATTTTGAGATTCATTTAAAATTTGCAAAGTAACTAAATTGTAAGTTCCTTTTGTAAGTAACTTAACTTTAACTTAGTTTTTTTTTAAAGCCAGTAACTTAACTTGTAATTTAGTTCCTTTTTTCGAGGAACACTGATCCTATTGCGCTATAGCACAGGCTACCCAAAACTCAAAGCAACTTAGACATTTGTTTTGGTAATTTGCTATTTTGTGATTTGTGTAAAGATGTACTTCCCCCTTGCTAGACCTATTCAACTTCCTAAATCTCTAATTTCACATAAGTCAAAGAAGCCACTATGAGCCATTATGAGTATTCATAGACTCTGGACCATACCCCCCTGGGACATTCAATTCTCACCCTGTATGCAAATTACTTATCTCAAATTTAATGCCTGTTTAGCTCAGCTGGTTAGAGCACCAATAATAAAATGAATAGCCAATTACGAGCTTTCGTAATTTAGATTAAATGAAAATGAAATAAAATTTATATTGTTATTTTATCCTCTCAAGAGTTTGTGTTGTAACAATAGGTACATAAAATTCACGCCTCTCATGTAGTTAATTTGTGTTGCTTTATTTAATTAGAGGTAAGACAAAAGATGTCTGAATCAGAGGAAGCACACGTTTTCGGCCTCCTTGTGGTTATTAAGAAGCAGAAAGCAGAGGACGGCTCACGCTGCCCAGTGACCAAACCGGAAATCACCATAGGCAGAGGAGAGAATTGCTTCGTCCATGTCCGGCTACCGTCGGTTTCGAGGTTGAATTGTCAAATTAACTCCTCCAAAGGCAAGAAGGTGAGTGTAATTGTATGATATTATGTAGGTACTATTTTTTTCTTTAATTTTGTTAGTATCTAATTGGATCCCAATGTGCAAGGTACAGCAAAATCAATTCATTGCAGGTAGGTACTGTACTACTACTACCTACAATCAAGGATTTAACTCTTAAATTAGGCACTATAATTTTGCAGAAATTGGTTCTATGATTTGGTCTGCCCAGCTCAGCACAAATAAGCGATATAGTCCTGTAATTTCTGGTGTTTTGTAGGATGTTTGGAGAGCTTATTCAAATATTATGGTCCTGGCTGACTAGTAATTGTGGAATTCATTATATTTAGGAAGCCTAATTTGGCAGGTTCATTTGCACTAGCAATAGCTAGCTGTGACTTGTATGCCTTAATGCCCATGCATCTTCAAGTGGTGCACCTTACTCACCTTAGTTGCGGCATATCCTCAGTGGGTCAGCGTATGAGTCCCCGCTTTTCCGTTTCAGTCTGTGCTCAAGAACATGGGCGTCGACTCGAAGCTGAACGGGAAGAAGCTGGCGGTGGGCGAGGAGGTGACGCTCGACCACGGCGACCACATCGGATTGGCCGACCGAGTGATTCGCTGGGAGTACTCGCGGTCCTCGCCGTTCTACCCGACGGACGAGAGCGACAACAAACGGATCGGCGACAAGCTAGAGGCGCGGTCGCGGTCCTCCACGCGGATGGTGGCCGTGGTGCCGCCCATCAGGTAAATGGCCGACTCGGAGCCGTTGCGTTTCGTTTTATTTGTAGAGGTGTAAAGCTAGAAATAAAATATTCTCAAAAGAACGTTCTTCGAGGCAAGAATTAGATTATTAGATTATTAATAAGCGAGCGTTAGATTATTACTGGAGAATTTTCCTTAAATTTAACTTAATTTTGAAGGATTTTCGCTACTGCAATTTTTAGATCTCGTTACCTAAATGTAAATAGGTACCAATGTTGGCAATAAAACAAACAATTTTTGGAATTGCATTGATGAATTTCCATCCATTATCTATAATTTCTGATTTCAATCATTTGCAGTTGAAGTTAAAAATGGCTTCATGTGATTATTGGTGAGACCCACACAAGTAAAAAATTAGCATTTAAGAGTTAAATTCTGAGAATCATGTTTGCTTTTCCAAACCTTAGCACTTGTTGTAAAATAAACTTTTTCAAATTGCATTTTTAAATCAACTTTGTTGGGATTTTGGTCATATGGCATTTTAAAATATAGCACAGGTTGTCTCATGGTTTGAAATTTCATTATTTATACAGCTGTCTTCGGAAGGAACAGGATCGTTGGAATTCTTTTTGAATCCTCGGGTGTTTTTGTTTAAGCTGTCAACATCAGTCGAGCCATCATTCTTGAGGAAGTAACTCGTACCTAATAAGTTATAGAATGTCGGGAGACCAGTGAGACTTCTATCCACCATTCCAAACTCATTTTTGAAACCTAGTGCTAAAAATAGGATAAGCTAACATGTGCCTCATAAATGTAATTATTTGAGTTCTTGTCTGTGTAGTGTGTACCATGACTGTAACTTTTGTATTCCAAAAGAAAAGTACTAAAGTAGAATAAGAATCACTTTAATTTGACGAAGTGGTGTCGGTTCCAGACGGTCCCACTTGGAGCAGAAAGCTGCCAGCGAAATGACCGGCAAACGAAGCCGTAGCGTGGGCAGCGGCGGGATTCCCAAAACGTCCGCCGACTTCTCGCGCGTGACCGTGCGCAGGGGCGGGGTCCAGAAACTGAGCCGCTCGATGGTGGCGCTGTCGCCGAAGAAGTCGGTGCTGCTGAAGAATCTTGCGCAGAGCACGCCCAAGGGTTTGCCGACACCGAAGATAGTCGTCGAGAAAGCCACCCCCTCTGTGCCGCTGCCGAAAAGCGTCTCCCAGCACAGGCCGTCGAAGGTCGGACTTGTGGCCAGAAGCGCGAAGAAGACTAGCTCTGCCCGCAAGACGGTCGGTTCGCCGTACTTGAAGAGCGCGATGAAGACACCTTCTGGCGACAGTGCTACCACTCGAAAGCCGTCGCCCTCAAAGATCTCGTTTGCTACGCCGGAAGCTAGCAGTCCCGTGAAATCCCCGGTGCAGAGCGCTAGCGGTCCTTCGAAAACTCCCGTGAAATGCGTCTCGCCACGCAAAAGTTTTGTGGAAGCGACACCGTCCAAAGAGAAGCTTTCAGCAAAGAAACTTCCTGCGAACTCGGCCTCAAAATCGCCATCGCCAACTGCTAGCAAGACTCCCGTGAAAGCAGTTTCTCCGCGTATAAGTGTCAGCAAGGCCACACCTGCCAAAGGGAAGCTTTCTCTGAAGAAACTAACTCCGAAATCGGCCTCAAAATCGCCATCGCCAACTGCTAGCAAGACTCCCGTGAAAGCAGTTTCTCCGCGTAAAAGTGTCAGCAAGGCCACACCTGCCAAAGGGAAGCTTTCTCTGAAGAAACTAACTCCGAAATCGGCCTCAAAATCGCCATCGCCAACTGCTAGCAAGACTCCCGTGAATGCAGTTTCCCCGCGTAAAAGTTTCAGCAAGGCCACACCCGCCAAAGGGGAGCTTTCTCTGAAGAAACTTACTCCGAAATCGGCCTCAAAATCGCCATCGCCAACTGCTAGGAAGACTCCCGTGAAAGCAGTTTCTCCGCGTAAAAGTGTCAGCAAGGCCACACCCGCCAAAGGGAAGCTTTCTCTGAAGAAACTTACTCCGAAATCGGCCTCAAAATCGCCATCGCCAACTGCTAGCAAGACTCCCGTGAAAGCAGTTTCTCCGCGTAAAAGTGTCAGCAAGGCCACACCCGCCAAAGGGAAGCTTTCTCTGAAGAAACTAGCTCCGAAATCGGCCTCAAAATCGCCATCGCCAACTGCTAGCAAGACTCCCGTGAAAGCAGTTTCTCCGCGTAAAAGTGTCAGCAAGGCCACACCCGCCAAAGGGAAGCTTTCTCTGAAGAAACTAACTCCGAAATCGGCCTCAAAATCGCCATCGCCAACTGCTAGCAAGACTCCCGTGAAAGCAGTTTCTCCGCGTAAAAGTGTCAGCAAGGCCACACCCGCCAAAGGGAAGCTTTCTCTGAAGAAACTAACTCCGAAATCGGCCTCAAAATCGCCATCGCCAACTGCTAGCAAGACTCCCGTGAAAGCAGTTTCTCCGCGTAAAAGTGTCAGCAAGGCCACACCCGCCAAAGGGAAGCTTTCTCTGAAGAAACTTACTCCGAAAGCGGCCTCAAAATCGCCATCGCTAAACACAGTATCACCTCGTAGAAGTGTTGGCACGCCAGTGAAAGAAGCGCTTTCTCCGAAGGAACTTACTCCGGTTGTGACTCCTGTGGTGTCGAAACTTACTCCGAAGATTTCACCGCTCAAAAGTGTCGGCAAGGCAACACCCGCCAAAGGAAAGCTTTCGGCGAAGAAACTTACTCCGAAAACAGCAACGAAGTCACCGTTGCCAAATGCTAGCGTCTCTGTTACTCCATTGAAAGACTCGGCGTCCCGTAGAAGTGTTGGTAGCCTCGCAAAAAGAGCGCTTTCGCCGAAGGAGCTTACTCCTGTGGTCCAACTTACTCGAGTTCAGGGCATTAAATTGCCAACAGCTAGAACCTCCAGCAAGACCTCAATAGAAGAGGTTCTACCTCGTAGAAGTGTCGGCAAACCTGTTAAGGAAGCGCTCTCGGCTAAGGCTTCCCCGCCCAAAGGTGCTCGGAATGTGTCTTTTGCCAAAGCGAAGAGCTCGTCAAAGAAGCAGGTTGCCGCTCGTCTGGCGGCGCGCAGGGCCACTCCGATTCGTGTGCCGTTCAGTGGCGGTGTGGTCGAGAAGTCGCCGGTTCGAGCGCAGAAGCGTGGGCGTAGCGCGGAGCCCGACGCGAAGCTCGGCGGGAAACCGGCCAAGATTCGCAAGCTGGAGTCGCCGAAGACATTGGGTGAGTGGACTAGCCGCAGGTTTTATGCTAACTGTTCCAGGAGTACCTATTTCATACAGTCCACCGATTTGCTTTGCAGATTTATGTTGTGAAGGATTAAAGGAATTATCTCATCTTTGCACAACATGCCTCCAGAATATGGCTAGTGTGATAATAAACACAATTAGGGAGAACAATATTTTTTTTAACAAGCGGTTTAGTTAGGCCAGAAAGACGTTTTGTGTTTTTCCGCACTTGCCCCTCGTACCGTCATTGTGGGCTCAGAAATTCCAGAAGCAATCGTATGGGCTTTGCCTGCCATGCGTTTTCCACGTGCTACTGACGTTTCCGATTAGTGTTCACAGCGAGCCAGCTGTCATTCTGGTTTACCGGTGTTGTGTATACAATCCATGTAACGACTCTAAAAACACAATGATTTTTCATTTCATGGATTGAAACTTGAAAGTGCATAGATTTCATATGGCCGAATGCAGAGACGACACTGAGTGTGCACTCACACTCGGTGCGCACTTAGTTGGCATTTGTAACGATAAATTGTCCCCTCAGTGTGGACTGAGTGCGGACTCAGTGTGAGTGCACTCAGTGTCGACTCTGCATTCGGGTCATAGAGTATAAGCAAGGAGTCTCGCAGGGCCATCGCAAGCGCTACTACTGAGCTCAGAGCCCGCAATGGCGTCACACATTGTTTCACGCCAATTTCAAATGACTACAAAAAAAATTCCCTGAGTGAAAACTTATGGTCCGATTTACATGATTTTTTAAAGCATATCATCAGAATAACTTGTCCTACATTTATACGAATTTGGTTTCTTAGCTGAGATGATTCCTTTAAGGATAACAAACCAATCAATGAGGCACTAGGTTTGCAGGATTTTTTTATTGTGGGGCTGAGTAATCACTTATATTCTAATGGCGCGTAGCTGCCGTTGTCATTGCTTGGTATCCTTCACCACATAACATGTGGAATCTAAAAAGCAAATCACTGAGCAGCTTAAAGTGAATTTTTGTTGCTTTTACTCGCGTTTGAAAGTGTTGGCGGAAAATATTTAATTTTTAAGAAAATTATTTCGATTTCAGTCTGACTGAACGGACTTGCTATCCCGACAAGAAAATGCTAAAACGATAGCTTGTTGCTTTAGTTGATTTGCTGTTGTCTGAGAATTAAAGGCTGGATTTCAAGAAAATTGTCTGTCACACAGGAAATTAATCATTTTTCAAATTGTCCCATGTAATTTCTCAATGGGAATCATTTTCTTAGGGATCCTGGGGTACTTTTTCAATTTTTGCGGGCGCTTGTGGAGCCACAAGTTTTTTCCTACCTCTCACAATTCCTAGCTACAAAGTCTTTGTTGATTGAGAAATTTTAGCTGGCACTTTGCGGTAGTCATGGTTATTCCCCCTATATGTGGTATTGTGTAAGAGTACTATCTAGATTTCCTAATGCAAACTAATTTTAATTTTTGTTTTCTTAATTTTATAGACAAGAAGAAGATGGCAGCCTTGTTTGTCCTACACCACAAGGCCGCTCCAGCTCCCAATCCGTCGACGATTGTTTACGAGACCAAGCTCCCGCAATCGTTCAATTTCAATGCGAAGGTTAAGGGAAGCAAAATCCCATTATTCGGGGCCGGAAAACAGCAGGGAAAATCTCCTAAATCCACGGCATCGTTGTCGACTAAAGCCATTTCTGCCACTAAGAGATTGAGTGGCCTCTTGACTGAATCCCCTAAAACCCCGATCGCTGGCGAGACTTCCACTTCCCGCAAATCTGCTGCCAAGTCTGCTGCCAAGTCTGCCGTCAGCAATGGCACCCCGTCACCAATGAAATCTGCCAGAAAGTCAGACTCTTTACTGCAATCGGTGAAAAAGGTTACCCCTCTGTCGATGAGAAGATCTACTCCGATGAAAACCCCGACAGTGGTTCGGTCCTCGAGGAAATCTTTCGTTTCGGTGATCTCTCCAACTCCGGAGCGTAGCAATAAATCTACCAAGGATACTCCTTTGTCTGTTGCTAGAACAGAAAGAGATTCTTCACTTTTGGCCGTTCCCTGGGCAAGAAAATCGACTCCACTCCCTACAAGGAAATCTACTACAGCTACGCCCATTTCTCTTAGGCCGTCAAAGACGTCTACTCCGTCGATTGTGCTCCCGGAATTGCCCGAGGTAAAATTGACTCCCTTGCGTGGTAAGAAGTCGGCTAATGCTTCATCGCTCACCGTTGGATCTCTCAAGAAATCTTCTCAGTCGCCGGAGAAGTCGTTAGTGGTGGAAGATGTTTCTTCCTCGGCTGCTAAATCGGGCAAGAAATCTCTGCAGCAAAAACCCGTCGCAGGAACGGCCAAGAAGGGAGAGCACAAAACACCCACAGGTCTCTCAGTAAGCACAGACGTATTTTATAGCGGTAATTCAACAATCCTGCGGTCTAGCAAAAGACCCAGCGTTGAGGTGATTGAAAGTCCTGAAATAATTGAAAAAGACGCCAAGAAACGTCTTTTCTCAGTTCTTTCTCCATCTGCTGGGAAAACTCCACTCTCGGTCAGCGCGAAACGCAATAGCACATCGCGGTCATCCACCACTACAAAGAAAACACCCGCATCGATCGCCAAGTCTCAGACTCCACTGAACCGAGCTAGCCAGCGTAGTAGTCTTCAGCGGCTGTTCCAAAGTCCCGAAGTTGTCGCTCATGCGCTTTCTCCCTCCGCGGTGAAAACTCCGCTCAACTCCGCCAAGAAGGTATCTTCCCCGAGCCCACTCGCAAAAGTTCGCACTCCAGCCGCCGACGGCTCGATCGCAAACTCAACGTTCGACAGCTCCGCGTTCGCCGACATGGCCAATGTGTTCAAGACGCCGCAATCGCCGCGCCACACGAAGCGGGCGGCATCGAGCGCGCGGCCGCGAATGAGGCTGAGCGCCGCCGAAAGCTCTTTTGTCTCCGGCAGTCCGATTGCCTCGACCAGCCGCGCTTCGTTCGCGGGCAGGACGAGCGTCAACGGGGCCAGAGCATCGTCGCGAGCCAGCCTCGCCAACAGTTCGGGCTACGACCTCATCGATCTGACCACGTACGACTTCGACGCCGTTTCGACCCCGAACGTACGGAAGGAGATGCTGGTGTCGCCGGGCGGAATCGTGCAGAAGTCCCCCAAGAACAGTTTGTCACTCGTCGAAGGAATGAAGAAACTGTTTCAAGAAAAGGTCTTGCAAAAGTCGCCCAAGAACGATCTTTCCGACGTATTTGGAGTGCGTAGGCTGATGAAAACTGTGCCGAGTCCAAATTTTGCCGACGTGTCTTCTCTGGGGTCGCTCTTTGAATCCCCTAGCGTCAGCACGAAACGAAAGGCGGTGCAGTTCGACCATCCGGACAGCCCTGGTGTGCAGTGGATTTCCCCGCCAAAGCGGCCTCGACGGAACGCCGCAGTGGAGCCCGAGGCAGCCGCCAAGCCGAAGTCCGTTGCCAGCAGGGGTAAAGCTAAATCGTCTCCAAAGACGAAAGCCTGTCCGAAGACGAAAGCGTCGTCGCAGCCTGAAGCCAGAACGCCCGAGCCTGTGGTCACCGCAGCTGTGTCGCCCAAATTAGCATTGAAAACCCAGGCAGAAACACGCAAGGAATCTCCGGCCCCAGGCAATGCAGGACGCCTAGGTGAGCAATAACGCTTTCCATTCGTTAGGTCAGAGTTTAGCTTTTGTGAATGCATGGATGATGTGGATGATTCTGTTATATGTTAAGCATTATCAGCATTAATTAATAATTAATCACATGAGTTATTAGAAAAGAAATCGTATTCCTATCCAAATCATTCAACAACAATTTTTTCCCGCTAGGTAAAGCTGCGACCGTAGCCTCATCGCCAGTTGCCGAGAAATCTCCCCAGAAGGAATTGGCCGCCCTGCGAAGAGGCAGGCCTAAAGCTACTGTCTTGGACGTTCCCGAGGAATCACCGAAGAAGACAAAGACAGTTGCGGCAAGAAGAGGCAGGGCCAAACCTTCTGGTTCCGAGGATGTTCCCGAGGAATCACCGAAGAAGACAAAGACAGTTGCGGCAAGAAGAGGCAGGGCCAAACCTGCTGGTTCCGAGGATGTTCCCGAGGAATCACCGAAGAAGACAAAGACAGTTGCAGCAAGAAGGGGCAGGGCCAAACCTGCTGGTTCCGAGGATGTTCCCGAGGAATCACCAAAGAAGACAAAGACAGTTGCAGCAAGAAGGGGCAGGGCCAATCCTGTTGATTCCAAGGATGTTGCAGAGGAATCACCGAAAAAGACGAAAGTCGCGGCAAGAAGAGGCAGAGCCAAAGCGGCTAACGCTGCAGAGATTGCCGAGGAATCACCGAAGAAGACAAAGACACCTGTGGCAAGAAGAGGAAGGGCCAAAGCTGCTGATTCCGAGGATGTTGCCGAGCCGTCGCCGAAGGCAAAGGCTGTCACGGCTCGTAAACCAAGGGGTGTTGCTGATGAAGATGTGCCCGCAGCTTCGCCGAAATCAGCGCTGAAGAGGACGGCTGCGGCTGCTGATGACTCGCCAGTGCCTCGGAAAATCGGACGCAAAGGTAAGCACTTTTATTGTAATAAACGATGAGGGAGGACTTGTTAAAATTTCACTGCAAATTAAAGAGTACAAAAGATGGTAGGCTTCTTATAATGATCAAGTTCTTTTTTCAACTAAGTTGATAAAAATGTGGTGCATAAAAAATATCTAATATAAAGGTTGATCGTATCTTATAAATAGTGGCCAGTCAAGAAATAATTAAAACTAGCATCACACGTGAAATTACTTTTGGACATAGCCCATGGCCATAGGTGCTTGTTATTTATCAATAATAATTCACTCATTTATTTATAAATAACTGGGCATTATAGAAATTCAGAGTAATGTAACTTGCATCAATGTCGGCATATTGTGTGTTCTCCGAAGCAGCTTTAATACAATGTTGCTGCCTTGGGTTTGACAGGAAAAGCCGATCTGTCGTCCCCGGCCGTTACGTCCCCGAAGGCTGGCCGCAGCAAGGCCGCTGCTCCCGCCGCAGCCAAGGTGGTTTCCCCTCGTAAAACCAGGGGGAGAGCTGCTGCTGTGACCGCCGCTGCCACCAAGTCGCCGGTTGCAACACCAAAGAAGGGTCGAGGGAGGCATCCCGCCAAGGCCGCTGAATCCCCAGCTGTTGCTTCGTTGTGTGTGGAGTCACCCACTGTGGAGTTGCCCAAAGTGACAAAGAAAGGCAAGGGCAAAGCTCTTTCAGCCCAGAAGAAGGCCATGCCGACAAAGAGAGCCGCAGGAGTTGCAGGAGCAGCAGAGGTGGCTGAATCGAGCCCAGAGAAAGCCACTCCGACTAAGAAAGCCAGTCCGGTGAAGAAAGCCACTCCGACTAAGAAAGCTACTCCGACTAAGAAAGCCACTCCGGTTAAGAAAGGTGCTCGGGCCACCAAGGCTGCTGCTGCATCTCCAGTGGCTCTCCGCCAAAGCAAACGTACAAAGAAGTAGAATGTGGTAGTGCCATCTTCATGGTAAAAGTATTCTTACAAGATTGATTTTTTTGGGTTTCTTATATTATAATACTAATTTACTGTCCCATGTTGACGACAGTTGAACAGGGAATATGTTATAATATATACATATATAGAATTTTACATCAAAACTAAAATGAGATAAGAACAACTAAGTTTATAAGTATAGGAATAGTAATCTTTTGTAATGTACTTGGCAATTTAATGTAATTTCAACATTTTAATGTTTGACCAATCACTGTCTGAAGTATACTGGTTAAATTTTTAATGTCATTTTAGTTGTATGGCAATATATTGTATGGTGCCTACATTTGTAAATGCTTTAATTACATGCACATTGATACCACAGATCTTGATGATACCCATTAAATGATCATTTCAAGAGTGTTGAATATGCAACAAGTGTCCATTACTGGTGATTTGAGCTCGACTTTGAACTTATCAGTTGGTGTGGTATGTGTAAGTTGGCACATATCTGCTACTGTGAGCTGTAGGTATGGAAGTAGCTTAATCTCTCCCTAGCCTTGCATGACATTTTACAGCGCTCCTGCGGGAATTGTGATGTGGTTAGAGTAGGATATGGAAGTAAACTGTTGCGATAGGGGGACGTTCCAACTGGTTCCAAGTTATCGACCGCTACAGTGTTTGCTGTCCTATTTACATTTCGCGCGTTCCACATTTCGAGCCAATGGTGCGGCGAATATATTGTAGCCAATGACAGTTATTGTTACTCCCCTCTAGGAGAACACGATAATATTGGAGAAATCCAATATGGCATATCTGATAATGGTGGTGTAGTTTGTTTCTGAATATGTGCTGAAATTAGTAGTTTCGTGTGTTTCTGATGGATTCAAGGATATAGGTCTGTATTAGAGGTGTTCATGTGAGGTCACGGGTTGGATTTCGTACTTGCCCTGCCCCGATACTGCTAGAATTGCCAAGGTTTACATCTTACATTTTGTTGTCACAATGATGTCCAGTTGATCATTCAGATAGGTATCCCAAACGCACTACATGTGATTTTGGTAGCAATATTTCAATTCGATTCGTCTCAACTCAATATATTTTGTGTGTGTATTTATTTATTGTGACACGTTCAAGGACACAATGCAAAGGTGCAAAACTCTGTTCTTTCCAGCCACATGTCAAAAGGTTCCTACCTAACCAACTACATTAGTAGAACCACCAATGTTAGTTCCTACCTACCTTTCATGAAAATACTGACTAGTAAGATTGAGACATTTAATTTACATCTATTTTGAGAATTAACTCATAGACTGTGCCCAACAGACATCAGTGTTGCTAAGTACTTATGTTTCGTATATTGCCAATATTGCCAATATTGAGACTACCAGCTTTGGTTTCAAATGTGATTTGTTTTGAATGCTAACTCATTTTTATACAGTGCTAGCATTCAAACAGGTAGTACCACCTAGTATTTAACTCTTATCACCAGTGTATAGATATGGTAGCCTGGTTTACAAGCTAAATGCTTTTAACCATCTAAAATTGTAATTACCTACACAAGGAAGTAACTTTGAGTGGAAAATATAACAGCAAAAGTGCCGCCAGTAAAGAAGTCATCACATCAAGTCGAACAGTGAAAAAGACAATGATAAAAGTCACACATCAGTTTGCTCTATTTCATCTGCTGCTTCCTGTAATTCGTCTTTGGCAGGCTCCTGGGGAGAAAATGCTGCTTTCAATGGGTGAGTGATTTGATAACGAGATAATATATTTTATAGATGCTTATAAATTCAATGCTACTACCTACCTTCCTTATCGACATGCTTGTTATGCCATATTATATTTTTGTTTTGATAAATTAAATTTGCAAGTACAAAATAGAAGATTAATGTAGGAACCTACCTAAAACAAACAAATAACCACTACCTGCCTATTTAGTTATGTAGATACAATAGGTAGGTGTATCTTATTTGTAGGTAGCACGTGTACCTATACTGTATATTTGATATATCCATTGAGACTCGCCAAGTGTTACGGTATAAATCTCCCAAATTTGGTTAGGCCGATAGATACATGAAATGCGGGAGTAGGACTTATAATAGATATATTGGTGACGAGGTTGGTTGGTCAATTATTTGTTGTTATGTGTTTGTTACACTCATCTACCTAGCCAGGGATTATGCAACAAACGACCCAAGGAGGGTAAGACTACAACTCGATCATACCTAGCATCATGCACTGAAATAAAATTCAGCACTAACGAGATCCAGAACTAAAAAATTTTCTCTTTTGGCACAAAACATGATGGAAGACACTGGTTTAGTACCTCTCTATGTTGCTGAATGTTTGGCAGACACAATCTGCAGTCTTGCAAATTTTTCTCTTCCCCCCTGCTGCAAATTTTAATTTTAAACATGCACAAACCCCTGTTAGAATTTACAGTTGGAATTCGGCCACAGAGTGAAATAGCTTGCCGACTAAAGCAGTAATTACTCATGTGACCAAAGATTCCATCAGTTGTAATTTTCTGATATGCCAAACCATACTCCTGGACATTGATACTTTTTATATTTCCATTCCTACTTTTAAAACGTGTAAATAATTTCATTCTCTTTGCTCAGATATTTGATTCAGACACATAGGTAGGCATTAGGTGAAGCACCTAGTTGCCTAGGTAAAGCAGGGCAGAACAAGTTGACGATTCCACACATTTTATCACCCCACCTCCATCTGCTGGCAGTGATTTAAATTTAAACCGTCTCTCCCGCCACCTACCTTGTGTTGAACGAGACCAACACTTATGTCGGTAATAAAATTTACTGTTATACCATCTCGTTTTTCCAACCCCCGGGTAGCCTAGCCTTGGTAGCGGGGGGGGGGGGGGGGTGGAACGAACACCCCCGCTTTCGTTTTCTCTGCGCTTTTTAGAGTTCGAATTTGAATCGATATTTTTTTGACACTTGTAGGCGACAGCCACAGGTTCCTTTCGTCGTCTCTCTTTTGTGCAACCCGCCAAACACCCTTCAAAAATGTGCGTGAAAACTCAACGTTTCAGCCGCGACGTCAGGACATTGATGCGGCTGTTAAAGAAATCGCAATTTGCATTAAACAGATTCCTGATCTGTTTTATTAAACGGCGCCGCTCGCCATTTCATTACCACCTTGAATTCACCCCCACCCCCGTTGATTTCAACCAGAAATTCCGACAATCGTTCGCGTTGCCCGAACGGGCGCCGGTTTTCTGCTCTCATAAGTTATTCACAGAAAAGATGAAAGTAAAAGTCGTGTAGGTCGCCGCCATCAATTATCAAAATGTTCTTTGCCTCGCAAGAACACAATATTGTGTGCCGTGGAACCAGCCATGTGGGGTTGTACGCATACCACCTTTGCCCATCAGCTAGCTACGTACCCCTGCCCTGCCCACTCCGCGCTGCCAGGGCCCAGGACCCAGGGCCGGCATTGTAGGGTGTATGCAGCCAGGGAGCGCTTGTTTGCTGTTGAGCTGCTTTCGTTAGTGTTCGTTGCTTGTTAGCAGGGTCTTAATTAGTTATTTTCATGGACCCCTTTACTGGAACAGTCTCTATATGTCGCCTACACTGTCTGCGAGGAACAGCGTCATTTAAAGCAGCTATATCATTTCAGACCATAGTCATACCTACAACATATTATATACGACAGTCATCCCCGAGCATCAAATTGCACCCTTTTAGTTTTATAACAGTGCTACTCGATCGATGATTAAAGTTTTCCACGATGCAAGTCTGCTGGACGTACGTGCACATTGTTATCGCTCGCATTCATCTAGGAAATGTGGGGCATTTCTGTCATGAAAAATCTATAAAACTATTTAAAGCGAAATGCACTCGGAATATTATACTGTGGGCACGACGATCAATAAAACTAACCCCGACAGATAGACAGACGGACAGGTAACCCCCATGCCCTGAAGGCCGGCCGCAGAGGAACATGAAATAGCATTTAATTTCCCAATACCGTTGAAAAGTTGAGCAAACATGGCGAAGTAGTCCAGATTTTTGCGCATTAACTTCAATGCAATAATGCGCGGTAGTCCTATCATTGTGCGAGACACAGATACACGACATAGGTAGGTATGAGGACGAATACCCGAGTGGTGTGCACCCGCCTGCTCGGTCGTGTGTCTGTGTATGGGATTGGGACGGGACTGGGGGGCTGCTGCTAGGCTGGGGCCGGCCCCGCTCGAGATATTGATCTGCCGTCCGTCCCCCGTCCCGTCCCACCCCGTCCCACCCCAGCCCAGCCCGTGCCGAGCGCCCTCGTGCTTCGTAACATCTTGCACACCTCTGCTCGCTCGCTCGCCGGCTCTCTCGGTGACGTCACACGCGGAGGCACTGGAGCCGCCGCCGCCGCCGCCGCCGCAGCGAATTAGTTCGACAGAATTTCACCCTTTGCGTGGAACGCGGTCTCGCTGTGTAGACGTATCCGCACCTCAAACTGTGAATGTTGTACAAATTCGCACTTTGAATTAAACAAACAAGCCATAGGACACGAAACGTACGACCTTCATTAATTCGTCATCGTTAGCATAAATCGTTCAATGGGTACACCAAATAGGTTATTTTAGTTTCTATTGAGCAATACAATTGGAGATGTCTTTTTACTAGGGCTTCGCGAACGCAATTTGTGTTGCGTTGAAGATGAGCGTAGGTAGCGGTTTGTGTATAGCGGATTAAAAGGTGCTTGCAGCAGTCACAAGAAAACCATGGAGCACCAAACCTGACCATTGCCTTCTCGAAAATTCTAATCACTTGAAAATGTATGCGGATTCTGACGTTCCTTTGTTTCTCTTCGAGGTCAACAAAGCTGGTAACCAAGGAAACGAAGGAAACCAGACTCGTTTTGAATCAGCCGTCAAATCACGAAAAAAACACCACAAAAATGCTAATAAAAACCAATTGGAAGAACCTACCGAAATAAGATTTGCAGGCATGATAAATATGTATAAGGTCAACACGTTTAGAAGTTTTGGTGAAGTTATGTTCAGAACTTTGAAATTTACAGGGGTTCGAAATTCGGAAAAAATCGAAAAATTTCGTAAAAATTGATTTATAAAAAATTTACTGAACCGATCTTTTTCAAAAACGCAGGGGGTCTAAGTTGAGAACAGAGGTAGATACTCAGAAATTTTCATCCGTGTCGGTTCAGACGTTTGGTCTGTAGAGCGCGCACAAACACACAAAAAAACGAAAAAAAACATACACAAGTGACTTTTTTTTGGGGTAAGTGAAATTGAAGATTTCGCTCCGCTCGCTTCGCTCGCTACGCTCATCAATAATGTTTTGGAAATGTATCAAGTCTCATATATATACTGCAGTGCTAATGCATGACGAAATGTATTATATATATATATATATATATATATATATATATATATATATATATATATATATATATATATATATATATATATATATATATATATATATATATATATATATATATATATATATATATATATATATATATATATATATATATATATATATATATATATATATATATATATATATATATATATATATAGGAATTCTCCGAATTGCCTTTAAAAGAACATATAGTGTTCATAATACCAATTAATTAAACATCCCGTTTGAATTTAATGAAAAAAATTTTTGCGTAGTAATAATCGCACGTTTTCGTTTTGGCGTGGCACCTCCTCGTGACGTATTCTTGGGGAACGGCTAACGCCAGCGGCATGCGCTACGCAGTGGCAATTGCATCTCAATGGACAGCGACATTACATCGAATTGTTGTAAAGAGCTATCTGAAATAAGAGCGTTGTGTCAGGAAGGCGAGTGCATTCCTGAGCACGGCTCTATCGATGTAATTACAAAATACATTGATGTGCTACACAAAACAGACACCACAATGTATTTTCTGTCCGCCCTTCAAAAAACTCTCCTCGTCTCCTTTCTTCGGCTTAGTTTAACATTATTTTCCGCGATTTCTGTTTGAGAGAACTTCGGATCCTTACTATATGAAGGTCCTGCTATTTTCACTCCAAATCGACAAGCGACCCGTCCTCGAAAGCTATCGGCCTAATACTAGACACTGCGTAGCGCGGCAGAGCGCAGGCTGCTGGCGCTAGCCGTTCCCCAAGGATACGTCACGAGGAGGTGCCATGCCAAAACGAAAATGTTCGATTATTTTTCTATAAAATCAAACGGGATGTTTAATTAACTGGTATTCTGTACACTATATGATCTTTTAAAAGCAATTCGAAGGACTCCTGTAAATACATGCATACGATGCAGCGTCAAAAGACGATCCGACAACACATTTTCGCGATGCACCCTTGACTTGGCCGGGCGATTTCCGTGTCAACTCGGTTTACAGGGCAACCGAGTTGTGCACCGTCTCACTTGACGCCTTAGGGAAGTGGAGCCTGTGATGCACACACACACGCACACACGCACACACGCACAATCAATCGATCGATCATTGTTTTATGTGGCCTATTTCGATCGGGAGGAGCGTTAATTTCCTGTCGCCAGCTTTCAACCGCCCACTTCTAATCGCCGCCGCGATCGCACCTCTCCATGCTATATTGCTAGCCCTTCGTATACCAGCCAACACGTAATACGTATATGTCTTGTACGTATATGCCGTGCACATCGAGCTGTATACACGTGCTGCACTGTGCAGCGCATATAGCGCCGCGTGCAGCGTACATTTAAACATTGACTTCCTGGCATTGCTCAAGACCTGTAAGACCGATGTAAGATCACTGTAATCAAATTATACGAGCTATTGTACATGTGTGATGGACTATAAACGATTTCGTCCCTAGTCGACGGTAGACGAAGCAAGTAATTGAGTCTTGGTGGCTTTTACCGACTTGGTTCATAATTCAAAATATGGTGCGCTATACTAGAAAATATAGTCGCTATATAATATACACTTGCTGAATCGCCAATAATGCATGGCGCGGCCTGCCGCCATAACTCGACCATGCGCGCGCTCCATCGCTAAGGACGCGTGTTTAAGTTGAAAACTCGCCAGAAAGTACGTACCTAAAGGTGAACGCGAGAAAAGGGAGCAAACGATGAATAATAAAAGAACGCCTCATCATTTTCAAAACGAGACGATTCTAGAGTTCATTACACGATAGCGCACTCTCTTTCTCCTTACCGTGCATACCAAAGTCAAGTGTACGTTTTATGTTACGATGTGATCCAATTGAGAAAAGGTCGAAAATGAAAGCTCATTATCGGCGAGACCGCGGCGCAGACGAGGTGCATGCTGCACGGTGCCCGTTGTCCGCTGAACGGTGCGGCCGATATCGATGCACATGTGACGGGCGATTTGCCCCGTTCGCCCCCGCCGCGTGCGAGACCCGTGCCGTCGACGGCGCACGGCGCCTCGCCGGAGAAACGAGCCAATTAGCCGGGATGTGTGCTCGCAAACGTCCGCCAAATTAACTCATTGGCAACGGGTTACCGGGATTTATGCGCCCCAATCATGGGGAATCGTAATCCAATAGCCGGTGCGAGCCCCGAATCTGCCATGGCCCCGCTCGGTCGCCCTCTTTACCGCCGAGGTGCGCGTTTCACACGCCGGAGGGAGGGCGTTGCTGGGGATGGCGAGGTTAAAATGCATTTTCATCGCGTGTTTTTCCAATCTCCAGTGCGCTCTCCCCAAAAGCTCTACCTTGTGTTGTATCAAATATCAAACTGGCTTTTCTATATAAAAAAAGAAACACATGTGGCCCGGGAGTGTATATGTGTATATATATATGTATGAGTCGAATATTGTAAGACATATATCGCCGCTGAAACGGGGATCGCGTTGTGGTTGAAAAGCGCAAGTATGTCCACGTGAGAGGCTGAAATGTTGCCCGTCGGTAGCCAAGTCTTGAGATTGAGCGACGTACTCTCATGTCACAAGAACCAGCGCGAGAACAAATGCAACGACCCATACCATACCTCTTTCCCCAACAAGAAGCACGCAGAAACGCGGCGAAGAGGCCCGAAACTTAGCAACGAACTTTGGGCGTGTATGTACCTTCGCATGCTAGCAGCAGGCGCTTTTGTTGACAGGAAACTTAGTTTCTCATTAATCACGGCAAATTTGTGTACTACAATTTACATATGAAGATGAAGTTCTATAACTATAGCTATATATGTAGGTACGTATAAACGTTCGTGAGTCTAAACTCTAAACCATAGCTGTTTGAAATGGAGCCGAGGTTCTTAATTTTGCATTAGCGCCCGCGTTAGAATGTCGACGACGAGATGCGCACACCGTTGCAGCCGTCGCCGCGCGCTGATGGATGATGAACAATTGACGACTAGAATCAGAGGAGTGTAATTGTCGTAACTCGGCGTCAACGCATCGTCGTCGCGGTCCCGCCGGGTGGAGTCGCACCGCGACGCTCTCTCGCCGTAGCATGACGTACACCAATTAATGCAATTTCTCCTTGTGTCTCACTCTCGTGTCGAACTATATGTACACTAGCTTTCCCGCCCAGGAAAATGCGATCGGCTCTCATAATAAACTATCCAATTTCAATATTACCACTCAGGGTAATTGGAGCGCCTAGACGGAAACACTTGGCCATTAATTAACGAAGGAAGCAAGCCCGGGAAATTACGGGCGAAAACATGCAGAATTCGGTGTGTGTGTGTGTGTGTGTGTGCGTGTGCGTGAGCGTGCGTGTGTGCCGGCCATGTTGTGGAAACTTGGGGGTGGTGACGCACAAACGTGGAGGGTTTGGGAAGGCCGGGAAACTGTCAGACAGCAGACGGGTGACTTGGGGAAATTTATAGGGTAAATGGAAGAACAATTAGAGATGAAAGCATCTTGACTCGTTACTCGGTTCGTTATTGATTCATTGTTCATTGTGAAATCCACGCACGTTTTGCATGCATTGGTCTGCGACAGGTTTTTCCTCAGAATCTCTTACGTTGGCGATATGCAGTTAAACCTGGCAGAATCTCCATTTATAACTATATTTTTAATCTCTCCTAAAGTAAAATTCTATACCCATTTGAATAATAGCACTTTTCTCTTTACTTTATCTAACTGGCCACAGTTTGCACCGAGATTTGAATTCTTAATCGCACTAGTGCTTAGCCGCGAAAATCTCCCCTCAGTGTCCACGTCACATGAGCCAGCAGCTGCCATTGGCCTGCTTGAGGGAAAACTCCTTGCGCGCACTCCAACGCCCCCATGTTGTCGCCGCCACTGCGCACCGTCGGTATAGGTACCCACAGCAATTACAATCTCCACGGCGTTTTTAACAATTCATGCAGTCGCTCGCGCTCGCAGAACGATTACATTAATTTAGTCAAACATTAGCGCAAACGCTAGCCGAGAGTCCGTACTATGCAAATCCCCAAAGCCGGGTCCGACTCGGGTCCCATCTGGCCGTAGCGCGCCGTGGCCGTAGTCCAAACACGGCGGGCCGTATTTGCGCGGCGGCCACAGCCGTCGCCAGTGTCCGAATGCGCGGCCACATGCGACCGAATCCGCGGGCAAATGCGGCTGGGCGCTGCTCGCCGCAGATCGACTTCGTAGACAGTTCATCTCTTGGTGCAACCGGCGTGTGTGAGATATAATGTTGCTATGGCATTTGGTATACTAAAAACACTAGGTAGTCGAATACCGGTTCGAACCTGAGACGCAATTTAGTTGAATGAGTTAGATTTGCACTCCTGTCATGGACCAGACTGTACCGCCTCTACTATAGGACTTCAATGTGGACACTGAAATCGATTACCTCGAATTACGTCTATTTCCTCAGAAAGGTTTGTTTGAAAAGAGCATAGGTAGGCCGTAGGCAGGCACCGACCAAGTGGACATGGACTTGCAATGTGTTCTGACCTCTGAGAGGCTCGTTTTCAGTGTCATATGACCATGTAGGTAGTATGACTGTCCATGGCGATGATCGCCAAAGAGATCGGTGGCTGCGGGAAACCATAATTCGATTGCCGGCTTCCCTTAACCCTTAATATTTCTCGTGTGACCAATATGAAGCACGCATGGTCCGACTGTGTTAATCCATCTGTGGGTCTAACACGTAGTGCGCCCGTCGGCCGTTGACGCGTGGTGCGCTAGTGGCACACCGCAATGGCCGTCGTCGCCGTCGTCGCGCGCTGGCCGCCAAAGGGATGTCGGGCGGACCGTCGCGGCCGGGCGTGCTTTATTGTAATAAATTGACGACGGCAGCGACGAGGAGTAGGTCAGTTCGGGCGAATTATACAAGCCACTTGGGTCGTTTTGTCGGTGCTTAAATCCGCGGGGCTCTCTCTCTCGCTCCCTCTGTGCAGGGTCTCTCTTTCTGTCTCTCTTCTCGCTGCTTGTGTCTTTATGTCTTTAGGTTTGGAATCATGCGTGAAGTGTGGGTCTGGCTTAGCTGTAATCACCATTTGATAAGTTGAAACGATCCTCCCGAATTTAAGTGACAGTGCGCGCAATTGTCGGGACGCAGCAGAGACACATGGTCTACTTACAGATAATAGTAGGTATGACATTATCATTATCTCGCGAAGAAGTAAACACAGGACGCATTTTCACGCCGGAGACGCGGGGTGAGAACGGATCTCAGGTGAAATTAAGCAGAAGAGTTTTCATCCAGTATAGTCTCGTTTTCTTTTCATTGTCTCGAGACGTTTATATTTGATGCACAATTGTCACGGCTTGTCGCGAAATAGCAGATGACAGATTGTGACGGATAAAGAGATGCCGTTGCCGGCTCCATGAAATATTTGAAAATTGCCGAATTGCAGGCGGCGGGAAATGATATCTGTCATGGTTTTGTTCTTCCGGGGCGGGGGACTGCAGCAGTTGAGCCGTCGAGTTTAATAGGTTTCAATCGAGACGGAAAGAGGCTAGTGGCTGTATAGCTGTTGCCAGGTAATTATAACGCGCTCGTTCGCATGACACGCCATGGAAAATATAGTAATACCCGGTAAACCGCAAAACGTGATTGGAAATTAAATTACAATGTCTTGGCATGCTATGACGTGCACACGGGATATAATGTATCCATTCGCGATCGGCGTTCTAAACGCCACCACCGTTTAATGAATCTGAAGGAAAAGCAAACTTGTCGTAAGGCCAATCAAGGTATTACTAAGCATAATCTCCCACAGCAAATAACATCACTTACCGATAAAATAATGTATCGGCTCTGCCTCCTCTCACGTAGGTACCTATTAACAGAATAATATACGTATATACATCGCTTTTGTATTCATCGCAGTTACAGAGAAAGTTTCCAACATAATTCTTGTGCAGTGAAATTATTGGGCTAGCGCCAGTACATGCAAGAGAGCTTAAAAATCAGCACTGTCATGTCGCCGATCGTAATTGGGGTAATTTAATGCGTGGCGCGGTCAATTATCACCTGCACGAGGAGATTACCCTGCGCCTCATGTTGACGCCTTCAGCATCCTCCCATGTGCGCGTCGGGGCGGCCACGTCAGCCGCTTATTGCGGCCGGCGCAGATCATTTATTGATGCCGCATCCAACGCCTCCACGTCCCGAAACAAACCAGTGCCCGTCACGGATTATCCTCGCGCTTATAATAAGCACCTTATTACATTGAAAACTTAACGTGCGGGGGTACGTACATTAGGTACAAGTACTTTTAATTGCATCCCAGTAAAAGTTTGATGACAGTGAAGACTTGTTATTCTAAATATTTAATTGAAACGCATAGCGCGCTGCCCGAAACTAGATTGTGCGGCGCGTAACAGGGGAGACGATGTACGCACCGTACGGGCATCGCATCTCCCCGCGAAGTCTGTGAAAGGGCATCGCGAGCGCGCCGGCAACGCGGAGTTGGGATTCGGTCGCGGTTTTCGGGGGGAGCGTTTGCACACCACACGAGCCGGCAGAGTCGTGCGCCCGCACGACACACGACACGGCGTCGGGAATTGCGTTCCGACCTGTGCGTGTCGTGGGAAGGGGGGGGGGGGGATGATGTGTCTCGGTGCCCCGTGTGTCGATGTCGGTGGAGGTGCCGTGTGCGCCGCTCAACTGCCGAGGTTGCGGCGATTTGCGTGGCCAGTCGGGCGCCCTCCGGCCTCGGCCAGACCTCGCCGACTGCGCTGGGGTCACACTTTCAACTGGGGCTGTCTGCAACACTTTCCAACTCGCGGAATGATGTATACTGTACATCACAGAGGTATAAATGAAATGTATATCTTGTTTTGAAGACTGAAGTTCTCTGGCGACGTGGCAAAGCTATGCGAGGTTGTGGATCGATGCTCAGTCCCCCCCCCCCTCTCCCCACCGGTTCGTCGCCCTCGTGAGCGTCCCGCGTGTTCACTCCCGTGGGGTGCAAGGGGGTTGGAGGGGGGCAGAGAGGCAGCGCACACAATAATACAACCTTATGAAAGCGTGATCCTGCAATGTGGAGATGGCTTCCGCACGCAGATTCCGATCACTAATTACAATTTACAAAACGCAGCGACGGTTGCGCGCGCTCTGAACGCACACGCAGCGAGCTGCGCGCGTGTTTGCCGTGCGCAGGCGCGCGCAGCGATGCGTTGTCGAGCGCGAGAGACGTTGTTTTAAAATGTTCGATTGTGCAGCGCCGCTTTTCGGTTCGTTTTGCAAAACGACGTGCGGCGCGGAAACAAAACGCGGCGAAAGTCTTTTGTTGCGCCGAGTTGAGTTCCAAAATGCGCTCGCAGCTGGCATCAGAAATAGAAACAAAACATTTCATTATTTATCGGATTACCCAACCAAGCGGCTGCCATTCATCGCCGATCCGAGCAGTGCGCCGCCTTTGCCGTCGCCGCTTTTGTCTGCATTCTTGCTAGCTTCAGGCACGCCCGGCCACGAATGCGGTTTTGTTTGTACACACACATAAGGTAAACGCAGTGTACCCCCAAGCCAATGCCACAGCGTCCGTCGTTAGACTAGGGTCCAATGTTGATTCGCTTTTTATCTAAAACCGTCTTCAAATGACATCAGATTATCCGATTGCATGCGATGATTTGCTAAAAACAAGTTGCAGGACCGAGCCCGCCCCCACGATCTCCTCGGCCTTGACCTCCTGGGCGTATGGTCACTGCATTCGCGATGTCATTTCCTCGTTGTTATATCATTGCCTGTGCTTTGGGTGCCGTGCAGCACATTCGCCCTAATGGACTGCTCACCGCTATAGACTGTCTTGTCTTGGACGTTCGAGCCGAGTTCCATTACTCGCATCGGAGAGCGTATCGGTAATTAGTGGACCTACCCGCAGGGATCGCAGCACCTCTGCATTGCCCCGCACATAATATGCAAAGTATGTGCGTCAGTATCTCACCACAGAGGGAGCGGTGTGGGTACACAACCTCCCTGACAACAGGTGGATGACGCCGTGGGGCTTGCGGCGTTTCGCTCTTGATGGCGGCGAGAAGTTCCCGATGAATCGATGGCGCATGCCAGGGTTGATGAGGCCTGTACACCGACCCGTTGTCAAGGCGTGCTCCTGTCGGCGCCGCGATCGCCCTCCTCGGGCAGGGATGAAATGCGTCCCGTTTCCGTCGTCGCGAGAAAGATACGCCGCGCGCGTGAACCAAATCAACGTTTACGACCTATTCGTCGGCTGTTGACACTCATAAATCGGTAGATTGGCATTAAAATGTCAAGTGTCTCAAATTTCGGCAATTTCGGCAATTTCGGCAGGCGACACCAGAGGCGATGTCTCGGCGTCGGCGATTTAATTTGCCCGAGTCAACAGACGACGCGTGACTGGCGCGCGCCCCGCGGATCGAGTTACGACTTTGTGTGTCGATGGGAAAACACCGCGGATAAGTTCGCCGGATTTGTCGAGGAGCGCGGCGTGCGCTCGAAAGTACCACGCGGATAGCACGTCGCGCCGGCCAAAGTTGCACCCTCATCGCAGAGATCCAGAGATCCAGAGATCCAGAGCATGTTTCGCCGTGTACATATAAGAAGCAATCTTCGATCGGCGACGTACGGCGCCCCTGCCGCCACCCATCGACGGGTCGGCGTGCAGGCGTGAGATTGTGTCGGCGGTGGTCGGAAGTCAAAACGCCACCCCACCCATCCAGACCATGCATCAACGGCCGGCGAGAGGCGATCATTAGGCACTGTAAATACAACCCATGGTCCCATGCGCGCCTGACGCGATCGATCTGACAGCCATCCCCATTCCTATTTCCATACAAAAAACACCCCGAGCTAGACTACACTACGACACGATGGCACATCAGCAGGTTGCATTCAGCGAAAGTCTCCCCCTCCCCACGCACATCTAGTCAAGTTCTTCTGGATGTCTCGTCGATGATTAATCGCATGTTTACATTCGCGCCGCGCCGAGCGCTGGCTGCATTGTGCGCCCCGCGCCGGTGTGCCAGCCGGTGAATCCAGGTAACTCTGCGTGCCGGGGAATTCCGCGCTCCGCCGCCGAGCACGGGAGGTGGGACGACGTCGGCGGGCGGCGGCGAGAGGCGGGCTGGAGGTTTGCAGCATGCGCGCCTCGGCACCGCGCGAGTCCGGGGCGAGCGGCAAGCTCTCGAAGCCCGCGTCGAGCTGCAGCGGCGTTAGTCGGTCTCAGAGACTCCAGTCGCCATCGTCGACCGTCTGCGCGCCGTCCGTCGGTCAGTCAGAGAGAGTCGTCGCCGCTGTCCACTGCGTCCGCAGCTCGCGTTTCCTCGCAATCAAATCCAATTGTCGTCGATCAGATCGATACGCGTTTTATCGCCGGGTGGTCTCGATCTTCGGCGCACTGATATCTGACTCGAGTGGAGCTTCGCCGAGATTTGAGCGTCGGCGGCTTGGCATTACCTACGCACTACGATGAAAGAATCGAGTCGTTATCTGTGCTAGCGTCTCGATAAGCGGCGAAGGTGCGCGCGTGAGTGTCTGTATTGACGTGAGAGTGTCGTCGAGTGCGTGCGAGATGCGTCTTTGTGCCAGTGGATCTTTGTAGAGTGACGCGCTCTGCACCTCGCTATTTAGTCTGGATTAGTGAAGGTCTTCTGACTGTCCCTTGCCGAGCGAGCGAAGGATCTTGCCGAAGCGAATTGGTCGTCGTCGTCGTCGTTCGTCGCACAAACTGCATCTTGACCGAAGACGCTAGCCTGCGGTGAGAGACAGATCCCACGTCGAGGCCCAGGGTCAGGCTCAGTCTGTAATGCATTGCGCCGCGGCTGTATACACTGCACACACACACACATATATATATATATATATATATATATATATATATATATATATATATATACCTGTTTATACGAAGCGTATCTTTTATGACAGAGTTGCATAATTCGCCCGAATATCCTGCCTTATTATAGCTACCTCTGGCCAAGCCACTTTCCTTTCCGTTCGCCTGCACGGTACAGGAACTAATACACACTCATATACGACATGTTTCATATGCTGCACACACGCTCGGCCGCGTGGTCCCCTGTGCTACAGCATATAGATGCATACATCGCTCTGTATATGTAGCATATCTTCAATCACTGACTAGCATGCGAAACTGCAGCGTGCTTCTCATTTCGGGCGTACTTTTCGCGTGGCGTCGCCGCGTTTCGGACGCGAGCGCGCGCGGTCCACGCGTTTAGCTGCTAACTAATTGTTAGCCACGGGCCGACGCGAAACGGAAACCACGCGGCGAAACATTTAATTAATTAAATATCCCCGCTCGACGTCGTTGTGTTGACGGTGTCAGCGCTGCCACATGGCCGGTGTCGCCCGACTGCGCGTTATTTTATTTCAACTCCTACGTGAGATCCCAACTAGCGAGTTACAACTGCATTCGCTGCACGTTAGTGGCTGCATTCAGTTGTAACTCCTAGTTGGGATCTCAACTAGGAGTCAGAAACTTGGTAACACTGGGATTTAGAACGCTAAGTACACACCATATTCAAAGCAGACTCGAAATCAGACTCGTTTATTTGGGGGTCACGCGGATATTTTGCATCAGTGCACATCGAATTGGCTGGCATGACAACAATTGATAAGTCACTCAATCTTAGCGATCTATACTAATCACGAGGCCATTATTTTCTAATCCGCCCATGTTTGATCTGAGAGCGTGGCTGTACGCATCGTTATTAATAGAGCCAGCCGCGACGGTGTGCGCCAGTTGTCCGCCATGAATCATGGAAAGCTTTCTCCTTATACGAGCGTGGCCTAATGCCTTGAGCATGAACTGAGCCTTCATTATGCAGAGATCGGCCCAGCGACCGTGCCGTGGCCAGCCTCTAGCGCGAGTTGTGCTGTGCGCCGCGTGTGTCTTTGATCACCCGGAGCTGGTCAGTGGTCATCTTCGCTCGTGGCGCGTGCCGTCCCATGCCCCCAGTCACGGTCCGTCCGGAACAGGACCTTTGCGCGCGATTTCCTTCACTTGGTTTCCCCACCGTTTTGACGGAAAACCGTCGGCGGAGTAAATATTTTGTCTGTTAGAAGTCTGGAATTCGCAGTCTACGTGATGCACGAGATGTAACGCGCTTTCAAGAGCAGTCGACGTGGTAACGTTGAGTCGTCGTCGTGTGTATTGCAGTGTGCACCGTCGGTTGAGTAATTAGTCGGCGAGTCGGCGAGTGTGCGGTGACAGACCGGTGTCTTGTCTGTCAGCACAGTACTTTATCAGCGAGCACCGTGCAGAGCGGCGCTAGTCGCCGAGCAACTGACATTTCACTCCCAAGTCTAACCTGCGCCTATTTATCCATGTACCGTCCCCGTCGGGATGTGCTTCTATTTCCTGTCATCTCTCGTCGCATGCATCAATCACAGATGCTGGTCACGTCACCACGCTCGCTCTGCTGTCGTGCTCGAACGCTCGAACGCTCGAACGAACCCTGCCATTTTGTGCTACGTACAACTCGCTACACATGCATGTACATGTAGCGAGTTGTATAGCACAAAGGCACACAAGCTAAATCGGCTCGCAATGCATGCGAGGATTGCGGAAATAAATGTACGACACGATTCGATTTCGTTCGATATAGCACCTACCCCTATATAGCCTCAGTGCTGCACAGTATTATGAACAGTGGATTGATACCATTTTTCGTGTACATAAAGGCAAGGTCGGGGTGGATGGTATTGATTCGCTCAACAAGCGATATTGACAAGACTCTATCAATGTCCATTACGGCTTGAAGCTTTCAACAAGTTACGCTTGCAGCGAACGGCTACATATATTAATTTCCAATTTCAATATTCATGGAAATCGTATTTGATTTTCTTTTTATACGGTTCTATCCTCCTATATGCCTCTTATAAAACTCCTCGTCTAGAAATATGGAGCTATGCTTGCATATTATAGGCTCAATCTTTCCTGTTTCATGTTTTTTCGTCCCCATCAACCGAACAGTCCCCCCATGGAACTTTAACCCCATGGCATTTGACAAGAGACAATAGCGCTGGCCGCCCCCAAAAGCCAGTGTAATAATGAGCCCGTTTATTAATTGCCATCATCTCTTTCATTAGCGTCGCTCCGGCAATACCGACAATCCTCGCGGCGCCCCCTTTCTTATGACGCCTCGCCGTCCACCACCCATCATGACTGTCGCGTTATCGGGAAACATTGCATGCACGTCTCGTCATTTCCTAGCCTCGCTACATGCACCGTACACTGCAGCATATTGCACTACGATAGGGTGCACTAAATGCATTTCTATGTTAATGCACATTAGTGTGTTAACCTGATCGACTCGCGTGTTATAACCGTCGAGTAGTGCGGCTAAATTCCGTGCAGGCGTGGTGCAGCATGCATCGGAGGTGCAGTGTATACGTTAACTGCGTTGTTTGGCTCGGAAAAGCGGCGGAATGCACACCCGGCGATCACTGAACGCGATGGGGAAAATGCTGGAGCACTTTTCCGCCGACCTCTCTCATCCGCCGCTTGCATGCAGCCCGAGACGCGAATAAACCGCACCGCCTCTCGACGTCGCTGATGTTTTGGCGTCGACTGCCGACTTCGGCATCTGGCGCACATCAGCGCAAGCCGCGTGCTGCTGCCTCGGCGCCTCGGCGTCCATATTCGATAAATCTCTCTGCGCTAAGTTCTTTATAGGATGAGCAACTCATGTCAATGGGGAAACGGCACGAACGGCGGGCGGGCGGGTGGGTGTGTTGGGCGGGGGGGGGGGGGGGGAGCCGGTTGCCGGCCTGGAAATCGCGAAGGAAATTGACGGTTATTAACTTACGCGAACGGATAGACGGCATGCTTTTCCGTATACCACGGGAAAAACTTGGGAGAAACGCGAACGGCGCGCGCGCTTCTAACCTGGCATTCGCGGTAAACGCTCTCGCGTATATTTTCTTTTCGGACTGAACTTCATTTTCAAACATGTGCAAGATAAAACGATAACTGTGCAACAGCGTCCCATGCGGATAATCCCTGCACATACGCAAGTGTGCGGTAGCGAGCTTATAATTATTCATTGTTTTCTGCCGGAGACCCGACGGCGACTGAACCGGGACGCGGTGACGGGGACAAAGTCAATACTTCCCGGCGGGCGCGAGCGACCCGACACGTAGTACAAGTGCCATCCTCGCCGCACTTCATTGAGATTCATGGCGTCCACAGGTCACCGAATTGACCGCGATGTGTCCAAGCGCGTCCAAGGACCGATCGCAAATTGGACAAGTTCCTGGCACAAGAAGCCAGCGTGTCATCTTGAGCGCGGCGCCCCTCGCAGTCGCTCAAGATGTGTGCATTGGCCCCCGCTACTTAGACGCTCCGGCTCGCAATCAATATGCTTGTCGCCGCAACAAGCAACACGCCGCCGGGCCCGCAGCATGGCACTCGACTCTCAAGCGCCGCATGGTCGAGCCGGGTCGAGCCCCGTGGTTGAACCGTTTGAACCGTCGCGCTCATCTAAGCGCTAGTACTTAGTCGAGCCCCGGGTTTGATGTCGCACCGACGCCAATTTCCCGCGCAGAAAGAAACCTGTGGCGCTCCACATGCATTTTGCTTGCCGACTCGCGAAAGTTTAAATTATACTCGGCGCCATAAAATATTATACATACGTTATATAGCCTAAATAAATAAGAGTCTAAAAAGTGCCTTTGATTCATAGTGTATATATACACGCGAACTTCAAGTTTAGCGTACGTCGCGAGTCTGGCGAATATTTTATGAGCCCCTCCGTTCCATTATGATACAGAGAACACTTCCATCCTGACCGAGGACGTGTGCTGTAAAATGCCATGCAATACGATACGCCATGTATAATATACGTAGTATACGAATTGTATGAATCCGACTTCATCCACGGGCGCATATTGCAGCTGGGCTGGCCAAGAGCGACGTTTGGGTATTGACATTTTGTCGGCCACTAATCGCCGGGGGGAGGGGGGGGGGGGGGGGGGGGACGCCGGCGCCGGGCGTTTCGTTGCGCTTCCAATTTTATCATTTTCATCGTCGGCGCGCGGCCGGCCGAGCCGCGTTTGTTATTTCTGTGTGTTTCATTTTCAATCACGGAGGGTGGGACCATGGAGTGGCGAATCAATTGCGTCGCGGCGCGCGGGCCTCGGCGACATGGCGCCCACCCGGGAACGGCGTCCACCCGGGACGCACACCGTTCTAGGTGGCGAGTCGAAAAAGCCTGCGGAGGAGAGAGTGAAAGGATCACGCGGGGGGTGGGACGCGATCCTTTGCGACAATGGGAAAGAGGTAGCTGCTCGCCGGAGCTCGGCTCTTTGTTGCTCGCCCTTATAAATCTGAACCCTTTCGACGCGAGCGGCCCCCACGCGTGCATATCGAAGCAGTGCGCCCAGCCGTCTTTGCAAACCGCACCGCGAGCGCGTGCATGATATGCATGTTGTGCAGGAGTGCTGCGAAGGAATGCGCGGGCCGGCCCGTGCCGTCGGGGGCGCACCAGGGGCCCTATGTGACCTCGGGCGCGGGTAGTAAGTCGATATTAGTTCGTCTGCTGGCTCCGATAACCGCGCGGGATGGGACTGTGCGCTTGATGCAGGGGCATGGGGTGGATCGGCGGGCTGCTCGAATCAATGGCAAGCCGGCCCCACTCTATCAGTGCGCTGGAAACATGCAGCGGGTTTCCCTGCCAACGTGCGGCGGCCCGCGGTGTGAAGGGGTCAAGATGAGGAATTGATAAGGCCAGCTGGGCGTTAGTTTTCTTGCCCTGGAACTGCGCGCAGCGGTGCGAGGAAGTACGAACGCCGAGTCGCGATTGGCTGGCGCCGGCTCGTTATATCAACGTCCGGCCGTCGGATCGGGTTTCTCCGCACCGCCATGAGCTACTATATACCCCACCACAAAAAATACGTTACAAAAGGAACTGGCAAAGTTTGAACAAGTTTCTTTTTTGTAATTTTATATAAGAAACCACCAGTTTGCGCTCAGGAAATTATGTTTTCCGAGTCTGTGTGGAGGTTAAGTCGCGTGAATTTCCCCTCAACACACACACGCACGCACACACACATATACACACACATAGAGTGAAGAACATGGCACGAGAACACAACAATCGTGAATGATGGCCCTTTCCTTTTCAACTTGCCGCGGTCCCGTTTCGAAATGAAACGCCGCGAAACTCGCGCCGCATGGCGTGGCCGAGCAATTATTGGGTTTCATAGGAACTCCTTGCTGAAATATCGTCGTCGACGTCGTCGGTGGGGGCGGCGTCGAGACGTACACATTGTTTATCGCGGCAATTTGTCGACCGGTGTGACAGTGCGTGTGTCTTCTTGTTGCAGATGGGTTGCTTCGGCTCGAAAGACAAGTTGTCGAAAGAGGACATGGACTTCCTCAAATCGCACACGCGCTACGACGAGCCCACGATCAAGGAGTGGTACAAAGGCTTCAAGGTAATTATTGCCAATTGCATGTCTCCATTGTCGCTCGATTTCTGCTCGACGCCGTCCGTTTTGTGTCATGTCCCTTCAGAGTGTTATCATCCCATCTGCTCTCATCGCTTCGAATTGATAATCGCTAAAAAAACAATCCATCGTCCCGGCATAGAAAACCGCCGCGTGGACCACAGCCGGCAAATTGAAATACCGTAAAAAGACCAAACCGCGCGCGAATTGATTCCCCCGCATCTCGCTATAACATTCAGGCTTTGAAAACGCACTCTCCTTTTATCCTTCACTTCAGTTTATTTCATTTCTTCCTCGGCTTTGCTATATAGGTATATAGATATACCACCTTTCGTGGCCTATGCTCCCAAACAGGCAGCCGTATATCGCCACGCACATAAGACATTTTATGGCCGAGCGAATGTCCCTAGGATATCTCTTACCTCAGGGGTG
Source organism: Nemoura dubitans (assembly GCA_921293005.1). Classification (NCBI taxonomy): domain Eukaryota; kingdom Metazoa; phylum Arthropoda; class Insecta; order Plecoptera; family Nemouridae; genus Nemoura; species Nemoura dubitans. The sequence goes on along the minus strand of OV121074.1, from coordinate 50,882,182 downwards.
GCATTTTATCATCCCCCCCCCCCCCCGTCCCGCCGTCAAAGTGGCAAGGTGTGACGTGCTCGGCGTGCGCGGAAACAAGCACGCAGAGCACTGCACGTCTGCCGCACGTCAGGGAGGAAAAGGCGAGCGTCCTTTCGGCACGCCTCTTCGCGACGACTTGAGCATGTCGCATTGTCGATTCACCGAGCGCGGGCAGGAAATCATGGGTCGCCGCCGTGTGATTTTGGCGTGGCTTGGCGTACACGCGGACGGCGACACAGTGTGTAGGTATCGCCATCGCCAGCGTCGCCAGCTTGCCGGGCTCATGTGCGCTCCGTGCACGCTGCATCAATAATGGAGTAGTGCACTATACACAAGGGCGTCGGTGTATATAGTAATATGCACACTTATGTGCAACACTGTAATTGATACATTTCGCGGTGCATACGGGGTAGCTATACACTGCAGGGGTTTTCAGTACGTTCAACATGACACTATGGTAAGTGTATTGCAGCATGGTATCGATCGGCTATCGAGTGATGGCTTGCGTCACATATACATTGCTGTATCGTGAATAATTTCTGCGCCAATTTATAGATGGACGAATTGATAGTTCCTCTTTGTCGTTCAATTACCGGCCGCGTCGTCATGTGTGCCGGGTCGGGTCGGGTCACACCTTTTCTTTGGTTTTAGTGGTTTTTGATCGAACGGGAGATCGAGTGCACGCTATATGTGTACCTATATATATAGTGTGTGTGTGCTGTGTGCGAAGTCCCTGTGCGCTGTTAGCGAATCTATACCCGGGGTGCCGCCTTTGCCAATCAGAAGGCGCCGCGCGTGGACGTTGTAGCAATTAGTCGTCGACATCCACGCTTGTGCCGTGCTTTCGATTGGGGTGGAGCGAACTAACAAATGTCACCTTTCGGTCAGCGGAAACGCCGAAGGACGGAAAAGCGCGTTTTATTATACAAGAGGCGCATGTAATTTCGTGCATGGTCCGTGTAAGAAAACGGTCGCTAAATTTGTCTGCCAGTTGAGTTAGATTGGCCCTAATTTGCACTTTTCTCGTGCCGCCCGCCCGCCGCGCGGATGGCCTTTTAATTATCTTACGCTTTTATCGCGACGCTGACGCCGACGCCTGCCCGAGCGCCGGCGTCGGCGTCGCCGAGCGTGCCGGCAGCGAATCGACGTCTTCACTCGCCGAAGATTGCTTTCTTTTTTAGCGGCCGCTCGGTCGTTTGCTTTGCTTAGCCGGGACGCGCTAGATAGTAGATATATAAGCCAGCGCCATGATTGGAAGATGAGACAACGCTATATATCGGGAATATCTCAATCAATTTCGTGGGACGTGCAGCCATCTTTTATATGCTCGAGGAACGGAGTCTATTGCTGGCGAACTGCGTCTTTCTTTCTTTTGTGCTCGCCCAATTCAATTAATGGTGGCCTGGCCGAGCTTGCCCTGCTATATACCTATACCTTCGAACGAGGCGTTCCGGTCTGAGCGGCCTATCCCTGCCCGTCCCGAAATCGTCTGCCGCGATTGATCAATGCGTCGGCTCGGCCATCCAAGAGTTTGTCATCAATATCGAGGGCACCACGCGGTAAAAACAGAAACAATCGATACCTTCGCCTGGCGATGCGACGAGATTAGGTCGGTGTCTTGGGGGTGTTGCCGTCGGTCGGCGGGAAGCGAACTCGAACGCCGGCTGATCCAATGGACCGGGTCTGATTTGCATGGCGCGCTGATTTTCGTGCCGGCGATATAGAAAATGTCATTGATGAATCGAGTTTCGAGTGCTCTCGAGTGCTCGAGATAAATATTTGCGGAAATAATATAAGATTGAAATCGGTTTGCTTTGGATGTTTGCGTCAATCTTGCGTAATTTACCGGCGACTCTCCACTTAGTCACCCTCGACGAGCTCTTTAATGGAATAAATTGCAATTTGACGAACGCAACTTTCGGCCGCGCGTGGATTCCTCGCGTTATTGATCCCCGCCACTCGCTTGTCGTCGCGTCGTCGACATCCCTTTGGCGACGCGACCGATGGATTTCCGGCAAAGCGCGCGCCTGTATTTATCTAACTGGATTTCAGACGTCCCCGTCCCGTCCCGTCCCGTCCCTTGCCTCCTCCCTGTGTTTATTTTGCTCTGACTCTCGAGTACGAATTTGTCTCGACTCCTTTGTCAAAGAAAATACGCTCGACACAAAGGCATATGTATGAGAAGAAAATGCCTCATAACTCCCGGTCTGCCTTTCCTTTCCCGAATTCATTTCGAGCATCATTTCGCTCTCGTCGCGCTCTGCAAACCACGACATGACCTTGGCCGTTTGCCGCCTGGAATCTGTATCTGAACCCCGTCGCTCCGCCCGAGATGAAACTAATCCCGTATTGTTTGCGTTTGTTTTCTTGCAGCAAGACTGCCCCAACGGTCGACTGACGCCCGCCAAGTTCGTCGACATGTACAAAATGTTCTTCCCGAGTGGCAACGCGGAGGAATTCTGCGACCACGTGTTCCGGACCTTCGACATGGACAAGAACGGCTTCATCGACTTCAAGGTAAGACCAAGGACGACGTGCTGAAGACACGCCTCGTTCACTCGGATTGCCAGATAGGCCCTAATCTCTTCGCTGGCTGACGAGTACACCCCATCCCCTGCGCTGTCTGATGGTAGCTCGCTGTTGGACTGGAAAGAATGTAATTTCATCATCGATGTCATACGTGCCCTTTGCACGAACTTATCAGACTCCCTGTGGTTCGGGTTTTTAAATTTGCTATATTTAGCCATTCCCTCCAACATCTGTCCCATCACGGAATTAAGTATGGATGACCAGTTTCGTATCGAATAATCTTCTTATACCAAAGTATATAGGATGCTTTCCATTTTCTATGGCGCATATTATCAGAAAAAGATAATGCAGGCAGTATTAAAGTCTATATATGTTATACTTACGGTATAGAAAATTTAATCAATTAGTTTCGCTTCTTCTATCTAGAAGCAGCTTCTGCCTCATCTGCAAGTTTTCTCGACTTGCTGCAGAATTAACTAGTTACTCGCAAGTAGCAATTTGCAATTGTAATCGCATTGTAAATTCAAATTGTTGACGGAAGTCTAACTATAGTGTGATCCTTACACCAGAGTTCGTTACTTGATGATAGTAATGCAATGCATCACAGTGTCTCCCCATTCTGCCCATGCTGCAATATAATTTGCCAGCTTCCAAAGTTAGATTTATCGTCCCGTCGTAATCCACCCATGCAGCAGCAGCAGGGTCCCGTCTGCCCGCGGCCTTTTATTGCATGCGCCTTCGGGATAATGAGCATAACAATGAGCAATGCCACATGTAACGTAACACCGCTGTCTCGTTGCTATTTCCATCTCGAGGCCGTTTCGAGCCCGAAATCGGCGCGGTCCCTCGCCTCGCCTCGCACCGCACCGCATCGCATCGCGCATTCCATGATCGGGAAAGTCGTGTGGCGAAATATGGTAATGTCTCGGGCAATCTGAGCCTCGCTCGCGACACTGGCGGGTCTTTCGATATACCATACACTGACAAGCGCTCGAAAGAAGATAAGCGCTCGAATCGAAAAGACATATTTATCACTTTGCTCGTGTCGCACGGCGGCGTATTCATATTCAGATTCAGATGGTTACCTAAATAGGTTACCTACGGGTTGCGCAAGCGACGACGCACTCTCGGAAACCAAGCAGGTTGAGTCGTTGCACATCTCTGTTAGCCACCAAACGAATCATTGATTTCCATGGGGCTATTTCCAGTTCTGCAGCACTAAAACGGTGACATTGTTTTTATTCCGACTCGCATTTCAAATCAACACACAAAACAAGAACCATACTTGTATACCTGCGCAAGAACAATTACTTCCTTATCAATGGAAGATAACAAAACATTAGAAAAACTAGTACGGGGTCGACATAATTTTTGGCATGGTTCTATATTATACTGACACCGTAGCGTCGTGAGCACACCGTGGCAGAGTTGCATCATGCACAAGGAATAAGGCAGGCATCAATGCAAATGCCGCGAGGTTATTTGCGGTACCAAACGGACCTCTGGCTGATCAATAAGTCGAGTGACATCACCGGGGGTCGAACTGCTGCCCCCGCGTGGCCACAAACGTATCGCTGCCCCCGCCCCTGCCGCCCCCGCCCCCGCCAACCGCACGTATTTCTCCGATCCATTAAATAGATATGATTTTAGGACGTCAATCGTAACTTGGGGCTAGAGCACCCCACCCCAGCCCACCCCATGGCCATGCATTAGCATGCTGTACACAGACCGTTCCGCCGACGGGCGAATGTGAGAGCCCGAGCGGTTCTGTCAAGCGCTCTCATTATCGGCCCTCTGGGCTTTGCTTTGTGCAGCGCGTCGCAATTTGGCAAGCCACTGTCGTCGCTGCGTGATTCGAAATCGAATTATAATTACCGTGCAGCTCGGTCTAAACGACATTATCAATTACACGTGCTTTTGTGCCCGGTGACGAGTGGTGCCTGCTATCGCCGAACGCTCCGCCTGAACACGGCCGAATTCCCGGTGAACGGCGATAGGCCGGGCCGCACTGTCGGCAGGTCCAACACCCCCCAGCGTCGCGTGCGCCCAGAGTTGACGGACGTGCTAATTAACCGGAAGTCGTGTTAGAATATGGAAATTTTCCTATTCATACAAATTTCGCGTTCATTAACGCTCTTATATTTATCAAGGTATGCAGATGCAGCGGATAGACGTCCGCGTTTCTTTTATGCATCGACTATTCTATTCCGAACAATTTCGCAGCCGCGCATGTTAAAATCTTTTCTTGATTCATGGGGTCCGATTTCGTGTCGGCTGTCGCGTCATTTGTCACACGCCGTCGCCGACTCGCTATTGTGTAACAATTTCCTCACGATCACGACATCGCGTCAGCCATGTTGCACGAATTACTCATTCTCATTTCTTCGGCGTGCGGCGAGCAAGCTAGTCTCCCTTTCGCAATTGCCACCCCGTGGCCTGCTTGTAACTACTAACTACTCGTCCTGGCCGCAGTTATGTAGTAGTTAGCCACCCCGTCCGCCACCAGTGTGCCGTGCCGCCGCATTGTTTCGCGCGTAAACTCTTGCTGGAGTGTGCCTTTCCTAAAGGAAAACATCATCATTATACCAACCACGGCTGGGCTGGGCGCCAGTATAATGACAGAGGGCATCGCACCAACTGCTCGCGAGTCGCGGCGTGCGATACCGATCGCGGTTGCGTGCGGCGTCAACGGGCTGCCCGTCTCGTTGGCGTGCGGCTAACGGCGCGCCGGGACGCCTCCACCGACGCCGATGCCGATGCCGACGGGCGCCTACACCGACGCCGACGCCACCGCGGGACGACAGCCCTGCTCTGTCCCTGACACGGGGGCCGCACCGGCGGCGACGGGAACTGCGGACGCGTGTTTCTGAACGGGTTTCTCTGTTCGCAGGAGTTCTTATTAGCGATCGACGTAACCTCGTCAGGGACGCCGGAAGAGAAGCTCAAGTGGGCCTTCCGGATGTACGACGTCGACGGCAACGGAGTTATTGATATCCAAGAGATGACGAAAATAGTACAGGTGGGTGGACCATTGTTTGTTATCGAAAGGTCGTTGCTGAGTCGAGCTAGAAAACAAAGCAATCTCGGCTGCGTGGTTCGCGGAGAGTGATTACGCGGCTATTTTTATTGCGGCTGATTAGCGACCGTGCGCGGGTTCCCCGCCCTTGCGGTCTGCGACTATAAATAATTGAAGAGCTTCGAAAACGGTGGCCTGATTGGTTTTAGTAATTTTGGCGGATCGCGATGGACGTCCAGGTTTTCATTAATTAGTTGTGCTAACTTTGTGATTCATACCAGGTTTCTGCAGAATCAATCAATCTCACTAAAATCGTGACTCTGCAATCATTTTTCATGCTCTGTAAATAAGCTGCTCTTTTGCTGAAGGTTTACTGAGTCAGCATAGTGTAGAGCTTTGTGATATCTCCACTGTCTAACGTCTATTTGATTTTTGATTTACTCTCATATCAGATTACTCTCAAAGAGAGATGGGCGAGATTATCCTCCTTGTGCCCTGAATCTCCCTGCTCAAAAGAAAAAGTGCCAGTCCTTTGAATTACCTTTTTCATCAGGGAAATGTGGGCGCTAGATCAGGAAGCATCTGCCATTTCGCTCGGCGACTTCGAAGCAAAGTTTTCGTCGAGCGAGCTCCAGTTAAAGAAAGCTCCAAATTAGAGTTAACCCTTGTCAGCCGTGGCAACCCCCAGTTGGATGCCATGAATTACAATTCGGAATCTTCGTCTAACCAAGTTTCACGTGCTACTGTTTAAGCAGGCCTGACGATAGACTAATTTGCTTGGGTACAGTCAGTACAGTTAGTTCTAGTTTCTTGTTTTTCAACAAGCAGTCGACCGTTTTTAACTTTGTTGAAACTCAAGTCAGAATAGAAGAAGCTAAGGGCTGGAAACAGGATATTTCACTGAACGTCTACTACAATTACTAAAGCGAAACGCCAAACAGTAAAAAAAACACTCTATGTTCAATTGCATATTTTGCCATGCGAGTTTTTTTACATGGTATCGCGGTTTTTTTTCCAATCCTGGACATGTCTATTATTCGAATGCTAATGATCGTATGTGATTGTACTGTTTGCCTGTATTTTGTCATCTTTTAGTAAGGGATCAGGATGCGAAAGAGAAAGGAATTGCATGGCATTACAAAATGTAATTTCAAAAGCGAAATCAAAATTCAGAACAATAAATAACCATTCTATGTGCATATTTAGCCAAACGAATTTTGAATCAGGTGATGATATTGTGAGTTTTGTGCCAATTCTGGCCATGCCTATCATTCAAATGCTATAAGCTATAATGATTTTATGTACCTACATTGTCACCTAAGTGATTAGGTTGGGACAGAGATAGGGAAAGGAACTTCAGGGCACCACTGACAGATAGAACTGGTTTCACCTGAGAGCTCGGGTGCAGTGGAATCTAACGTTATCTGACGCCGTTTTGCAGGCCATCTACGACATGCTAGGAGCATGCTCAAGCAACCGTCCAGCGGACTCTGCCGAAGAGAGAGCCAAGAACATCTTTGCCAAGATGGACGAAAACGGCGACGGCCAGCTCACTCAAGACGAGTTCTTGAAGGGGTGTCTGCAAGATGAGGAATTGTCCAAAATGCTCGCGCCGTAATCATTAAGTGTCGTTTAACATCGAAACAAACTACGACTCGACGATTTTAAACAAAAACAAAAAGCTACGGAAATATATATCGTTTCACATAATCAAGGGTCTACATTTCCAATGTTTTATATATATCACATGAATTGACATTCCAGTTTGTGATATTTTAACCTGTGGTTTATATAAGCTTTACTCTTTACAAGTTCATCCTTCATAAAGGCATAAGTATTTAAAAATGCGAGCGTAAAGAGCTGCTGAAAGCCACCACTCTTGCAGTGCACAAGTAGATAGTTGAAGGTGCATTTGTTTCGCGTAGAGTTTCTTTTGTAAGTGAAAATGCCAGTGAACCCTCTTGGCCTTGGTCAGGACACCGATCAGAAAATTGCATGTTTGTGCCCCTTTGTTCCATCTCAAGTTTTGTTTCACCGTTTCAACCCGTTTCCTTTTAAGTTCGTATTCAGTCTTCCAGTTCTCATTTAATTTTTTTTCTTCAATTCCCCTTTGTTAAATAAACTTTATTACTTTTGTTATCCATGGAAGCAAAGAGTTTTCAACTTCTTGTCTTTGGTTCAGTTTTTGCTAAGGAGAGGCTGGATCTTCTGCCTTGGATGCTGGAGTTAGGAGTAGTATCGTCTCCGATACCGTCGTAACGTTGGAGATTCTATCTGAATGTAATACCACAAACTCTACTTGCCTTCTTAGCTATTACAAACTTATCTGGTAATTGGTACTATAGTGTGTGCTAGAAACAAGCCAAGCAGATCAAATCTGCTAGCCACTTTCAAGTATTTCAACTTTTTAATAATCATAATAATTAATCAAAGTATGTAGGTAATGTGCACAACCCGAAACAAAGTCAATATTGTATCATGTAAGTGAAGTCTTAGCGAGTCAACTTCGGGAACGCTGTGTGTGTAGGGTGAATCTACGCTGACATATCTTCGATATTTTCCTAGGTCTGCATGATGGCAGCTGCATTGCTGAGTAGTGATGCCGACGGAATCAAGGTGTCCACATTTCTGGCTCGAGTTTTACGCGATAGGTCTGCACAAGCTCTCCACTTATTAAAGCACATTACACTCACTTGCCAGGGGTATACAATTATGTATTGTGTATTAATGTGTTAGTACTGATTCTAATCTCGTGAATGGAAGGATTTAAGAAGGTGCCGCAAGTATTTGTAATAGCATTAACGCTGCAAGGCCTATATTCTTGGAACAATGCGTGAATAAGTCTCGGCTTATGTTGCGTACCTGCGTGGTTATATTCTTTTAAATTCGATAAAATTCAACGTGGTTTGTTGGTACATTTATTATTCCTGTTTGGAGGTTGATTGTTAAAATCAAATTTCTCGATGTAGGTACTGGATGTTTTTGAACACTTTGCCTTCTAAGAAATAATTTCCCTGCAGTTTCTTATTTACATAATCATGTTACTGGTGTGTGGAGTCGTGGGGGGAGATGACAACATTTCGAAAAGCACCTTGTCTGGTTCCAACGATTCGGCCATCTTTTCAAATTAATGTTCGTAATCTTTGCATGTGCTTCTTGAGGATTCGGTGTGCGCTGTTCCACTTCTTTGGCAGCTTTTCTGGGGGAATGCCAGCTGTTTTAGCTCACTTTTTATAGTGTTTCTATTAACTGGGAATGATACTCAATTTCACTCGATTCAACATGAGGTTTTCTACTAAACAATATCATTATATTATACAGATATATTTCCAAACCCCTTTCTTTCTTCTTTACTTCTAAGTGTAGGACGTTGCAATCAAAATAAATGCCACGTCGGGAGAATTTGGTGGTAGCTATAGACGGGTTATAGCTTATAGCGCTGCTTGATTTCTGTAAAACTTGGAAAAGAAGGCGGATGGTGACTTCGACCCCACTTTGGGCTTCTCTACGAGAGTGTGTAGCGTTGACAGGGTATTACGTACTTTGTTGTTTTTCTCGGCAAACATATCTGTGACAGTTTTAAATGCCAATTCATGAATGTCTGCTTGCACAATCATTCTTATCTATATGCGCTGGCTGGGTCAGTTTCATGTGAAATGGGATTGCTTTAGATTAATAATGTTATATCTGGATAGTAACTCTTTACCTGTTGTCATCATTGGTATCATGTCAAAGATTATGCACAAAGCTGAAAATTTACCTTTGTGTTTCATAATAATCATCATCATAAAAAATTAGTAAATATAGAACTAATATTGTTAATTTATTTTACGTCGCAGCAAAAATTTTACTTTTTGAGGGCTTCAATAAGTTGCCGAATATTTCCCATCAAAGATTTTTTATACTTTTATACTTGAGTTACATTTTATTTTTACTGGAAGATAAGTGCAACCCAAATTGCCGTCTGACTGTTGCATAGTTGCCGCCGCCAGTTGCTTTATGCGGTCAATACTGGTCCTGTGCTCGAATCACTGTTATTTGCAAACTAGTGAGGTAAGCGCCCTGCCAATGTTCATGTTTCGTTACGGAATTTATCGTCACACTGTATTTAAAACTGACATGGGGTACCTTTCCTCACTTTTCATATACCTGTATACTCTTTATGATTGCTGAGGTAGGTAGCATTGTATATTTCACTAAGCAAGTATCAATGTTTTGCAAATACATAGGGCCTACACTAAGTAATAACTAAATAGAAATCAATAATATTACGTTATGTGTTTATATGCATCTACCGATCTATTGAATCAGATTTGTGTTGTTGTCTCATACGTTTGTAACTTGTACGATATAGACTTTTGACAAAATAGTTGACGTGTTTATTTGTACATGGACGTTGCCAAAGTTGAAAATAAGAGTGATAGGAGCTCGAAAAACATAACAAGTTGCTTTGCATGGTCCATAATAATTCATAACAGTTGTAACTTATATCCTAATCCAGTGTTAAGTATCTCGCACGAAGTTTCATTCAACGAGTACTATGTTTATTGCTGTTTTACTATGTTCGAAATTATAATACATATTTGTATCTGTTACTCATTATTGAGAAGGGTAGTTTTGGCACACAATATAAAGATGGAAGTTGGGCACAATCAGCTTAATTAAAGTCTCGAATCTTGTAATTAAAAATTGAGAATATAATGACCAATACCAAGATGATGTCAACCATGTTTCCAACCTTACTACCCCCACCGAGATTGCCACTTATGAGTGTAGAAGCCAGAACTTCGGTGGACTTGGTGACGTTAACGTTGTTTTGTGTTGCAGGTACTTCTATCTAGTCATCCGTGGCAACGTTGTAGCTTGTAGTTAGGCTGAAAGGGAGTCGACATGGGTAAAGGCAACAGTAAATTGAAGCCGGAGGTGCTCGAAGACCTACGACAGAACACGGAGTTTTCAGGTATTTGGCTTGCTTAAATTTATCATATGGCTGTCAAAAGGTATAAGATAATAATGAAAAGGTTTTAATCCATTTCTCAAGGATACCATTTTTGCCCAAGGTGCATATTGTCATTTGCCAAATTTCAGGAGTTTGTTAAATTTAATACAATCAATGTTTGTTTAGTTTTGCCATATTTTCTTCCGTTTGGCATGAGATTGAATGCAGTGCTACTTTTACCTTTTTGCAGTATAATTTTGATTCTAAAACAATTTGCTACTAATGAATGAGTAGTGTGAGCTGAATGACACTTAAAACATTTCTCGATCATTTCAGATGCTGAGATCCAAGAGTGGTACAAAGGATTCTTAAAGGATTGCCCCAGTGGGCATCTAAGTGTAGAGGAGTTCAAAAAGATTTATGGAAATTTCTTTCCATATGGTGATGCTTCTAAGGTAACAAGTCCTGCTTCCATTTTCTTTTGGATGACCTGCAGAACACAACAGTTTTGTTATTAAAACGGTAACGGTTTTGCAGTTTGCAGAGCATGTTTTCCGCACTTTTGATGCCAACGGTGACGGCACAATTGACTTCCGGGAGTTTCTGTGTGCTCTCTCCGTTACGTCACGCGGAAAACTTGAACAGAAGCTGAAGTGGGCGTTTAGTATGTACGATTTGGACGGCAATGGGTACATCTCGCGGCAGGAGATGCTGGAAATAGTCACGGTAAGCGTGTGCCAAAGGTTCCGTCCGCGCACACTTGATGCTGGCAAAGTAGCGAAAACGAGTTGATGTGGATTCAAATTTCGTCCGTGTGCAATTTGTTTTGAAGCACGACGTGCAAACGGAAACGTGTGGCGAATACTGAATACAAATCAGCATTTTGATCAATTTGACAGCAATAAGTGGGTGTGGAATTGTCGGTGCTTTCTAATAGCGACCGCTTTTCTTCACTGATGCATTTTGCCAACCTCTGTACCGAGGTTAATAACGGCCGACGCTAACTCTCTCCTTGTACTCCAGCAGTGCGTTGCATAGTGGTACGACAGGTACTTTTTCAATGGATTTGCCCCTTTTTTACTCAATCCTCACGGTGTCGTTTGAATTTTATTGTTACGCTTGATAAAAGTTTTACGTTTTGTGCACCCATTTTCAACGTTTCGTTTTGAAATTTACAACATTATTTCTAGTGGGCTGTTTCGATATAGGTCTCTTTTACTCGAAATTTCTTCTACCCTCACCCGATGCTTGTACACGTCTTTCATGATTCCCGTCCTCCGTTCAGGCAATCTACAAAATGGTCGGCTCGGTGATGAAAATGCCCGAGGATGAGTCGACCCCCGAGAAGAGAACCGACAAGATCTTCCGTCAGATGGACAAAAACAAAGACGGCAAGCTTTCGCTGGAGGAATTCATCGAGGGCGCTAAGAGCGATCCGAGCATCGTGCGGCTCTTGCAATGCGACCCGCAGTCGCAGTGAGTCCTTCCTCCGCCCCGTCGGCGCTAATGCCGGCGCTAACGTTGGCGCTACCTACCGCCGTAAGTACCGCGCGGCTCGGCGACTGTTCTCGCCATTCCTTCGACTACGACGACGACCCTTTCATTATTTATTGTTCGACATAGACTTATATATATATTATATATTTACCTCTTCTAGAATAAAGTTTTATCATAGTTTTTCATCTCGGAGAGAGAATTCGACGGCGCGGACAGTCGAGGACGCCCGGTGCTGCAGCCGGCAGACGCGTTCGCGGGCCGGCGTTCGGCAAACCGTTTGTTCGTTCGTTTTGTCAGTAAATTGGTTCATTCAGGCCGTACACGTTCCCGACTGCAAGTTACTGCAAGTATTGCAAGGACTGCAAGTTTTGCTCTCGTTCAAGTAACGACAGAATACATGCCATCTGTAATTACATATTAATATAAATATATGCATAAGTAATTATACATTAAGATTAAAGGTAGCAAGTGTCTTGTACATGATCAAAGAACTGGCTATTTTCGTCAACTCTTCAACTCTCATTTTGGTTCTCAATACCACTTTCAGTGCGCTGCGTTTCGACTAGGTGTAGCGTTCTTTTCAAAAAAATATTGCTTCCATTTTCTACTACCTTTACGGTGCACAAGTTTAATCGGCTTTTAATGATGTTCATTGAAATTGATATTTTTAATTACTAGTAATCGTAACTTTAGTGTCTAGCAAACGGTGTAACGATTCATAGTACTACCTAAATAAGTGTTACTTTTTTCTGGTCCTCTGTGTTGCTAGTAAAATATTTGAATGGCGCACCTCTGCTTGACGCTTGCATGACCACGCCCCAGCGGCAGTCGATGTTAGTTTTGGAGTTGACGAGGGGACTTGCAGCCAACCTTTCTTTAAACATAAACGGACTGCAGTTATCTGTCCACTGGACCGAAAAATCTGGAAGCGCTTGCTCGCACTTCTCCGGACAGATAGCCTACGAGGACATTTTATTTATTTTTTATTCCTTTTTTTAATGAGCAGTATTTAAAACATTTAAAACGAATCAATATGATCGAAGGAAAAAAATCTGTAATTATTTTGTTACGTCGAGAAGCACGAATGATTGATTGTGAGTGACTGTGTGGGTGCGCGTGTCGATTGGGTTGAATGTGGCAACTTACGAAAAGGTGACCTTTTTTACATTGTCTGTCATAGCGGAGGCTGTTTCCTAGCGCGAACGGATCGATAGGTTTCTTGTCTGCCCATCAGCGGACCTCGAGCGCCTCCTAGCGAGGTCCTTACAGACGGTGCCTTGTCGTAGCTAGCATCAATAGACTACATTACATATTTAGGTGATAAAAAGATCGAAATATTAATAGCAGGCCACTTGCGTTACTTGCGTTGTTACACAGCCCATAACGAAATATATCCGGTTTTATATAGGAAGTTATAAAGTTTCAAAAAAATATATATTATACACCGAAGACTGGCAATCTGGACTACAAGGGCCAAAACAATGTCTAAAAGTCTATGCATAAAGTTTTCATTACAAAGAAATTTGACCATTTCGGTTCTTTAACTAGCTAGGAAAAATTACAGTCAGTAACTGATATATAATAATGTAATATAACTTTATTGTTGACTTAGGGAAACAATCTAATTCCAAAGTGATGGATGTGATATGATATTAGATTCTCACAGTTCTTAGATTCTATCTTAGTTCATGACATGTACTACATTATAGCCACAATATGATGGTGCATTTTTATTGTCGAAATCGGTGCAAAAGGTGCCAAACGTAAAACCGCATAAGCACTGGTTGCATATCGAAACGTTAAAAATGTGCATTCAGTTAGTTGAAGCGATCACCTATAATTATTTTCATTATCAACAAGACGATTTTTAGAAACCTTTCCAGATATTTCTTGTAAAACTAAATCTCTTTACTTTATTTCCAAATTGAATATATTAAAACAGGAACTTGAATTGGGTTTTCCAGCTAGCAGAGTCAACATTGGTCAAGCGATTTTCTACATGTTATTATTATTAATTTCTATATTAAATTTTAACCGAAATCGAGGCTATAAGTTGCCCGAGTGTCTGTTTCTTTTGCTTGCGTGGGCGACTGTCAATCGCGGTTCTAGTCTGGGTTTGTTTTTTTACCACTTTCTCAGGAATCACCACGAATAGCAACAAGCGTTCTATCTCTTGTCGACCTGGTGTTCGTAGCTGAGATGTAGCGGTCCCTTCTGTTGTGATAACGTAACTATGCTGTCGAATGTCACAGATTGCAAATGCAAATAATTGCGATTATGCTTCATCAAAGAACTATAATAATATGATTCTTATCAGATGGATACTTTGGGAATGGAGAGGCTAAGTCTTGCACAGTGTAATGCGATATCGGTGCATTTTAGTTTTGCCTGTGTGAGGGTTCATGCCCTGTGTGTTTGGAGTGTAAACGGAGCGATGTTTTTCTAATTATCTATCACCTATATTCCCCAAAAAATAAATGATTAGCAAAACTTATGATCTTATCCTACCAAACATCATTCAATTACTCTAATAATAAATAATGTATTTCACTTTGATGATAGCATATAACCAACTCTTTACTATCCACTCTTTGGCGATTTATAAAACTTGATAGGCGGGAGACCGATTGAAAAATGAATAATGGGAATGTTTTCTTGTGAGTTTTGAGCTTTTAACACCACCAGGTTTATTATGTTGATGCTTTGTGAAATGTGTTGCCAACTTTTTCAGTTTATATTGTTTTGACAGGTGTGATGAGTTTGTGAGTTTGTAAATTAAAAAATTTGATGGAAAGACCAAATTTCAGGCAAATAACAACAGAACTGGCAAATAATGATGAGTTGAAAGTTTGCAAAATTAATTGCTAAATGCACACCTTATAATTCTGGTTTCACATTGTTTCTCTTTCTTGCAGCACTTGCTCAATTTAATACCTCTTTAAATTTTTAAGGACTCCACATACATGAGCTATTGTCATTTTAACCGTTTACATTTACCAAAAACTCGGGCTAGGCATCAAGTCATTCTGCCAGTAGCTATTTCATCCTGTTACTAACAACTCTCCCTTACGGTTATAGTGACTTGTTTTATACATTGATCTTCATCCTGTGAGCTGTATTTCTAATGATATTGTGTCTTATGTATTTATAAATAGGAAAAAAACTGTACAACGGAAACTGTATGTCACCCCGTCGTAACTAGGTGTAGTACTTAAATAGTTATCAGATTTGGTGTTCTCTTTCAGTTGAGTTGTTATTATAAATATAAACGGATTGAGCGGAAATTACGCACGGACAATTATTTCTCAAGGCCTAATTTGACAAAGAATCAATTAACATCTAGTCAGTAGAATAAAAAGTGTCAATAAACTTATCAATGTGTCATGCTCAATGCGGCTGGCAAGTGACTGTGCTCTGGACGATGACTTCATTGTCACCAAGTGACGATCGAAGAACGTAACTGCTGATGTGTCATCATTACGCCAAAAATCGGCTACAAGTGCACGAAACCATTTGAACCCTTTAGAAAAGAAAAACTATTCATGGTTAAGTTCAATCATTATTTATAGAGTAACAGGATAGGACAGTCTTTATGTAGAATCTTAAATAAAAATATAATTTTGGTTTTGAAGTTGGAAGTAAATGGATGCTCATGTTATGTCCGTGTCATCAAAAGTATCTCGTAAGTGGCTCAAACGTGTTATCCGTTTTTCGATCATGATTCGATTTCATCGTCATAATATGGCAAACACCATTTAACGTGTTGTTCATTTTTATGGTATCGATCAATTATACGATCGATCAAGACTCTGCGAAGAGTGTTCATAATTAATCGTTTTCCTTGTGCTGAAATCACTACCTTTTGTCAACTCTGTATGGATTTATAATGTTTCATATTTGTTAAATGGTTTTCATTCTGCTCTTCACTCATCTTGCTTCAAATTACAAATTAAAAATGTATTTTACATGTCATTCATGTTTTGTGCTCTGGAATACAAGGATTTGTTTGCACAAGCCACCAGCCGTTTCTAAAGAAAACTGTCGAGTTCCAACAACATTATTTAAAGGAATCACATTTCACACTTTTTTTGCCGGAAGATATAAAATTGATGGATTTCCATTATGCATCCTTACGTGGACTAACGTTTTAATTAACTGCATGCAAGCTGCACACACTTGATGCACATTCCTGAGTGTTTGACTGTGCTGACTTTATTGTGAGGTATATAAAGTGTGTCTCGAAATCATGATTATTTGTAATCGTTGCCTTTAATAAATATTATTAAAGTGTTACTCAAATATTTTTCATGTCCCACACAAAATTAAATCCTACAAATAATAAAATTCTTCTACATAATGAATATTGTTTTCACAAAGATAGGAGCATGATTCTCAGAATTAATTTTCTATGTTAAAAACAATTAGTTATAGGCCTAGTAGTTAGTTTCCTTCAGCAAAGCTTTGGAATTATCGGACAACTTTCATGAACATGATGTGACATGATTCATGAATTTCAAAACGCGATTTTGACAAACGGTTAGCTAACGAGATGCTTGATCGCTAACTTTGTGCAACACACATTCTAAATGATTATCAAAATAATCGTTCAAAAGGCGACAATGAACAGTAGAATATGCAGTCTGTGGTAGACTCTGGATCGTCGACCGAGCAACACCAACGAGCGAACAACAGCCAATCGACGGCGACGTAATCGAGTCCGGATCCAGCATTCCACGTGTCGTGCTGGACTGCTGCAGGCAGTGGCGTAGCGCAAAATCCGCCCCCCCCCCCCCCCCCCCCCGCAAAGAAAAATTGTGGGCCCCCCACCTCCACCTCCACTAACCCTTTTAAAGTCCAATATATGGCCCTTTCCTCAAAAAATCCATTGTTTTTATTGCATTTAAGACGTGTCATCACAAGAAGCATATTTCCGTCGTCAAAGAATACCCCCCACCCCAGAGGTTGCAGCTTCAGAACTGACTGTGTTGTGGAAATTTTTGATTTTGCATCGAGCAGTGATGTTAAACAAGAAAATATGTTTCTTTTGGACCCAAGAAAGCCACCTCTAGTCTTGAACCGTACACATATATACTCTCTAGTCTTTGAAACTGAAGGCAAAGTTGGTAGTCGCATGTAACACTGCAACTCGTTGCAGCAAAATTTGATGTCGCAGTTCACAATAATATTTTCTTTTAATCAATTGTCAAGGAGAGTCTTAACGTCATTCTTGAAATTGTTTTGCATTTGAAAAGCTGCAACACACAGCTTTGCTTGGGAGCGGCTCGGGCCTCCGCTACGTAACTGGCTGCGTGGAAATCTCCTGGATTACAAGCAAAACAATTGAAACCTCCCATTCAATAACTCCCTAATAATGTATGTACCGGCCAAATATGCTCTGTCCCATGACGAGGGAATATTCTTTCCACTGTAGCGTTAGTCACTTTTGCATGCCGTTTGCCTGGCTTCTTCATGATGGCAGCAAAAGACATGCAAAAGTGACTGGAAGCACTGCAGCGGAAAGTGTATATTCTCTCTGGGCAATGTTAGGTGAGAGTAGGGTGCTAAAAAGGAACTTCCCTTTTTATCTTTTATATGCGTTACAATTAGCTCGTTGTTTCAAGCTGTTTTCATTTCTATCTATATATATAATCTGTTTATTGTCTTAATATCAAAAAATGATGTATACAGACATTATTTTAAGGCTACGAATACAAAAGCCGGCTAGCCATGCCTGACACTTCTTTTAATATCTTTCTTCTTAATTCTCTCCTTCCTCACTTCCCTCTTCCTCCTCACATTTTTCTATCAACACCTTCCATGCCTTCTTATCGTCCCACAATTTATTCTCTTCCATCTCCTTCCAATTCGTCTGTCTCTCCTCCAAATCTTCTTTAATCAACCCACTCCATTTCTCTCTTGGTCTTCCCACCTTTCTTTGACCGCCAGCAGTTTTTTCATATTCGATTCTTGGTATCCTTTTCTTACTCATCCTCTTCATGTTGCCGAACCATCGCAGCCTCTCTCTGCCCAATTTAAAGCATAGTCTTTCCACTCCCAACTCTTTCCTGATCTTACAGCTTTTCACCTTGTCCATTTTTGTAACTCCCATTATACTCCTCAAAAATTTCATTTCGGCTGCTTGCAGTTGTCTTTCTATCTATATGTGTCAAAAATATTACTGGCTATTTTAAAATGTCATCCATTCCAAAAACATAGCCACTGCTTATAAAAATTTGATACAATTTGAAAATGCCCGATTGAGGCAACCTTGGTAAGTATGTATGAACCTTGATGCATGATAAGAAAGTCTTTGACCTTTGATTTAAAAACAGTCTTTCGTCTTCTTTCTTGAGACTTTGGGGCAAGCTATTGTAAAGGATGGGCCCCATTTGCAGTGCGTCTTTACTTCCGATGGCCGTTTTACTGTTTCCTGGGCGCAGGTTGTTCTTATTCGTTAGAATGTAAATACAAGGAGCTCCTAATATGTACAAGTCTTTAAAAAACGATCGGCAAGATTGTCTTCGTCCTGCATTTTAAATTCTAATAGCCCTCTTTTTGGAGATAAAAGTCTTTTTAGCCTCTGCTCCGCCGCCCCACACTAAAATCCCGTAATTTATAAGTGACTGAATGTTTGCGTGGAATGCAATTTTTAGCGTTGGCGTGTTTACTTGGTTTGCCAGTATTTTTAGGGCAAAAGATGCAGAGTTGAGTCTTTTGATCAGGTTCCTTACGTGTAAATTTCCATTTTAAGTGAAAATCTATTTGTACCTCTAAGAATCTACTTTTGTCCACAACTTGATTTCTACTCTCTGTTGTTGTCATCGCCGATTTCCCCTTGCTCTTGAAAATTAATCTGTTGGTTTTGCTATCATTTAATTTGAGTTTGTTAGTAAGGAACCAGTTTCTGATGTTATCTAGGGGCTGCGTTATATTTGAGTTACTGTTAAGGTCATCCTCACTATTGCCTGATACGATGGCTGGTGTCATCTGCGTTTAAATTGCTTCTTGTCGTTTGATTTGAGATGTGTTTTGGCAGGTCATTGATATAAAGGCTAAATAGCTGAGGAGCCCGTAGACTGCCTTGAGGGATTCCGGTTGAAATAGGGTTACAATTTGACGACACATTTCCTTTGTCAGTGTTTATAAGCACCACGGCTTGCTCCTTGCCTGTCAGGTATGATTTGACCCAATCCCCGGCTTTATCTTTGATTCCATATATTTTAAACTTCTCTAATAGCACCGCGTGGTTTATCGTGTCGAAGGCTTTTGTTAGGTCGCACATAATTGCGCTAATGTGCATTTCTTCTCGAGAGCTCGCGTCACTTTATTAACCATTTCGAAAATAGCAGTGGTTGTCGAGAAACCCTTCCTGAAGCCGTGTTGGTTTGCACATATGATCTCGTTTTCGGCAAGGAAGTTATTTAATCGATGTAGAAACGCTTTTTCCATTATTTTTGAAAAGTATGTTAGAATAGCTATGGGCCTGTAATTGTGTACGTTGGTGCTCGCTCCTTTCTTTAAAATTGGTTTTACTTTAATTATTGTCCGTTTGGCTTGGGCTGGGAAAACACCTCTCATGAAAGAGAAGTTTATTATGTGCGAGAGTGGCCTGCGACCTGCTCACTGACCCCTGTAACAACTTTGCAAGGAACCTCGTCCCACCCTGACGATTGTTTTTGCTTAAGTTCGTGAATTATTTTTGCGATTTCCCTCTCATTTGTTATGTCCAATCTCATTATCTCTGTTTCCTTCGAAAAAAGTTTCCCATTTTCCGTACGCATTCCCCCCAGCGTGTCCGCGGCGTTGCCAATTGTCCTCTCGGCTACTGTCGTGAAGTGCTCATTGAGGGTGTTTGCTACGTGTCCTGCGTTCGTTACCAGTTCGTCATTTCTTAATAGTTTCAGGTCATTGTCGTTTGCTTGCTTCCTAGGGTTCTGTTTTCCTGAGCAAGAGTCTATAATCTCCCATCTCACTTTTTGTCTGCTGTCGGCGTTTCGAATTTTTTTGTCTTTGCATGCTTTTTTTATTTTCTGGAAAGTCTTGTTACTTTCTTCTTTGCTGCTTTCAGGTCTTTTCGTAACGCTCCCCGGTTGTCTTCCTTGTAAGGATGTAGAGTTTTCTTTTCTTTGCTTGCTTCTTTTAATTCTTCGGTTAACCAATCATTTCCTCTTTTTTTCCTCCGAGGATTCGGATCTTCTTCTTTGGGAATATTCTCTCGTATTCTTCAAGGAAAATTGAGGGGAAGTTACAAAACTTTTCATCTATTGTCGATCCCATGTATACCGTGTGCCAATTCTTCGCTCCAAGTCCAGTCGCTAATTCTTGTATTTGCGCCTCCGACATTTTCCTTCTGTGTGTGAATCGAGGACCTTCTTTCTTGGTGTGGATCGCGATGTTTATTATTTTCCCAAGGTGGTCTGAGAGTCCGGTTTCAATTGATTGAGCTTTACTGTCGAGTGTAAAGGTAGTGATGATATTATTGTCAATTGCCGTTGAGGTGTTGCGGGTGATTCTTGTGGGGAATGTGATGTACGCTTCAAGATTGTGGGTTGCCAGGATTTCCTCCAGTTTATGTATCTTCTCGTTAGTCGACATGAAGTCAATGTTGATGTCACCTATAAATAGAAACTGCTTCCTTTCCCTTTCTATGACGGTGATTAACCTTTTTAGTTTACTTAGGAATCCCCGCAGGTCTTTGTCGTTCGGTGGTCTGTAGACTGCTGTGACAATCGTCGGCCGTCGCCATTTGATTTCAATTCCGCAGATCTCGAACTCGTTTTCCTTGCCCATCATGTTTATGTCTGGACGTGACCTATATTTCCACTTTCAATTTCTACTGACTTATATCAGTGAGCCTCCTCCCTTTGATTTCTTCCTCGCAAAACATGCTGCTAGCTCGAAATTTCTTATGGCAACTGCGTTCTCCTGGCCGCCCTTTAACCAGTGTTCTGTTAAGCAGAGTAGATCTATTTTGCCTGCTAATAATAAGTCCACTGTCCATGCATACCTCTAAGTGGTGCATAATTCCAATTTTCGATTGCTCGTTTTCGCGGTCTCCATTATTTTTCTTCCGCCTTCCCATCTTCTTCTCTTCAGTTTTATTTTCATCAGTCTTATTTAGACCAGTCTTCTTGTTCTTATCGTCAGTCTCTTTTGTATAGTTCTTCTTATCTCCAGCCTTGTTTCTATCTGACATCTTATCCATAGATTGCTCAGTCTTTTTGTCTCCAGTCTTATTTGCATCAGTTTCAGTCTTCTTTTCTATTGATTGGTAATACTGAACACTCGTGTCTTGTCTTTTGGTAGGTATCGTATGTTGCGTGCTCACCGTAGAGGTCATTGTAACAGTATCTTTGCCGTAGATGCCGTAGGGTATTGTGACATGACGTGGACGAGTGCTGGCAGGGGCATGAAGAGCGCACTATGTAAATTTACCCACTTACTGATAAGTGATTACATTATTGGATGCCAGAGAGAAGGCTTTGAACTACTGCACCCACCCCTCCCGGCAGTCATTAATTTGTAACAAAATGGGGAGAATATGACATCGAAATTTAATTGTTGACTACTCTCCCAAAAATGGTTGGATGTCATGAAAGGATGTGAGTGCCAAATACACTAGTAGTATTGGTATTATAAAAGCACTCCATGACCAAAAATAGGCTTTCATACCAAATTTTGAGCACAGTTCAAGGTTACGAAAGTGAACGTTCCCATTTTAGAGATGTTTTAGACAAGGTCGTACAAATATGGAGGCAACAGACATCTTTCGAAAATTCCCCGCACCCTACCGAATATGATACCCCCCCCCCCCCCCGCCCGCCCATTCAAATTTAAATTTTTTCCTTTTTTGAGCGATATGCGCAAGTTCAAACAGCAATAAATATAATTTCATATTATTATGTAAACAACAACAAAATGATGGACGCCTGGTAAATAGAGGAGAGTACGCGCGTATACTTACTCAAATATGTGGATCCACCGGGCATGTGAGAGCTTCCCGTCCAAATAATGGAGTTTCGGGCAAACAGAACTGTATGCCCAAATCAACCACTGCCTCCTGGCAAGGATGAGAGCACGCCGTACCTGGGTGCTAGGCCAGGGTGAGCGGGCTTTTCCCTGTACGAATGAACCGCGGCGTTGCCGGCGTGCTCCTCGGCGATGATGGGTGGCTCGGCCGATGATCGGCTCCCTTGGGCCGCAGCACCGACGCTTTGCTGACTAGGCAACCCCCGCTACTTGCGTGTGTGGCATTGCCTGACCATTCGGGTGTTCATTCCTGTGGTCCCAATCGTCAGAACTGGCACGCGTTACAGTTTCAAACTTCACATTTTTGGATTTCAGGAATTGAGAAAATTAGGAGCAGACAACAAAAAATATGGGAAATTGTTTCCAAATTTTCTCAAAACTGCTTAGGAGCATTTTTTACTCAACTTCAGCCATTGACATTTAAATTATTGAACTAAATAAATTTTGACATTTTCGTATCCCAGGGAGTTTATGCCCGTTTACCAACTAAAATATCCCAACAACTGATGTGGTTATATCCTCGCCACTGGGGCACTTCTCTGGTGCTTCTCTGTGGATGAGTGTGATCTCGGTTTTTGGACAGGGTACAAACCGGCAATGCATTAATCTTAGCGACTGACGGTAGAAGAAATAAGCCGCCCGACGCGATTTGGGACTGTAGCATAGAGGCACTGCAGCAACGACTTGCATTGAGGAGGAATAATAATTATAATAACGCATCCTGTCGCGCACCCGGGGGCGCTATTCCGTTTCGTGCCCCGTAGACGCAATGTTAAATTTCCTGCATTTAGATGTGCTTTCTGGCAATTTGTCCGGAGCTGGCCTTAAAAAATTACCCACGGTACACAGTTCGAGAACCTACTGTGATATTTCAGGAGTAATACAATTAAAAACTTGAGTACATCCTCAACAACGCACCACAGAGTTCGGAGATGCACACAGAAATGACGAATATTTCAGGCAAAAAAACGATTTCATAGTGAAATGCGATGTAAATATGATGATTCTAGTCGTCCGATTGACTTTGATACCAGTTTGCTACCAATATGGTACCAATATTTTACACTGCCAGTTTGATTGCCAAACCGTAGAAATTTAACATTGCGTCTACGAGGCACGAAACGGAATATCGCCACCCGGGGAGCCTCTCTGCGGTTAAGAGTCAGATACCTTTGGTGTACAGTCCGCGTGATGCCTGCAGGAAACTCCAAACCTTTTTTTAGTCTTAGTCCATTGAAGCTTTGAGAATTGAGAATATTACCATTAGAAGATGCAGTCCAGAGCGGCGATGTCACTATAAAGTATAAATGTCACAATATCTATATTATGCTTTTGCTTATATTTTCCGATCACCTGTTGGTTCACATATTATGTACTACATAGTACATACACAATACAATACTCAAACGTTTATTGTTTTCACAAAGATGGGAGCATGACACTTGATGACACCATTTCGTTGACCTTCGCATATTTCTATTTTCTATCTTAAAAACAAGTTAGTAATAGGCCTAGTAGTAAGTTTCCTTCAGCAAAGCTTTGGAAATATCGGACGACTGTCATGACATGATCTTGAATTACAAAACTCATTTTTGGCAAACGGCTAGCTCGAGCACGAGACGCCTTTGTTAACTTCGTAGGACACACACATTGCGCTCGATCAAATGATGATGATGCAGAGAAGAATGCACAGTCTGTGGTAAACACTCGATTGGCGACCGAGCGCCACCAACTCGTAGAACAACAGCCAATCGACGGCGACGTAATCGAGTCTGGACCCAGCGTTCCACGTGTCGTGCTGGACTGCTGCATGGTACTCTCCTGGAACAACAAGCGAAACAACAATGACTGTCTCATTCAATAACTCTCTAATGTATACGTACCGATATGTTCGCTGCATTTCACATTAAGAAGGAGAGTGGATTAGTATCTTCCTCAAGGACATACAACTGATAGCCACGCGCTAAGAGTTTCAAAACTTACAAGCCATGTCGTGAGGCCCTATGGGTAGTTTTGAAACTCTTAGCTCGTGTCTAGCAGCAGTGGATCCTCTTGGAAGATGCAAATCCATGCTCTCCTTCGTTACGTGAAAGTATAGTACACTCTGTCCCATTAGGGAATAACTGTGCTAGCAGTCAGGTTTGCATGTCGACTTTGTCTTGTTTCTTCAAGATGGCGGTTATCGATACAGAGACGATACAACTACAGCCGACTTCACCACCGACTTCAATCGGGAACCAATGCAGGAATGCGTTATCCATTGACCATTACCGAATACTTGCGTCTTGTTCTTGGGTAGGTACCGTATGTTATTGCTAGCTCACCGTTGAGTATCGTGACGTGGACCAGCACGGACAAGTGCTTGGAGAGCGCGCATGCGTACGTCCCGCTGTCGGCTTTGTTGGCCTTGGGGATGACGAGGCGAGAGAAAATGACGCCGTCCAGTTTGTCGCTGCGAACACATTGGAGCAAGCAATGTGAGACGTTACAGTTTGCATTTCGGCGTAAGTAAACACTTTGGAACACTTCAGAGAACAGTTTCAATTCAATTTAGATGCATTTTATTCATTACGATTTACATGTTAATGTTTTAGAAATTTTTAAACAAAAACCATCCATCCATCCATCAACTGTGTTTTTATGCAGAAGGGGCCCTGGATGAGTTAAGTTGGTATTAGTTAAGGTTGGTAGGACAAATTTAAGTAGTATGCACCAAAGTAGTTCAGGGTAGAGTATAGTTGATGGTCACCACTCACCACCACCTGATCGTGGTCTCGATCACGATCTCGATCGTGAATGCAAAAATAAAATGCTGAGAGTCCATCAGCGAAGTCACTGCAGGCCAACCGGAAGAATGTGCTATTATGTGTGTTATTACTCCAATGTTCAAGCTTTACTTTATTGCTCTTCTTCACTGCAAGTAACACAGGAAGATTAATCAACCTTATAGGTTGGCTTTCTTCAAGGCCGCATTGGCAGCCACCTCGAAAATCACTTTGTTGACTCCGGTTTTTTTTCTTGGAAGGACATTCCAAATATGAATGATAGTTTTCTCCATTTTGTCCCCATCTGTTTAGCGGCCTGTCGTTTCACATATACGCTTCGTCAAAATTTCAACCAATTCCTGCTCTTCCCTAACATCCGACTGTGTTCCCTAACTTCCGACTGGGTTCCCTAATACCTCGTTCACACTACACGAGTTGATCATGATCAAGTCCTCAACTCGATCAAATATGGCGTTGATTAGGTTTCAAAAAGCAGTTGGTGTTCACACTTGTTTCCTTATACTTCGTTTTATTTAAGAAGATACCATTCCGCTGGGAGCGCTAGGAGTCACTTTAGCTTACATAACCGCCAATTTGACAAAACTGAAATCCTGTCATCATTTTTATACCTTATAATATTACCAAAGCTGATGTTTTTTTCTCTCAACTATTTATTCGTTGATATTTTTACTCATAATTATGAAATAGATTCATGTTGTAATTTTTTTATTGGTAGCCGAAATAGTGTTTTGTTTTCCCGCCATTAAAATTTAAATTCACGAGTTGGTAGTTCGTGAGGGGGCAGGCCCAGCTGTGGCATCTTCTCTCACGGGCTAGACTATACTTGATCACGATCAAGTCATTCGGACAAGTTCGGAATATGCTCGAGAAACGAACACAACCGGAAATCGCGACGAATCTAACCACACTTTGTCACCGAGCTCGTAGCACACGGAACACGCTCCCAGGTTAATGTTGCAACGTTTCTGGTGGCGGATTTTGAAATAATCACGAACTCTTCCGAGCGTTCACGACGATTGCCGAATGATTTCATCACGATCAAATAGATAACTGAGTTGTGGAAACCCAATCAACGCCATCTTTGATGGCGTAGAGAGTTGATCTCGATCAAGTCTGTAGTGTGAACGAGGTATAACTGGGTTCCCTAACTGGGTTCCCTAACTTCCGACTGGGTTCCGTCTACTAAGATGATTGTGGTGTCGGGCAAATAGCGTTTGATGTTTGAGTCTTCTGTTGTAAGAAAAGTTGTAATCTTTGGATGGGTATGTTTCCCAATAGAATTGCCATGTCCAACGCGCACTCTTTCTTGACCATCGATGTCCCTGAACGCAGAGATCGCCGACAAAATTCATCTCGTGGGCAGGAGAGGATGCGACATTGCCATGACATTGGATCAAGTCCAACCGCTAATTTTGCTTCAATCATCAAATATATTATACTCTGATATTTCATTGCATAGTCGCCGTGTTTTTTTTTATGCATTCAAATAAATGTGTAAGTACACTGGAATAAAATTTTGAGTGCATATTGTAAATCATTTATCGAATCTCCAGGTAAATTGATAAGATACAAACGAGCATATTTCTGAGAATACGATTGAAGCCATGTCATAAATCGCGAGATAATTTGTCATAAAGCTAGAGCAATTAGCTAGCGAAGGAGATGCATTTATTTTTATTCGAGGTCTATTATACAGCTATACTTGAATTAACAGCTTTTTGAGAACAGATCTCAAAAATTGTTCGTAAATCGTTTTACAATGTTATTGTTGGCTCTCTGTGGCTTTAAAAATATTCTTCACTTACAAATTGGTGTCCATGGGTGGGATCTTTCAAAATATTCTTCAGAAATAGCATACGCTAACAGATTCAGTGGTAATTTGAAATTTATTGTGAAAAACATTGTATAATGAAAATATTTAACGATTCTGCTCGAGTTAGTCATTGCAGGCTACACGAAGACTTTTCCTTCTTGGCCTTGGGTTTAGCTTCTAACAGCGTCGCGTTGGCTGCTGCAAAGATGACTTCTTTGATACCCGTGTTGGTTTTGGCAGAACATTCCAAATAAATGTACGCTTTGATGGTAATTGCAGTCCGGAAGCCTTCTTCGTAAGCGACCGGCGTGGTCTTGCGTCTCTTCATCCTCTCAATCGCCTCCGGGTCTTCCCGAGCATCCATCTGGTTCCCCACCAGCACTATCGGCGCGTCGGGCATATGATGCTTTATTTCCACCATCCAACGCTCTCGCACGTTTTCCAGAGAATGCCTGTCTTCTATGGAGAACACTAGGATGACAACGTCCGTTTTCGGGTATAAAATCGGTCGGATTCTATCGTAATCTTCTTGCCCTGCGGTGTCGAAGAGAGCACATTCCTTTACGTCACCGACGACGGCGACTGGGAAATGGTAGTCTTTGTACGGGTGTTCCATGTCCCAATTAAAACCTTCCCCAACGAAAACCTTGACCATCGACGTCTTCCCCACGCAAGTGTCGCCCACCATAACCATCATCAGTTGGGCAGGAGGCGCTGCGTCATCGTCGTCGTCGGCCATGACGTTTATCTGCACAGTCGAGAGCGATCTTCACCGGGACAGTCTTCTTGCAGCACTGCACTGTGTAATAATGATATTGAAGTCGCAGACATGTGTATTTTATCAAATGTATAGGTGCGTCGTAGGTTTGGATAAAATGACTAATGTTATATATAATATCTCTTTTATCGAATCGCCCAGTTTTGATAAGATATATACATGGACCAATGACTTCGAAGTGGATTTAATGTTTTAAGTCGGGAGCCATAAACGAAAGATAAAAGGGGATTTGTTCCTTCAAATAGTTGGAAAAAATCATATAATTTGTGGTGGGAATAGGGTTTGTCAGGGTAGTGGAAGGGGGAGGGGTCTTTTTGGGAAATGAATTCGTAGACAATAGCTGAAACGTGGAAACATGCTATCTCCCACAACACCAACAGCAGCCGCACAGGCAGTGGCTACTGCAGGTGGTCTATGGCAATAATATTTGACACATTTCACATATTATTCGAGTTCTGGAATTAACTCTGCCCAATTATAATCATGTTGTGATTAAATATGATATGAAATTATAACAGCGGCTGGAAGCATTAACTGAACAACAAATATATCAGTGAAAACTGGTACATCAGTGATTTGATGTAATTGATTTGAATTCGACTATGATTACATAATTTTAAAAATTGTTTGTGAATCAGTCACTCGCTAAACGTAGGTACTGTATTATTATCAACACATTCGAATATTGTGTGTGTGGTTTGTTATAGAATTCGACGATATTGTCCATGCCTTATATTCAATTAGTTTGGCCCAGCTAATTGGGCCCAGCTAATTCAAGGCAGAACATACATTCTTGGCTGTGCTGCGCGAGTTTCCTTAGATTTAATCGGTTTGGCTTCTCGATTTTGACCTGGCCTATAATTACCATGTACATGGTGGTCACATTTCGGATCAGTCGACAAGCAAGTCGCAAGGCCAGAAAATAATTCCAAGGAGAGCAAAGTCCGAAAAATGTTCAACTATCTTACACTTCCTAAGCAATTTTTAGCAGGGCCTTAAAAGTTTCCCCTCACGTCCCCTCACCTGATCTGTGAGCTGAGCTGCCCCTAGAGCGTGTCGCCATCGTCCCCTCACCTGATCTGTGAGCTGAGCTGCCCCTAGAGCGTGTCGCCATCGTCCCCTCACCTGATCTGTGAGCTGAGCTGCCCCTAGAGCGTGTCGCCGTCGTCCCCTCACCTGATCTGTGAGCTGAGCTGCCACTAGAGCGTGTCGCCATCGTCCCCTCACCTGATCTGTGAGCTGAGCTGCCCCTAGAGCGTGTCGCCATCGTCCCCTCACCTGATCTTTGAGCTGAGCTGCCCCTAGAGCGTGTCGCCATCGTCCCCTCACCTGATCTGTGAGCTGAGCTGCCCCTAGAGCGTGATGCCATCGTCCCCTCACCTGATCTGTGAGCTGAGCTGCCCCTAGAGCGTGATGCCATCGTCCCCTCACCTGATCTGTGAGCTGAGCTGCCCCTAGAGCGTGTCGCCATCGTCCCCTCACCTGATCTGTGAGCTGAGCTGCCCCTAGAGCGTGTCGCCATCGTCCCCTCACCTGATCTGTGAGCTGAGCTGCCCCTAGAGCGTGTCGCCATCGTCCCCTCACCTGATCTGTGAGCTGAGCTGTCCCGTGAGCGTGATGCCATCGTCCCCTCACCTGATCTGTGAGCTGAGCTGCCCCTAGAGCGTGTCGCCATCGTCCCCTCACCTGATCTGTGAGCTGAGCTGTCCCGTGAGCGTGATGCCGTCTCGGTACCAATGCACCGCCCCCGTGTCGGCCATCGTCGTCACCCGACACGTCAGCTCCACCTTGCTGCCCGTTTTGTAGTAGCGGTCGTGCACCGAGTGGCCGTGCTCGTCCACGATCTTCAGCTCGGGCGCTGCGAGGGCGAAGCACAGGGTTAGGTTAGGGGATATTGTTCATCTGCCACACACACCTTAGGGTATGGCATTGCGACTCGGGTTTACATTCTTAGCTGAGGCAAGCTGGGCAATTGCCTGTATCCAATTATAAAAGTGTGCCCAAGGGTCATTATAATCAGAAGAGGAGAATGGCTGTGCCGCTATTTGCATTTTTCCATAATTGAAGTGGGGACTCCGATTGAGTTTTATATCGTCTGGAATAGCCATTGTAAATGGCTAAAATACGAGTCAGTAAGCGTTTATAGGCGGTCATTGACCAGGAGCAGCTATTTGACTCTCAACCAGACACAATCTAGATCATGGCTAAAGAATTCCAGCCAATCGCAGCTATCCTCAGCCAAGAATGCCAGCTTGTTTTGCATTGCTGACGCGGAGACATTGCAGATTTGTTTCTTGTGGTTAATACGGGGGAAGGAGAGAGGGCGGAGTTGCATTTTGTTACACGTAATAGGTACCTGTTGTAATGCTCAGAGAGAGTTCTACATAATAATGCACCGCTCTCACATTCGAAAGCAAAGTATAATAGCAACACCAAACGTTTGTATATTTGGAGATAGAAATTGTTTTGTTTGACGTTTGCAGCGAACGTTTGACGAAGCCAGCGGCTCCAGAAAACTCTTCATCCCCAGGAGATGACCTTGAGGGCAAGGTCAGCGCTACGCCGTTCCCTGCGCCCGACACTCAGGAGCAAAGTCAGGAGCAAAGTCAGGAGCAAAGTCAGGAGCAAAGTCGGGAACCATCGCCGATGGCGGCAGGTTCTACCGCTCGCCCCGACGAGCTTTCCACTTGCACTCGCCTCGGGCTCCTTTACAAATTACAAATCTTTATGAAAAG
This sequence comes from Nemoura dubitans, assembly GCA_921293005.1. NCBI lineage: Eukaryota > Metazoa > Arthropoda > Insecta > Plecoptera > Nemouridae > Nemoura > Nemoura dubitans. Next base: position 50,852,039 of record OV121074.1, on the reverse strand, counting down.
CCAATCACTTTGCTGTCCAGACTTGACGGTGATACGAAACTGCAAGATCTCCTCCCCCCCCTCCCCCCCCCCCCCCCCCCCCTCCGCGGCTGGAATGCCTAGTCGCTTCACGACTGCAAGTCAAACAAGGAGCATCACAAGACGCCAAGGTATATACGTATACTTCGTATACATAAAGACATGCGCAGTTCCCTGGGACGGATTTTCCCGTCCAACTCAAATACAAGGCACGGCACGGGGCCTCAAATCCTCAATGCATTGATCATAATTTCTAGCGTTCTATAAAAGCAGACCCTCGTACATTTCATGCGAAAAGTTTGCTGGTTTTAGACTTTAACGCGGTCGTAATTAGTTTAAATGTTGTGAATAAATTGCACGAATGGCGAGAGATAATGAGTTTATGGGCAGTGCGCGGTGCGCTTCTATCATAGCCGCAATTGGGTTCTTCGCCGCGGGCGTTGGACCGGTTATGTTCCAAGCCCGCCCGATCAGACGCTAACCGCACGATAATAGCAGATGTTCTACTCGTTATCGGCGACAGCGACGACGTCGAGCGCTTCCCAGGATTAGCCTAGTTTGTGGGAAATGTGGACTAGAAGCTTTCCCTCGAGGCTGCTGACATTGATCAGAAGATACTAGAGCACAAACCGATTACTGCTCTCAGGACGTTTATTTTGGCGAGATATTTTAATATCTCCATCGCATTTAGTGAATCTCGTTAGGTTTGTACTTGAAGCAAAATTTGATTTGATATTCTAGATGCTATTGAGTCCGAACTGATGACTACGTTAGGTGATGAGATTTGCGTTCTGATCTTTTAAAACTCTGGAAAATTGAAATCTTTAATTTGATGTAGAATTAAAATGGTGAATTCAAGATGTCGCTAGTGATAAAGACGTCTCAATAAAATGAAACCGCAGCATTGATTGAACCATGTAGGTATATAAGAGGAGATTTATAATTATGATTGATTTCGTCTTTCACTCTCTCGGTTTCGACCATTCATTTATCCAAATTAGCGCGGAACCGCCGTGAACCCTGAGGCAACGTTTAGCCGATAAATGCCCGGCAGCGTAAGGTATTCAATCCCACTGTAGAAGTCTAGACGCGGCGGAATGGCGTGAAGCCCTCGGTCCGGCAAGTCTGTAATCCGGGCAAACGACTCCCCGGTGGTCGTACTTGGTGCGGGGGCGACCCTGCACACCTCCCCAGGGGCAGCAACTCGAGGCAGTCGGGTCGGCGTCGTCGGGACGCGAGGGGATCTCGGACTGGCGAGTATGAGTCCGACTCCGTGATGAGAGTGAATCCTAATCGGGATTGGATAGTCAGGCCGCAGATCTTGTGGTCCATGCTCATGTTTATGCTTTCTCGTTGTTTGCTAGACTTGCTACGTGTTGCTGTCATGTTTATGTTCATGTCCATGTGACTGCTTCATGTCACGTCAATTTCAACTATACCTATACAATTTCGAAACATTACGATGTTAGCATAGCATTGCAATTGATGGCCTAAGTTGGGATCAAGAAAACATCGCCGTCGCTGTTTGGGGAGTTCTCATCTTCCATTGGCAGTGAGTAGATGAGTGCGTGTGCATTGACCTCCCAAATGAAAAGGACATTACGCGTTTACTTTCTCATCATCAACAAACACAAATTCAACGTTTACTATCTTCTTAGCAATTCGTCAGTAGCCAAACCCTGTAACGTCAATCTGTCCCGAGTTGATTTGTTTCTTCCCCTAAACTCGTTGTGACTTGGGGGGGGGGGGGGGGGGGGGGGGGGGGGGGGGGGGGGGGGGGGGGGGGGGGGGGAAGAGTCACGTCTCGGGGTCGGGTGTCCCAATCTGTCGCTCGTCCCACGACAGTCCGTCTCGTGTTGACCAAGGCGTCCACACAAACTCTCCACTAGCACAGACACAGTGTGTGGAGATCGCCCGTCGCGTGGTACAACAGCTACGTGAGATACGTTGATGCTAGAGAGGCAATGTGGGTGAGAACCCTGGTGGTATAGCGGTAATAAGCAGAGCGGGTGACACAAGTGTTATCCCCTGGTTGTATTTTATATTAGCCTGTATTGGAAGGTGGATGCCGGCAGTCCAAGATTTCGCGTAGTTTAAAGTGCAAATGGAAGTTTAAATTCTAGATCTATAAGTCTTGATTTTACCTCATGTCTAATAGATGGTTTTCCAGTTATTTTTGAGGGCCGTGATTGGGGAGATGTCATTCTCCAAGTTGGTAGTACGTAGGTGTAAGTAGTAAGTATGTATAGTAAATAGTAGTAAGTAGAAGCATCAAGATAGTTTTCGACTTCAACAATACATTAGAATCCCAATTGTTTCAAGGCAATGCATTCGAATTTCGTAAGTATCTCTCGATTGCCAATAATTGATGCCAACGATGGAAATGTTTAGAAAAATGCATTGCTATATGCTATGCACGCAGGTTCAAGACCAAGAGCGAGATGTACCAGATTCGAAACAAGTCCATGGACCATCTGTGCAAGCTCCATCTGTGAGCCCATACCTCGGGTCCGTGGCGAGGGAACTCCCTCGGACACTCTCAATCGAGCACTCACCGAGCACCGTCAGATTGGTGGTGAGCAGTCGCGGCGGATGCGTGGACACCTGGCACACGTACGGGCCCTCGTCCTCGCGCTGCACGCCGCTGATGCGCAGCCGCCAGTTGTTGGGGTACTGGAACTTGAGCGAGATGCGCGGGTCGCTGCTGTAGAGGCTGTCGCCGACCGTCAGCAGGTTCACGCGGTCTGGCGTCTGGCGCAGCCACATCACCTGCAGGTGCACACCGACATGGGGACTTGTGCTTCAAGAGAGGTGTCCATGGGTTCGATTCTAACAAATATATACGTATTGTAATTGGTGCCCAGGGGTGGGATTTAAAAGAAATATTCGCACTACAATTGGTGTCCAGGGGTGCGATTTAAAAAGACCCATGGGCGTGATCATTGCCATTGGTATCATAGCTTCGGAAAGATTGGCATGTGCTCCAAAAGCCAGCCCCCCCCCCCCCCCCCCCCCATCCAGTTATAATGGTAAGGACCCAGAGTTGTCTCTTGTCGTTCCTTTAGAGCAGAGGGCTGACAAGACGGTGTCCGATCGTGTTAGGGTCAGGTAGAAGTCGAGACCCACTCGACAGAATGGAGTCGCCACCAGCACGTCCGGGTTGGTGCGATTTCACAGCCGCGTGTTTCGTGCCCCTCACTGCAGGGCTTCACGCCGCGTGTTCCGTGCCCCTCACTGCAGGGCTTCACGCCGCGTGTTCCGTGCCCCTCACTGCAGGGCTTCACGCCGCGTGTTCCGTGCCCCTCACTGCACGGCTTCACGCCGCGTGTTTAGTGCCCCTCACTGCAGGGCTTCACGCCGCGTGTTCCGTGCCCCTCACTGCAGGGCTTCACGCCGCGTGTTCCGTGCCCCTCACTGCACGGCTTCACGCCGCGTGTTTAGTGCCCCTCACTGCAGGGCTTCACGCCGCGTGTTCCGTGCCCCTCACTGCAGGGCTTCACGCCGCGTGTTCCGTGCCCCTCACTGCAGGGCTTCACGCCGCGTGTTCCGTGCCCCTCACTGCAGGGCTTCACGCCGCGTGTTCCGTGCCCCTCACTGCAGGGCTTCACGCCGCGTGTTCCGTGCCCCTCACTGCAGGGCTTCACGCCGCGTGTTCCGTGCCCCTCACTGCAGGGCTTCACGCCGCGTGTTTAGTGCCCCTCACTGCAGGGCTTCACGCCGCGTGTTCTTCGTCTATGTGAGAGCTTCCCGGGGAAACTGGATGGGAATTTAATTACGTCGCCAGGTAATGGGTATAAGATGAAACCCATGCCATGACGTAGGTAACTTGTTTATAAGAGAAACCCTGCTGCCAAGTTCTCAATGAAATCGTTTTAAAATCAATTATAGATAATCAAGAACGGAATTTTGCGATCCCTATCGTTGCATATTACACAGCTAGAGATTTTAATTTAATACCAATATACCAAAGAACATGTTGTAAAATATGTGTTGTTTTAAACTCACACTAATGTGTTTCATTTCGTGGTTTCCGGTGGTTTCATCATTTAATTCTTCTCATTGGTAAATTTGATTATCTCCTACAACCACGTATAAATACAATATAAGTCTAGCAAAATAAATGGTTGGCTTCGAGAAAAGGGCATAAAGTGTAAATTCAACTGTCAGCTTTGCCTGTGAAAACGAAAGAAAATTTTTCACTAGAAAAACTGAACATTCTTCCCTGATTTTTAGAAGAAAACTTTGTCTATTTGACTAGAATAGGTACAAACTATCGGCTTGGGTATAATATTTCATATCAGTGTATAAAGAAACTGAGAAAAGAAATCATATGACCAAAAATTGCACATTTTTATTAAGTTTTGTTGAAACTCTACAGGGATAAAACTTTGCGAAATTCTTAGAGAAAACATCAGAAAGACGACAATGTTTTCCCCTCAAAGATTAAGGCAAGGGTTTATCTGAAAGTTTCCCTCTGACGGAGGCCGCGTCGTGATTTCAATATCTTTGCTGTGATAGTTCACTCAGTCACTCGAGGGCATGTGACCGACCCACTTTTGCCCTCTACCTCCGCCCTTTCGACGGCGTCGTCAACGTCGACGGCGTCCTACGCGTCGACACAGATTAGGTTTTGTGCATCTCGACAGGATGGACCAAAAAGACGATCCTTTCCGCTATACGCATCGCGCGAAAGTGACGAAAGTTTTATCTTCGTTTCACGCCGGTCCGTAAAATTTCACCACCCAAACATCATTTATTAATGGCACCCCGGCAAACTTTTTTCTTTCTTTCATAACTTTTAATTTTAGATTTTTTCCTGTTGGAAGTAGCCATAAAATGTGAACTCAAACACCATTTTTTATATGCATAAATAACTAATTTTCATGGTATATAAAATATTTGCGGGGGAATTTAAACCATTTTGAATTGCTGTTTGAGCTGGGGATATAGGTATACAGGGATTTATAGGGAGTATTAATTTTTAAACACAATTTATTAACAAAGCAGATGAAAAATGTTATTTACAGTGGTCTACCCCCCCCCCCCCCCCCCCCCCGTGTACGGTACGGTCGGTCGGTATTAATTGATAATAAAATGTGGAAACATTCCAGTGGGCGAACACATAAATGACACGACCAAATCATTCATTTCGATTTCCAATCAACCCGGGGAAGTCAACAAGAAACTAATTACCAAGGGAATAATTCGAGAGTGACAGTAGCTAAAATCGATGTTCTGTTTAATTGCATATTATATATGACGCTATATAAACTCTGAGAAGAACCTCCGAATGACAGTCCTGAAAGAGCCCCGAGCCATCCTCGGTATACATAACAGAAATATAGTTGCATCATTAAAGCGCGAAAAGTTTTTATTATCAGGAAACTTTAAAACATTAAAAACTGCTTGATGCTTCGTGCGATGTAAACGACTTTTCGAGTTGAAGTTGATATCCCTGTTTGTCTGTTACCTTGCCACTGTTTCAATGTATTTCCTTGTTTTCCTGGTATGTAAAAATGAAGAGGATAGAGAAATTACGTGGAAAATATAGCGAGAGAATTGCAACCATTTTCAAGCCACTAGAATAAAATGTCACATGCAATTAACCCAATTCAAAGACAAACTGAAAACATCACACTGTTAACATTCACACCTGAGCATTTTCTACAATGTAGGCTCATCCTCGACCTCATCCACAATTCAGCGTTTCCACTTGTACTTTTCCTTCTAGGATAGGGACTAGACCGCTCCTGCCAAAATCACCACTATCTATACGACTTCAACAGAGCCTCTCTGTTACTCAGTCAGGCCCCTCAAATTATTCCACTGCACTTCAAATCGAATCCAAAAGGTCTTGATCTCCCCCCCCCCCCCTACACACACACAAAACCCATGCGCGTGCATTTTATAATTCCCCTCCCTCTCCTTTCAAGCCCCCAAAAATCTGCAATAACTTCAGGGTGGGTTTGGAAAATATAAGATTCGCGTTTACATTTCTGCCTGAGACTGGGGACATTACATTTAAAATACCCAACCGAAAATGACTGACAAGTAAGTCCAGTTGTACACCAGAATCCGATATGGACATTGGCTGTGTGTGCATTTTGCCTCGTAGATCTTTGGAGCGCCGCCATGTTTTATAGAAATATAATTGTTTGGAATTATCCATTATCCCAAATTAACGACTTTACCGGAATGAAGCAACAAAGAACCCAATGGAGCCCATCTCATATGCCATTGGAGGTCCACCCATTTAAAGCCAGCTCTGCATTCTGCAATCAAACCAAACCTAATCTGCAACTTTATAGAGTTTCTACTTAACATTACAACTGGCTGAAATATTTCCAGTATATAGGTACTGCCAAATTTAATCGGCCAAAGGGCAAAGAAGATGGTAGACAAGGTCATCAGAAGCAGAAGAGGACAAACCTTTTGCCATCTAACGCAACACCAGAGTGTTTTATATCATTTGTGATGGCAATTGTAAATGTCTAAAATGGAGAGTTGTGACTGCATTAATTGGCGGCCATTGGGCAGAAGCAATTCTGTGAAACCCATCCAGTCCCAATGGAGCCCACGAGGGACTTGGCAAATCGTACAGCCATCCCCAGCCAAGAATGCCATCTCGTGTCATTTCGTCCACGTACTAAAGTTATTGCAGACAAGCTCCTCGACCCCCCTACCGTCTTATCGTGCAGACATGCTCCTCGACCCCCCTACCGTCTTATCGTGCAGACATGCTCCTCGACCCCCCTACCGTCTTATCGTGCAGACATGCTCCTCGACCCCCCTACCGTCTTATCGTGCAGCATGGCGACGCGGCAGTCCAGGTGGACGGTGCCCCCCAGAGGAACCACCATCGCCAAGGTAGCGTCCGTGCGGGCCACTCCGCCCGCCTCCTCGAAGAACGGACCCCAGTGGTGGACGTGGTGGTGGCGCACGCCGTGGTGGATGTGCGGCAGGGACGCCACTGAGCGACGCCATCTTGCCGCGTCGTGGTCTGCACTGCATTCTGGGGACAGGGCGAGCGAGATTTCAGGGGTGATTGCAGGGGCGTAGCGAGCGAAATTTTCAATTTGAGAATATCCCCAATGTATTGGGTATGTATTTAGAAGAATAACTACGTGTACACACCATTTCACGTCAAGAAGGAGAGTGGATTTGTACCCACTGCTGCTAGACACGAGCCAAGAGTTTCAAAACTCACAAGCCATACCTTGTGCCGAACAAAATGCTCAATGGGCAGTTTTGAAATTCTTAACTCGCGTTTAGCAGCAGTGGGTCCTCGAGGAAGAAGCAAATCCACTCTCCTTCTTCGGCCTCCGATTTGAAGTTACGCCACTGAGAATGGAAACGGGGGCCCCAACGGCCTCCTCGCCGCGGGGCCCTTGGGTAGCCAGTCCGACACTGCGCAATTGACCGCATGAAATAGCCATTCAGACACGGCCTCAGTAAAGAGGGTATAGGAGGAACAAATTACAAGAAAGCATTCACCATGAACAGGTTGTTTTTGCGCCGCAGGTGATAGTGTGCCCTTCGCTTAATTCGTACGCGACATTTTAGTCTCCGTAGGCCAATATCTTGTGGGAAATGTCTGTGATCATCGGGGAGTCCGTTCAAGCAAGAAGAGGTGCGAGCACGTGAGAAAGGCCCAATTATAAGTTACTACAGTAGAATTGTGGGCATACCGGTAGATACCGACTTGTGTTGTGAGCATAATAGGTATATACATTTAGATGGGATGGCCAACTTGGAGATGTTACGGTTAGTGGTTAATTAAAGCTGGACAAGATGGAGGCAGCCACGTCTGTAGCACTTTGAAAGCGAGACGCGGAGTATCATCATCGTTATATAACACATTCAGATTCAAGTGTTAAAACAAGCGTTAGCCATTGCGTGTCAGATTCGGAGGTGTAACGTTTTTTCATCCCTCCACCTGCAACGTTACGAGTCACGCCTGACAGCGCCAACATCGGCTACCCGTCGCTCCGCCTGCTGTAAGGGCGCGAACTGGGTTTGCATACATTTGGGGGATATTGGATGAAGAAACTGCTTCGGGAATTTTGTCAGCTCGTTATGGACTTTTAGTTGCCTGTAGAAAAAATGGGGTTCGAAGAATTTCGTACAGTAAGTATATTTGGAGAAAGCCTCACACTTAACCTTTGAACAAACAGTCCTTACGCGACTACGCGTAGCGCTTTACGGAATTCCCGATTTAGACCGATCAATGTGAAAAGAGTGGCATAGACTTTAGTTTCTAAACCTTGCGAATCCTGAAAACACGCACTTTCACGGGACACATAAAATCGAACGTTAGATCGATTGGCTTGCGCTCTGATTGGATCACTAAATAAAGAGTTAAGACATCGGTCGAGTCCGCGTCTCTTCGGCTCCAATCCCCGAATCAATCGGCTTGTTTGTCAATCGCATGCCGGCGTCTAGATTGCTGTAGCAGTGTAGCAAACACAGGAGCGATTGCGTTGGCCCAAAACTGACCCCTAACGGGGTTCCCCGTGCCCGATCGCGTTCCACGAAACCACATTATGCGCGCCTCGCTGCGGACCTCCCACCTCCCCCACCCTCTAGGCAGGATCCCACTGCTTTCCTGCCGCTACTTTGTTGTATTATATGGATCTCTCTCGGCCCTGACCACACGCGGCTAAGCTGCACGGGTCCCGACTCCCGCCATACCTACGTCTTACGTACCATACTAAAGATCAATTTCCTTTATTTGAGAAGCTTTTCCCCCCTTTTCCTTTGCCTTGGCTCTCTTTCTCTAACCACTTCTTGATATCTCTCTTCTTCCATTTTCCTATTTTTCTCTTCCCAGACTCTTCCGCTCTCCCTCCTTGTCTCTCTATTATTCCATACGTCTTGATTTACTCTATCTCTCATATAATACAATACGTGCATGGTGACCTAAACTGGAAGGCTACACTCGGACGGGATCTGGGGGACGCGAACGCGTGCTGAAAAGTCTCTGGTCATCATATCGTTCGCGGTTGGAGTTTGGAGTCGTCGCGTGTTGGCCTGGAGATGACGGGGTCTGCTAACCAGACGGAACACGCGCACGGGTGTATACGTGGAGTCCGCGAGCAGAGTACATTTCCCAGTAGTGCCTGCTCGGAGCGGTGTTTATCAGGGAAACTGAATTTCCTCCTAAGGGAAACTAATAGCCGTGGGTGTGCGCAAGTATAATATATAGTGTACTTTTGAAGACAACTGTACGCGACGATTTTCGAAAGAACTTTCTCATCCAGGTGTAAAAATTTCCACGCTTAAGGGAAACGTTGTGTGTGCCTTTATAGCAAAGTTTCATTTTTTCGTTGATGCATTAAAGATACCAACCATTTACACTGCATATAAAAAAATGTGCCGGTAATATCTTTCTTTTCTTTGGGTGAAGAAATCCTAACGGCGAAATCATGTTTCACTCGTGCGACAGCAGCGCGCCGAGCGGAGGCTCCGTGAAGACGCGCGGCTGCAATTTCGAAAGTCTTCCATCATTTTCGATTACGCGAGAGCAGATTTGCTGTTGATGAAAGAGAGCTGTTGTAATTGATCATCCAATTTATCGGTGGCTCAGCGTCGAATTCGATAACCTGGATGCAAAGGCTCAGTCGGGGCGATACAAATGAACGATTCGTTCGGAACGGAGCGCAAAGAATCAAATCGTTTTGTAAAGCAGTCGGCCAAATGTGATCGAGGCAAAAAAAAGACGATTCCATGTGAGTGAACTGCAGGAAAGCGGGTATAAACAAAAGGAATCTGGATTAGTGTACGAAAAGAAGAGAGGCCGAGAGAGTGGATATATAAATCTCTTTCGGTCTGCCCCGCGGGATTCGCTGCCCGACAGGCGTCCGAAATGAATGGGTCGCTGCAGGCAGCAGCAATGCAACGAAATACACGCCAACTAAAGCAATCGAAGAAAAATATCACTGCGTACACAGTATAGTATAATACACATGCTCATAAACTTTAAAGTTATCCAGAGACATAACTGGAAAATTCACTCTGCTGAAAATTGGGTTGGTTTGCTCTGAACTCTGTAAAACTCGTGCCTAAACGCAAGCGAGCGGTGAGCTGTCGGCTGTAGCGTGTTGACGAGAGAACGGTATTTTGTTTCACTGCTTTGCCGCTCAACAGTTGTCATCGGCCCTAACCAAACAGCGCAGAGTGTGATTTTATTATATTGGCCATATTTATGTGAGCCAATTTAGCGCTGGCGGTCGTTCAGCGTGGAGCAGTTAGTGGATTCGCAACGTCACAACATTGACGCTTTAAGTGGATGAGCCGTGTGCTGTGTGCCGGCTCTGTTAAAGCTTAAAGGTTAATCTGAAAGAAACGGTTTAAAGCTGATCGCGTTTGGGACAGAGCAGTCCTGGGAAGTGGTGGAGGTGCCTTGACCACAGAATCACATTTAAAATGTCAATAAGTGAAAAGAAAAGCTATATAAGGTATCTACGCTACGTGCGCGATAATTTTCACGATATACTTTTCACGAGTTGTAAAGAAATTTACTATGTACCATGTGATCTCTGAAAATAAATAGATACTTTATTACCTATGGATTACATGTCGGTGGAGGTGCCGAGCACAGAAGCACGCAGTACCTATATATATATATATATATATATATATATATATATATATATATATATATATATATATATATATATATATATATATATATATATATATATATATATATATATATATATATATATATATATATATATATAGTTTGTGCGCGTATTATTTCGTACTTACAAATTTCCACCGTCGCATTAGCATAAAGCACTTAGGGTGTTCCCGCGGAAACTGAGCAAGCGTCGACGGCACAAAGCCCGAGCCGCCGCGGGCGATGCTAAATACCGACAAGAGTGTGAAACCATCCGCTCGCTATCACATTAGACATATTGTGCCATCCCCTCGCATTTGCACACTTTTTCCTTTGTTAGAAGAACGCCGCCACAAAGCCCCCAACACATTTACCACTACTGTCATATAATATGCGCCCAAATATGAATATTCCGAAAAAAAACTATACACAAATCGCATTTCTTCTTTCCATTTTAAACGACTACAATCAACATGGCCGTTCCTGCGGGTGGGATTCCGCAGGGCGCGTGCATTTGAGCGTCGTCACATTACGCTCCAGGCGTCGCGTCGGGCGTCAGGCGTCAGGCGTCGCGACGCCGTCGACGCCAGCAAGGCCTCGACCCCCTGCCGGGGGTGGCGACATTAAGTTCAGAGATTAGCGCTCGCCGTTTCGCGGACGGCTTTACAAATACCGGCAATCAATCACCGCCATCGCCGGGAGCGCCGCAAGCCGCGGCGGCGTTTTCACGACTTATTATTATAACTGCTATCTAACCAAACAACAAGACAAAGTATTTTTCTTTCTCTGCTCGGGCCGTCCTTTTTCCGCCACCGCCAGCTCCATCCATTGCACGCCGGCATCTTTGTAAATAGTTGATGAGGTATCTCGCTCGCCTGCCCTCGGAATCGACATCACGTCGTACCTACACGAGAGACAGCTGAGGGGGGGGGGGGGACATTAGACTGATATTGCTGAGAAAACCCATTATTTCTGCGTAAATACACACGACCGTTCTGCTCGCGAGTAAGTTATTGTTTCGGTGACTGGGCGAGCTTGATGGTGCGGTGAAAATTTGTTTATCATGTGTGAGGTGGCCCGTGCCCGCCTTCTCTATATAATATGTATTATGGAGTGTTATGTCACTAGGGGGTTGTATAAAATAAATTTATACTTGTGTACGTGTGTAAGTATGTGTGCAGTGATGAGTGTTCCGCTAGAGCAGCTGCTGGCAACTGGCGGCGCCGATGCATTGATCGCATTGTCACAGTTTTGCACAGTGACTGATAGCGGTACGCTTCATTCGTCTTCATTATTGTGCCAGTTTCATTTCCAATAACCATTAGTTGGTGTCGCTGCCATGCCACATAGAATCTGCAGGGCTGCTAGAATCTGCAGGGTTGCCAGCAGCCGGCAGTGGTAGAACCTACGGTTGGGCAGACGCAGAAACAAAAAGTTGAAACGTGTGTATAAACAAGTCTGTTCAAATTACTCCTTTAATTACTCAAATGACACCCCGAACAAATCACTCCTGCAAGTTTCTGCGGGCAGGAGGAGGCTGGGCTGGGCCGGGCTGGGCTGGGCTGGGCTGGGCTAGGCACGAACCCAATCTGTGCCGGTGGGACGACTCCGAGCAGGAAGGAGAGAGTGCGGAACGCCAGCGAGGAGCATTCCGATCCAAGAGAATTATTAACTACGTACAGTTTACACTTTACAGTGGTATATATATGTATAAAATATCTATATATGTATAGCGAGAAATAATTTCTTGGCCATCTTTGAATATTTAATGTAATAAACCAACCACGATGCCGCTTAATGTTGGTATAAGGAAAAAGAGAACAAATTAATCCATGGGTTTACTTCTTGGGCCAGCCACCTAATAATAAAATCCTTCTCCACCCTCCCCCCCCCCCCCCCCACCCCCGCACGGTCGTAACTCTTTGGTAAAATTGCACGTAACATTTCGCGGGATTTGAAAAGTGAGAACGAGCTGAGCCGTTAAGTCAACGGGTTGCATATTACGTGTGCGCGCCACGGACGAAAACGATGTAATTCACAATCAGTGTTGTTGAAAATGTTGTGCTATAATTTCATTTCGCCTCCGTACAGAGCTCGGCGTTTACGGTTTAGAATCGATGCGCTGTAAGAAAGCTCGCACGGGACGCGCGGAGCTCTTAAAAAAGCATAATACAGAACAGAGGGTTGGCAATTGTTTTTTGCAGCGACTCGAGAGACGGGATAAAAAGTGGAGGAGTGCATGTCTGTGTGTAGGTACGTCTCGACTCGGTATACGGCTCTCAAGGCATCATTACAGCAACGAGATTAAGGCCCGAGGACGACGACGACGACGAGGAAGCAACCTGAGACGCGGCTCGACGCGCTCCTGTAATGCACGGCGCAGGTGCACAGTGTCCTGGGAAATGAATATTGAATTTAAGTGGAAGAAAATTCTAGCCGGTAGAAAGGATGGGCGTATAGTGCAGCACCGGGTGTGGATAGGTTTTTAGTTGTTCCTTTTTACGCGACCCGGACGGAGATGTATATATCTGCTAAGAGTTTCAATGCTAATTGCTGCTCCGCGGGTAATCCACACCTCTGCAATGCTTGTCAAACGCCTCACTCTATAAAGTGGAAATTGATCCTGTTTTGAACCTGTTAAAAAAATAAAAATAATTTGCTTAAAACAATAACAATTAATCGCGAGCGATGAAGGGAAACCCGTCTGTGTCGTTGAGCAAATACAAACCCCCGTCCCAGCCGAACGTGGGGCTGACAGACTGCTGCAACGATAATTAAAACTGTTCATTACATACCACGCGTACTAGTATAATTTTTTTAATTAACTTGCCCCTAAAGTCATACTGGCCGTTATTTTTATTTCTAATCAAACACCACCTCGGTGCAGTTTAAATATACCTAGATCTAGTATCTTCACCGATCCGGCGCCAGGCAATACAACTCGTTACATAGCAGCCAAAGCTTGCACCAAATCCACGGGGAAGCGCAGTTATTGCTTGGTCCTGATCTCATCTCATCGCCTCCGCGATCTTTGCCGAAGATTGTAATTTATTCGATCCCTGGCTTTCGAAACACGAAAATATAGTCGTGCCTGGTGGGGGTGGGGGTGGAAATAATCACGTTACTTCCTAAGGGAGTAGCGACATAAAAAGCCTGTGGCGGCGCCATGTGTAACCTGCAATAACAACGGTGATGAGCACAATGCAGATCGCAGATGCCGTGAGTACATCGATCAAAGCTGCCGCCATTCTTTATTCGAGCCTCCCGAGTTCATCAATAGATAGTTACTACTTTCCGCCGGAAGATTTACGGTCGTCCTTTCTTCATGCAATATACGGTATACCTATGTAGTTCACACACACTAGCGCGCGCAAAAAGAGTTATTTTCCGAGCAAGTTTTAACAATCTCCGCGCCAGGCAAAACGACTCAATTCAAACACCGTTTGCATTGTGTATTTGTAAATGCTGACGAAGATGTATACGAGCGTTTCAGCACCTTCCCTACTTTAACTGCCCTTATTAAAAACTCGCGCTTCTCAAAATCCATGTCTTTCTCAAATTCGCAGTCACAACAATTCTCGACAAATTAAATCCATCGCAGAGAGCAAAACGTCAGTGCGTCGCGTATCTCACGAACTAGCAGTAAATTTAGAAATACAAAAAAGCCGTGCTCGCTGGCTTGTCACGTTTAAATAGGAATCTCTCGTTCTTGCAAATAATGTAGAAGCTTTTCTTTGGGGGTTGAGGGGGGCGGTGTGTATCTGTTCGGTGAAGACACTTGCTTGGAGAACAAGAGAGGGCGCGCCCTCCTAGCGATCCAGTCTCGGGGAGACAGTTGCCGACTAATCCGATTAGAGGCTAAAACAAACTCGTTGAAGAATTCAGCACACATCTCTCCCGGTGTAAGGTGCAGCACACACACATCCTTGAGCTCCTTAGTGCCCCCAGCCCCCAGCTCCCAGCCCCCAACCCCCAACCCCGCTTAACCGTGTTACTAGCGTGCAGTAAAGTATGTCAGACACCACACCATCATACTTTGCCAGGGGCTCCATTAAGTCGGCTACATTATAGTGGGGGGTTGGCATTGGGCGGAATGAACAAGCGGAGGTCAGATTCTGATTAATTGGGATTCAGATTTCAGGGTTGCCTAAGTCTGTACACTTAATTGTAAATTGGTGTGGGGGAGGATCATTTCTCCATCCCCAAAACGCAAGGGAGATATTTTTTAAACTTGCCATTTCCCACAGCTTTCTATAATCTATAGGAACGTTTAAGAACGGGAAACAATTCCATTCAGAGGGTCCTGGTTGTGTGCTCTGAAAGAAAATTGCTCGAAATTCAGCTTCGATGCGCGCACGTCCTTGGGGGGGGGGGGGGGGGGGGAGAAGGGAGAAGGGAGGAGAAGGGAAGAAAATGTCTTTATTCCGGTTTTGTTGGTGCCACAAACAATAACTCCCCAATTTTAATATTCACACTCTTATCTTTTCTCACATGTATGGTAAGTATTTAAGCCATAACCATATTATCGCTAAATTCTAGTCAGACATTAGAGACGAATATGCAATTTTCCCAGCGGGAATTCACCGAGAAAAAGAACAGAACAGGAAAAGTACGCCGTATCTTGCTTTTAAACATGTGTTTAGCGTTTTTTTAACGACTTGCTCGTTATCTTTTTATATATACGAAACGCTAGGGGGCCTCGGCCCGGGCTGGCTACCTGTTTAGCGAAGAATTCCTTCCACGGAGTGTGTTTGCTAAAACTTTCTCCATAATTTAATTTAATACTGTACTATATTATGATGAGGCTTTTCAACATTTGCAGCCAGCCTGCGCTTAATTAACTTGCACATATACACACACATTGTCTTAA
The DNA here is from genome assembly GCA_921293005.1 of Nemoura dubitans. Classification (NCBI taxonomy): domain Eukaryota; kingdom Metazoa; phylum Arthropoda; class Insecta; order Plecoptera; family Nemouridae; genus Nemoura; species Nemoura dubitans. Next base: position 50,836,530 of record OV121074.1, on the reverse strand, counting down.
CAAAATAATAAAATCATGGCTAAAGCACCCCCATATACATTTTGTGTGCACCTATGCACAGCGTGTACGCTAGATTCACATAAGACAACGTATTACCTACCTTAAAAGGCTCATCTTGTGCGAAGCCCCTCGCACTCTCGTCACGTTCTTATTTATAATTCACACGACTATGTGACGAACGGTGTTTTACCTTTCACCGAATTGCCTAGTTGTTACCAAATACATATTCACCGAAGTAAGCAGCCGTGCAATAACCTTCTCTCACTTGCAAATGTCTGCAGATTTCGATCCTCAGCTCCGCCGTTTGCATGACGCCCACACGCTCGACGCGATACCACCCGTCCAACGTCCATCCCCCAGTTTGGCCATGCCACAAATCGTGATGGACACCAGACCGCCGCGTCCGCGATTTCGACCGTGGATAATTCATGCAATCGGCCTCGTGTACATTCATAATTGAAGGCATATGATATTCCTACCCGCCGGAAGGAGTCGCCAGCAGAGCAGACTGACGACGACGACGAGCGACAGCGGGCGTCCTGGCAGCTCCATGCCGCGCTACATGACGCGTCCAGCAGTCTGTCAATCCCGCCAATCCTTATCCTGATCCTGAGTCCGATCCTGGAAAATGCAAGATATATACATTACACTGGCCGTGTCAAGCCTAGCACGTTTCCCAGAATAGGTATATACGTTATATATATACATGTGTGTGTGTGTATAGAATGACGTCGGTAGACTCGCTGGTTTCCCGTCCTTCCGCCAGGGTGGACCTATGTAGTGCGACTATATAATGGGATACATACACTGTCCCATCACCGGAGAAGTCAACCCGAGCTGGGCCAGTGTTTGACGAATGTTTGCCGAGGTGGAAATCGAACTCGGGACGTTACTCGCGCAGGGAATATTTTATCGTGACAATCGAATGGTAATGCAAGTGCGTCACTGAGGGAGCGAGACGTGTTTATATATAGGAAAGAGATTTGAGAGGAAGAATGAGAGAAAGGGCATAGGTATGGGGTATGTATAGGTAAGTCGTCTCTAAGATATACACTTCGGAAAGTGTGTTGTTGTTTGTTTCGTATGGACGTCGTGTCATATTCATGATATGAAGTGCCTGTACGTGCACTGCCCGAGATTCTAACCGTTCGGCTTTAACGAGAATAAACGGTCCATATTTGGAATAATAATGTGTGAAAGAAGAGTTTTGGCGTTCGGTGCACGTATGCGAGGGGTTGGGGGGTGTTATCATCTTCGTCCTCTCCGCGACGGCGTCCCACATTATGATCGAGCCGCAGCTTCCGCGACGTGGACCAACGCGGCGACCGCGGGACGTATCACCAACGGACTTTTGTCGACGTGAGGCACGTGTTCTCATGCCGCGGCGGGATGCAGAACTCTTGCGTCTTGCGTCTTTGTGTGCACAAGCGAGACAAGGAAATGGGGAGTGATGTGAGCCGGAAAGGATTGATTGACGACGTACTTATAAATGTATACACGTGTAATATAGATGCACTTTGTATGCACATGCAGTCTCCCGGGGCAAAGGATCAAGTTCGGGAACAAGGTCGATGCTTGCTCCACTCGACCTCGAAAGTTACTGCCTGCAATTTCTGCTTGAGAAACCCCTCCCGCCTCCGTACAGCTTTTAAAGTCAGTTTCTCAAAATTAATTGAATTGCTCGCAAGTCTGATGCAAATACTGATTTTCAATGGGATTAATTAACGGCTGAAGGAGCGCGGTGCGGCATGTTATCCGCGGAAATCTTGACACCGGTAAAACATCGAACGAATCAGACGAGCGGCTAACCGAATTACACTTGCTCGTGTCTGTAATAGGATATCAAAACAATCTTAGTCGACGCCCGCGCCCGTCGAGGCCCATGCCCAAGCCTGTCGCGTTGCTCGCGCGCTAATATTATAATTTGCCTAATTTCGAGCTTGGATGCCTCGTCGTTATTTAATCAAGCCGTCGCATGAATTCAGCGCGCGAGGCCGACATTCCCCGCTAGGCGCGCGGCGAGCGCAGCGCCACGCTCGGCTTTTATCACGCGAGCGAGATCGCGTCGCGTGCTGAGCCTTCGCAAGACGCAGCCGGCACCCGTGTACCGCGTCAACGCAGTCCGTCACATTTGGCGGCCGCTCCCCGACCATCGGTTCCATTCAACCGCGACTCGTTTGAACTCTCTGAGAGTCCGAACGCGACCGAAAGTCTAAAGTCGCTATTCAATTTCAGCTCATTCAAGTCTCTTAGCATTTTCCTCATCACTTTTTAGCTGCGGCTCGCGCGTCGTGTAATTAATTTACGGATAGTGCTGCTGCTGCCGCGCTGTAGGCCCTATTAACTGAAACACTATGCCTCGTACCTAATTACTTGCGCACCGACTTCTGCCCGCCGTTAGGGAAAAGATTGTGTTTTTAATCTAGTTTCGCGCGCGGGGTTAATATTTTAAAATCAGATTACTCTCGTCTCATTTGGCGAACCTTTGCCGGGTCGGGCCGGGTCGGGCCGGGCGTAGTATCTCCTGGTTTGGCGTGTTCCACTAAGAGCCGGCGCTGGCGCCCGTCCGAGCAGGCCGACGCGCTGGCAGATGAGTGCTCCAAGAATAGAGGATATTGAACCAATGGCCGTGCGCCGTTCGGGCCGCAGTCACAGATCGGAAAAATAGACGGGGTGAAACGAAACGTCCGAAAGGGCTACCGGCGAGGTCATCACATGCGACGCGAAATGTTGGACGGATGCCGATGTGTATGATTTATCTGTCGCTGGTTTGGATATTGAGAAGTCGGTAGCAGGTACTATCGCTCTGCTGAGGCGGCGGCCCCCGTCGTAACGAATCGAGCAGCAACGAGATTATTCACGCACACACCTTCGTTCTGTGGAACGGGTTAACATGGTCGCAGTCAGAACCCGAGTGTGCCAATAGCAATTACTTCTGTTTCAATGCCATACTGTTATTACTTTCGCGTATATGTCGCGTATATATGTGTTACACGTAATGTAGCTGACGGTGAACGCCTCACTACAAGGGGCGTAGATCGTGAAACCGAAATGGAATCGTATATTAATATTGTTAATTATTCATCAGACATCGTATTTTCCAAGAGCAACGTGTACACTCCGGTCTGTGTTAATGCCATGTACAGTGTTCTCTTTCTCGTAGTCACCTGTAATTCGCGCCAGGATGCTTAATTATAATTTTAAATATCACGCCATAATATCTGCTCGCGTTAGAGAAGAATGAATTAAATTAGATACGGCATGAATTTAGATGGTTAAATGCAGCTACGCGCTTTATCATTTGGATGGGATATAGAGTCCCTTTTGTCATTTCATCTATAACGATGTGTCCATTCCGCGCGGCGTCCTACGCGACTCCGCACGGGGGCGACGCGAACGAAACGAGCTGGCAATTAAAATCGGTACGGATGGCATTTTATCCCTGACTATGCCCACGCATACACCGGCAGAAATAACAGTCATATCAATCATCTATTGCTTGCGCACAATCGCTATTTGCGCACTGCTTCGGAATTGCGGTGGTGGACACGCGAACCATGGTCTTTTATTCCACAGAACCGACCTTCCTTTCGCACACGAAATTGACTGCGTTGCGTTTGAAAAAAGGGAATTAAAAAGAACCAGCGATTCTCGTTAAGATTGACACAGTCTATTATTTTCATTAAAAATTCTTTGTTCGTTACACGACCGCGCGCACAAGACTGTATCTTTGCCAAAGAAAAATGATGATAAAGAAGCCGCGCGCGCTTGTACGTATTGAAATATTTTTCGTAGTAAAGCATTTTTCTTTACAGTTATCAAAAAACCGAGACAATTTTGCCAATTTCCCGAAGCCGGTTAGCTCTCTGTGCGGCGCCAGTCGTGCAGTGAGCGACCGCCGCATTGCTCGCTTGAAAAACATTCTTGGCGGCCGTCAGCAGAAAAAAACTGTCAACGCGCACTGACTGAATGATATTTTCTGGCACTCAATCAATAAACCTGATACCTTTATAACTGGCAAGGAAAGCGATACTATTATACATGCTTTCCTTTCAACTTAATCAGCCGATAGAAGCCTTGTTTGCTCGTCTGATGTAATGACAAAACGTCGCCGGACCCGATCGTGTGCCACGGGGACCCGGCAATGTTCGACGTTTCTCCAGCGGCGATACTCGTATCGCGAATTCAGATGATCGCTTCGGATCTTCCCGAAGAGCCCGAAGGGTCAAGACTCGAGACAGCTTGTAGACACAAGCCATTCGAACAAGATTTTCATAAAAACTTCCGAGATACGCTCAAGTTTATTTGTCAAGTATCTGTTCGTCTTATCTAGATCAATATTAGTGCTCTTTGTTCCATACACTTTTTAACTTCCTCCATTTGAGCGTTGAAGTCCTGCGAAATCTAAGTGGCTACACCCTTGCAAGGACTTCGCCTGTAGCGAGCGCAATTACCTCAGGACGCCGACGCACTTCGCATTGGAACGAGTAAACGGTGTCGACCCCCGTTCCGTTTGAGCGTAGTTCATCTAATTAACGCCAGTCTAATTACAGACCCCAGTGCAACGTCACGGGGAAAAGTGCACACTCGGTTTTTCCGCGCAATTCGAATTTTCTGGACGCCAAGCGAGTTCGCGGTCTTTCATGGAATGCAAATGGCTGGCATGGAAATTATGCGGTGCCGTAAAATAGGGGAACACTGGAATATGTGTAAGATTCAAGATTTTTCGCCTGTATGTGACCCTTTGAAATACTTCTGGTTCTGGGGGTTTCTTCTTTTTTTCTCTCTTCTCTTGTATTTTTTCTTTAGAAATAGTCAAATAAACTCGACAAAGCACAGGATCTGTTTAGTAGAAGATTTCCGAAAGTGTTCTTTTCAGAAATAGTTTAGAGCATACGGTCGGGTCGAGGACTTTGGTATGTTCGTCCCTTTGGAGAATTCCGGCGCAGAGGGGAATTTTATCTGAAGCTTGGGATGGGTTTTACAAAAAGCTACTTTGATCTCGCGTGGACAACAGGTACATAATCTAATGACCCGGGATGGAAGCCCGGATTTCTCGGACTCGCCCAACTTCCTCGCCAGCGTTCTCAAACTTCAACCTCATATAACTTTTGAATAAATTGACTCGGAAAAATCAATTCAAAATTTCAAACAACTTACCCATGAAGTGTTGCAAAGGTACAGTCGGCTAGGTTCGCGAGAAGTTTCTTGCTACTTTGCCGGGTACATTGCTAAACTTGTGAAAGGCAAAAATGAGCATAACTCTTGCTCTATATTTTCTATGAGAATCATCCCAATTGATAATATTGCTAGATGCACAGAGAATTCATTTCAAAGTTGGATATACTTTGGTGCTTTACTTACGTATAGCCTGTAGGTATCAAGGTATAATAAATATATCATCTTCTGCGTTGCAATGATATTTTGCAATGTACAACAATAATATCCCTTTGATCTCTGCAGGTAATTTCATAACTGGCACAAAGTAATACGTTCCTAATTGTCAGTTCTTTGTTGTTAGTTTTGCCTCTTCTTTCGAAAACTTGGCGTGCAAGGCGCCTCGAATATAATTTCCTATATAAGTTAGCGCTCGGCAGCCCTTTGTTCGAAAGGAGGATATTTGAAAATTTCGACGTACCCGTCTGTGTATAGCTCATTTGGGCGAGAAAATAATTCCTCCGAAATAAAATACCAAGAGAGAGAGAGGACGTAAGCTCTTTTATGCAAATCATCTTCCCGGAGAACGAACACAATTATTCTAATCTATTTGCCGCTCAGAAAATTGCCCAACACGTCTTCTTTAACATAATTTTTCCCTCGTCTTTTGGACCTGGTAGCCCTGGTATAGTAACACTTATTACATACTTTCTGATTATAATATACATTAAAAAAGTTCGTCCACTGTTCTCTCATTAAATGGCAATATAAAAATCATGGACAAAATCCACTAATTATTTGCGTTCCAATTCAATAAGACAGGCCAGCAAACGTTGCGTTCTACGCTCAGACCTGACCTTGTTAGTTACAGACTCGCGGACAGCGTTGTCCGACGACAGAGCTCACTTAATGATAATTGGCGATGCACGAAACGAATTGCGTTTCCTCGTCTCCGTCGACCCCACATCCGAAAGGCGTCGCTTGCAGCAGCACAAAGGACCACGTCACGCCGCGGCGCACGCTGCCAATCAAATTACCCACTGCATGGACGAAAATGAATTCAATAAGATGAAAAGCGGCACGGAAAACCAAGGAAAATTTCCATAAACTATGTCGACCAGCGGATAGGCAGCTCGCGGCAATAATGCCAGCGAACTGTACAAACGGCCAAGTTAACTTTTCAAAGATCGTGACAAGACCGAGTAGGTTCTATATGACAGATAGGCAAGGGACATAGGGATGGGTAGGTATAGGTATACCGAGAACGTCAGAGCATCAATGTTGGAGGCATTTAAAACAGAGCCGCACGTCTCAGAGGACTTGTTGCCGGAGACAAACTCCCCGTGGCGTAATAGACAAACGCGAAAAACGTAATGGAAGTTGTTGAAAGGTTTTCCAGCTGCTGCGAAGGAAACCGTAGTGGCTTTTCGATATTTTGTATTTGTTTGTAGTTTCAATAGTCTGCGGCCTTTAGATGTTTCATTTATACACAAAAATGTTGTTTTGAATACATTTTCATATTTGTGCGTTGAACCTTGATGTATAATATTCCAGAGCTTTTTTTTCTTTACATGATCATCTATTGTTTCCCTCGATAATAATAACATGTATAATAACGATGATCGTTGAAAATTTTAAAGTGATCGCTGGAGCTCGCAGTCAAGGTGACATTGCTCGAAATGAAATGACATCCGCAACAGTTGCAACTGTCTCGCCCAATTAAATAACAGCAGACTTGATAACACGAGGGCGGGAGGGAGGGAGGGAGGGAGGGAGGGAGAGTCTCTCTCGTATAGGAGACATCGCTGATAATGATCCACTGCCGCTGATCTGCTGCATGGGAGTCGCGATGCGCCCGGTCGAAACATGGCTGCAGCGCCGAGTCACGTTTTAAACAGCACGGCTCTGTTTTTATATCATTGTGATGCGAGCACACCTACATTTCAGAGAGGCGCGCTTGCAATTTGTCATGACGGCCAGATAAAAGGGGTTTGACGGCAATTAAAAAACACACACGACCTGTAACTGAAATGTGGCCACGTTGAAAAATGCGATGCTAACGCCGGGACCACAATGGGACTATATAGGATAAAGGTCATTTAGTAGTTGCACTAATTGAACAGTTATTTGCGTATGCAGTTTGCCGGGCCGCGGGAAAAGTCATGTACCGGGAAATTGGAAGAGCCGGGAAATGTAGGTAGGTAGCAGGATAGCGTATAAGTATCAGGTCGGACTTCCACGGTTTGACAATCTTCACATCCAGCTGGGGTTTGTAATAAGAAAAGGACTCTCACCAAAACAGTAATAAAACAACCGTTTCTTTGTAAGATAGCACGCGACTTTCGGCCAAAACGTTGCCGGTAAAGTGTATCGCAAAATAAGATTGATTGCCAAATAATGTCTTCTAAAACACCACCATGCCATCGGAGCTTCCTTGAGCTAGTCTATAGCAGATTAACAATGGACATGGACAGTTAAATGTTGTGATGTTCACCTGTTATTGATGGACATTATGAGCATTGCCATTTGAATTTATGTAGGGGGTTGTTGATATGTCTTGATGGTCAATTGGTTGCCATAAGTGTGAGGATTCCGTAGATGTTTGTTTCATTGTGATCTGATAACTGGTGTGTCCTGCGTACAAAGTGTGTACCCAGAATATACGAGACAAATTCATGCGCGGGAAGCGTCCCGAGTAAACCCTGAGATTCTGTAAACCCTGAGAGTAAACCCTACGAGTAAACACTGAGAGTAAACCCTAAGAGTAAACCCTGAGACTTTTACAACCCTATAAAATTGAGAAATATTTCGAGATGTAAAGGATGTAAATTGGTGGTCAAATAAGTGAGGATTCTGTAAATATAGGTTTCAAAAATGTGAGGCCTGTATCCTGTATGTTGCAGGAAACGGTCCGAGTGCCAAAATATAGAATGACCTCAAGCGACAGAACATACTCCGGCTGGAACTTGAAGTGAATTTCCATTCGTCATGATGAACACGGTACAAACCTTTCTGTTTCTCCGCAGACATGTAATTTATAATATGTACGAAACATGATGAACTTATACCCACAAACTCAGTCACCCGGCGGGCGACAAATGATCCAAGTCATAAACAGATTTCCAAACTAGTAAAATCTTACGACAGCCCTTCGCGTATTACACTCGTGTGTACTGCAGCAACGCTAAGAAAACTTTCTTTTTAGCTTCCATCAAAGATAACGACACCTAAATCGGATCAAGCTCGATCCACTAATGGCCTATACACAGGGTTGGAAATGTAACACAAGCCCTCCTAATAGCCTCTCTATATATGTATACGTAACTGCCCAATGCGTCGGTCCTACATATATATAATATGATGTATATAGTTCCAAACTAAACTACATTCCAGCCCATGGCAAGCGTCCTCCCTGCAAACTTACATCTTTCGCAAGACTAATAAGAGTTAGCCAAGTTTGCCCAATGTGTCCGCCGCTGTGTCAAACTTGCGTTACTAATGCTACAAGACAAACGACTGGGCAATCAGGAAAACGATGCCGCTGGCCGCTGCCAGAAATGTTTCGCACACTTACGATATTGGCACGATATATAGAACGCGCCGTACGGAGACCAGCTGGTCCATAGCCAATATGTTACATTAGAGACTAATTTCTAGCCGATATTAAATAAGAGGGTGCCGGGTTGGGTGAGATATATTGCGGGGCCAACGAGGGTTGCTGGTTCATTGGTCATGTTTCTCTCCCCGCAAACACACGCCGCACACTTTACATATGCAGCATATACATTGGCGGTACCATCGGACGAAATTTGAGTTTGTATTTTCCATGCAAACCGGTTCGGATTTCAAGTGTGTTTTGGCGCGTCAGTGTTTCAAACAGAATTTAGTATCGAGAGACCCTTGATGGGGCTGCTGGAAATATTTTCGGTGAAATATCGTAACGCTAGTGGTGCCGTGTGTGGACAGTTTCGTGCGGTCGGGAATTCGGTCGGCCTTCGTTGCAATATCCGTTGGCATGTCGAGGACGATAGCAACACACACACGGTGTCTCGTGAGACGTGGAGGTGCCGAGTTTTTGTTGGGTTTACTTTTATTTACGCTGTCGGTGTTATTTTGCAGCGAAATTAAGTTTTAACTTCTATATTGTATAGCTATAACAGTATACGAAGACGGGTTTTATCATTGTTCGACCACTTTCTGATATTTTTTCTCTTGCCATTCTCCAATGAAACTTCGGCAAGGATCAAGACGGATAACGAACAATAAAGACGGATGGCGAAACGCAGTCACAGGTAGAAAATGCACCGTGGTTTTCGCTACGGACTCCATGTACCAATTACAGCTCGTGCGAGCGAACAAGCAATATTTCTGGAAGAGTAAAAGAAAACGCCAGTCCATAATAATAAGTCAAAATGCGCTCGATAAAGGGTTAAAGCTGTAGCAATCAATAACGCTCCAAAAAGTTGCGCGATATTTGTCATGAAAAGTATCGAAAGAAGTGCGCTTCTAATAGGAGTAAGCTGAGTAATGGAGTAAATCTTGTACGCATGAGAGCACTAAGGAATGTCTCAAGAGAGTTTCGAATCTCGATAGAATAATATGTCGTCGTCGCCAGAACGTCAAAACTGCGGCCCATAATAGACAAGCATGGCGTGCCTCGTGAGTTATATTATAGTGATGTTTCCTGGTTTTATACGAAATTGTATAGTTCAACTCCAATAAAGTTTGAAATTGCTGCGTTAGAGCAGCCGTCGGCGATGCACCAATGTCGGATTAATTTGTTGAATAAACTGTATTACCATCAGCTATGTGTGTGTGGACCCCTGATGAACTCACACATATACACAGCATGTTTCAGAACACAGGGGGATTATTGTAATACTTGTTTGAATTGCATTGGATGCATCAAGCAGAATTATGAATTCTGTGTGAACCCTTTGTCAAGGTCCGAACCATTTCTATATACCTATGCCTATATACCTACCCACCTGCAATATACCAACTTCAATTTAGATTACTGTATCACTGGAACACTGTTTGAACATGCATTACCACACATCTGTTGCACCTTTCCAAATGGAATTGAGAATCAAATCACTATCTTCGAACGAGATCGGGAATAGACAAATCGTGCCAACCTTTCCAGGACAAATGTCTGGTGACAAGTGAGCAAATTGGATCACAGCTTTTTGAAATGTTCATCTTGGAAGAGTTTTTTTTGCTCCGGGAGCCATTCCGCTGCTTGGGCTTCCCATTCCACGAATTTGTTTTTTTCGTATCCAGCGCCTTCCGTAATCAGCATTCCTATATAAAGTCTCATCTCCGCACGCTCTCAGCCCGATAGGCAACTGTTGTGGCTTCCGAGGGAAGAAAAACTCACTGTTAATATAATTTCTATGGCAGCCACCGCACAGAATTGTGAGTCACGAGAACACTTTTCCCCCTTCTGCTCTGTGAATGCTACATAATTTTCAATTGCATAAATATTCAGCGTTTACTTTCGCTGTCGAGTGCGCATTCATTGGGATATCGTTATTTTGCAGAGCTCTAAATGGTCTCGTACAGCTCTGTCCGTACAACAGTAGTGAAATAATATTGCAGTAGAGTCGGCACCCGGACCGAGCAATTTAGTGTTATTTTAGCGGTGAAATCAAGCGATCCTCTCTGCTTGATCAAACTTCGCAACTGCTTTTGAACTCGAGCTTATATATATATAGCTTCGTTTGCGGGTTAGCCATTAAGGTGCAAATGGTTTTAAGATATCCCAAAACAATCAAAGATTTGGCAAAATTTCTACAGTTGCCACATAGTGGTTATGAACATTCTAAAACCTTAAAAATGCACGGACAAAATTAACAAGTATGTTAAAACACAGTCTCGAGAAAATACACTTTCCAATGCTTGTATATAATTCGAAACTTTTATAGTGTTGGTTTAACATAAAAGAAGTGAATAGATTAGGTACGTAAAGTAAAACATTGCACATTCAAGAGTAAAATTCCTCTCGCCACTGGTTTTTTCCCGTGCGGAAACTCCCGCCCCCTCGCGTCATCCAGACACATTACCTTCGTGCTCGCGCGAGTCTGGAGATGTGCTCTGCGGGCTGCGTCGTCTGGTCGGTCAGGGGCACAGCATCACACTGCCGACCGTCGGCGCCGGCCGCGATCTCGTCGCATGGACCGGCGCACTAGACGTAATCATCGGCACTAAACAACTGATTTTATTCATCTCTCAAACCAGTCCTTCTCCTTATATCCTGATCCCATTCGTCGTCGTCGTCCTTGCAGTTGGCGCCGACCTCACGTCACCTTGCCGCGGTTTATGGTCCATAATCCACGCGCATGTCGATGTCTTTTCGTTATAATGCTTAGCGACAACTGGTATTGGGACAAGGAAGATGTCTCCTCAGGGACTTGCTTTCAATGTGGATCTAGGAATTGGAAAATATACATAGGGACACCAATGGCGCTGGTGATAAAGTTTTATTTGTGTTTGTGGATATGTGAGTGATGGGCTTGGGTGTCTTGATTTAATGCATTTTCCCGGCCCGTATGCACTCGGCGTGGAACCAGCCAGCCGGGAATCGTTTCTCGTTTGTTTGTACTACTGTTGTTGTGCCGTGTGTGAAAACATTATTTACAATTTTCTCAACATGTAAACCCGAGCATATACCAGGGGCGTAACTACCACCCGGCTGGACCGGGCAAAGCCCGGGGGCCTCCGACTCAGGGGGGCCTCGCAGAGGCCCCCTGAGTTTCGGTGAATTTTCTGAGTTACTACCGTTCTCATGATTTGGTATTTTCAAATTTCGTAAAAATTGAAATGGTACATTTTTTATATGGAAAAGATTTCTTCTGGTTAGTATTCTTTGGCTTTGGGTATTAACGAGAGGGGGTTAGCCGGCTATGGTGAGTTTCGGTACATTAACTCGTTACGAGGAACGCAACATTGCCAGAAACCTATTTTGATTCAAATATATACCTCTGACTTCAACTGTCAGCACATTGTCAAAGTCGATTTTCCCAGTATTCCCAAAATTTTTGCGTCATGAAAAAAAAGTAAACAAAGGCAGTCAGTTAGCTGATTGCGATCGGCGTGTGCGGGTGTGTGCGCGTACCTAAGTCTCCTATAATGGCGATTTTTTAGTGGTTTTGCCGTGATTTGCCTATGCGCTGATTGATTTGCCGATTAGTAACTAAGTAATTGATATGCCGAGTGCGCTTGTGCGATGAGCTCCAACGAACGTGTATTCTTAAGCGGGTCCCAGAAGAGGAAGAAAAAGTCGCAAGGAGCTACAGACACTAGTTAACTAGTAAAAATTAGTTGGTGTAGTTGGTTTGGGTGGTTGGAGGAGGGGGGGGGGCCTCATATTTTATTTTGCCCGGGGGCCTCCGATTTGAAGTAACGCCACTGGTATATACGACGTTAATAAAGTTATATATAACTTTATATATAAGTAATATAGTTATATATAAGTAACTTAATAAGTTTAATAACGTTATAGGTATTTTTTGGACGTGGCTGAAGTTTGAAGTTGAGAAGCCAACGTTGTTGGTTTTTTTTGGACGTGGCTGAAGTTTGAAGCCTGGAAGCCAACGAATTCGAGGTGGCTTCCTAAAATTTATTTCATTTATTTATTTGTAACTATAGTTACAAAAGGGCGATATTCAGTATCAATACTGATCTTCCATGTCTACAACAAATATTAACAAATATTCCGTAGGTATAAATGATTACATATTATTGATGAGCGTAGCGAGCGAAGCGAGCGGAGCGAAATCTTCAATTTCACTTACCCAAAAAAAAAATCACTTGTGTATGTTTTTTTTTTTTTTTTTTGTGTGTTTGTGCGCGCTCTACAGACCAAACGCCTGAACCGACATGGATGAAAATTTCTGAGTATCTACCTCTGTTCTCAACTTAGACCCCATGCGTTTTTGAAAAAGATCGGTTCATTAAATTTTTATAAATCAATTTTTACGAAATTTTTCGATTTTTTCAGAATTTTGAACCCCTGTAAATTTCAAAGTTCTGAACATAACTTCACCAAAACTTCTAAACATGTTGACCTTATACATATTTATCATGCCTGCAAATCTTAGTTCGGTAGGTTTTTCCAATTGGTTTTTATTAGCATTTTTGTGGTGTTTTTTTTTGTGATTTGACGTCTGATTCAATACGAGTCCGGTTTCCTTCGTTTCCTTGGTTACTAGGGTATAACGCAGTGTTGCGTTGAAGATGAGCGTATATAGCAGTTTGTATAGTGAATAAAATGGTTTTGCTTGGAAAAAAATACTCCAAATTTAGTTTAGAAATACGTCTTCATTCAAGACAATTGTAAGTGCATTTAATTTTAGCATGGAAAACGCAGAAAGTAATTCTATTGAGTATATTTTTATAAGTCGACCCAAGCTGATAACACCATGTGCTAGCAATCACAATCATCCCTGTCTTGAAAATAAATAATAAATAAATAAATTGTATAAATAAAATAATAAATAAAATAAATAAATATAATAACAATATATAATATAATATAATATATAATAATAATAATATAATAAAAATATAGTAAATAATAAATAAATATAATAAATAAATAATAAATAAATAAATGCGTTGGACTAAAAAGAGTAGAGGAAATCTTTTTTTAGACAATTTTGAATAAAATTTGCTTGAACATCGCAAAAATGTAATAAAAAAATGTTAGAAATGTATTAATAAAAAGAGAACGGAAAGTCCTAAATGCCTAAAAACTTAAGAAATGCTTGGTTTTATCACGTTTCATAACATTGTAAAGTTTTGTGAAAAAATATCGAGAACTTTCGGCTGTATAGCTTGGACAAATTTTTCGGAAATTATGAATTCTTTTTTGGATTTTGAATGGTTTAAAAACTATTTGGTAGATTATGCTGGAAAGAGCACAGGGTTTAAGTTAGAACCTAGCGAAATACCTCTGCAAATTTTGTCAAAATCGGATCAGCCGTTTGGACAGCAGATCGCGAACAAACACACACACAAACAAACAAAAAAACAAAAAAAGAACACAAATAAGTGCTTTTTTTTTGGGGCTAGTGAAATTGAAGATTTCGCTCCGCTCGCTTCGCTCGCTACGCTCATCAACCAGCTTTGTTGACCTCGAAGAGAAACAAAGGAACATCAGAATCCGCATACATTTTCAAGTGATTAGAATTTTCGAGAAGGCAATGGTCAGGTTTGGTGCTCCATGGTTTTCTTGTGACTGCTGCCTGCACCTTTTAATCCGCTATACACAAACCGCTACCTACGCTCATCTTCAACGCAACACAAATTGCGTTCGCGGCGCCCTAGTGAGAAAAATACTACAGCATAGAGCAGTGGTTCTCAAACTGTGTGTCATGGCTCCCTGGGGCATCGCGGAACTTTACAAGATCCCATGCATCGAAATTTTTCTGTGTAGAAATAATATTTATTCCCGATATAATATGTACCTACAAGTGACATGATTACGATTGACAAAAATAATTGCCAATCAAATGACAGATATCTAGTCTAGTAATGTATTTTCAGACACTTCGAGTTGCCCACTTAAGATGCATCAATTGCACACATATCTTTCGAAAACGTGAAGATAAGTGCCTACCTAAAGGTTGCATAGTAAAACTCGTGATTGATGAGCGTAGCGAGCGAAGCGAGCGGAGCGAAATCTTCAATTTCACTACCCCGAAAAAAAGTCACCAAGTGTATGTTTTTTTTTTGTGTGTTTGTGCGCGCTCTACAGACCAAACGCCTGAACCGATTTGAATTAAAATTTCTGAGTACCTACCTTTGTTCTCAACTTAGACCCCCTGCGTTTTTGGAAAAGATCAGTTCATAATATTTTTAATAAATCAATTTTTACGAAATTTTTCGATTTTTTCAAAATTTTGAATCTCTCTAAATTTCAAAGTTCTTAACATAACTTCACCAAAACATTTAAACATGTTGACCTTATAAATATTTATCATGCCTGAAAATCTTAGGTCGGTAGGTCTTTCCAATTGGTGTTTATTAGCATTTTTGTAGTGTTTTTTCGTGATTTTCGGTACTTTTTGATGCCTGAATCAATTTCCTTCGTCACCTTGGTGACCAAGCTTTGTTGACTTGAAGTTTGTCCAAGGCAATGATTTGACAGATATATCAGAAATAAGTAATTCTCTTTTATGGAAGTAATTGAAGTAAACTCGCACTAGATATATGTCTCTAAAATAATAAGAATCCACGGGCGTAATTCACATTCATGTATATGTTCAAATTATTCAATTAGCTCAAAAAACGCACATTTTGGCCATCTGACATGTTTAGAAAGAAACAAAGGAAGATCACAATCGTCTAAATTTTCGAGTGATCAGAGTTTTCAAGAAGGCAATGGTCTTGCTTGGTGCTCCATGGTTTTCATAGGACTTCGGCCTCCACCTTTTTATCCTCTGCATACAAACCGCTACCTACGCTCATCTTCAACGCAACACAAATTGCGTTCGCGAAGCCCTAGTTATGATTGATGAGCGTAGCGAGCGAAGCGAGCGGAGCGAAATCTTCAATTTCACTTACCCCAGAAAAAAGTCACTTGTGTATGTTTTTTTTTTGTGTGTGTGTTTGTGCGCGCTCTACAGACCAAACGCCTGAACCGACAAGGATGAAAATTTCTGAGTATCTACCTCTGTTCTCAACTTAGACCCCCTGCGTTTTTGAAAAAGATCGGTTCAGTAAATTTTTTATAAATAAATTTTTACGAAATTTTTCGATTTTTTCAGAATTTTGAACCCCTGTAAATTTCAAAGTTCAGAACATAACTTCACCAAAACTTCTAAACATGTTGACCTTATTGATGAGCGAAGCGAGCGAAGCGAAATCATCAATTTCACTACTGCTAAAAAAAACACTTGGTGTGTGTTTGTTTGTATGTGTGTTTGCGCGCGCTCTACAGGCCAAACGCCTTCTTCGAGTGGGATGAAATTTTCAGGGTGTCTACTTTTGTTCTCAACTTAGACCCCCTGCGTTTTTCAAGAAAATCCTCCACACCCTTCACTTTCAAAGCAGAAAAAAGAGCAAAATTCGACAATTGGGCATGTTTGGAAAAGTACGGAAATTTATTTAAAAGTGCGTATTTTTTTCAAATATTCCCAATTTCGATTTTCCTTTAGAAACCATCGAAACCAAATCGAAACATCACACCAGATTTTTTCCAATAAAAACCAACCCAATAAAACCCAATAAAAAACCTTGGGCATGAGTTACATCTATGTATTAACATGCACATTTCTTTATGACCTCAAAATGAGCATATTTCCGCTACCCTACAGCTCGGACAGAAACAAAGAAAGGCCAGAATCGTTTACAATTTCTAGTGATCAGAATTTTCGAAAAAGCTATGGTCCGGCTTGCTGCTCCATGATTTAGGCTTTTTGCCTCAATCTTTTTATGCGCTATTAACAAACCGCTACGCTCATCTTCAACGCAACACAAATTGCGTTCGCCCTAGTACATATTTATCATGCCTGCAAATCTTAGTTCGGTAGGTTTTTCCAATTGGTTTTTGATGAGCGTAGCGAGCGAAGCGAGCGAAGCGAAATCATCAATTTCACTACTGCTAAAAAAACACTTGGTGTGTGTTTGTTTGTTTGTTTGTTTGTTTTTTGTTTTTTGTTTTTTTTTTTGTATGTGTGTTTGCGCGCGCTCTACAGGCCAAACGCCTGCTTCGAGTGGGATGAAATTTTCAGGGTGTCTACTTTTGTTCTCAACTTAGACCCCCTGCGTTTTTCAAGAAAATCCTCCACACCCTACACTTTCAAAGACGAAAAAAGAGCAAAATTCGACAATTGGGCATGTTTGGAAAAGTACGGAAATTTATTTAAAAGTACGTATTCTTTTTCAAATGTTCCCAATTTCGATTTGCCTATAGAAACCATCGTAACCAAATCGAAACATCACACCTGATATTTCCCAATAAAAACCAACCCAATAAAACCCAATAAAAACCCTTGGGCATATAATACATCTATGTATTAACATGCACAATGCTCAATGATCTCAAAATGAGCATATTTCCGCTACCCGACAGCTCGGACAGAAACAAAGAAAGGTCAGAATCGTTTACATTTTCAAGTGATCAGAAATTTTGAGAAAGCAATGGTCCGGCTTGCTGCTCCATGATTTTCATATGCTTTTTGCCGCAACCTTTTTCTGCGCCAAATACAAACCGCTACGCTCATCTTCAACGCAACACAAATTGCGTTCGCCCTAGTTATTAGCATTTTTGTGGTGTTTTTTTTCGTGATTTGACGGCTGATTCAATACGAGTCCGGTTTCTTTTGTTTCCTTGGTTACCAGCTTTGTTGACCTCGAAGAGAAACAAAGGAACGTCAGAATCCGTATACATTTTCAAGTGATCAGAATTTTCGAGAAGGCAATGGTCAGGTTTGGTGCTCCATGGTTTTCTTGTGACTGCTGCCTGCACCTTTTAATCCGCTATACACAAACCGCTACCTACGCTCAACTTCAACGCAACACAAATTGCGTTCGCGAAGCCCTAGGATTAAATATTATACATATTATTAAATATTAAATACCTTAATGAGACTGATACTGGCCGAAAGGGCACAGGAATCAGGGGGTTGGTTACACTTTGGGGGGGTTGGTTTGGTGGTTAGTGGCCTTTGGAGGGCGGGAGGGGGGGGGGGGGGCTCAGGCACAACGAAGAAAATCGAGCTCAATGTTATTTCTGGACAAAATCATGAGTTTTCCGGGGAAATGTTTGATTCAGTATCATAAGTATTAAAATAATATCTTGCAAAAGTTTATAATCATGTAGAAATCGAATATAATTTGGTGCCATTGGGGATTGATTAGCTGTTGGGTCTTAGGTCTGCTCTCCTTGTTTCCGATTTTTTCAGGTGTGTTGGGATTTCGGGACTTTCAGGCACTTTACGGACATTTCAGATTTGTCCGAGCCGCAGTTTCAACTGTTTGGTCCAAGTCTTGGGCAGGATTGACGGAACCCCCCACCCCATCGCATCACTGATAACACCCCCCCCCCCCCCCCCCCCCCCCCGTTCGCTAGTTCATTTGGTGCTGGGTCACGTTTTGCATCAGACCTGCAGGGGATTATTTTGTATCTGGATGCTTTGATGAGATCGACGCCAACGGATGCATGAATTTTGCAATTTTTGATTTGGATTTATCGACAATCCAGCAAAATTAATAGCTTGACGCATGCGCTATAGGTAGCTGACCAAATTGACCACTATTTGGGATGTTTTTTTCACTAAAAAAGACATGCACCAAAAGATCAGCACAGATAATATTATCGGCTGATTTCAGTATGAGCCATGAGGTTGTGAATGAAGTATATTGAAGCAAATCAAGACTGTATTATCAGCGCAGTGGCGAAGTGGGGGGGGGGGGGGGGCGTGGCCCAGGGTTGCAGGCGCGCAGAGTCGGGGCTTTTCTTGCCCCTCGACGCCAGCGGGAGGCGTCGAGGGGAGGCGCCAGGCGCCTGCCATTGGGACCCATTTAGGCTTCAGCGCCACCAACGTTTCAGCGCCACGAACGTTTCAGCGCCACGAACGTTTCAGCGCTACGAACGTTTCAGCGCCACGAACGTTTCAGCGCCACGAACGTTTCAGAGCCACGAACGTTTCAGCGCCACGAACGTTTCAGCGCCATCTACGGCCGGGGGCGCCTCCCGGTTGGGAAACGCTGAAAAGACGTCGCACCGTCTTTCTCTGCACTAACTTCACCGGACGCCCGCAGCCTCATCCAAAGCCGCCAGAACCTTCCGCTCTCGGTTCTGTGGACCGTTCCTCAATGTACCCAGCTCACTGCCATACAACACGCGGCGCCCCGTCTCTTGCATGCACTTACAATAGCACCAGTACACCTAGATCTACATACCGGCCGAAGCCTCATCCCGGGCCGCCAGCAACGTATGCATGCAATAGGTTCTTTAAATCGTTCCTCAATTCATCCATGCATGGCCCAGCACGTTATCTGGCAGACCATTATCGACGCCCGGGGGGCCCGTGAGTTGCCGGACAACCGGAAACGCACCACAGGACGACTTTTTCCTTTAAATATATCCAAGGCAATACCCTTAAATTTTCGCAAGGGTGAATCCTGTGATGTTCTCTGTCTCGTGAGTGAAGAGTTACCATGTCACTAAAGTCGTAATTAGAACCAGCCCCCAACGGCGCGGGGTTCGTCAAGCGATATACGTAGCGTGTTTCCAGAAACATGCGAGGAGCGCCGTCGAATATTGACGGGGGGGGGGGGGGGGGTGCATCATATTCTCGCTACGCCACTGACTCAGGGAAGAACACATTCACACCTTTTCGACGTCTCCCATCGATAAACCTACAGGAGGTGAGCTATTTTGGTGGGGCTGTCACTGTCAGTAATAGTTTGTCTGGAAGCAGTTGTTTGGTAGACATAAGTAGGCCAAGGGCATAATTCCACCTAAATTCATTGCAATTTGAAGTTATTTCATTATTGTACAGAAGCGGCTCGATTCAGGCATGAATCGTTGGTGTAGATTCCTATTTCCTGGCCTCGGGTCTAAAAATGGAAATAGAAGTGGGTGCTGTATAATGAAGCCGATGTATTTTCCCAGCAAAGGCATGGGAAACTCCTGCTGCTGGAAATTACAAAAAAACACACTCCTCAACCACGTCCCACACATCATGGGTATTTTGTTTCTGTCGTTCCACTATCCCCGGAAGAATTGAGCTCAAAAGTGACTGTTGCCATTTTCCTTTACACAGGTTTCATGGAAATGCTTAGGAAACTACAAAAACCACGTCGTCAAGATAGGAACTTTCCTCGCAAATGCAATAATCTACCCAAAATATACTAACTTCGCGTTTTTTCGCCTTATGAATTCCTGAAAGGTCACAGGTGTGGAGTTGCTACAAATAATCCTATGCATATTTTGTGTCTATAGGTATAGATCACTGATTTCCAAGTTCCAACTAAATTCAGAAAGAATAAGATTCCCGGTTTATTGGAATGAAAGATGTTTTAAAATTGAAATATTTATATGCTAAGACCAAGTGTGCTGATTATAGGGTTCAATGGTAATTCAAAAGTGCAAAATTGTAATTTTTTATTTTTGTGTGCGACGGAGTTCAAAGTTTGAAGCCGGTGGCGCCGTACCATTGACGTTAGTTCACCGCGTAGCTGCTAGGGGAACGGAAAACTGCGAATTTCGACCGACGTCCGTCAGGGGCGTACGTGGCCACTGGCCGGCAGCAAAGCAATGTGCATTGTGCACTCGGTGGTTAAAACGCGTGTTGGTAATTTCGTAATTCGATTGCATCAAATCAAGCAATTCAAATTTAGTTACTTTCAGAATAAAATGGACGCAACTGAGTTGGCTTGGCAAGATTTATCTGGCTTACCTTTCGACCCTCCAGCAAAAAGGGTCATATGCTTGCGGTGTGGGTAGGTATTTTGAACATAACCTAGTAGGTAGGTAGTTTCACTTGTTGAGTTGTTATCAGTCATTACTTAATTGAAGTTGTTTCTTTCAGGCGCCCGACTCTGGTGTGCTGGTGTGGGTTTCTTCCGCCTATACCACTTAATCCCAAATGCAGGGTGGTTCTGCTGCAGCACCCTGCGGAGCAAAAGAGGTCCCTGCGCACTGCGCCAATGCTTTTCCACAGCCTTTCCCCTGGGCGATGTCTCATTTTTAAAGGGAAGAAGTTCCCTCAGCCAAGGTTCATATCATAGTTCAGTCTTCATTCATTGGATTTAAAAAATATATATGCCATATCATCTTCCTAGAAATGTATGGTGACTCTATTTTCAGCTGTGGATTTTGAATTAAATGCTCTGTACTTGATAGGAATCTTAATGTATGTGAATAATGCTCATTCCAGACATGAAGACCTAGAAGAAATTCTTACCTCACCAAATTCAGTTCTCCTCTATCCATCAAAAGATGCAATCGACATTGAAAATTTGCCAACTCTGTCTGATCAAGAAATTGGATACAATCTCATACTGATCGACGGCACCTGGCCTCAAGCGAAAAGCATTTATCATTGCTCCCCAATGCTACACAAACTGAAACAGGTGAAATAAATATACATATCAGAAATTGATTAAAAAATCTAACCTACTCAAAGCAATGATGTTACAAATCTACATCCATAGTTAATATCACAAATTATATTTGTGTTGATTGACATTGATGGTTACATTAATCTTCTCGCTGAGCTTTGTTAAAATTAAACCCATTTTCCTCGCGAAATCGAAACCAGCGTGATAGGTCTATTCTTGTTTCTTCTTTTCCAGGTGAAGCTGGTTCTCGAATGTACGAGCGAATACATTATCCGTACTCAACCAACTGACGGCTGTCTCTCTACTCTTGAAACTGCTGGTCACGCCTTGGACATAATCGAAGGGACAGATGATATAACTGACATCCTGGTACAGCCACTCAAAGCTCTCTGCTCATTTCAACTAGACCACGGCGCAGTCACACACCAAAGCATTGAGTTTCGCGCTAAAAACAATCTTCATCCTAAGTTAATTGGCCGCCGGCTTGGCAAACTTTTAAAAAAGACGGAAAGAGAAAAGAATGAAATTGTTTCAAATATAAGCTGACAGTATACTGCATATGTCATCATGCTTAAATAACTTCTTATATTTTAATCTTCATTCAATGTCAAGTTGTATCTGCAGCAACTATCATGCAAAATGTTTTTATTTTGTCTCTTGTTTTCCTTGTAGTAGCAAAAAGTGGTGGTCACAAACGTCAAATTGCTGTCAATTACAAAGAAAACAAACAACCATTAAATTATAATAATATATACTATAAATAACGTAATTGAGTTTATATATACCTATAAACCCAATGATAACATACCTACATGTGATGTGAAGCGCTTGTATTTATTTGTTACCAACTGTACTGGCACTGACAACAGCTGATACTGTTTTTATGTGTCCTACCTGAAGCAGGAAAATTTTTATCAAATTCTGAATTCTGGAGAATAATATGTGATATTTCGTATTTTAGACATAAGTTGCATCACTTATATCGTTTTTTATAATTTATTGTTGATTTGTTTTATTTTATTACTACCAAGGAAGAGGTATTTTTGTGAACATTTTTGTTTTGACACTATTTATTGGTTAAGTCTGACAAGTATTAACTTGTTGCGTTTTGTTTTGTTTAAAATAAACTCAAAATGTTAACCGACTACGAATTTCAAGCTTTCTTGACTAGAAAATCACACATTAAATATTTTATTCGATTTTTAAATCTCATGCCATCACAGCTGCAGTCCCAAGATTCTATTCGTGTTACAATTGCATATTTTGCTCTCTCGGGTCTTGATATTCTGAATGCTCTGGATCAATTATCTGAAGGCAGAAAGAAAAGCATCATAGAGTGGATTTACAGTCTACAGATTGTTCCTAAAGCAACTGGCAAGTATTTTTCAGGCGTGCTGTTGACTGTCATCATCAGAACGACACTTGAGCTTTGTTCATTTTACAGATCCGATTGATACATGGAAGAACTGTGGATTCCAAGGTTCTAGCACTTTAAATATTGAAAATGAAGAATTAGATGACTTTTTAGGATATAAATTTGGCCATATTGCAATGACTTATACAGCACTGGCATCCCTACTCATCTTGGGAGATGATTTAAGTCGAGTAAATAAACCTGGTATTATGGAAGGGTTGAAAACTTTGCAACAAGATGATGGAAGGTAAGATTTTGATCTTCCCAAGAGATGTCCATGACCGTTCTTAAAATGTGTAACTTTCAAAGACCGACATGTTTATATTTTTTTAGTTTCTCTGCTACTTTGGCTGGTAGCGAGAATGATATGCGATTTGTGTACTGCGCTGCTTGTATCTGCTACATTCTTCACGATTGGTCGGGCATCAATGTACCCAAGTCAATAGATTACATAACTCGGTCAGTTGTAAGTATACAGGTATTTAATAGAAATGGAAACAACAATTTACAACAGACATTAGTGTGAATGATGTTTATTCTGTGTCATCCTGATTAGTCGTATGATGGAGGAATAGCTCAAGGACCAGGCCTCGAATCTCACGGAGGAACGACTTACTGTGCCGTCGCCGCTCTCGCTCTGATGGGTCACTTGGAGTCCAGTTTATCCGAGCAGCAAGTGAGTTTTGGGCAACAGTTTTCCTTTCTTTGCTATTGAAAGCTGGCAGGGGTAATACATTTATTCCAAGTTACATCACCTGAAACCCCAAATTATCAAAGAATACTTTTGTTTTTATTTCAGCTTTCTCGTCTAAAACGATGGACAATAATGAGACAGATGTCTGGCTTCCAAGGCCGTCCAAATAAACCTGTAGATACTTGTTATTCTTTCTGGATCGGCTCCACTCTAGAAGTACGTGGTTATTTTCACACCGCACGTACACATACACACGGCCGATTTTGGTAAACAAACACGGTGGTATATGATTAACACATCTGCTTTTAGCTGCTGGGAATTTTCGAGATGATCGACTTTGAACAAAACAAGGACTATATTCTGTCGACCCAAGATCCAATCTCTGGTGGATTTTCTAAGTGGGTGGACACCACACCTGACCCATTACACACATATCTTGGTAGGTAATTTGGTCAAATACTAAAACAAATGTTATTCTTGCGATCCGGTTGATAACGTTGGCGTTCTTTTGCCGCAGGTTTGTGCGGACTCAGTCTGATGAAGGAGCCGGAACTTCTGCCTGTATCGCCAGCTTTAAACATCAGCGTGCGAGCCATGACCCACCTCAAAGAACTGCACATTCGATGGGAATCGTAGCTTTGCAGTTATCGCGTTGTCCAGAGTACCTATTTTGCCATTTTACAAACAGCATTTATTGACATTAGCACAAAGTTTATCGGGTATTATTTATAATGGGTGGGTATAAGTTTCCTAATTCACAAAGGGTATGTTAGGACTTATTGTCTCATAATATCGGATCAACTTATCTTCCGATATCTTGTCGAAGGGAAGACGGAACCACAGGTAGAAGGTTACCCAGCTTTTCCACTTCCATACTTAAGCAACTACGCGAAAACCCTCCGCCCACAATAATAGTTTCGCCGGGAGTCAGGGGATCGAGCCAATGTTTGTTATTTTTTCTGTAATCAGGTAACTGTAACCAACTGTGGAACATTTGATCCTTTGATTATATATTGACCTTGTTCCATGGCCTGCAAAGTTCCAAAGTTAAATAATTAACATGGACAACAGTAGGGATTTTATCCATCAGAACCGATAACGGCAATAACATATAAGTTACGAAACCACTAGGCTGGTAGATAAAGCCAAAACTTTAACCCCATGAGAAACATTGGGTCCCTTGATTATATTGACCTTGTGCCATGATAAGTTTCAACAGGTTGCCAACGCACCCTTGCGATTTCCGGCCAAACTACTAGCATCAAATATTTGCCGTAGCCATAGCTAGGTATGGTAGAATATCTGGGTAGCCTTATGTCTGTGACGGAACATATTCCGCTGCTTTTGCGCCTGAAGCCATCGAGGTCTAGTGTGAGATTCAATGGTGCGATCCAAATTAGTGAGTTGAAGGAGTGCACAAAAAAACGATTCCCGGATGTGATAGTCCAGCTTATTTTAATATTGTCTCGCTTGTTGCAAATAATGAATAAGGGAATGGTTTACGTACGCGTGGCATCTTTCAAATTGCATACATTGTGGTCCCTGATGAAACACACGTCCAATACATTTCTGTGAGTTGATTCTAAATTTCTTGATGGTTTTCAAGTGATACCGTTCGTAACAAAATAACAATGGGAAATCTTTGGATTGTACTGTCATGGTGTTTGTTGGAAATGTTGAAGACTTCAGAGAACTCTTGTGCAGGTCAATTATAGATAAACTTATGATTTCTAGAAAATAAATCCAGCATGGGCTTTATGTTAGTATGTGACTTCAAATGTTGGCAAGGAATTGTGTGTAGGCAAGTGTTCTTCGTCGAGCTACGGTCCAGCTAGGAAAAGCTTTCCACGTATACTAATCTCTTAAAATTTGCCCACTATAAGTCTATAAGTCAACATGTTCTGGCAATTTTATTTAGACTTCTTCATGAAATTGTTTTCTTTTGTACTCATTTTCTTGCCAATTACCTTTGGTACCTACTGCTAACTGCAGCATGGATACCTGATGGATACTACAAAAATGTTGGCTTACTTTAAGTAAATTTGAATTGTTCAGTATCAAAATGTATCAATTTTCTGATATAAAACGACAAAATTTATTAACTAGTCATGGGAAAGTGCAGTTTTTTTTTCTGTGTACATGTATGTACCTATATAATGGGTCTTCTATCAAATTAAACATTCACATAGAAATATTTAAATTATTACCAACAATAATTTCAATTTTAAAGAACATCCATATCCCCATTTGGCTATTGTTTTGATACTTATACCTTACTTGATTTCCCATTTTTTCAAGTGAGAGTATCCAGCCACAATAAAATGCTAATATTTTTCAATATTATTGTATAAACTTGTTCCAAACTGTTGAATGAGCATTTTCATTCGATTGATCCTAATAAAGAGCCATGTTCGCAATGAAGTTAGCATTTTTAATTTGAAAAATGGTAATTGCCAATTAATGTAGTTTTAATTTAAAATAAATGCAAAGAAAAAAACGTACAGGTTTCCGTCATATTAAAAAACTAAAAGTTCATTCACATCTGGCCGCCCGATTTTTTGCCGATCTCGCTCGTGGGCAGCAGAAGAACACCCTCAAAGTCCCACGACGGACGGCGACTGACAGCTCTAATCAATCGGACCACCTCGTCATAATCCCCTTACAATCTGACGCGATCTCCGGTACAAGGAATTAGGAATCACCGCGCAGTCTTCGCCAATCCTTCGCGTGGAGGCAGCATACCTTGTGCGTTTTTTACTACGAGCTACGTCGAGCAGCGAGCCGTCTGTGGAAATCCTTGAACTGCGTTCAGCGCGGCCGGCTCGGGCTGGCGGGTGACTACCAACTCCTCAGTCGCCCTCAGTCCATCGTCCAGGCGGCCTCGTGCCTTCGTCTCTCTGTCTCTGTCTCTGTCACGGGCGACACTAGCTTCCCAAGTGCACGGGGTTGGTATTTTCACACAAACGCCGACAGGAAGTAGTATTGGATCGTTTTTGAAAGGTAAGAGAACCCGCATTTGTAACGCTTAAGTTTTCTAAGGAGCCAGCCAGTGGTTCGGATTTGTGCATGAAAGATACAAACTTTGTCATATCTCATTTGAGTATTGACAAGGAAACACCTCTAAAGTCAATGTCAAGATTTAGATTGTGGAGGCTCATTATTATTGTAAAGTATCTTCCTTGCTAATGCTAAAAGCTCTGTCCGCTGGCGTCAGAAAATCTCTCCGTTTCTTGAGCGCGAATTTGTATGCAGTGAGAGGCGTTTAAAGAGCACATGTCTGACGCTTGCGAATTGTCAGACTGCACTTTTTGCCGTATTTTTTCCGCCAGAAACCCGGACTTTAAGGCCCACGTCTTTTTCTTTGTCAATGTCTTCACAAGTAAAATATTCTTATTTGGATAAAAGAGGTATTTAAAAACGTAAACCGGTTCTCTTTAAAAAATCATTAACATGACTTTACCGAGTAAGCAGACATGAAACTGAATTGAAACTAGACGAGGCAATTACGCACATTCCTCGTGTGAATCACTCGCACGCGTGAAAATCGCCGCGAATCTCTCACGAGTTCTTAAATTATTTCAGTCCATCTAATTCGACTGAGGGGGCACCCATTCCCAAACGTCTCGCGCCGTGCTATCGCCTCGTTTAACGGTTTCTTTATCAGCCAGGTGTGCTGCATTTTGAAGACCACGAAACATCTGTCAGCGATCCCCTACCCACTGCCTGCCTGCATTGTACCTGCCTACCTTACGATCACTCCTTCGTCTTAGTCCAGAGTCCTTGTGCGCCATCCTACGTGCAAGTCTGTGTGCGTATAATTGCAAATAAGAAAGTCGAGAAGACGTGTGTGTGTGTGTGTGTGTGTGTGTGTGTGTGTGTGTGTGTGTGTGTGTGTGTGTGTGTGTGTGTGTGTGTGTGTGTGTGTGTGTGTGTGTGTGTGTGTGTGTGCAGGACATTTAATTACTACCTGTGGACGATTGTAGGTACGATGCGAGAGTGACCCATAAGAACACGCCCAGCAGCAGTGGAATTCCATATATGTCACTAACTATACCATGTGTATAGCAACTTTCAGATTTTTTACCCATTCAAATGCAGCAGTAACATCAAAATATGATGGTGGTCAAATTATGTACGTTCCCAATTCAATAAATTTCGCAACAACGTCATTAACCTGTTGGCCAGCCTGTCCCATGTCGATTCATCTTATCATTGTGAGGAATGTCTTATCGACTAGATGTCACCTCTAATATAGGTGCAAATCTCAATAGATACACAGTCAGTAGCTGCGCCCAAATGGACTGTTTCGCGCGAGATAATATTATACACGCGGTTCCCTAAACTCACTTGGTCCATGGTCTGGCCGACTCCGCCGCCGCGAAGGGTTAATGAGACCGCCGGGTGTCAAAGGACAATTGACTGATATATTTTTACATCTATAGATACACACACACTGACACTGGCACGCCGACGCTGTATTTCCACTTGAGGACATAACGAGCTGTTTTTATCGCCGTCGTCGCCGCTCTGCATATGAGATAACGTGCCTCTGCTGAGCAGGGAGGTTTGGCACGAGATTCGGTTCGGCAGTCAACTTTTATCGACGGCTCTAAACGATTTCGAATGACATTCTCAGACAGGAGCTGCTGATGACGGCGGGGTCGTTGTCACAAGCGCGATCTTGTTTAGGTCTAAGTCTAAAGACAAGTTGCTCTCATCTCACGCACATTAGCTCTATGCCAACGCCTGCTGCGGCGCGGCGGTAATTTCATTCCATGCTTTACTTTGCAGTATAGTTTGATATAGTACTACTTTACCTACCTATATACCTTAGACCTATAAGCAACGGCCGTAACAAAACTTGTTTATATAATCGATAATAAAGTCTAAATTTACTCGGGCCTTTTGTTAAGTCGCGAGCTCATGTCCTCGGTTATTATAGATTTTTGATTTATAGGTATTGCGACCAACATTTCAGACGGCGTCCCAGATACAGAAAAACTTTTAAAAATATATAAATAGCAATAGCATAATACAACAAATAGCGCTGTTCAATGTAATGTTGTAATTCGTATTCGTATGCGATAAAAACAATGGTGGATTTTGGTGGGTGCGAGCGCTGTTAGCTAGATTAGTTGCGCTAATAAAATTAAGCCAGCAGCTAATTTGGGTCAACTCCAATTTTAGTCGCTTGCTAGATTACAATGGGGTCTCCCGCGTTCTTGGTCGAAATGTTTGCAAATTTTCACGTCGGTGCCCTTTACTGGATGACAGATGTGCGTTGCCAATATACATGCCAAAGTGTCCACACTCCACATCACACAAGAACACCCGAGGCGGAGGATGGAAGTTGGGACTGAAAGAGCTGGACACCAATATGACTTATCATGACAAGAGTGGTCAAGAGCCTAAATAAAACAACGACACGCGAGCAGGCAACCAGGCTAGACGGTTTTAGTTATTGACGTTTTTCAGTTTCACAATATAATTACGCCGTTCTACAACGCGCTCGGATCGATATTTAAAACGTACAAAAATAATAATTTTGCCGTCTCTTTTACCGCTTGTGGCCGGTCGGGAGAGCTCGCTGGTCGCTGTTAGGGTAGAGCATTCGGGGAGCAACAGCTGTGGGTGGACACTAATGTTTAAATAACCTTAACTCTGCCACTTCCCATTTGGGTATGATCACAGCGAAAATCAAATGTTATTTGATCTTAAATGCCAATGACGATTTGTTTCTTATCGCGGACTCTCTGCGAAAGTTTATTTCATGCTCATGCCTTTTCTAAATAAAGCTGCCGTGATCGATCTGATTCATGCAGCGCACGTTGTCAACGAAAGCACGTTGTAGGTTTACGTCGAATTGTCGCCAACTGTCGCCAAGGTAATGCAATCAAACGCGCTGGTCGATTTAAATGCATTTATACGGCCCACTGGCGATTCACTGCCCGAAGACACCACCACACGAATGCGTTAGCAGTTTGGTGTATAGATACTGTTCATAAGGTGCCCCGTGTCGTAGGTATCCGTATATCTACCATTTAATGCATAAGAAATACTAGTTTAGACGGTTGAATCTCAGAGCGTAAGAATACGTTCAATCGCAGGTTCAATCATTGATTGGCAATTTCTAAGTATTAAGACAATACTTTGCGTTTTGGGGCAGCGCAATTAAAGTTTAGGTTGTCAGCATATTATGACGGGAATTACCTGGTTGAATGAACAATCTTATCGGAAAAGTGCAATGCACCATTGTTGTTATAAGCGCATCGTCAGCTCGAATTCTAATCGATAAACAAATATAATATGTCACTGGCATTTTTAATACATGAGTTTTGAATTGTATCAGACATCACATTATTGTCAACGGTCACGTCAGAAATGTATCCCACTTGCAAGGTGTTCCCATGTCGCGAATCCGAACCAGCCATGTGATAGGCACCATACTCCTGACGAGGCGCCTTTGGTCCCAGAGAGTTTCCTCTTTCTCTGTCTTGGCGCTGCGCAAAGAAGTGCACATAATATTATCCTGCAGCGAAGAACGTCACGTTCCTGCTTGCAGCGAGGGCGCGTTCCTTTATCTCCGTCCCAATTTGGCAGGCGCATCACTCGACCTCTCGACGCCGTGGTCTGTGTGACGACGACGGCTTGCGACGCCCTCATTAGCAATTAGAAGAAGATGAGTGGCCTCGTCGCGTACGGGAGGGCTGCGGTGATGGAAGCCGAGAGCTGGATCATTTACAATTGGATCGCCTCCGAGTGTAACAACTGTAAGTACCTACACCGTACCCACGCGAACCTACCACCAACAAAGGTCGATCTCTGTGTCTCAAAGATGCAGTCATCAAGGTCATATAACGAGACCATGCATCTTGTTTCCAAGTCGTTGTACTTGTTATTTGTTAGTGAGCTTTTCATAGGTTTCTTTGTGATTGCAAATATTCATCAAACGATCAAATGAACATATAAATATATCCATCGAAGATAAAAGGTTTTGCGATTACAGACAAACATTTTCATTTTCTAGACCTGTTACGGGTTGTATATTGATTATAAATTAATTCATATTCGTATTCAAGTACCTATATATCTATATTTATATAATAAAGCATGCTTGTCCTAGAATCCTAGAAAATGTGATTCATTATTGTGGTTATATTATCCGATATCCAATTAGCATTATTATTTACGTAGTATACTTTGTGAGCGATTATATGTTTTATCAAAAAAACACCTAGCTGCTTTGACGTAAGTAGACTCCATTCTGTCATAAGTTTGGTGGTTAATTTGTGCCTGGCCATAAGTTAGGCAAGTCAAGCTGTCAGTCACTCTGGTTTCGAACTTGGATTGCTTCAGTGTTACAATTGCAAATTTATCAACAAGCAGAATTGCAAACCGCCGAAAAGATGAGCGAGTAATTCGATCTTGATTAAGCTGTATTTAGTGTTAATCTGATATCATTTTGTCCTTGGCCCAACAGGACTCAATTTGCATTATCCTTGTTTCGCTTAATTTTCACCGTTCCACACAATTTTCTTTGTTTCTTTTTTATTTACGCAGCGTTTTTCGCGTGTGTCGCTATTTGTTTTTAGGTTGATGTCAATTACTGAATACCTCCAGCAGGATATCGAACCGTTACCAATGATCCCCGGTAAGTAATTTTCCACCAGCACTACATTATCATTTTACTGTATTATATTTACACGCGTCCTTGTAAACGGCGCTAGAAACATCACGCGTATCTTTTCCACACCCATCTATCAAGCCAGGACAGCAAGGAAAAGCATCGCAGCCAAGGTGCAACAATCACACTAAAAATCGCAAGCCGTCGCCTTCAACATTATGAATGTGACGGTTCATTTGTCTCACAATATTTAGTGCTCTGTGCTATAGTGTCTAGCAATTAGTAATTAAAAGATAAGTCTCTGCCATTCGCCCTGCAAATGTTTAGCCGAGCCAGTCGACGTTATAAATACATTGGCAATGTTTAGTCAAGCTGTAGTAATGGTGCTGCGCGGTGTGGCTGCAATTGTGTAAGATTGTAACTCGACACAAATATAGCCGACGACGACGACGAGGAGGACGGCGGCAAAGGCGTCGCCAAGGCATTTACAGGAAATCTCGATACCGCACTCGCATCCAGATCGAGGAAACGTCAAAACCGCGAGTCCTGATAACATTTTGCCACTGTATACACGTTCGTTTCTGTATTGCCAATTGCGTATGGTGCCAAACCGTCTAGGAGAGAAAATATTGATTCATTTATAATATTCAGCTGCAAGTCAGGTATGGAAAACAAGCACCGGAATTCTATTTCAATTCTGTATACATTATATTTATACACACTTCCCGTTTTATTTCGCTGGAAATTCCGATCATTGACGGACGATTTTAAACTCTGCGTCGTGAGTCACGGCTGGCTTGATCAAAGAATCCTTTATATTTCAATCCGAGACCCACACTTTTTTCGCGGCAAACTTCTGATCGCACATAAACAGTGGGCAGACAGACGCTACGTTGACTGGAGATGAACGGCGCAGATTTGA
Source organism: Nemoura dubitans (assembly GCA_921293005.1). Lineage (NCBI taxonomy): Eukaryota > Metazoa > Arthropoda > Insecta > Plecoptera > Nemouridae > Nemoura > Nemoura dubitans. Next base: position 50,804,642 of record OV121074.1, on the reverse strand, counting down.
CTGCCCGTCGGAAGCGAGGCGATGATTGCTATACGTTCGTGGAACGCTTTCGATCTGGCTTTGCCGATGATGTTGATGACGAATGACGTGGTGGTGATTTGATCGACAGCGATGGCCGAGGGGTTCAAATCGGGAGACATCGGGCTGCGAGCCCAGAAGAAGATCCTCAGCCGGATGTCCAACAAGAGCGTGGCCAAAGTGTTCATCGACGACACGACGGGCAGTCTTCTGGACAATGTCTACAAGCTGGCGAAAAACTATGTAAGCCCGTGTCCCGTGAGGAAGGATTTTGGCAATTCCAGGTCGAATGTTGTTCAAATTTCGTCCAGCTTACCGCGGACAATATACAATCCTGAAAATTTTGAGATCCTCTTTCTTTTGCACCACGTGACGGGATAGACCCAGAAATTGAGTTGAGGTCACATGATGACAGCAAAGTCAAAGTCAAATGATAATTCAAGTAAAATTGCAAAACCTTGTCAAGTTTACTGCTATTACTTACCCCCCCCCCCCCCCCCCCTATACACACACACAAGCACCGCTCAAGGGGTATCTTATTCCATCCCCTCTAACTCGCGCGTGCTAGCGAGTGTTCTTATTCAGAAATTTGTCTCCGAACACACAACCAGCGCCTTCTAATTTCAAAATGGAAATGTTTCACATTGCTATATAATGGCTCGTGAATTTTTCTAGAAGGCTCTGGTTAAGGTTCAACTTCAACAAATATTATTCAACCAATTTGTATGTTTTTATAGAGTTGATATTCAAATTTGTTTCGCTATTCCAGCCCCTTGGTTCTTATGTATATGTACATACATCTGCTTGATAAAGGTGCCAACGTCCTTCACATTGTTCACTCTTGTGAGTTGTGCGCCCCCACCCCTTCCTACCTTCTTCATCTGTTTGTTTGATCCACCTCTAGTTTCCTTCTGTTCGCGGAAGGAACGTTTTGATAAACATCAATGAAAATAGCTGTCTGGCTGCTGGCAAGTCTTCAACCTAGGCGACGCCTCTGGGTCTGCGTTTACATTTCGTGTGGAAAGGTGCATCACGTTTGGAAGGGGGAAGGGGTACATCAAGTTTAATTTCGGCATAGTACGGGGAAACTTATAATAAAATGCAGCGACGAATTAAACCATTGTGTCATTCGCCAGAAATGTCAGATAAACATTTGCTTTTCCCTGTCGTATAATTGCCATTTTGTTGAGTCATCAGTCTTTAACGAAAATTGTGTGCTTCCAGAGGCGTTGTGTGGTGGTTTGGCATGGGGGGGGGGGGGGGCACGACGGTTGTGCAACAGGTGCTGAAAATATGATCATTTAAAAAAAATTGAAAAAATTGAAGAAAATCTTTGATTAAAACTTAAAAGGCATAGTTAGAGTTTATGTACTGTTGACCTCTTGTCAAGCAGTGCTCTTGTTGTTGCTTATTACATTATGAGAAATTTGCATAAGAAGGCTTGAGGGGCAATTTCGCTCCGATCAGTTATCAAATGAGTAGCTAGGGTACGCTGCCCACCTGCCATAAGAGGTCGCTTTACAACGCAATCCGCTCACCCCGGGACTTTGCTTTCCCTCGCCAGACGGGAAACAAGAAGGAGGCCGAGAAGTTGGTGAAGAACATCATCAAGGTGGTGATCAAGATCGGCGTGCTCTACCGCAACAACCAGTTCTCGCCGGACGAGCTCAAGTATGCCGAGCGCTTCCGCGTGCGCTTCCGTACTGCGTCGATGACCATCATCAGCTTTTACGAGGTAATCTGTCGTAGATCGAATGATTATGCTTAATGAAGCATTGTTTTGACAGTGGGTCCTGTGGCACTAGTCCAATGGCGTTGGTGAATGAAAGGTGATGCGATGAACCTTACTTTGCCGAGAAGAGAGGAGAGGAAACCGGACACCAGCATGTAGCCATACTTTTGTCAATAAGCAGTAAGGTATCGGAACGTCCCTTGAAACTCTTCTAATTCAAACAGCATGATTGCTCCACTAATCGATGCTGTTGAGAGGTTGATAAACTTGACCTCTCATGCTGCCGTGCGTGTGACGGTCCCCCATCCAATAATTGACTTGGCGCAGTATTGCTTAACTTGGGTGGTATGGTATCAGAGAACCATGGTGAGCGGCGTTCAAAGTTGAAAGCATGAGCTGTGAGTTTGTGAAACTTGTCCCTAATGCAACCCTTCCCCTTCTCCAGATAAAATTATCGGTAAATGCTAATTAGATAAGTGATGGCTCCATTAGACCGTTTCATTAGCTGGCAGCTCCTTTGTTTTGTTCGTTTGAGCATAACAAATCAACCCTAACAAAGTTGAGAAACCTGAAATTTTGATTTGGGAACTACTACCTATTTATAATCATGCAGGTGAGATGAAATCATCCATACTACTTTAAAAAAAAGGGGTTTTACCTACCTGAAAACATTGCTGTGCATCTTTTTAGGAATTACCAGTAATATTTATCTCACCCTGATAATATACCAAAATTGCTGATTCAAAAAAATTCAAAAATTCAAACAATGTTAAGTGATGCAGACACTGTTTGTTAGATTTACATTGATTCGCTCTTCCGATCACCACGAAAAATCAATCTCGTAGTGATTCCAAGTTACCTTACCAAGTTATTGTTTAAAGGCAATTAAAAACATTTGGTATACCCAGGTACTTACTATTTTTGCCACGTAGCCCTTGCTCCACATGACAGTCTTTTTGATTAAGCCACGTCAGTGATGTAACCATATCACTGCTGAATCAGTCACTTTCCATCGATTCCAGGTGGATTTCAGCTACGATCGCCTGTACATGATCACGGTTTTGACCGAATGCCGTGCCGCCATTCGCCAGCTCGTGCAGAGCCATCTCACCGAGAAGTCTCTGAACCGGATCGACTCGGTGTTCAACTTCTTCGCGGATCCCAACTTCCTCGACGAGATCTTCAAAAAGAACTCGGAGCATCGGGAGCTGATGGGCCGTATTGTTTCAGACATGAATCTCGCTCTCGACGAGGGGGGAATGTGATCGTGTGCTCGCGTTACTAACTGAGTGACGACTGTAATCCGCTCAAAACGGGTACAGGAACAATTTAATATGATGTTGCAGCTGCACCATGGATTTTCAAGTGACTTCATGCACCAAACCATGCTAGAAGAAAATAGCACGTTTTCCTATTTTGTATTAAAAGTGTCTCATATTTTTTTATGAATTAGGTAGTACTTATTTATATATAGCCACAAGTAATCTCGTCATGTTAGGATTTACGAAGGAATGGATGATGCCGAGCAAGCTTGCGTGTGATTTTTCGAGAATTAAATTCACAGCAATAAGATTTAGAATCACACTGAAGCTTTTGTGTAGTCAGATTATGCTCATTGTGATAAATGAATTTTATGTGCAACCTACACATGCAATTAGATTTTAAATACCATAATATTGTCATGCTTCAGTCTTTGTCATACGTGTGTATTAAAAAAATAATAACTGGAAAGATTTTTTTGTATTTTACTTTCAAATATACTTTCATCCAGCAAGATTAATATTAAAGAGGTAAACATTAATTTTATCCAGGCTTTGTAAGGTGAAGGAAACTGAAGGAAACCATCGAATTCACCATGGCAGGTATTTGTACTACTCTCCAATTCTTTATCATATCATGCAATGCTAAAACATATTGCATCCTTTTTCATTGATTCGTTTTTCGCTGCAATTTAAGCAAGTTAACTTTAGAAAAGCATAGCTATGACATTTTTCAAAATTCGAAATTCGATCACAAGGGGGAATTGGAATCAAGCAGCTGTCAGTGTCAGCACTCAGGTCAGCTGTTGGTTGTTGACTCTCTGGTTGTTATTTCTTGCGTCGCGTTTGAATAGTTTTGGGAATCGAATCTTGATTACTCTCTTTTGGCTCACATATACCATCATATACTTTTAATAATAAAATATATATTTTATTTATATGGATTGATAACTTACTATTTATGAATGGAGTACTCCCAGCCTGCTAAATTTTAACCAAGTTAACTTTTGTTATTAGTTCAGTGAGAGGTTATAATAGGCAGTATGGCTTTAAGCTCATTCACCGAAAACGGAATTGAAGTGACTCTGGATGATAATTTACAGCCAATTTATATTTTTCCCTTGGACTCAATATCTGAGACATCTGTTGCTAGCGATGCCGCCGAAACTGTTCAAGACGAAGTTGGGTGGGCGGATATGGTTAGTACCGATGGTATGGAAATTACCATTAATAAAACACCAAACGAACCTGAGAATGAAAATGTTTCATGTACTGATGCTTCCTATTTCGATGTTGAAATCATTGCATTGCCTAAAGCTAGTGAGAGGAGGGAAAGAGAAATGCCTCCACTCAGAACAGTATCAGTTTCAAAAAAGGTCCAATTTGCGCTCCACTGTGAGTGGGAAGACTGCCAATACTTCTCGGAAGACATCTTAGAATTTGTTCATCATGTAGCGCATCACATGCCTGATTTAGAAGTGAAAGAGAATGAACAAGGTGAAGGTAGGAATCTTTCTAACCTAATGCAGATGCACTTATTTCTGATTTATTCTGATTCTGTTCCATTGAAATGAAGTTTCTTTACTTTGGTGTTCCTTATTTATGAAATTTGTTTTGCAGAAGTGTATGCGTGTCTGTGGTATAACTGTGGATTTGAGACTGCTGATACAGGAGACATCAAACGCCACGTGAACTACCACTCGTTTCACAGTAAGCTCAAATGTGTGGGCAAGAATGTAGTCGAACAAAGGCCTGAGCTGGAGGTCGGTATTTATTAGTATTTTCTTACTATATGTACCAAGTGGTTGGTTGTCTTCTCGTACTGTAGGAAGCTATTAACTAGTGCAATCTTTTCTTTCTAGGAGTGCAAATTCCCTCCGGAATTAGCCAATGAAGTCCCAGAATTTCCACATCCCTTCAAGTGCAGATGGGATCGATGCGGAAAGGAATTCAATAACGCCCAATACTACTTTGATCATGTTAACCATCATGTTCAGCAAATGAAAAATTATGCGAACGAGCCCGATAAAAGAACTTCTGTTGCTTGTTTGTGGGAAAGTAAGTGTTAAAGAGGAAGCATGTGCAAAGTGTGTGAGTGACTGTGATAGCAAACTAGTATTGGATGTTGGGTTAATTTTTACTTAAAAATTGCTTAAAGACTTGAAGATATTAAAATCATCCCACACTCTCAGATTGCAGGTGTTCTTTTCCGATCAAGTCAAACGGCATCAACCGGCTGGAGATGCACATCCGATCTCACAGCCAGGAGAAGCTTGCGGCCTGTCCACAGTGCGGGGCTCTGTTTGCAACGAAGACCAAGCTCGTGGATCACCTACATCGACAGTTCATTTCCGGTCAGAGAACTGCTTGTCTTTGTAAACTGTTTACGACTCACACGACTGTTCTAGTTGTTTGGATAATGACCGGTTTCTTTGGAGCAGTTGGGACTGAGCATTAAGTTTGGGTCCTAAGAAAAGTGGTACAAAAATACATTGCAGCTGCCAGTCACTTTTGATAGTAAATTTGGGGAGAAATATTGCCCAGAGCAAGATTGCCTTTAGGAGATCAATCAGGATAGGACATGGAAAGCTAAATTAAACACTTGAAAACTACACAACTCTTCATTGAATTTCTGAGACTCATGTCTGCTTTCGAAAACTATTTAAAACTGGGATTTGAATGCTAAATAAAAATCAACGATTTTGTTACGTTTGGTAACACTTTATGGTGCTTTCGGTTTGTATGCTCTGAGAGCACTGGGTGAGTAGCCCTATGACTTCATGATCGCTTGCAGATTTGCTGTCAGCGAGCTGTCTTTTCTCTTTTCTCTTCACCCTGCCTCCTGGGTCCATGCATGAGGCAGGGTCAATTAGCTTTGGGAATGATTCTCCACAAACCAAACTTCTTTTACCTCAGAGTCTGAAAATATATGCTCTACGTTTACAACATAATCGTTTATTTTTGGGTTCTTTTTTGTTTTTAAAAGGTTTTGATAAATTTCTTCTTCTTCACTGTACTCTTGAAGAAGTGTCAAGCAGTTCCAACATCTGTGTCAAATTTTGCGCGGCCATCTTGCCAGATTTGGATGCTGATCTGACAAAATTCTCGGAGCAAGAAATTGTGCTCTCAGATCGAGTAGCCGTACCAACCGAACATTCAAAATCCACTCTGGAGCGCTCTGGTTTGACCGACTGAATCAGCGACTTGTTCTCAGAGCTCTCTATAGCAACCAACCGAGTTCATTGGGTGATGGCTCGACCGACGGTGACAGCAAGAACAAAATTACAAAATTTTTTTTTACCTAGGCTTCCTAAATTCTAATGTTCCTGCCAAAGAAGCTTCCTAACTAATGAAATCCAAAATGAAAGTGTGATCCGAAATCCCAATAAAAGTCGAGCCTAAATCTGCTTCCGTACATCCGGATTGCAGACGAGTTCCAGTGCTCGAACTGCGGCAAGTGCTTCTCGTCGGAGCGGCTGCTGCGCGACCACATGCGGCTGCACATCAACCAGTACAAGTGCGCTTTCTGCGACATGACGTGTCCGACCCCGCGCATGCTCAGCGTGCACATCCGCTACCGGCACCTAACCGACCGCCACTTCAAGTGTCCGCAGTGCCCCTACGCGTGAGTTCCTACCTATCGACGTCTCAAATAGCTCAGCCGGGCACACCTATACTACATTTATGGGGGAAAACTATTTTATACTGCCCGATTTAAATGCTAAATAAAAGTCTGACTGGTTTTCCGACGTTTCCTAGGTAACATAATATACTTTAGTTTGACTATCTTCATAAGATAGTCGACTGTTCTTGTCAAGAGGGAGATATGGATTTGCATCTTCCTCCAGGACCCACTGACGCTAGATAGGAGCTAAGAGTTTCAAAACTGCCCACACACCCTTTTGTCAGGATTTTAAGGCATGCTCTATAATGTGTTGTTAGATAAAAGCTGAACTAAATACTAGTGGCTTTTAAAAATCTGTGAGATTTGTTCAACATTCAAAACCTAGTTTGAAAATAGCTTGTTTTCAAAACTAGTGCTTAAGATAAGACAAGCAGACATGATCACATGAGTCAAATTTTATTTTGTACTTGCCTACCTTTGGAAGGGAGGCGAAGCTGGAAAAATGTGCACCCGAACCGGGATACGAACCCGGGACCTCCTGCTTGCCGGGCAGGTGCTCTACCAACTGAGCTATTTGGTCACACACTCACCCTGCTTCGCCGGGTGGGACAAGGGGGATCTCCGGGGAGATGAGAGGCCGAGCGACCCGTACATGGGACGGGTAAACGGACTCGGCCCCAGGACGGCGATGGCGCGATCACTCTCATCCACCTCGTGTCTCTTCATCTGAGAACGGGACAAAGGGTCTAGTGATCGCGCCATCGCCGTCCTGGGGCCGAGTCCGTTTACCCGTCCCATGTACGGGTCGCTCGGCCTCTCATCTCCCCGGAGATCCCCCTTGTCCCACCCGGCGAAGCAGGGAGAGTGTGTGACCGAATAGCTCAGTTGGTAGAGCACCTGCCCGGCAAGCAGGAGGTCCCGGGTTCGTATCCCGGTTCGGGTGCACATTTTTCCAGCTTCGCCTCCCTTCCATCAATTGCATACTGGTAACTGCTTAAACCAGTAACAATTTCCTCTCATCTTACCTACCTATGTTTACTTTTCCTAATCTTTGTGCTAGTTTTCAATACAATATTTAATACTGAGCATTGCACGCTAAGTGAAGAGTTTTCCCCATTTGTTTTGCAGTCTGTACAGTCTAGTAAACCATACTGTAAAGAAGTAATCCTCGAGAAAGATAGCACAGGGGTGCGAAGTTAAAAAAATAACATGGACAACAATAGCGATTTTTCCATCAGAACCGACAACGGAATAGCGTATCCTCAAAAAAGGGCCGGAAACAAGCTTGAAAGCTGCATTGTCAGTATTTGAGAAAAACAAAAATAGTAAAAACTATATTTTCGTGGATATCTTCGTTGTTGCAAAAGTTAGAAATTAGGTCGATTTTAATGCAAAGTCCATAAGACCTCATAATCTTTCCCACACCCAGGCATCGGCCTTCAAGCGAATACTCACGAAGGGTTGCTCCCCCTACCTGGACATGTCTATTACGATTACGATTGCAGGCAGGTAACTCATCACAGTTCCGTCTCCCTTGCGTTCAGCTGCAAGTCGTCGAAGGACCTGATCGGCCACTCGTACACGCACGAGGGTCCGCAGTTCGAGTGCGACGAGGAGGGCTGCGGCTTCAAGTGCTACAGCGCGTACGGCATCGCGAAACACATGCGCAAGATCCACACCGAGGACGACGAGCCGCGCTATCGCTGCCACGTGTGCGAAGCGCGCTTCTACCGCGGGGCGTATCTCACCAAGCATCTGCACGAGGCGCATCAGATGGACCGGCCCAACGGACATAGTCGCTTCCGGTGAGTGCTGCCCTGGCCGAGCGGCCTTTACCCGCTCACGGCTGCACCCGTCTACACTCCATTTCACGTTAAGAAGGAGAGTGGATTCGCATCTTCCTCGAGGACCCACTGCTGCTAGGCACGAGCTAAGAGTTCCAAAACTTGCTAGCCATGTTTTGAGATGGACAAAAGGCTCTTAGGGCAGTTTTGAAACTCTTAGCTCGTGTCTAGCAAAAGTAGGTCCACGAGGCAGATTCACATCCACTCCCCTTTTTAACGTGAAGTGGAGTTTATATGGGTTTACAGCACCGTGGCCAATATGCTACACTTTCTGATGCCCAACCATATGTTGACATTTTTTCTGCATACTAGAAATGAGCTATGGACTTGCAGTTGGCGCTAATGCCAGAAATTTATTGACCAAATTGATTGCCTTCTGTCAGCTGTTTTGGTAGTACTCGTAACGTGAAACTCAGCACAGCAACTCTGTCGCACCAAGATAAACTTGGCAGTTACAGGTTTAATAAGTTCTTTTATTCCTAAAATAACTACATGAGATACATTCTGGACATTTATTACATAAACTGGGATACTTACATTGGCTAGAAACTTGTGTGTGAACGGTATAATTACGAAAACTGTTTTATTCACAGAAAAATAGTGCAAAATGATTGAAAAAGATCATCAACTTGGTAAAACCAGGCATTATACCTGTTTGTTCCAAATTATTTGGCTATTAGTTAAGATCCCAATTAGGAGTTACAACTGAATTCAGCCAATCACATGCAGGGAATTGAGTTGTAAGTTGTAAAGTAACTCCTTGTTGGGATCTCAACTAGGAGCTGAAGGTTTTGGAAAACCGGGCCAAAATTAATTAAATTGTAAAAAAATAGCAAGAAACTATTAAATGATTGATAACAATGCAAGATCAAAACTGCTTTCCCAAGTTTTCATCAAATGTACTCTGTATGTTATAAATAGGTGACCTGCCAATTGAAAAAACAAAAATTAAAGAATGACCATAGATCTACCTGCGTAACAGAGAATAATATAACGGAAAGTGCCCGCTTTGTCCCCAGGTACAAGATGGACGAGACGGGCCTGTACCAGCTGGAGACGATCCGCTACGAGTGCGTAGACACGACGCAGGTGGCGATGAAAGTCGACTGCGGCTCGCTGTCCAAGTCCAAGCAGGTGTGCGTGACGATAGCGCAGCTCGACGAGGACGGCCGGGTCGTTGAGGAGCGCAAGATGCTGGCCGATCAGCTGGCCATGGTGCCTGTCGAGCCGCCGCCGATGCCGGCGCCCCCCGTCGTTGAGAGGCGCCACTTCCAGTTCAAATGAGCGGGCATTGACGATTGACGGGCTCTCAGTGCGATTTCGGTGTTGTTTTAAAGGAATTCTCTCTTTTTGACACTAGTTGTGCACACATGAAAGATTTTGGCACGTTAGAGCTTATAACCTCAGATAGAATGTTACCCAGATTTTCCACTCCCGTACTAAAGCAGCTATGCAAAAGCTCTCTGCCCGCAATAATAGTTTCGCCGGCAGTTAATGGATGGAGCCACTGTTTGTTGTTATATCACCTGTAACTAGAGATGTCGGCGGGTACCAAATATTGTACCCGGGTACCAGCTGACATCTCTACCTGTAACCAAGGTAACTGTAACACATGTGGAAAATTGGGTCCCTTGATTACATTGACCTTGTGCCATGGCCTGGTAGATGATGTAAAAACAGGTTGCCAACGCGCCCCAGCGATTGCCGGCGAAACTACTACCTACCATCAAAATTTTGTCTGGGTAACCTTAAGTCTGTGTTATAACCACTACAAAAGCCAAAAGACAAACAACTATGTAGAATGCTAATAGCCGTTTGGTATAATCTTTTCAAGTTCAAAATGAACTTTCAATATTGTAATTTCAATTTCAAATTTTAATATTGGAAAGTGATCGCTGTAAAAAGTCAGTAACGTGAGTCAGAGGCGAATCGCTACTAAGTGATGGAAATTACGACCCTAAAACGCCCACGACACAAAATACTGTTTGCGGCCTCAAAACATACTTAAACATTTTTTTGCTTCTGCCATGGGTTATAAAAAGTAAACATTTTAAAACTGAGCACAACTTGTGTCAAGATTAGATATGGGCTTTAAAGTTTAACGTTTATTCACAGATGAAGTTTAAACAAAATAGTATATTAAACCGAGCTACTGCCATGCTAGAAAAATTGACGCTAGAAGGTGTGCTCTTCGGTCACTGCTCCATTACGGGATAGGCAACTTGTATGCCGTGCCAGCTCTCACTGCCTGTTTAATGTTGCACAGGACACATACAACGCTCAGCTGGTTGCATATCCCGGCTAGCAATGGTCGAAGGTGTGCTGTGAGTCGCTAGTGTATATTGGCATCGCAATGAGTGATTACCTACATGAGAGAGAGATCTGCATAGAGTTGCAATGAGCAGAGCAAATAATAAATGTAATAAAACAAACCGACTCTCCAACGACTGTCAGGGTATTAGTTTTAGCGTCTTGGTGAGGGAAATGCCGGGATCTTGTGTGGCAAGTCTTCGAAAGCTTTTGCGGAGCCATCTTTTAACGTTTATTAAAGGACAATCTGGCTGTACTTTGTCTGTTATTTAATGTTTAAATGAAAGTGTAGGTTATTTTAATCGAAGCAAGATAAAGAATAAGATTTTACAAGACTTACAGAATTTACAGATTATTCAAGGACAAGACAAGATGTTTTGGTGGGAAATGAAGAAGCAAATACAGTGAGTTATCCCTTAGGTACATTTATTTTGGTATTGAGCGCAGACTCGGTGATTTACTGTGTGCATCCCTGGCCATTTTTGGAACTTTCGTACATTGAATCAACTTGTGAATTGTTGTAATACTCATTAGAATACAAAATACAGAATACAATAGTATCTATCTACTATGTTGCAGCTAGTTTTATATTTGCTTTTTCCTCAACGATTTTTAATGTATGCATTAATTAAGGGGTGTTGTTAAAAAAGATCCACATATAATGGTGTTGATTTTTTGGCTTTGCCCTGTTCACAAAGGTCGTATTTCGAAACTTAGTAGCGGGCAGTAGGTATTGGAGTTGAAAGAAGCTCGACGTACAGGTACCTAGCTACGTTAACATGGCAAAGCAGAAACAGGAGATTTTACTCGCTTCACTCTTTGGTACCTAAGTTGTGTTCCTTCCTTTTACTCCATACTATTAAATTTCCCCAGTTCCTGACGAACTAAGCTGGTAAATATTGTGCATTTGTTCGCTGCAGGGAAGTTGGTGGCTCTCATCACAGCCTGGTTTTGCAAGAAACTAATCAAAATATAATATAATAATATGCTTCTAATTTAGGATTCAGCAGTCGTGGGTGAATGCTGCGGCCGCTAAATTGTACGACGCGACTTAAGTTCCCGCTGGTTTGTTTATGAAAATAGTATTAATTTAAAATTCATTTAAAATTAGAGATTCCCATACGTTCGAAGTGACTCGTGATTCAGGGCTGCGCCATGCGCAGCGTGGTGGCCAGACAACAAACTAATTGCACGTCAAAGATGGCGACGAAACGTACGGAGGGTCGGCTTCCGGACCAGAGTTTAAACGAGGAGACAATTTTGTCGGTGAGTTACGTAGAGTTATCCACGTTTGAAACTAACCGTGCTGTAATTTATGGGGTTTTTGGTTTCTGTGGTTGTTTTGTTAGGGTGCTTTTAAGTTTTCAATATTGCCTGGCGCCGTTCGCGCGCTTTCCTGTATTTTGGCCACTACCGGCTCGGCGACCACCTGTTGTTGTTTTTTCGGCTGTCACTTTCAAACAAAACACTTGCAATCGACAAATTCCGAGATAAGACCAACTTCGGGCTATTGCACAAATAGCTCCTTGCCAAGAGTGTAGTATAACCATAAAGTACCGTAGGTTTCATTACTCTATGGTATAACTTCTGTTTGACAACTCATTTTTGGTCTGGCTAGGTAGGTACCTACCTACATCTTTGGATCTGATTACCTTTGACAACAGCCAGATCAACTTGGAGCAACCTTAGCATTGCGTTTAGTTACGGAAGATTAAAACACTCCAAGCTCGTGTTTAGCTAACTCTGTGACTTTGTTTGTGATCCTTATCGTGATTGTGTGTCCGTGATTGCGTGTCCAGTCCGATCCTTCCCTGGAAGAACTCAAGACCACGCTCCGTTCGGTGCAATCGGCTCACAAGAATCTGGACTTGCTGCTCTCGCTGCTCCGGCTGCTGCGTCGAGACTTGGAGACAGTGAAGAAAAACACGAAGCTCGTTACCAGTGAGTGCACTTGTCTTTACCATCTATATCCATGTTGTTGCGTCAGCGTACCTAGCTAGGTACAACACACAGATCAGAGTGTCCCCACTGTACCTACAAGTTATAATTTTATTGCTAGAAAAGAAAATATAATTAAACACGAAGTCGAATATACACAGTACTGATAGCAGTACCTATGTATTAGGGCATTCTCTGAGTTCTTGTAGTCTTGGTCTTGGTTTTTGTCTAGGACTAGGTCTTCGTGGAGGTTTTGGTCTAGGTCTTGGTCTAGGTCTTGGACTAGGTTTTGATTTCAGCCCACTCTTGCTACGTAAGCTTTGCCAGGTCTGTACGTACCTATGTCTCCAAGGAGCCTGTAGATTTGCTTTTTAGAGAAAATGTGAAGAAAAGTGGGTAGTAGGTACCTTGAATCAATCATACTCGACTTGGCGCAGTATTGCTCAGCTCATCTTTCATAAAAGCCTCGGTAGAATGGTCGTCATACTGATGGCTTGGAAAAAAGTTTGAGTCGGTTGGACATTTTTGTTTTCAAGTCTAATGCGGGCCGCTTTTGTGTGCAGGTACGAATCGGAAAGCAATGGCCGTCTTCAGACCGGTGGAAAGGAAACGGTTCGGAGCGAAGTGACTCCGACATTGGGATTATTACTTTTTTATTATCGTAAAATATCATTCCTTTTCGTACAAAACACAAACTACTGTTTAGCAATACGCTGAATGTTAAATAAAATATAGGTATGTCTGATTTTGATGAACGATTTTGAACACAATAAAATAATAATACATTACAAAACTGCCACTTGCGTGGATGGCAAGTGGATTATACATATTTTGTACAGTCTGCAGATTATAATTGGGATCATTCACTTGTAGATAGTTAGGTACACATGTACTTGCTTAAAATAAATCAGTTTTGATAGCAAGCAAAATATGTCGGGTCATATTTCATTTTGATAGCAGCACCAGTCTTTCCTGAAAAGTACCTGCCCAAAAACCTTGACCCCGTTGTGCATTTCGATTGAAACGCTATTGATTTAAACTCTTATCACGTTAGATGATATCACTGGGTGTATTTAGGCTGGGCATATCAAAAAGTGACATGGCTATCTGGAAAATGTTGGGTTATCTTTAGGTTATGAGTTTCCAATTTATTAAAGAAGATCATGTTGTAGTACGCACTGGCTATAAAAATTATGATACACTATATAACAGGTTGTTTTAATTTGATTGCTCTCAAATATTTTAATAACATGTTTTATTAGAGTCTGTTACTTTAGCTAACAACATCAGCTAATACTGATATAAATAAAATGAACATTTTGAGGTGAATGATTTAAATGAATGATTTGAACAAATATGATTGTAAGTGCATGCAAAATGCCCCAGAGCTGCCTTGAAAATCGTGAAACAAACAATGCAATCGCAACAATAAGTTAGTAAGGTGTTTAGTTAGTTAACAGTCAATTGCATTCTTGTATACATTCATTCAACTATATAGGAATTTAGCAACAAATTTAAATGATCTTCTTGAAAGTAATTTGAATGTATATTATAATGTATTATATAGACAAACATTTAGGTAAACTAAAAGCCAAATTCAAATGTACCTACTAATCCAGTTTTTCCACCGTAAAATAAAAACTTTGGTTGCCTCTACGAACTTTAGCCCACAATGCCGGAACTCTTTGCCAAACTCCAGATTTTGGATTAATTAATAAGCCACAATGAACCTGGTTGGTATCTGGTAACAAAATAGGTCCCCCTTGGACCGGTCCACAAATAGACAAGTAGTGACACCTTCTATTTCTAAATTTGTGGGAGAGAGCTTGAGTTCCCCCTTTCTATTCTTCAGCATGCAGCAGCTGCTGAATCTCCCAGCTCTCAGACCAAAGCTAGTCAAGGATGGGGCAAAGCATTGAGTAAAGGGATGGATGCAAAAACTGAAACAACAATGGAGAGAGAAAATATTGAAAGAGACCGGTGGTAGGTACTTCAATTAAGAGAAATTTTGAGAAATTTTACAAATAATTTTTTAAAGACGTAAACAGGTTTAATAAACAGTGGAGTCTAATAGTATTTTGGTAGACATTGTCCGAATCTTTAGTTCGATAGTCGCTCGATGCATTTTATTATAAGATAAGCAGTGAAATTGTCGAGACTCGAGCGACAATTTTCAAAAGGCACTGGCCAGATTGATGTTACGATCTGCGTGAATGGAACTACGAGTCAATGTTAACCTTGTCAGATGTGAAAGTAGTGTTTAAAAGGCCCTCTCTAGCCTAGCTAACCTAACCCTGGTTACCGTTGGATTAAGTTGAAAAAAGTAATGCACACTGATTTGAATTAGGCCTACTTAGGGTGCAAGGAACATTATCGCCAACAAATTATCCTCAAATATAATGTTTTTACCCACAAACAAAAGTAAAAGGCCAAAATATGGTTCTAGTTGCAAACTAGGTTTTGATCAAGCTTACAGATGAAGCAAGGAGTTAATGAACACTTTGAATTTCAACTTGCTGAAGTTCTTCCACAACTCGTAACAAAGCTTTTTTGAGTATTTTTCTTAGTTGTGGAGTTATTTCAGGAAGTCAATCAAAATATTAACACATTTCTTTCTTCATTTTAAAGTCCGACCTTTAACTTTATAGATATTTACTTTTGGCACAGTCACTTGGTGATATGTATTATTTCGTCGATATTTGTTGGCCGTGTGAGTTCCCCCTTTGAACACTATTTGCACATCATGAGACTACAGGGAAAATATACCAGTCTTCAAGCAAAACAGGTGGTGAAACTGTAGATACAAACATAGTTCAACCACAGATTGGATGAACCAACTGTGGTTGAACTAAAGTTGGACAAAGTTCCAGCAATCATCTGTGTTAGCACCGTTGTGAACCATTGTGAACGACGATTGTCCGACAGTTTGCTGGTAGTTGTGACAGTTTGAGGTTAGGCTAGACCGAGTTGTAGGCGCGCTGGTTGACCATGTTGTCACTGCACTTGTAAGGGAAGGTGACCCCGGCCAGTAGGATGTCTGCCAGTGGCTTCAAGCCCGGTATGCACGGCACGATCACGCTCACCTGTCACAACACATACAACACGTCAACATGGTTTCAATCGGGAACCAGCCTAGGGATCTTGTAGCTTTTACGTCATGCCGTTATCGGTTCTGATGGATGAAATCCCTATTGTTGTCAATTATTGTTGACAATTTTTAGAGAACGGCGAAATCAGAGTTACGTAATCGCAATACAGGACCCAAATCTGTGAGACCTGGGAAGCGATTGTGTAAAAATATATCGATCAGTAGCTAAGGGTAACCAATCGATATGCTGAAAGTTGCCTGCTTATTTCAATGGGCCCTGCTACCGATAAACATCGACGATTCGTCGATAACTTTGCACAATCGCTACCCATGGAACGGGAACCTGGCCCACGAAGTTTTATTGAGTCCAGAACGAAAATAATCACAGTGTACCAAAATTGCAACATTATATACAGTTTTCTTTATCGATGGCTGCACGTATTGGTATGTTTTTATCGATTATAACATTTACATCCCAATTGGCCAGTACTTAGTGCAAAGTAGCACCATAATAACCCAAAAACCGTTACAGGGACCAGTTATTCCCTCAAATTCGTAAGACCATGACCAAAATCAAGACCCACGTTTATAAATTAGAAATCTTGATCTACGCCTGGATGAGGTAGGGGTATATACTCACGACAAGGTAGGGGAAGAAGCAGAAGAAGGCGAGCCACCAGGAGATGAACACCAGCACTAGCAGCCAGAAGATCAGGTTGAACACGTTTGCCATTGTGGGTCACTCGAGGTCGCGAGTCTGCAAAGAGTGGAGAGCCAAGGGTTAAGCAACATTGTGTTGAGTCAGGCGTTGGATGGGTGACCCAAGTTAAAGTATCACGAACGAATTTCAGAGGGAACTACAAGTTGTTGAAACTTCCACGACAAACTGATCCATATATACAAGAAATTTTAAAAATAAATTCATATGCCCTCGCGGGGCTTATTTCTGAGATATTTAAACAAATAGACACCAAATTTTTCCATATGCTAAGATGGCGGGCCATCAAAACCTAACTTTTTTCAGATTCAAATGAACACAGATTATCCAAAAGGAAACTCAAAAATATCATTTCACAGTCAAAAGAAACCGTGATCTTTTTTAAACCTTTTAGCCGTTCCATAACATAACGTTGCGGGATTACTTGCAGAGATATTTTAGGATGAAAACCGCAATGCGTGGGTTTGATGAATATCTGGCTAAAAAGTATCAGGAAGTCTGGCATCAATGCATAACAGCCTGGCGGCATTCTGTCATATTTTGAAAACCATCGATTCGAGTTTGAGAATTTGATGATTTAGAGAATTTAATCCCAGTTCCCCAAGCATTTTACCACGCAATAAATTGCCACTTCTTATATCTTTATGACATTTAGCCCTGTTAAGCACTGCCCTGTTGCCACTGTTCTCTCGCGTATTATGTTGGCACCAATGCTTATGATTTTAGTGATTTTTGAACTTTAATTGGGTCTTTTGGTCGATAAAACACCGAATACGTCTTAATTTGATAAAATACAGCGCAGAAGAAAAGTATTTATGAAAAGCTTTTTAATAATTTTTTAAAATGAAATCAATTTTTATTTAAAAACAATTAAGTTGGCAACGGATTTCAAAACAACTTTTATACAAGTGAAACCAATTTATATTTAAAAAAACTGTAGTTTTTGTACTTATTTTCCCATTTAATGTGTATATAAACTTAAAAAATTCAATATATAGATTTAACAATCAGTTTTCATGCAAGGATTTGTATTTTATTAAGGTATGTTGCGAAGTCAAAAGACACTTGCTTGATACCGTATGAGAGACTTTAAGCCCGTGACCGCGAAAGCAAGTGTTTTGACGAGGCATGGAAGCCATCGACAGCACATATTTAGTTTCTATCCGAGCACACAACCAGGGCCTTCTGGATGGAGTTGTTTCCCATTGCTCTTATAGCTCCAATGTTGGCAGAGTCGAAAACTACTAAAGGCCACCCAGAGACATTTTTGCCACATGAGCAAATCGCAACAAATCCATTCAGAGGGCGCTGGCAAGGTGCCTCTTCTGGAAGTGAATTCGTGTCTTGAGATGTCCTAATGAGGAAATTGGCATATGGATGCAAAATAGCCAGTTCTCGAGTAATTACGGATCTCCATTTAGTTGATTCAGATTCTATGATGGTTATTGATTACGATTTCCATCGTAATAAGATGCTGAAACTACAAAACCGGGTTGTAGAAACATGTGCAAACCTGTTTGTGTTTTCAAAATCTTGGATAACTGCAGCCCGATGCCACATAGGGTCGTTTATCCTCCTCATCATCTAACAGCATGGAGTTTGATACAATTTCCAAAAACCTCTTTCAATCTTCCACGAACCTTTAGATAAACCTGAAGTATTTCTTGGCGTCGCAATGACTATATCTGCGGATATCTGTTGCCCTAAAGGCTGACATTGCATGCCATGCCACGCAAAGATACCAAAACAAAACAGACGGGTCTTTTTGTTAAGCACAATCAGTCATTATTGGTGTCTTCGCTCCCTCGTCCAATAAAGGCCCTCGACATCCGGCCATGTCCTTCGAAAGGTTTGTTTGGCATGTAGAGCAAAGACAGGCATGCCAGGTACCCACCGACCACGCGGGTGAGCACATGGAGGCATGGAATGCGCTCTGGCTGGGACAGGCTGGGGGCCCAAATCTCGCTGTGACAAACCGGTTTCCTTATCAGCAACTGCCTCGCTCCGTGAAATGATTCACTTTGGTGTATCTTTGGTGTACCAAGATGACACAAATGACTTTGGTGTACACAAATGACAGTCGATGACATAGAAATGTTCCTTGAAAAAAGAAGACGCGAGAAAGCGTTTATTTTCTCCTTAGGTATTATAAAACTATGTGTTTTATGACCAGTGGGGGTGTGTGGAATCGCGCACAAAAGTTCATCCACGTGGTCATCCACCTGGTAGGTACCTGGCCCGCCCACCTTTGCTCGATTCAAGTGTGCAAGACCGCCTAACGCTTGAAATCCAAAGCAATGCAGGGTTTTTGCTGTTACCTTGAATAATGTGGTAACATCTATAACAGTAAAACCAGGTGCAGCTGATAGCGGAGGCTGATGCCTATTCCACTACACACCGGTTGCATCAGACCTCGCCAATCGGCTTCAAGTGTCGATGATGCAGTTTGCACTTCTTGCCGCTATAGGAGCGCTGCACTTGTTGCAATCTCGCACTGGTCGTCAAACTGTTATTATTACCTGTCCGATGGGGTGTGACGTCATCGCCATGCAACAGTGACTACTGACTGACTGATCCTGGCTAACATCAAGGCACAGTGGTTGCCATTAGAGAGAATGGAACTACATGATAATTCAGAGGTGCAACAGGTGTATTTGGGTGTTTGAATGGCACATTCACATGTGGTGCAGTTTTTCTAGTGGTTTTGGATATCACTATTCAGGACGCCTACTTTGGCAGGATCATTCGGATTCTTCGAAGCCCGGGTTAGACAACTATTGGTTCTTTTGTTGTCGCTACCATCGTCAGTCGAGCTATCACCCTCGAGGAAGTAACTAGTGGGTCAGAACAAGCCCAATCGACCAAAAGTGTGCTCGTGGATTTTTAATTTTTGTAGGAAAATTCAGGGTTATTCCCCTACCTTTACTGAGTTCAGAACGTTTTTAAAAAAAAATTTGCGACGAACGGTTCTCCAGATAGAGCCCCTCAAATTTCGGAGAAAAACGAAAATTTGGCAGTTGCAGTGTGTCACAAAATCCAATGCCGAGTCTAAACCGTTAAAGATATCAAAAAACTTCAGAGAGATAATTTGCTCGGAAGAGTTTGTTTTACTATGAACTGTAGCTCAAAAGTCAGAATTTTTACTTTTTATAGGGTAATTAGAAGGTCAAAACGCAGGGTAAATTTTTTGAATTTTTGCAACTTCAGGGTGCATTCTGAACAGCAAGGGATGAAAAACGGGAAGCGAAAATTTTTTTGTAGGTACCCTTCATGTAAACGAATGTTTACATATTGGTTTCGATAAGGGTTTCTACCACCTTCATCCCTTAAAAAAATCATGAAATTCGAAAAAAACCGAAAATGGCTGTTTTCAGGGGTGTTTTTCGTCAACTCGGAGTGAACTTAAAAAATTGAAAATGCATGGATTATGTGCTTTACTAAACAAATGATCTATACAGCTAGGAAGTTTATATGCTATATAAATATAGCATATTATATAGCATGGTGCTAGAGTTCATAGCACCGTGCTACAAATGGCTGGTCTAGGTAAGGCCCCTGGGGCCTCGCCAGCGAAAGCCCTGGGCCTCCGAGATACTCTCCAAAGGGTCTTAGTCCGCATTTGCGGGATTGCTGACCGTTAAATCCACCCCTGCTTACGTGGTGTTTTGTTTTCAGCCTGACTTTCAACTGCAAGTTTAAACTTTAAACTCTTTCAACTTTAGCGATCAACTGCAGTTGATCGATGCGGGGCCCCGCATGCGAGCCCGTGAAACTCGCATAGTGTGTATCTTGTATTTCGAGTTGACTAATTAGTTAAATAGTTCATTTGTTTGCGAATGCCCCCCCCCCCCCCCCCTCCCCTCATCCGTAAACTCCAGGGGCCCCGAGTCCCTTGTGATAGTGTGTTCTGACCACTTTTTGAACCTTAAATCCGCGTCTGCACGTAAGCCACTCGCCGACTCGCCATGCAATTGTGCATGAAATTTGAAGGTAGTAGACCCTTTAAAAAAAAATTGTAACTTCTAAACGAATAAAATACGGGAATCGGGACTTTCAGGAATTTGAGTTCAAATAGTAAAGCACATAATCCATACACTTTCAATTTTTTAAGTTCACTCCCAGTTGACGAAAAACACCCCTGAAAACAGCCATTTTCGGTTTTTTCGAATTTCATGATTTTTTTAAGGGATGAAGGTGGTAGAAACCCTTATCGAAACCAATATGTAAACATTCGTTTACATGAAGGGTACCTACAAAAAAATTTTCGCTTCCCGTTTTTCATCCCTTGCTGTTCAGAATGCACCCTGAAGTTGCAAAAATTCAAAAAATTTACCCTGCGTTTTGACCTTCTAATTACCCTATAAAAAGTAAAAATTCTGACTTTTGAGCTACAGTTCATAGTAAAACAAACTCTCCCGAACAAATTATCTCACTGAAGTTTTTTGATATCTTTAACGGTTTAGACTCGGCATTGGATTTTGTGACACACTGCAACTGCCAAATTTTCGTTTTTCTCCGAACTTTGAGGGGCTCTATCTGGAGAACCGTTCGTCGCAAAAAATTTTTTTAAAACGTTCTGAACTCAGTAAAGGTAGGGGAATAACCCTGAATTTTCCTACAAAAATTAAAAATCCACGAGCACACTTTTGGTCGATTGGGCTTGTTCTGACCAGTGTGTATGTTACGAAACGTCGGGAACCAGTGAGGCTTTTATTTAGCATTCAAACCCCAGTTTGAGATGGTTTTGTTTGAAAACTAGTGCTAATGATTGGACAAGCAGACATAAAGTCAAAGAAATTTGCAACATATGTATTTAATCACAATTTATGTGATTTTATGTAAACGCCTCTAGCTATTTACCGATCGCTTATTTCCAGCATCAGCTCTAAATCGCTTACGCTCTGAGAGGCCGAGAACGAGACGGATTCGCAATACACACCGCGCTTTGGAATCCAGCGGGCTCAAGACTCTGTAATGTGTTGCTTATTACTGCATCACGTAAGCCGTGGAGCGAAGCGAGGTTCGTCAAAGGCTCCTTATTTCCTTGGCCGTATATCTCGTGAGCCGTGAAGCAGATCCTCCCTCTTCTGTTTCGCTCTCTGTCTTCCCCACGTCTCAACCGTCGCCCTCTCGCCACCGCTTCTTGGATTTGCATATGATCCGCCATCAGCTGGATCTCTCTCTCTCTCTCTCTCTCTCTCTCTCTCTCTCTCTCTCTCTCTCTCTCTCTCTCTCTCTCTCTCTCTCTCTCTCTCTCTCTCTCTCTCGACTCGTAAGTCACGGCCCCCACCCACTTCCTGTCTCCGTCTCTCATTTGTTTCTAAATTAAAACACAAACACTCGACTTCTCGGTCTGAGCCAAGGGTCTGAGCATCTCTGGCCGGCTAAGGCGTTATAGGCTAAGGCTAAGACGTCAGGCTAAGGCGTTAGGCGTAAGGCTAAGACTACTACTAACGCGTTAGGCTAAGGCTTTCGACTGGCAATGTGTGGGGATATTATTGTCGATAAGCGTAGCGAGCAAAGTAACACCTTCAATTTCGTTTGTTTCGTTGCTTGTTTGTATCTAGCATTAGAAACAGTTCGATCCCGCCGTTCAGGTTGTTTGGCTGGAATTTGCTCGGCGAAAGCTTCGTGTACAACATTTCCGATGCGTACTCGCCGTCCAGTTGACAATAACATCGTCTTGAAACCCGGAAAATAATCGATCCCAATCATGAACTATTCCCAGGTGTTGATCGTTTACCTAGAACTGTCTGTAAATGCGCCATAGCTCCCAGCTGCTGTCAATAACAACACATTACCATGGCAACAGCAAAACAGTCAGTCTGGTTCTTGGCTCGGGTCTTAGACGACATTTCGCATGTACCTCTCTGCACGCATGGGTGTGTTGTTTGTTTACGTCCGCGCCCCCATCTAATAGCAACAATCGCCATGGTTACGGCAGTGTTTGACTGCAGTGGCCCCGGTGCTACCATGTCATGTTACACCACGGTAGCCTCGCCGTAACACTGCAGCATGGCGATATCACGTTGGATCTAACGATGAGCATTGCAGCACTATTCTCCTTTTCACGTTAAGAAGGAGGGTGGATTTGCAGCTTCCAGGAGGATCCACTGCCGCTAGAAATTAGATAAAGAGTCTCAAAATTGCCCATAGCGCATTTTGTCCAGCCCAAAACTTGGCTTGTAAGTTTTGAAACTCGTAGCTCGTGTCAAGCAGCAGTGGGTCCTCGAGAGTCGAGAGAGATGCAAATCATCCTTCTCAACGTGTAATGGAGTTTAGGTATGTGGGCTAAAATCACAATTATTCTTGACTTATGATAGCTATTATTTGACTGCCGAAGTGCAGATTGACTTTGAAAGTGAAGTGAAGTCGAACATTTGAGGCTCGCTACGTTAGTGACGTTTCGTTGCTTTTCAAACTCGACTCGATGACAGCTAGACGCACGTCTTTGCTGGTGGCTGATTGCTCTCGAAGTGTTATCAATAATCACACCGACCACGAGCACTCGCTGACGTGTTTATCTCCCGCGTTGCAGCTCTAGCTTCCAGTTTGGACGTTGATCAGTCACTCATTGAGATAGCTGACTTGTTAGGACACTTGCTTAAATAGTGGCTTCAAATTAGTGGCTTCAAATTAGTGAGTGCGAAGTTCGGTACCCACAGCACAAAGGACTCTCGTTGTCAAAGAAAACGACCTACCAGCGGAGGTTTGGACCGTGATGTTATATGGTGAAACTGTGATGTTATATGGTTTGACAAATAGTGATTGGAGAATTGAGGTCTTTGCTTGGTGTGGGTATATGTACGTAATGTCGTAGGTATATGTAAATGTTTACGTAATTTACTATATACGTTTCCACGGCATTGGAATTAATGGTTTGTTGAGTTGCATGTTGGTATTCAACCTTAGTAACTGACTTGTTGCGCGTACTTTGTCCTATACCCGAGAGCACTCGTTTTCTAAAACAAATATTGGGCTTTCAACATGCTGCACTAGTGCTCTGAGAGTTCCGGTTCGATGCCAGCTGAGGATCGTGAGGATTGGCTCCCATGGCTGCTCAGGGCGAGCAGGATGCGTAATGGAGGAAACGTAATTAACGGACTGGTTACAACGTCGTAACGAGCTCTTTAAACACGATATGACGCGACCTTGACATTTGAAGCACACGCACTTTGCGTGGACCATTATGCTAAACACGTATCTTTGATCAGGTGCTACACAAGCATCTTTGATCAGGCGCTACACAAGCATCTTTGATCAGGCGCTACACAAGCATCTTTGATCAGGCGCTACACAAGCATCTTTGATCAGGCGCTACACAAGCATCTTTGATCAGGCGCTACACAAACATCTTTGATCAGGCGCTACACAAGCATCTTTGATTAGGTGCTACACAAGCATCTTTGATCAGGTGCTACACAAGCATCTTTGATCAGGCGCTACACAAGCATCTTTGATTAGGTGCTACACAAGCATCTTTGATCAGGTGCTACACAAGTATCTTTGATCAGGTGCTACCAAGTATCTTTGATCAGGTGCTACACAAGCATATTTGATCAGGTGCTACACAAGTATATTTGATCAGGTGCTACACAAGTATCTTTGGTCTAACCCCCACCCATCGCATTAAAAGTAAAACTTATTGTTTAGACAGAAACTCCAACTGTTCTCTCTCTCGGTATATAGGTGGTACTTGATGGCAAGTCCTTCTCCATGTTGTAAAAGGTGGAGCATCGAATGGCTGGAACGGAGATTTTAACACCAAGAAGGCACTGCTTGCCCCTAGGATTTTCACTCAAAACTGGGTGTGTTTTTACTTTTTAGTCCGCATTGAAGTTGCCCGCGCTTGAGAGATGAGAGTGCAGTGTTTTAGTCTTTTAGTAAACGTTGACCCCTCGGGTACGAGTGATGTATCTAGCTCATGCCAGCCTCCAGAAACTAGCTCCTAGAAATATCATCGACACCATCGACAATTTTCCGAGTTCTCCGACATTTAATAACATTGTAATTGTGCAGCAATCGAGAGTTTTTTTTCACCAAGCATTCAATACAACATAGGAAGGCCGTGAAAATACACCTTTCAAGATTTTTAGATCTGTGCGTCAGTTAGCTTTCCTTCTATCGGCGTTTTCCCGACAAGTTTCAAGCTGCGGTGAAATCGCGCTATTTCTGTGCCAGATTCGAGATTCCGATCGAGTGGGTCATCACCACCACCCGAGTCCCTCAAAAGCCTCGACGCATTTCCCCGCATCTCGCTCAAAACTCGCCGCCAGCCCCCAGCTACCCCCGGTCCTAACCTCAAACGCCCCTGTGGTCGTCCCTGCGATCTGTCAGTGCCAGTAGTTAGTAGTTACTCACTGCAGGACACTTGTTGCGTGTACGTGTGTTGTGTGTTGCGATCACAGTCACGCCCTGCTCGATGCTCGCACAGCACGGAGATCCAACAAGCGTGTCTTGCGAAAGGCGTTGCTCGACTGAACAACCCGACAGGAACCAGTTTCACGTCGAGTGGGAGAGTGCCAGTCTCCCACTCTTTGGAGGGGAAGTGCGGGTAGGTAGAGTGCAGCTCAGTACGAGCGTGGAGAGTGGCGGTCACCTATCCGACGCCCGACTCGGTGCAGTGTTGCTTAACTACAAACCCTCCAACCTCTCTCCCTCTGAGAGCTGGCCACGTGTATGGCGGACACCCATCCAACGCCCGACTCAGCACAGTGTTGCTTAACTCCAATCCCTCCAACATCTCACCCTCTGAGAGCTAGCCACGTGCATGGCGGTCACCCATCCACCACCCGACTCGGCGCAGTGTTGCTTTTCTTGGAATCCCAATCTCGTAGCAGCCTTTAGCCGACAGGCACTGTACCGCCGGACAAATGATTCCCCCGATCGTTTCGTAAGGAATCCGTGAGATAATGTGTAAAAATAGCCACGGCTGCTTTGAGCGCGCTCTGTTGCTATCTCCCCCACAGTGGAATGTGAGATACGAGACACCGTTTACTGGGTCGGCACGGCATTCATGATCACGCGAAG
This sequence comes from Nemoura dubitans, assembly GCA_921293005.1. Taxonomy (NCBI): domain Eukaryota; kingdom Metazoa; phylum Arthropoda; class Insecta; order Plecoptera; family Nemouridae; genus Nemoura; species Nemoura dubitans. Next base: position 50,779,080 of record OV121074.1, on the reverse strand, counting down.
ATGACGCGCTTGCGTGCTGTCGCTAATTGTCAATCGCAGCTGATAACAGCTCATCAGTCATCGAGAAGCACTCTTCTGTACCTTGCCTTCCTAGGTTTATCGGGATTCTCCTTTAAAGATAAATCAACAACATAGTTAATCGACAGGCTTGTACACATGGCCCCTCAACATAATATCAATCCGCGCACAAAACCAGTGCCTTCTGGATGAAATTGTTCCCCATCGCCATTATATGGCACCAATGTAAACCAGAAGGCTGTAGGAAATGGCAAAATAGCTAGAAAATACTATCGCAGATATAGTTTACACCGACAGTCCATCGCATGGAGCAGCGGCTACGTTATTCCTTAACCGTCTGCTGTTTTGTGTCTCGCCTATTCCAAACCGAGTGCTGAGTTGTGTCTCGCCCATTCTAAACCGTCTGCCTTTTTGTGTCTCCCCCCAGAAGATGGCCTCCGCGACGATTTACTTGGACCACAACGCCACCACGCCATTGGCTGACAGCGTGCTGGTCGCCATGACGACCTCGATGTCACGTGACTGGGCCAACCCCGGGAGTGCGCACGCGCCGGGCCGAGTGGCGCATGCGTCGATGGTGCAAGCGCGCATGCGTGTGGCTGACATGCTGGGCGCACGGCCAGGGGAGATCGTGTTCACTTCGGGAGGCACTGAGGTATGCAGGAACACGGTGAACTAGTAACACAGTTAGAAAGGTTACCCAGATTTTCCATTCCCATACCAAAACAGCTACGCGAGGGCCCTCTGTCCGCAATAATAGTTTCCCTGGCAGTCGAGGGATGGAGCCACTGTTGGTTGGTATTTAATGTTCCTCAGGTGGTACCCCTTGATTATATTGACCTTCTGCCATGGCCTGGTAGGTGATGTTAAAACCAAGGTATGTACAACTTGCCGCCTAGCGGCAAGGAGCTAAAGCTGTACTGCGAGTTATTTTTGCCAGCCATAGGTAGATATGATGAATATCTATGTAACCTTATATCTGTGCTAGTAAGATATTCCCTTCATATTGATCTCTGATACTGACTAACTTGCCCGTGGATTTCGTGCCCTGCCAGGCCAGCAACATGGTGCTGCTTGGCGTACCCCAGCTGGCCGTGGAAGCACAGCAGCTCCCAAGGGACCTTGGATCGCAGCCTCACGTCGTCACTAGCAACGTGGAGCACGACGCCACCATATTGCCGCTGAGACGCATGGAGCTCGCAGGCCTCGTGGGTGAGTGGTTACCATGGCAACGTGTGGTGCCACCAGCCTGGTGGTTACCATGGCAACATGTGGTGCCACCATCCTGGTGGTTACCATGGCAACGTGTGGTGCCACCACCTTGGTGGTTACCATGGCTACGTTTAGGGGCCACCACCTTGGTGGTTACCATGGCTACGTTTAGGGGCCACCATCCTGGGGGTTACCATGGCAACGTGTGGTGCCACCATCCTGGTGGTTACCATGGCAACGTGTGGTGCCACCAACCTGGTGGTTACCATGGCAACGTGTGGTGCCACCATCCTGGTGGTTACCATGGCAACGTGTGGTGCCACCATCCTGGTGGTTACCATGGCAACGTGTGGTGCCACCATCCTGGTGGTTACCATGGCAACGTGTGGTGCCACCATCCTGGTGGTTACCATGGCAACGTGTGGTGCCACCACCTTGGTGGTTACCATGGCTACGTTTAGGGGCCACCACCTTGGTGGTTACCATGGCTACGTTTAGGGGCCACCATCCTGGGGGTTACCATGGCAACGTGTGGTGCCACCAGCCTGGTGGTTACCATGGCAACATGTGGTGCCACCATCCTGGTGGTTACCATGGCAACGTGTGGTGCCACCACCTTGGTGGTTACCATGGCTACGTTTAGGGGCCACCACCTTGGTGGTTACCATGGCTACGTTTAGGGGCCACCATCCTGGGGGTTACCATGGCAACGTGTGGTGCCACCATCCTGGTGGTTACCATGGCAACGTGTGGTGCCACCAACCTGGTGGTTACCATGGCAACGTGTGGTGCCACCATCCTGGTGGTTACCATGGCAACGTGTGGTGCCACCATCCTGGTGGTTACCATGGCAACGTGTGGTGCCACCATCCTGGTGGTTACCATGGCAACGTGTGGTGCCACCATCCTGGTGGTTACCATGGCAACGTGTGGTGCCACCACCTTGGTGGTTACCATGTCAACGTGTGGTGCCACCATCCTGGTGGTTACCATGGCAACGTGTGGTGCCACCACCTTGGTGGTTACCATGGCAACGTGTGGTGCCACCATCCTGGTGGTTACCATGGCAACGTGTGGTGCCACCACCTTGGTGGTTACCATGGCAACGTGTGGTGCCACCACCTTGGTGGTTACCATGGCAACGTGTGGTGCCACCATCCTGGTGGTTACCATGGCAACGTGTTGTGCCACCATCTTGGTGGTTACCATGGCAACGTGTGGTGCCACCATCCTGGTGGTTACCATGGCAACGTGTGGTGCCACCACCTAGGTGGTTACCATGGCAACGTGTGGTGCCACCACCTTGGTGGTTACCATGGCAACGTGTGGTGCCACCACCTTGGTGGTTACCATGGCAACGTGTGGTGCCACCACCTTGGTGGTTACCATGGCAACGTGTGGTGCCACCATCCTGGTGGTTACCATGGCAACGTGTGGTGCCACCATCTTGGTGGTAACCATGGCAACGTGTGGTGCCACCACCTTGGTGGTTACCATGGCAACGTGTGGTGCCACCACCTTGGTGGTTACCATGGCAACATGTGGTGCCACCACCTTGGTGGTTACCATGGCAACGTGTGGTGCCACCACCTTGGTGGTTACCATGGCAACGTGTGGTGCCACCATCCTGGTGGTTACCATGGCAACGTGTGGTGCCACCACCTTGGTGGTTACCATGGCAACGTGTGGTGCCACCACCTTGGTGGTTACCATGGCAACGTGTGGTGCCACCATCCTGGTGGTTACCATGGCAACGTGTGGTGCCACCATCCTGGTGGTTACCATGGCAACGTGTGGTGCCACCACCTTGGTGGTTACCATGGCAACGTGTGGTGCCACCACCTTGGTGGTTACCATGGTAACGTGTGGTGCCACCACCTTGGTGGTTACCATGGCTACGTGTGGTGCCACCACTTTGGTGGTTACCATGGCTACGTGTGGTGCCACCATCCTGGTGGTTACCATGGCAACGTGTGGTGCCACCACCTTGGTGGTTACCATGGCAACGTGTGGTGCCACCATCCTGGTGGTTACCATGGCAACGTGTGGTGCCACCACCTTGGTGGTTACCATGGCAACGTGTGGTGCCACCACCTTGGTGGTTACCATGGCAACGTGTGGTGCCACCACCTTGGTGGTTACCATGGCAACGTGAGGTGCCGCCACCTTGGTGGTTACCATGGCTACGTTTAGGGGCCACCATCTTGCCGCTGAGACGCATGGAGCTCGAAGGACTGAACCTGTTCATTGAGCTGTGAATTCGGGCCGCTGTCTTTTCCTCGTACCGTGTACACTTTCTAGGCCTCACATTTGGTCAGTTCGCGACGAAACCTATATTTTCGTAATCTTCGTACTGTTGGCAACAAAATGTCACCCTTTGCATTTCGTAAGCTGTCAACCGCCAATTACTTCCAAGAGTTTTAAAATAACCCTGTTGAGCCGGTTCATTGAAAGATGTACTAGGTACTGACGGGACAATTCCAGCTATGAATTTTCCTCTTACTGTACACATTTTCCAGGCCACCCCTGTTATCCGATCGCGTTTAAACAAAAATCGACGGGATCCTGACACTTTTGACAACCAATTGAATTTCAGAACCTCGAAATATCTCATAGAAATCCAAGAAAAGTTTAATTCAATTTACCTTACCAACCATGAATGAATGGCATTAAGAGTCCTGTAGTCAGATAATCCTTTCACACCCACCCCCACTTAAACGTAGAATGCAGAGGTCCACTCAATCCATGAAATGAACCCCTAAATGTATTACAATCTTTAATTTGAAATTACCAGTAGGTGAAGGAAGAGTATATCTAATTTCGGGTCATCTACACAATTTGATATTTTCAAAAATGTGTATGGTGCAATTTTTCAAAAATCGCCTAATACCTCGTTCACACTACACGAGTTGATCATGATCAAGTCCTCAACTCGATCAAATATGGCGTTGATTGGGTTTCAAAAATCAGTTGGTGTTCACACTTGTTACCTTACTTGATTAAGATCAAGTCATTCGGACAAGTTCGGAATATGCTCGGGAAACGAACACAACCGGAAATCGCGACGAATCTAACCTCACTTTATCACCGAGCTCATAGCACACGTAACACGCTCCCAGGTTAATGTTGCAACGTTTCCGGTGGCGGATTTTGAAATAATCACGAACTCTTCCGAGCATTCACGACGATTGCCGAATGATTTCATCACGATCAAATAGATAACTGAGTTGTGGAAACCCAATCAACGCCATCTTTGATGGCGTAGAGAGTTGATCTTGATCAAGTCTGTAGTGTGAACGAGGTATAAATGAGCTCTAAATGAGCTCTAGACATCGATTGTGAAACGATATCCATTCGCTCTTTTTTGGAAAAAGATTTAGACCAGAAACAGCGTGCACTCTTTTGCTATGCAGAGTTTTTTTTTCAACGATTACCGAGGACATTTTGACCCTCTTTTTATGCCACACGTAAGGGTCTGCGCCACAAATTTTTTGCGATCACCCTCTACGGAATTGTCAACAAGAATCATTCTGTTGCTTTTTTTGTTAGTTGCGTCGAGCAAAGCGGATGCAGCGGATTATAGCCGAGCCCGACGTTCGGAGCACGCATTAATTTTTATGACTCCACGGGAATTTCAGAACGTCTTGAAAGTCTTGTAGAATGGCCATTTGGAGCACGAAAACTTTGATTCAACATCGATTGTAATCAGCTATCAAAATCGAACCCTATCGTTTTATTATTATGTACACAAATTAGCCTCCCAAAAGTGTTGTCCATACCCCCCTGGGGACATTCAATTCTCACCCTATATGCAAATTACTTCTCCCAAATTTAATGGCCATTTAGCTCAGCGGTTAGAGCACCAGCCGCGAAAGTTGGGGACCCGGGTTCAAATCCCGGAATGGACAACACTTTTGGGAGGCTAATTTGTGTACATAATAATAAAATGAATAGCCTATTACGAGCTTTCGTAATTTAAATAAGATTAAAAGAGAATTCAACGCATCCAACGTTAATTTGGAGTTACTCGAGGTTGAATGTAAAATGTGGTTGCAGTATAGCATCACGCGGTACCAGAGCCACTATGAGTATTCGTAGACTCTGGACCATACCCCCCTGGGGACATTCAATTCTCACCCTGTATGCAAATTACTTCTCCCAAATTTAATGGCGATTTAGCTCAGCGGTTAGAGCACCAGCCGCGGAAGTTGGGGACCCGGGTTCAAATCCCGGAATGGACAACACTTTTGGGAGGCTAATTTGTGTACATAATAATAAAATGAATAGCCAATTACGAGCTGTCATAATTTAAATAAGATTAAAAGAGAACCCTATCGTGTTAGTTACAACTCAATATACAAGAAATTACATGTTTTTTACATTTGATGATATGTGTTTGTGCTAATCTCGATTCTCGGAACATTTTAATTGCATTAATCTCCGAGATTGTTAATTATTGATGTGTCCGCAATTGCCAAGATTGTTGTGATTGTTATCTTAAGCTGCGATAAGCGGATTATAGGCATGGAGGCCTCTTAAAGGACTAATTACCTATTGAAATTAATTTCTACCAGAGATTTGTGCCCCGTGTAATAATACCCCGCGTCATGTCACAAGTAATGTCGTGTGACGACTCCGTGTGACGTCACAAGAAATCTTTGGTCGCACACTGAACGCCCGCGTGTTGCGTTGCCAGCTGTGACCGAGGTCGCCGTCGACGCCCGAGGCGCGCTCTGTGCGGACGCCATCTTGTCTGCACTGCGTCCGACCACGCGATTGGTCACTCTCATGCTGGCCAACAACGAGACCGGCGTCATCTTCCCCGTCAAGGAAATCGCCAGGTACTTTGCTCCAAGCGATGCTCTGTCTGTGTCGACTGTATCTGTGGTAAATTCTAATGAACCTACTGGACAACTTAAACAGCAAGTGGATTTGCATCTTCTTCTGGGACCCACTGCTGCTATATGGACACAAGCCAAGAGTTACAAAACTCACAAGCCATGTCTTGAGCCGGACAAAGGGCTCTGTGGGCAGTTTTGGGACTCTTAAACTCATTTCTAGGTGCAGTTGGTCTTGAAAGGAGATGTTAATTCACTCTCATTCTTAACGTGAAATGGAGTGCAGTAATAGGTACCGTATTTGAACGTGCCATCCCAAGTGCCATCCAAAAGTTGTCTAGGTACTTCAGGGATTCTCTTGACGGGATTCTCAATGTCTCTCTCTCTCCCACCCACGACATGGGCAGTCGACTGCGCCCGGTGAACGCTGCGCGTCTGGCTGCGCATGCGCCCCCCGTCCTGCTGCACACTGACGCCGCGCAGGCCATCGGCAAAGTGGACGTCGACGTTATCGACCTCGGGGTCGACTATCTCACGCTCACAGGTACGACATTGGGCCCCGAGTTTTTAAATTTAATTATATATTCATTATTTAAGTCCTGGGTATTCCAATGCTGTACATTTACAGCACAAAATAATAACTATAAAACTAAATCAAATGTAGTCGAGACTGTAGTCGAGACGGGCGTTGAACGGGTGACGTAAGTTAAGCAACACTGCGCCGAGTCGGGCGGTGGACGGGTGACCACCAAGCTAATCTCTCTCCGATTGCAGGCCACAAGTTCTATGGGCCGCGCTTCGGCTGCGTGTATGCGCGTGACCTTGACGTGAAGGGGACACCTCCCCCGGCCCCCCTGCACCCCTTGCTGCTGGGAGGGGGGCAGGAGGGGGGGCTGAGGGGCGGCACGCCCAACGTGGTCATGATCGTCGGTCTCGGGGAGGCGGCCAGACTCGTCGAGGAACGGCTGGCCGAGTTCAAGGACAAGATGGGCCGTGTCAGAGACTTAATGGAGCAACAACTTGAGGTAATACCACATCTGTGGTAATACCATAGTTTGATGTACTTATATATATATATATATATTTATTTATATATTCATATGGGAGCTAAGGCTACGGCAAAGACATAGGAGCTAGTAGATGAGAAAGCCGTGGCTGGAGGGCACCAGCAGTGATAAGAGAAAAGGCTGTATAGAGCGTACAAAAAGAGGGAGTGAACTTGCAATTGGAACAGTAGTGGCTCCATCACCCAATCTTTTTCTGACTTATTGTAGCTTGTGGGTGAGGTGACTGTCGTAATTATTGAGGGGCTTCCTGCACCGAAACATTTTGATGTACAATCGTGGTATGTCGATCTGTGGTAATACGTCATTCTTTGATGGTATTTCGGTGATGATTGAATGTAACTTTCTTTGAATTCCTTTAAGGGGGTTTCGAGATTCAAGGGGTGTCAATTGGTGGTCATAAGTGTGAGCCTTCTGTAGCTGTTTGTTTGGTCGCGATCCAATAACAAACAAAAAGTGTGCCTATGAAGTGCCAATAAATTCAATTTAGTCTGTATACTATGTTCAAACCAAGGTAAGCTCGGCTTTGGTGAAATTGGCCATCAATCGCTTATTTGGTCAAGTCATTTCCGTTACAAAAGCATTTTCTGAGTCTGGCGTCGTAGTTGTAACAGAATAAGCCACTTTGGTAGAAGTGTTTGAAAATCTTCGCTTTCTCACAGGCATGCACCGCCTGGGATTGAACTTCATTCCGCAGACGGAAAGGTTCAAAACTTAACCTGATGCATTCAAACTGGGGATAGATAGACACGTTGTGACGTTTCATTCCGATTGCCAGCTCGAGTTCGGAGACCGAGTCGTGTTCAACTGTCGCCACCCCGACGTGCCCACGCTGGCCAACACCTCCAACATCTCCCTGCTGCCCCCCGACTTCGGGGGACAAATCGATGGTGTTGGGGACAAAGTCGACCTCCGGGGACATTCGGTGTTGTCCCGGTGTCCCGGCGTGTTGGCAAGTGTGGGAGCGTGTTGTCACGAACAGAGCGTAGCGTCCACCGTGCTCATCAGGTTGGTACCACTGTCTTCACGAGGTCGGGAAAACTCGAATAACAGGGTTCGTATTTCGTAACAAGTCCATGCTGTCGAGAGGCTCAATCCCTCTCTCGACGATTTCAATGCGTGATGATCGGTCGTCTAGGGACATACCTAGTGGATTTTGAAGCATTCGAGCATCTCTCAAGGAAAATGCATGTAAATCATTTATCTCCATGTGCAACCCTCGAAATTTCTTGTCCACACCAACTCGCAAGTGCAAATTTCCACTCACTATAGGTGCTCAATAAAATAAAATAAAGGAATGTGGAGGTGGGGAGGGGGGGACAGGGGGTCAAAAACTAAAGTGCACCTACCTACAAATCCGCAACAGCCCACTCGCGCTTATGGCCGTTAACATGTCGCTTGCCAGCTGCACTAAAATACCACTTGTCAATGGCCGCACTTGGGTCATAAATCTCCGGCGGGGGTCCATTAACAGCCAACAGCAGGTCACGCAGTGTTTCTGTGCTGAGTGACAGTCTCTGCTTTGTTTTGATGCGGTTTACGAAGCTGAACCCTCGTTCACAAGAGGCGGTGGACACGGCAACACACGCTACTGCTTCATAAACTGGGCGCAAAACTTCGTACCGGGCTGGATTTTCCTTCAGCCTCTTCGAGATGTTCTGAATTGACAATCCTAGAGTGTGGGTGGTGTATTTCAGCTCCATCCACTGGGCGATGAGTGTATCTTCGTTATCATTCACCAAATTGAAATGGCGAGCTAGCACCTCTACTTCCTTGTTCCCATATGTCTTGAAAGACTCGCTGTCAGCGCCAGGCAAAATCCGACAATTGGGCATGTTTGGAAAAGTACGGAAATTTATTTAAAAGTGCGTGTTTTTTTCAAATGTTCCCAATTTCGATTTGCCTTTAGAAACCATCGAAACCAAATCGAAACATCACACCATATTTTTTCCAATAAAAACCAACCCAATAAAACCCAATAAAAACCCTTGGGCATGAGTTACATCTATGTATTAACATGCACATTGCTTTTTGACCTCAAAATGATCATATTTCCGCTACCCTACAGCTCGGACAGAAGCAAAGAAAGGCCAGAATCGTTTACAATTTCAAGTGATAAGAATTTTTGAAAAAGCAATGGTCCGGCTTGCTACTCCATGATTTAGGCTTCTTGCCTCAATCTTTTTATGCGCTAAATACAAATCGCTACGCTCATCTTCAACGCAACACAAATTGCGTTCGCCCTAGTTGGTAGAATCGAGTCTTTCATGCAAATACCGGCACGTGTTTTCAATAATAGTTTTGCGCAACAATTGATACTGTTGTTCGCCTAGCGCTGCGTGAGTCAGTGTCAGTCCCTCGAATGTAACATTGTTGCCGATTAGCTTTTGCTTTGTTATGAACCATTTCACTTCTCTTCCTTCATTGTCAATCAACCCTTCCAGCAAGTCAATCACAACATTAATCCTGTTTTTGACCTGAGACAAGACTAATTCCTTCACTTGAAGAAGTTTGCATAGGGGGTCAAGAATCGAGTAAAGATCGATGAGAAAGAACAGAATTTTGGCAAACTTTAGAGTTTGCATGTTCTTCACGATACCCTTTGCTTCACTGCTACCAGGTGTTTTGGTGTCAGAAGCAACTGATTCCAAATTTACAATAACAGCAACAAAGTTTTTCCTTAGTGCAGCCATTGCATCACTTTTGCTTGAAACCCACCGTATGGAGTGAATATCGCGTAATTTAACAATTTCCACTTCCAACACCGACGCTGTTTTCCGCAAGCTCTGTAGCCTCTTATTTGAGCCTCGGTAAAAGTGAAATACTTTCTTCACAGTTTTATCGAATTCACTGAGATAGTCAATCTTCCCAGTTGCGTCTAGAATGGCCAGCTGTAAGCGATGAGCCACGCAATGAAAACTTATGCAGTTCGGCACATCACGTTTCAACAATGTACCTAAGCCAGATTTATGGCCCACCATAGACGCAGCGCCATCCGTACCCGGACTAACTAAATAGTTCGGTCTTCGCCAATCAATCGTAGTTGTGTCTAAAAATGTTGTTAATGCTGTGTAATATGCTTCTGAGGTACCGCTCTCCAAAGTTACTAACCCCAACAAATCTTCTCTTATTTCGCTCTGATGAAGATAACGAACATAAACATCAGCATTGTCATCGCCAAACCTGTCAGTCGACCCATCAATTAAAACACTGAAATTCGGCGACAGTTTGACTTTAGCAATAACAGATTCAAGTAGATCAAACGCAATAAATTCAATAAAAGATTGGCATGCCTTATCGCTAGTATACTGTTCTTTCATGTTGACATTTAAACGGCGTGCGAGAATCACTTGTCTAGGAAAGTCGGTAAATGGTTTCTCGTGCGTACCAATAAAATACGCAATATGAAATAAATGTGTGAGATGTTCGAACATGGATTTTTCCATATTTTTCACACATTTCGCCAGCTCAGATTGTTCTGGATTGTGTGCCACTCGATCGTAAACAATACTGTCACTATGCATTTTGCTTTTGGAATGCCACAAAAAAGTTTCTTTTTTATATGGCCCTGAAATCCCTAGTGCCCACTTTTCCGCCGCAAGTTTTGCATTCCTTGAGCAGACATCACAGGAGGCCAATTCGGTGGTGGAATTGAATTGTAGCCAGGGAAAATCTCTACACCACTGGTGCAGAAAACCTCCTTGTTTCCCTTTCTTGAACGTTGCTTGGTTTACTTTTTCGGCCTGCGAAACTTGCGGTTGCAATGGAGGTTCTACTTCTAAAGCAGCAGTCTCAACCGGCAACTGTTCGGTTCTATTAGTCACATTCACTTGCACTTCGATACTAGCCTTTTTTTAAAACGAAGATATGTTCGATTGCTTCATTTTTACGAATAAACACAGCGTAAACACCGAGCACCCGACACTTTCCACGCGGCACTGAGCCTGGGGTTGTTTGATACACCACGAGGGCGCACACGCGCTGACGTCCAAACGCATCAGAGTTCGTATCAGAGATCGGCTGACGCTCCGGAATTACGCGATTGCAATCCCGCGCGAAATTTGAAATAGGCAGCTGGCACCACGGAGGAAGTTTTGACATGGAACAAAACACCTTGCGAGCGGATTTTACTGACTCGCAAGGACCTAGTTTTCACTCGCAAATTGCGAGCTTGCGAGTGGGATTTTCGAGGGTTGTCCATGTGTTTAAACGGTGAGGGAATCATATTTGTAAATGTTTTATTGCGCTGCTGAAAAGTACATGGTGTATTGTATGAGCTCCGTTTAAGATCAAAGTTACAAACTGTACATAAGCATTAAGCGTTGAGTTCATCGTATTCATAAGTGATTTCATTGAGTTATAACCGTAACAAAACTGTAAACTCAATGGTGCCGTGGAAACACTTACAAGAAACGGCTGGAACTATTTTCCATGACATCAAAACACGGTTCAAAAGCTGTTTCCCCAACATCGGGGGCTGAAATATGAATGAGGGTTTGAACAGAGAGAAAATAATGGTATTCACGCAATGAAATGTGTATTACTTTTCAAAAAATATGTCACATCACTTTCACAAAAAACTTTATGCCACAAGAATCACGTCTCAGCTTGATTCGAGGTCCGCTCTCAACGCTTCATACTCCTCTAGAATCTCTGCCAGTATTGCCACATGACAAATATACATTTCAAGTAATATAAACCAATTTGAAATTCCTTGTATACATGAAAATCATGAAATCAAAAATTGGAGTTCATTTTTTGTATCTTTCTAAACATTCTCATTCTAAAATATTAAAACAGGCTCTCAGTGAATTTGTCTGTGATTTCGCCTCCAGATGCGGAGTTTCGCCGTCCATTGCGGCAAACGCGATTCGTTTGTCTGTGGGCCGCAACACGACCAACGAACAAGTCTTGTCTGCGGTGAAACAGCTGAAGCAGACGTACGATCAAATCGTTGGATCAGACCGGATGCCTTGATTTCTTGGGAATCCGTTGGCAGTTGAGTTTTGCTTACACTTTGGGAAATTTTTATTATTACTTTGTAAGTCTAGGTATAATAAAAGGCATGTAAATTGTAAATTGTAAATATTGAGACATATATTTTCAAATTGTTCATTCTGCACATTGGAAATTGGTATCCGAAAGTAATGGACAACTACAGTTCCAGAGTCAACCACTAGTGTGGGCTAATCATTCCAATGCTTTTCTTACGGCATTAATTTGCCTCTGGAGAGCAGTTGTCTATTAAAACATAAAAAATATATTGTTTGAACCGTCTTGTTCAAACTTATGGACTTTTAGTTTCTATGATTACTAATGGGCCTATTAGGTATACGAGCACTACGTACGAATCTGTATAGATTGGTGGAATGGTGTCGAGGATTTTGACAAGGAAAACTTTCCAAACTAGTCTCAAATCCGGGCCAACTGATTCTGCAGTTTGACCATCTGACAATGTTCACTTTGTAAAGCTACGCCGGCTGGTTAACTTTCCCCGTGCCAGCTGTTGGGGGAGATTTTCTCTGCATTTGCACAATTTACTATCCTCTAGTTTACTTTAAAGAATAATAGTATCTTTGCTTTGTTGCATGCAATATGCGTTTACTTGTTGACTCTTATAAATTGATTCATGTACTTTTTTGTACAGGCAGAGATTAAAAGATTTTCATAAATTTATTGCCTTCCTCAGAAATCTATTGTGAACATGATCACAAATTTGAGAGACACTTTTCATTGCAGGCAGGAAAATTACAATAATTATAGGTATCAATTACTGCAGCAGATAAAGTGCAGATAATTGTTTGTAAACACAATAATAAGACAGTTAATTGTTTGAGAGAGAGGATTGCTTGTGTTCAAGGAAGCATTGAGGGAGAAAAGAAGATGGGAGACATTTATTTATAGAAATGAAAGCAGATGATGCCAATAGAAATGTCAGTTTGCACAGAGCATAGAGCAGCCTGGTTGAGAAGGTATAAAGAAGTTTAGGAGGATGCCAGGGGATAAAACATCTTATGAAGCCGGCAATCGAGAACTAGATGAGGTGAGTAAATAGGTATGACGCAGCATCAGTGCAAGCATCTGAATTTTTGCGGACATAGTTTTAATTTAAAATTTCGTTGCTTTTTTTGCTAGTCCTCGCACACGAGCAGATATTATTTTGGGCTTTTTAATCGTTTGTGGTTTTTCTAGTGTAAAAGCAATATTATCGGTCAGATAAGTTAAATTGGAAGAAGAATGTAGATTGTAGGGGCTTGATTTTCCAGCATGTTCGCGCGCTAGCAATCGAAAGTGGGCGTGTACGAAATAACGTGACAGCACGTTTTGGGCTGCGGTGTGCATTGCGGTGCGGCGAAAGTCGCTAACCTCAGGCTTATTAACATTCAGCATGAAGTTTTTCGCACAATCATCAGTGCAAACACAGTTTAAGCTCGGTCTACGATAGTTCCTTGAAATTTTCCCTCCAAATGGCTATTTACGTTGTCAAATAACTATCTACCTCGTCATTTCGATGAATGCTTCAGTGAATTTGAGGTTATATCTCTTGTAGCCCTCTCCACTTTCAATACATTTCGATGAATCTTGTTTAAAACTCGCAGTAGTTTCCAATAATAGTTATGGCAAAATTATCGACCGGCTTCTGGGCCAGCAACGTTTCGCTGGCAAGTCTAGACAGGGCCAAGGATTTTGTGAAGGGCTCGTTGAAAGCTTTGCATTCAGGCGGAATCGACAGCCCTGCCGAATGCCAGCAGCCGATTCTCGATGGAAGCGAAGAGAATTCTCCTGTGAGTACGGTAACTACTGGTGACTTTCTCACAATTAAGGCATGTGGCTGTCCAAGTTGCCCAAAAACCGGTAGGAAGTGAAGTGTCGAATGATGGCCCCTTGTGTAACAATTCCTCCTTGTTTACTCCTAGACCCGGTCTGTGCCTTCAGGCTGGACCCGGATGATCGTCCTGGCCGGCGTGGCAACGACCTTGGGCTCATCCATTCCTGTGGGATACAACATCGGAGTGATGAATACTCCAGCCCATGTGAGTTGACACATCTCGGTCTGGCCTGGCCTGGCTTTCCACACTCAGTTTGCTATAGCCTATGTCAAAGTAGCCAAGAGTGCCAAGAGTGTAACATGTCAATGAATGCTCAGAGCTTTCTGACCTTTAGCATGGTGTTTGGTTGCAGATAATCCGAGGCTGGTGCAATGCCTCCATCTCCCAACGCTACCACTACGAGGTGTCGGCCACTCAGCTGGACATCCTCTGGTCCACCGTGGTATCTGTCTTCCTCGTCGGAGGAGTCACTGGCTCCCTCAGCGGGGGTTGGGTAGCCGACCGGTAGGTGGAGGCTGATTCACTATTCGTCGTGAGGTTCAAGGACCAGTGATTTGTTTTCAACGATTAGATAAATATTGCTAAACGCTGTTATCCCTTTTTCCACCCAATGCCGTGCGATGTACAAGCGCAGTTCCAGATACAACCTCATATGTGAGCAAATAAACGAAAGACTCTTTTCACAGGGCTTTCAAATACCTTGACATTGACAAAACAGGACACTCCCTCCTTGTTAGATTTCGTGGAGACACATTTCAGCACAACCTAGCGGCGTGGAGTACTACATTCTTTTTGTCCCAGCCATCTTTCCCAGTACATCCCAGCCATCTTTTTCTGGCATATTAATGTTAAACTAGCAAGAAAATAACAAATTTTTATACACAAATACAAGTTATGGCAGGCACTTTTGGCTTGGTTTAAAAGCTTACAATACGTTTCTCGTGACTGAATGACCTCTTACAAGATGAAAGGTAAGGCCGCCGCATGAGTAAGCAAATTACGATTATTTATTTGTTTGTTGTGGCTTTTCGGCTCGAGCTCTTTTGGGAATGAATTTCGGTCCTAAAAGGATCTGTTCCTCCCTTACCGAAAACCACAACAAACATCATACCACGGCTCTCAAAACCTCTGCTCTACGATTATTTATTTGTATTTTACGCCGTTTGGGGCGATCCTGCGATTGTTGCCCAGATTTGGGGAAAGTGACCTGTGTTTGTTATGGCTTGGTTTTGTGCCTGCTGCGACTGAAGTCCCACATCGACCCAGTCACAAACCTTGTCTCTGACCTGTGTCCCCAGTTTTGGACGCAAGGGAGCCGTGGGCTTGGGCGGAGTCCTGGGTTCCGTGGCAGCCATCTTGTTCCTGGTGTCTCGCGGCACTGGTTCGGTGGAACTGCTCTTGTTGGCGCGGCTTGTGGCAGGACTCCACGGAGGTACATGCCTTACGCAACGTCGGGGTCGGTTTTGCAGAATAACTGCCAATGGTCACTTTTGCCATAGATAAATAATTGGAAATTTTTATGATGTCGGTTTCATGAAAAATTTCAATTTTTGATTGAATTAATGCTAAAAACTCATATCTCTAGACATGATGCTTAGGAATTTAACAAAATGAACCATTTAAATCTAGGTTTTGGTTTCTTAAGAGGCCAGACTACCTCGCTCCCAGCTGCTCGCAGCTGCGAGATAGCGCAAATGCAGAGTCTCACGAGTATGCGCTTTTTTACTAAACCGTAAGAGATAAACTATTGAAGTGTAAGCGAGGGTGTTGCAGATAAAGAATCAATCTGTGTCGGTTTTGAGTGTTCATTTTTTGAGTCTAAAAGGGTCGAAACTGCTTCTAAAAATGTTGTATTTTGCTATTTTTTTTGCCCTTTTTTGTGAACGGATAAAGAGATGGAGGAGATTAAAATTGAGAAAAAGGCTCCGTTACCGACACAGATTGATTCTTTATCTAAAACTCCCTTGCTTACTTCAATAGTTTATCTCTTACGGTTTGGTAAAAAAGCGCATACTCGTGAAACTCTGCATTAGCGCTATCTCGCAGCTGGGAGCAGCTGGGAGCGAGGTAGTCTGGCCTCTTAACTGATTTTCCTTATATTAGACATCTTTAAGCAATGAAAACCCAGTTTGAAATGGTAAGTTTGAAAACTAGTGCTAAAGATAGGACAAGTAGTCTTGTGATTAAGAAATGTTACAAAACAAACCACTTTAATTTGGGTAAAAATTTCCCAGAAATGAAATAGTAGTGTTTGAAAACCAATTCTATAGATAGGTCAAGCAGACACGAGTTTTGAAATTGCTCTAATGTTTGTCTTGATGAGTTTCCAGGGCTGACCACCAGCACCGTGCCTCTGTACCTGACTGAGCTGGGCACCGTGTCCATTCGCGGGGCTTTGGGCGTCCTCTGTCCGCTGGGTCTCACGTTCGGCGTTCTTCTGGCACAAGTCCTCGGGCTGGGGAGTTTGCTGGGTACGTCGTCCCCACTCAATAAGTTGACTTTATTTTTACTTTCATCGATACGATTTCTATGGCTAGCGACTCCTCACAGCTCGACATAAGTACTGCTCGGATGAAAGGGGTTGGCTTTTTATAACCCTTGACATAAAGAAAACAATCAATTAATGATTTACCTTTTTATTATTATGTACACAAATTAGCCTCCCAAAAGTGTTGACCATTCCGGGATGGTCAACACTTTTGGGAGGCTAATTTGTGTACATAATAATAAAATGAATAGCCAATTACGAGCTTTCGTAATTTAAATAAGATTAAAAGAAAATGATTTACCTTTATTTCTAATAGTTAGAGCCACAATTATATGGTTCCACGAAATATCACGAAATGTTGAATTACTCCCATTTTTGCACAATTGAGCACGAATTGTGGTATTTGGAACCTACACCTGATGTTTTTGAATCGCGACATATCGCGAATTTTGTGAAAATTGGCAAATAACACCACTTTTTCAAATTTGGCGCGAAATACAGCAAATTCGTCAAAAACTTCAAATTTTTTTATTTTATTATTTTTTTAAAATGAAAACATTGTTTTAAACGTCCGTGTTTTTATATTAAATATCTCAGAGTCTTTTTGATAATCTACTGATAATATAACCCCCCACCCCCTCCATATGAATTGTGGTAGGTACCTATACTTTTTTTCCAAAGCTGGTAACACTGAATGACTTGAATTTAACCTTGACATGTCATGTACATGACCAGCCATTTTGTTTCTTTACTTTTAAGCGTGTGGTGAGCATGTGGTGTGGTGATCTCTGTTGTAGTGATATTACATTATGGGGAAGCCAGCAGTTACCGTGCATTCCAGAGCGGATGAGTTTAAAAGTGAAAAATTGTATGTTTCGGATGGCAAAATTTTGATGTGTGGATACTGCAATGTTCGCCTAGAATACCAAAGAAAGGATACCATCCTGAAGCATATGGACTGTGAGCGCCACAAAACATCAAAAGAACAAGCTTTGAATGATGCTACGCGAAAAAGACAACTTTCTTTAGCTGAATCTCTTGCGATGCCCAAAAAAGCAAAGAATACGAAAGAAGAGTTTATTGTTGACACTACTGAAGCGTTTTTAGCTGCTGGAATCGCAGTTGAGAAGTTTGACAACGAGAAAATGCGAGAATGGTTTGCCAAGCATGTAAAAGGTGGGGGTGACATTCCTTCTGCATCCTGGATGAGGCAAAAATACGTTCCTATTGTGGGGGCTAAAACTGTGGAAACTATCAAAATTACAGTTGAAGATCAGCGAATCGCTATTCTCTGCGATGGCCGATGAGACGACCGACAAGGGGGGGAACTGTGTGTTCAACATCCTGTTTCGACTAATGGAGCCCACTACGTCTCAGAAAGTCATGCTGGCTGCTTCCGTGGTTCTGGATGCGGCCAATGCTACAACATGCTCTCAAGCTGTAATGTCTACGCTAGAAAAATACAACATCCAAACTGAAAACTGCGTCAACTTCGTTACAGACTCTGCTCGCTACATGACAGCATGTTTCAATGCTTTACATGTCTTAATTGGGCCACATCTTGTCCACACACAGTGTTGGGCTCATAAAGTAAACCTGGTTGGCCAAATTTGGCAGAATGAGCTGGATTTGCTGAACACCGTTGTGACAAAGGTAAAAAATGCTTTCTTGAACACAAGGAAAAGGAAACACCAGTACCTTCAGCACCTTCGCCAGAAATATGGAAATAATTCCCCTAAAGTTAAATTATTTCCCATGCCTGTCCTCACCAGATGGAATTCATGGTTTAAATCAGTGGTGTACATCAATGAATACTTAGAAGACATCATGCAGTACATGAAAGAATTAGAAGCAGAAAATGCTGGGGTCACCTTTTTGAAAACAATGAAAGAAGGAACTCGGCAGATTGTAAAGGTGCAAGCATGTTTTGTTGCTGAAAACAGCAAGCTTATGATAAAGCTGATAGATTTTTTGGAAGGAAACAAGTATCCAACAGCAAATGTTCTTTATTCAAAGCTAGAGGACCTTTGCACTCAGTTCAATCTCTTAGCTAAAGGAATATTTCCAGAAGAACTGCGCAGCTTCATGGTTGCACTTCCAGTAATCAAGAAAGCAGAAATTGAAGAAAACCTGAAGATCGTGGCTCAGCATGGCTTCACTAAACTCAAAGACTTGATGGCGAAGGATCCGTCAAAGAAAGAGCTGACTGCTATCGATAAAATCTTCAACCCTAAAAACTTATCTAGGCATAACCTTGAAGATGGTATTATCCAGCCTTCTCTTACAAATTTGCCCCTCTTTCAAGAGATCATGAAAAGCAACAGTCTGTTCCTGCTTGGTTATGCTGCACTCCAAAAATTGGTTAGAGAAGAGCTTGAGAAGCCCGCTATCGAACACGTCAACTTATGCCAATTGATCTGCGCTATCAAATCCGAGTTTCAAGTGTTTGCCAAATTTGCTCTTTCTTGTGTTTGGTTTACATGCTCTAACGTGGATGCCGAAAGATCTTTTTCTCGATACTCACTTGTAGTCAGCGACAGAAGGAGGAGCCTAAAGCCCGAAAATGCTGAAATTATGACGATGGTGGCATTTCAGTGAAGGATGGGAGTGTGTTACATTACAAGTATTAATTTACCTACTAAACTTGTCAATGATTATGTTGCATGGGCAAGAATCTGCAACTTAGCCTAGGTAAAATATGTACTTATTTTGCCTTTGGCAATATCCGGTACTGTTGTAAGAAATAAATGTTCGCAATTGATACTGAAATGTCAAGTTTAAACAACTTTTTAAAACCCCAAAACGCGAAATTTGTTGTTCATAAAACCACTAAAAGACGAATTTGTGAATTTCAATAACGAAATTGAAGAAAAAATAAAACCATATAATTGTGGCTCTACTAATAGTGCAAGTAAAAGGAACAACAGTGGTCAATTGGACCCTACTTTAAGAGTGTTTGAAAAACATCTTGACTGTGAGTATGTATAAAATATGAAGAAAGTATACTTACAAAATAGAAATATAATTTAAAGTAAAACCAATGAGTAAAGAAAAGGAACTCAAATTGTTTTAATAGTGTTTTTTAAATATTCCTCTAGTCTCTTATCTTGGTAATATCAAATTTCAACTTAAAATTTGTAGCAGTGGCATGACCACTGTGATATTGTAAAGTGATCACTGTAAAGAGTAACTCTTAAAAGTTGTGAGTGAATCGCTGCCAAAAGAAGGTGGTCTCGCCCAGAAAACGAATCCCTATGCTCTGGTTTACACAATATAGGGCTCCACATGAACGCTGTTTGCGGCCCCAGATAATTTTCTAAGTTTTTTTGCTTCTGCTGTGAGTTCTTGATCTGTACAACTTTTGTCAAGATTGCGGGTAATTTCAAGTTGTGGGAAACCTAATTGAACTTGATTTCATCGACAACTTATCACGAAACCATTGAACGTTTTTTCCCTTGGAGTGAACTGCATTTTCTATGTAAATTAAAATATTGCAAGTGTCTAATTGCTTTTCAAAGCGTTCTCACATAGTTAATTAAAAATTTGCCTAGAGACTAAGTATAGTCATATCAGGAATGAGGAATCAACGCGCAACAGTTCTGGAGAGCGATTTAAAGAAATCAGTTCAAAAGGGACACAACTTTTATGCGATTGCATAAGGAAATCAAATGCGTTGTTGAATCTATAAGCCATTTGTATGGAAAATTGGAAAACATTTAGACTTGCCTTGGGTTTCAACAGCCAGTTTGAAAACAAGCCCTGAATCTGGCTAGAACAACTTCAGATATGAGTCCCAAGAATTGATTGTTTTGTCTTTGTTCTCGTGTGCCTAGGTCGTGAGTCAAGTTGGCACTACCTGTTGGCTGGCTACGCGGTGCTTATCCTTGTGTCTGGGATCGCTCTTCCCTTTCTTCCGGAAAGTCCCAAGTACCTGTACATTGTGCGGAACCAGCAGGAGAAGGCAGTGCAAGGTAAGGTCTTTGTTGCGTAGTTCTCTCTCCCACGACTTGGCATTCTTCTCCCCTACAAGCCAAGTAGATGCAAACATAATCAAGGGATGCCGGCACTACTGTTATCACATCTGTTTCACTCGCCCTGCCCATCATCGCTACACAGTTCTCGCTCTCACGACTTGGCATTCCCCTCGCCTACAAGCCAAGTAGTTGAGAAAACAATCAAGGGATGCCGGCACTACTGTTATCACATCTGTTTCACTCGCCCTGCCCATCATCGCTACACAGTTCTCGCTCTCACGACTTGGCATTCCCCTCGCCTACAAGCCAAGTAGTTGAGAAAACAGTCAAGGGATGCCGGCACTACTGTTATCACGTCTGTTTCACTTGCTCTGCCCATCATCGCCACGTCCCTTGCCTGACACAGAGCTGTCCCGCGTCCGAGGACTGCCGGCCCACCAACTGCGCGGCGAGCTGTTGGAGCTGCGTTGGTCGCACGAACCCGAACGCGAGACGGGCGGCACGTTCTCGGTGGCCAGCGTGGCCAGGTCGCGAGCGCTGAGACTACCCTTGTTGCTGGTGTGCGCCTTGCAGTTCGGACAGCAGTGCAGCGGCATCAACGCGGTGAGTGGGGACCACAGATCCAAGGTCACCCTGATTTTCCACTCTCATACTAAAGCAGCTACGCGAAAGCCCTCTGCTCGCATCAATAATTTCGCCGGCAGTCAAGGGATGGAGCCAATGTTTGTTATTGTATCACCTGTAACCACCAAACATTGGGTCCCTTGATTATGATTGACCTTGTGCCATGGTCTGGTAGATAAAGCCATAACTTTTACCACCAGTGGAAAATTGTGTCCCTTCATTATAATTTACCTTGTGCCATAGCCTGGTAGATAATGTTAAAACAGGTTGCCAACGCACCCCAGCGATTGCCGGCGATATTACTAGCATCAAAATTTTGCCGTAGCCGTAGCTAGGTAAGGTAGAATGTCTGGGTAACTTTCTGTCTGTGGCGGAACTAAATACTTGCAAGCATGCGTTTCTGTCTTGATATGTGGGCAGGACTAGGGCAAAGTGACCACGAAAACCATTTAAAACTGGGGTTTGAATTTCAAAATACAGTCTCACTGACTTCCCGATGTTTCATTTGAATTTATGATTTCAATGACACTTACTTTCTCAAGGGTGAAAGCTTGACTGACGTTGACAGCATTATCCTATACCTATAGTAAGGATCCATGACAGTCGTTCTCATCCTTTTTATGCACCGGGCCTTGAAAAAGAAAGGTGTGACCTCTGCAGGTTACATAGGGTAAAGCAAATTCATACTCAAAGCAATTTTTGGTATTATGTGTTTTTGGTATTTGGTAAGCAGTATTTACCTAATAAATAGGTATGTACCTACCTACCTCGAAAATACACACTTGTTAAGGAGGTGTGGAAATTTCAAATCAATATATTTTTAAATGAGAATTGTACGCCAAGTTATCATTTGAAATATATAATAAATTTTGATGCACGCGGCAAAAATAAGAGCGCCGGGCCGCACGTTGAGTACCACTGGTCTAGTTACGATACGAAACTTCGGGAAATCAGTGCCGACTCTTTAAGCATTCTTGCTCCAGTTTGAAACAGACGTTATTCCCTCGCCCCAGGTGTTCTACTACTCGGTGTCGATCTTCGAGAACGCCGGCCTGGACACGGTCAGCGCTCAGCATGCCACGCTCGGCGCCGGCGCAGTCAATCTGGCAGTCGCGCTGGGCGCGGTGGTGCTCGTCAATCGGTACGGGCGACGGCCGCTAGCGCTAGTGTCGTGTGTCAGCGCCTCCGTTTGTCTGGTGGCGCTCTCCGTCTCGATCACATACATCGTGAGTAGTGTCTCTTTGTCAGGACCACTTTCTTTGTATTTCACCTGGAAAAGTACTTTCTATGCCAAAATTGGTCCCGAAATGCTATGACTGTCAGTCAACTGGGTATGCTTTGCAATTGCATGAAGGGGTCACTTTGCCTGCCTCTGTGACAGGGTCAGACTTATACTCCTCAAGAGACTGATGTTACAATGTCCTCTCATATACATCCTCATTTGGATTTCTTGTCTGTATTTGCACCCCAGCACCCGTGACTGGCCGCTAGCTGCATCACGTTTCCGGGACTGGCCTGAGCCCAATGCTAATTGATCAGGCCGATGTTATTCATTGGCCCATGAGAGATCACGTTCATTGGCAGCCACATTCGCGCTCCGGCAAAAGCCAGGCGCTATCCACCTCGCAGCCAAGGGCAGCGCCAAGCACCCTGCCATCTCGGTCCTTATATTTCTTAGACTCATGTCTGTTTAAAAAAAAACCTTAACTTTAGTTTTGAGAAAAACTTAAACTGTAGTAAAAATTCATTATTTTATGTTGTTTTTGGACTTTGGCACAATCATTAGAATTTAGGAAGCCTAGGTAATTGGTTCTATTGTTTACGTTTTTGATGTCAGTCGAGCTATCACCCTCGAGGAAGTGTACATTACGAAACGTCGGGAAACCAGTGAGCGAGACTTTTATTTAGCATTCAAATCCCAGTTTTAAATAGTTTTTTCCAAAACCTCCGTCTTGGTTTCAGCACGCCTCACCGTGGATGCCCACACTGTGCATCGCCACCGTTCTAGCCTACGTGTTCTGCTACGCCATCGGCCTCGGGCCCATCCCGTACTTCATAGGCAGCGAGTTGTTCCGCGTGGGCCCCCGCCCCGTCGCCATGGGCTACGGCTCGATGGCCAACTGGGGCGGCAACTTCTTGGTGGGCATGACCTTCCCGTCACTGCAAGCCTTAGTGGGACCCAAGTGCTTCCTGGCCTTTGCAGCCACCACCCTCCTGCTGGCACTCTTTCTCTGGTGAGTCGCCTACCTTGCTTGCCTTTGCTTGACTTGGGTCACCCGTCCAACGTCCGACTGCCAGCAGTGTTGCTTAACTTAAGTCACCCGTCCAACGGCCGACTGCCAGCAGTGTTGCTTAACTTCAGTCACCCGTCCAAGGTCCGACTGCCAGCAGTGTTGCTTAACTTTAGTCACCCGTCCAAGGTCTGACTGCCAGCAGTGTTGCTTAACCTGGGACACCTTTCCAACGGCAATGAGCTCTCTATGAGACAGCGATGGGCGCCACAGTCCGAATAACCCATCCACAGCCATTTAACTATAAGGAGAATTTAAAAATTACTTGATTTCTTTCCATATCAGCTGAAGAAGTAGATATTTTGATTATTTTGAAACATTTGAAATATTTCATGAAAATATATAAGTTGAGATATTTCAAAGCACACACCACTAGACTTGCTCTTTCCCAACCGACTTTTGCTTTGTGATTGGCAGGTTCTATCTGCCCGAGACCAAGGGCAAAGACCCCGAGGACATTGCGGACGCGCTACGTCATGGCTTCAGGAGTCGGGCGCGGACGTTGCCGGCGCCGGCGCGATGGGCTACCGACGCGACGGGCGCTGACAAGCCCGAACCCCCGGCCATCGAGTTCACCGACACCGGTAAGCAAAGATGGGTGCAGGGTGGTGAAGGGAGGGCGCAGTGGCGTAACTTCAAATCGGAGCCCTCCCCCCTCCCAACTCCGTACACACCGACACCGGTAAGCAAAGACGGGTGCAGGGTGGTGAAGGGAGGGCGCAGTGGCGTAACTTCAAATCGGAGCCCTCCTCCCTCCCAACTCCGAACGCACCGACTACAAAGAAAATCACCTGAAGCGCATTTCTCCTCACGTTTGTGTCCACGTGGTCTTAGACGACATCCTAGAGACATTTCAAACACATGTTCTCGCATTCGTAATTTAGCGTGTTCTTACGATTTTTTTGAGCTAAATACGACGGGATATAGCTTGCAATACAGCAATAACTAGTATACAGCAATAGCCAATAGGCAATAACTAATAGCTTTTACCAAAGCTTATACCAAAAGGAACAGTTTAAAAACTGAAAATACATGTCTGTCTCGTGTCTCAAAATTATAATTTTATCTTTTGCGGAATTAAAAAATCTGTGGATCAGTTATAATGCAGGAAAAATACATCGCTTGCTCGGAGGAGTGGGGGGGGGGGAGCTCTGTGGCCCCCAAAATCGAACGGCTTTCCTATCTTTCAAATATTGTTTCAACTTTTACAAAAATTAGAAGTAACAGCTCCGTGGATCGGTGAAAATTCAGCAAATTCACATATCTTGCTCGGGGGGCCTCCTGATCCTGAGACCCCAGAGCACTGGTAGGCGTGCGCCCCTCTAGCTATGCCCCTGAGAGGGTGTGGAGGGTGGTAACGGTGGTAGGTGTGTAGGACCAAACTGCTCATGGAATTCAGTTGTACGACTGTACAATGGTGGCCTATGGGCAGCAGTTCTTAACGAGCCATCTTCTTGAGGGCTCCGAAACTCCCGTGGATACGACATTTAAATACTTTACATTCTGAACGAATTTAATTTACCCAACATAACCTCTTTCCTAAATAAGCTGCCAGGAAATGGTGCTGTAGCATGGCCATGTGATGAGTTCTTTTAATATTAAAGTCTCGCCATCGCATTGTCTTCGTATCCATGGTGGCGCTTATTTCTATCTGCGAAAAGGTGTGATAAGTTTTATTTTATATGATAACATACATAAGTGCTAGGCAACTTATTGAAGTTCAAGGAAGTAGTACTACGTGACAATTTGCAGCACAGTAGAGCTGTGCTCGTGGTCGGTTTTTGTGTATCACTTCCAAGTCGGTGATAACTGATAACGTTTCTTGATGTCACTACTCACTCACGAGTCCCCATGAGCCATATGGTGATATCTGTGATCGGCAATTGTTTCCCGTGTGTGCAGGCTCGGTGATAATCCACCACTCGACGCGAGTCGACTCGACCGCGCGGAACAAACACGGCAGCGAGTCCAGAGTCGACTCGCTCAAGGCGAAAGTCGACTCGATCGAGGCGAAAATCGACTTCCAGCCGAGTCGCCCTGCCTCGTTGCCTCACTTTGCCCCCTGCATTGCCGAGGAGCAAAACGCCAGCTCCACTCATCTGTAGCACACGCGACGAAGCCAAGAATCAACGACGCAGTCGCTCGACGATGTCATGGTTGATTGATAATTCAACGACTCGAAGACTGAAGACTAGCCGCTGTCAGTCATTTTTGTGCGGGAATTTCACTGGCCTGGGATAGTTGAGGAAGAGCCGGCGGAAAACTTGGGGAGCAACGACGCGTGTTTGCATTCCTGGCCGAGGCTGGTTGTTGTTGACTGGATGCAGCTGATTGCTATGGCCGCCACAAAAGGCATGAAACACGCTGGCCGTTCCAATGTGGCAAAATGCACACAGCCAATGTCCATTTTCTGATTCTGATGACTCTTGCCGATCATTTCAGGCAGGCTACTGGCAATTTCCCAGCCCAACGTATTTTATATTCTAAAGTGGATGCAGACTTGTTTCTTGCAAATAGTCTTGCAGGATAAACACAGTAATGGTATCCTTGTATGAGAGAAATTTCTTTGTTGGTTTTGGTATTTTTCCGTACCAGCATGGTTTGTTAGTTTCCCTCTAGTCTCGCTGCCTTACCTTATATAACATAATTGCCAGTCAGTATTGATTCGTTGATAGTAACTTAGATCATGTTACATAAATGAAAACATTATCGCTCATTGAAATATTCCCGTGATCATCTGGTTCGTGAGCTTTGACTCGCAAATCTCATGGAAATGATGGGAACGATCTCAACCGAATCTTAAAATAACTCAATCGAACTGAGTGTATTGAACGCATACTTTATTCACACATTTTTATATCATTCTTGAACTCTAACCCGTTGCTAAGTACCAGTCCAGGCTAAGAAACGTTGAGAACACAGTTGGGCCTGGCTTGGCATTCGATACTTAGTTTGAAATAGTTTCTTCTTAATACTAGCACTAAGGACGTGTCTGAATTTCATATTCATTTGTTTCATTTCATATTCATATTTTTTCATTTCATATTTGTTTCATATTCGTACAGTTAACTTCTGCTACCTGACATAATTACGGTTCCGACCACTATTTGATAACAGGAAAGTCACCGAGATCGAGTCTGCGAGACCTGACTGCATCGTCCAAGTCTCACGCACTTGCCTTGTAATGCGGTCTTGGTCTCGGTGGTTTTGCAATTCGGACAGTACTTGTGACGTCATTTGTCAAGATCGAGTATGCAAGACCGCATGAAACAGCCAATTCAGACACGGCCCAAGGCTTTGGAATTTGTAGACATGAATTTAAAGTTTTCACTGAAATGTCGTCGTAAGCTTGTCGATATTTCGACATGTCTCACTCAGGCGCAAGTTTTATCCGGCACTTTGCGCTGGCCTTGAAACGGATCGTACAAATCAATCGCATCGCTTTCTTACGCTCTTGTTGATCTGTAGACAATAAAACGTTTTTCTCCGTTACGACATTTGCGTGTTTTTACTTTTTATTCGCTGACCCATTTCGGAGCTCCGAGATTCCCGTCCGCTTTTTATGGTAACGTGCTGGCGATACTGCGCATAAGGTGGTCTTGAACGCATGGATTTCTTGGGTATCATCGAGCAGGGATTGGAGCCTTAACTAGTTCCGGTCCAACAAATTTGATCTCAAAGGGTTGTGGTTCCGGTTCTGGAGCGGTTTCAGTTCCTGTTAGACGCGTGAGCTCCTTCAGTTCCTGCAGAACCTAAACTTAAAATGGTTCTAAAAGGTTCCAAACAGTTCAATTTGCTTAACACTAAAAAAAAACGAAACTATTTATTTCAGTTCCGGTTCTTACTTCTTTCTGTGTTATGGTTCCGGTTTCGATTCCAGATTTCAAACCGTTCCAATGGGTTCGGAGTTTCGGTTGCAATTCCAATCCCTGGATCAAGGGACTTTTTTGCAAATTGCAAACATATAGCAAACTAAAATAGTAATTAAAGGCTGGGTTCATGCAGACGATGAATGTGCAAAAACGAATGTTAGGCGCCTTTAAGCCATATAAGTTAAGACTTGGCTGGTACAATGCGTTGGGTGGTAGGCAACCCGTGCTACGTGGCTGCACTGCGGGTCAGTTTATCTCACTGGGGTCGGGGAATCGAGTCGTTAGCAGAATCTCAACAATCACACGTGTTGAAGAAGGTAAACTTCATTTTAGGCCAGTCATGTTCTAACTTTGTTTTAAGGTGAAAAATGGAACCCATGTTCAGGGATTGCACTTACCACGTAACTGAGCTTTATAACCAATCACATCTGCTGAGTTCATGCAACCCACAATATATGTTTTGATATCACTCCCAGAAACTTGACAGGAACACCGAACAACTGAAGACCTAGTTCTAGTATTTTTAGTTGGAAGCGGTGAGATAAGTTCAGATTACAGAAGTACCTACTGACCATTTTTACAAAAAGTTCTAGATACTTTTATTTGAAATACGGAGCTTTTTTAAAAAGCCACACAGCCTTCTGGAAGTTATCAACATTAGAAACTTAATCAAGAGGGCACTTAATATTCAAAAAAGCTCTTTATTTTAAATAAAAGTATCTAGTACTTTTTGTCAAAATGGTCACGACTCAGAGGCATTGGAAACAGTTTTGATTATTCTCAGCCCTGTGGTCATTATTGCAATTTGTGCTACATTACTTAGAAGTGATGAAAATCTATTCCCGGATAATTTTGACGTGATGAGAATACAACCCTTACCCTTACCCGGCCCATAGCCCGGTTTCTGTAATTCTGATACTCACCTGCAATTATTAGTTATTTTATTGGCAACGTAACGTTCGATGTAGGCTCAATGCTAATCACCAAACGAACATTTTATTTTGTCAATACAAATTTCCAGCAAAATTATTTGCTCAAATATCCCAGGTAGTCCCAGCACCTCAAATCTCAATCGGGGTAGAGACTAGAGATATTACCCAAACATTTCATTCGTTCACAATCTAGTCTTCATATTTTACTATTCTTTTAACCGACACCATCGCTCGGCGCCTTTTGGCTCCCTTTCATAATTTCTGGATGGGCAGTTGCCAGGGTTGGATAGGGGAAAAAACCGGCTCACAAGAAAAAAATCTATTCCCTAAAAAAAAAAAACGTCACCCGCTTTTCCAAAAGTCATTTCCTAAAGAAAACGTCTTCGCACCTGTGAGGCCTTCCATCCATAGTTTGTTTTTTGTGTCTCGGACCACCCGGGCGGCCCCCAGCCGGTCTACCGGCCCAGAACCTACCGGCCCTTCGGGCATTTGCCCGGTCGCCTAGTGGGCCTATCCAACCCTGGCAGGTGCCCACCCAGCCCACCCGCAGCTGATACCCCTGTTTATAGAGGTGCGTACAAAGTTTGCAATGTTATCTGAATGGCACGTCGTGCCACTCTTTGGTATAATCTAGACAGGGGGAAGTAGAATGTATACCTACCTGCCTTACCTGGGCGGTGTGCTGTCCAATTTCTTGCCTGGTCTTGCCTGGTGCCTGGTTTCCAGCTGCAGCCCGGCATCACGTCACCCCGAAAACCAATCTCTCGTTGCGCCGACTTCAGAGAAGGCTACCTACATCTGGATTCAACCCTTGGAACTATCTGCTGACATCAGGCAGAACATCAGGGAGCAAGCTCAATGAGTTGGTACATATCGAGACATTTTCTTCATCATTATGTTCATTACTTATCGACTTTCAACTCAGGAAAAACTGATTGTAGGAATAAAGGCATCATAAACAATAAACAACTGCTTGCTTGCTAGTTAAGTTTAGTAACCTCTGTACACAGATAGATATATAGACATACTGGATATAGAATATAATATATAAGTACTACATAACAACATTCGTGTGCCCGGCCGTTAGCCCAAGTCTCCTGGACTTGCCGGGCCACGATTGGAATTGAGAAGTTTGATTTCAGACAAGGCATTGCCTTGCCTTGCGGTGGCGCAGCTGCCGTTGAGGACGAGATTCACGGGATGGCTTCGAAGCAGTCGCGGATGTGTTTCCACGTTAGCAAGTCCTGCAGCGGAAACAGACACAGACTTCAAACCAAACTAAAGCCAAATTCACAGCAGCGTTTCTCACAAAAGTCTGCCACTGCAGTTTTGTTCTGTCAGAATAACTTGATATTATTTGATATTATATCATCTATATAGTTATCTTAGGGAATAAATCATATTTAAACTATAAGTATACCTGTAACAAAATAGCAATACTCTTTTAATCTTATTTAAATTACGAAAGCTCGTAATTGGCTATTCATTTTATTATTATGTACACAAATTAGCCTCCCAAAAGTGTTGTCCATTCCGGGATTTGAACCCGGGTCCCCAACTTTCGCGGCTGGTGCTCTAACCGCTGAGCTAAATGGCCATTAAATTTGGGAGAAGTAATTTGCATACAGGACAACACTTTTGGGAGGCTAATTTGTGTACATAATAATAAAATGAATAGCAATACTATTTTTAATACCTATACATGAATAATAGGTACCCGTACACCTCTGGACTTTGAAATCCAGCCAGTCGAATTTCGGCTACGTCCTCCTCCAAAGGTTTGACTGAAAAGAGCATAGGCAGGCCAGGTACCGACCACGTGGTCCATATACCTCGTCCATGTGAACACATGGAAGAATTGGATGTCATACTTAGATGGTCCAAATCTCGTTTTGACAAACCAGTTTTCTTATCAGCAACTGCCTCGCTCCGTGAAATGAGAATCGACAAAGCTGATAGATCGGCCCACTGTCGAATTATGCATTAGATTTCACGCAAATCTAATAGCCTAAAATACGTCATTTTTAAGCTAGAAAAAAATTCAAAAAGTTTCCTGCGTCTTCTCTGTACGAAAAACACATTCATGCCATCACTTTTTCGGTACTTGTAAAAAAGTCAGTATTCGCAATGTGAATTAATTTAAATTGTGTAATTGATTTTGTTATCTTGTACTACCTCCGACCCACCTGGACGAGGTATAGCCACCGGAAAGGTAGGGTATAGGTAATAACCAATAAATTGATATAAAATGAAATTGAGATATGGAAACATGTTTTCTTTAATTGATGAGCGTAGCGAGCGTAGCGAGCGAAGCGAAATCATCAATTTCACTACTGCTAAAAAAAACACTTGGTGTGTGTTTGTTTGTTTGTTTGTTTGTTTGTTTGTTTTTTTTTTTTTGTATGTGTGTTTGCGCGCGCTCTACAGGCCAAACGCCTGCTTCGAGTGGGATGAAATTTTCAGGGTGTCTACTTTTGTTCTCAACTTAGACCCCCTGCCTTTTTCAAGAAAATCCTCCACACCCTTCACTTTCAAAGCAGAAAAAAGAGCAAAATTCGACAATTGGGCATGTTTGGAAAAGTACGGAAATTTATTTAAAAGTACGTATTTTTTTTCAAATGTTCCCAATTTTTGATTTGCCTATAGAAACCATCGAAACCAAATCGAAACATCACACCGGATTTTTCCCAATAAAAACCAAACCTATAAAACCCAATAAAAACCCTTGGGCACATAATACATCTATGTATTAACATGCACAATGCTCAATGATCTCAAAATGAGCATATTTCCGCTCCCCAACAGCTCAGACAGAAACAAAGAAAGGTCAGAATCGTTTACATTTTCAAGTGATCAGAAGTTTTGAGAAAGCATTGGTCCGGCTTGCTGCTCCATGATTTGCATAAGCTTCTTGCCTTAATCTTTTTTTGCGCTATATACAAACCGCTACGCTCATCTTCAACGCAGCACAAATTGCGTTCGCCCTAGTATTAAAAAAGTGGTTAAATGGCAGGGTTCCCGTCAAAGAGAGGATTCAAGAAGATTTGTATTTTCTCTTTTAACTATAAAATAAGGTTTTTATGTCAATGGGTGTGTGTGGAATCGCGTACAAAACTCGACAAAGAATAAATCCGTGAGTTTTGCGAGGCAGTTACCTACTGATAATAAAACTGGTTTGTCAAACAAGATTATACCCCCAAAGCACATGTCATCCCATGCCTCCATGTGCTCATCTGCACACGGTCGGTACCTGGCCTGCCTATGCTCTTTCCAGACAAACCTTTCTGAAGACATAGCCGAAACTTGACTGGCTGGATTTCAAAGTCCAGGAGTGCACGTAGGTACCACAATAATTAATATAGCCATGATATATTGATAGCTTAACACCGCTATGGTCGACCATTGTCAAAAAATAACCCGGGGTGATGCAGCTCAAGTCTTTCAACCATTGCAATCGTCTATCCTACCTATGACTAAAATCTACCATGCTGAAAAAAATCTACGTCTGTCATCATAATGTGCGGACAACATAAGAACGACCAAACGAGCCGACTCACCTTCCTGCACAGTTTGGCTTGCAGCTTGACGTAGCTGGCCAACGTCTCGTGCAGGTCTGCCACCTTCTGCACCTGGAAGCGCTCATGGTCGGCCTTGGCTCGCGAGGAAAACTCCCTGCAGCCAATCAAGCGACACACGGGCAACGAGGCTTAGAGGACTTGATCAGTGTGGCCAAATGTGGCCGTGCCGGGGAAGTAAGAGTGTGTAGAATTTAAATCTTGCCAAAATGAAGGGGATTGATTTGTTTCTGAGGATCAGGAGCTCAACACACATTCAAACAAACTTGGCCATCAAAACATTGTATACATTGGCATTGCCTAGCCCCTGGAAGGATGCAATCTCTACAAAACCCAATGCACCCAAATCGCTGGTCACAGAGTCTCTGGCAGCCGGCAGAGGAAGCCAACGTGGTGTCTTTGTCGGTGTTCATCGGGAAAATAACAAGGCAAGGGCAAATAAGATTTGCTCTTGACAAGAGAGCAAACAATTTGCCAGATAAACTGTCAATGTCAACCGTATTAAATCAGCGTTTCATGCTAAACCTCTTATAGTGCTGGCGTGCCTTGATTGTTTTCTCATCTACTTGGCTTGTATTGTAGGCAAGGGGAATGCCAGAAAAAAATTGCCATTTCGCTCTGCCAATATTAACACAGGCATGGACCGTCTGTGTAAACGGATTCTTCTACTAGTTCGTTCCGCTATGAAAACACCCCTGTCTGTTGGACTTAGTGCTCATCGCTAACGCAACTCACTCGAGTTTCAGCTGAGCCTGGTGCACAGCTGCGTTGGCTTCCTCTATCTTCTGGTCCAGCGCTTGACACTTAAGTTCTCGGATCTCGTCCGTGTCCACACTGCCAAAGAGACGGGACACCAGGCTGGTCTGGCCTGCGAGACACAAAAAGACTGTCAGTTTAGGCGTCCCCTCTGATTCCAAACTGTCTGGACTGGAAATGAAATTGAAACATTGAAATTGAAAAGTAATTGTTGGGACTGCTGTTTCCAAGCCTTGGCACTGGTTTATAAACATAACTGTTTCAAAACTCTTGTTGCCTGTGGGTAGGAAGGTTTGGTTCAATTCCTGCGTTTCTGGGATATTTGGGCCTGCAAAAACGGAATACCTAAGCCATTAATTTGCGGCCGTTTCTCCGACTTTCCAAAAGGAAATAAATTCCCATTAAAGTTTGGAGTTTGAAATGTAACCATGAATGAGGCAGATGGCAAAATAATTGAGCTGAGCGTAGATCGAGTGCTGCCGGTCTCAGGTTCAAGCGATGCTGTGAATAAAGTAGTTGTGGACACGACTTTAACCTGACGTTGAAGTTAAACATATAAGTTATGTGGAGTCTTGAACTTTTGGAAAAACTTGAAGTTTGAAAGGTTTAGAACAACTTGAAGTTTTGCGGGTTGCAAACAACTTGAAGTCATGTAGGTCTATAGAAGTCAAGAAGAACGATATGATCTCCGAGCAGCACACTCACCCTTGAACACTTGCTCCCGTTGCTTGGTGAAGGTCTCCACCTGGCCTTGGGCTCGTTCCAACGTTGCCAGGAGCGCAGTGTGGGCATCGCACACCGTTGTCAGACTGCCGGCGTAGAGCAGGTACTCCCTGAGCTGGTCCGCCGCCAGCTCCTCCTGGTCCCACGTCAGCTCCACGTTGGCGGCCAGCGAGTCCAGGTGGTGGCCGGCTTTCTGCGCGGGCAACAGACAGACGGCTTCAAATTCCGGGGAAATGTTTAACAAATTTGTTCAAATACACTCATTTGTACTTTGTATGCAGAAATTTGTTCAATTTGTTCAATTGAGACTCTGAAGATTGCGAGCAGAAACGTCGACAAACTCTTCCAAACTCGGGCCAACTGTGAAATACAATTTAACAAACAACGGCTCTGGAGTCCTAATATAAGATATTAAATAAGATTATTAAGAGTCCTAAAATAAACATAAATCTATGGAACCTCACACGATGTGTAAAAGGAAGTCTTAGAAGGTTTATTTATAGTTGTTTCAAGATTGTTGGTGTAAGCATGTACTTGGGCCACGTCCAGCACAGAATTTACCCCGTACCGGATCCTAGTCTTTTGCCACACCTTTTGTCCTATTGCGACGAAACCTATGTCTACGGAATCCTCACACACTTCGCTACAAAATATTGTCTACCTTCAAATTTCGAAATATCAGTTGTAAATTGAAAGAAAGCCTCATTCAATCATGCCCATCAACCAATGGCCTTAAAAGCAGACTCACTTGCAGCGTGTCTCCCATCTGTTGCTCGCAGCCGCTCCATTCGCTGAGCACTCGACCGTACGCTCCGTGCAGCTTGTGAACGTTGAGCGAGCGATCTGCCAGGCGCGACCGCACTCGCAGCAAGCTGGAGACGTTGTGCTGCAGTTCCGAGGCGTAGTTGCGGTAGGCTTCAAACGTCTTGTCTGGGTTTCGCGTTCGGGTCGAGAGGGACTTCAGTCTGCCCTCGGCGAGCTCCAAGTAGCCTGGGGAAAGTCACGGGGAACGATTCAACAAATTGATTTCTTGCCATGAAAATGTATGGGGCATGGGCTGGTACTCGGAGGTATTTCAGGAGTGTTTGCTTTATAAAATACTGGCTGAAAATCAAAGGTGGGCTAGTGCTTGCATTGGAAACTATTGTGATTTTGATTAAAGTTGCCTTCAGATCTATTTATATGCAGGGGCGAAGCGTCCTATGAGACAATGAGACAGTTTTTACCCTAAAAATTACGTGATAAAGTATTTTTTGCGGATCTTTTAAGTTTATTTAGCGAGTGTCTTGAACGAGCTCAGTGCGAGATGCTATGCATTCACACTCGCGCGCCAAGCTCGGCTGTAACGCGAGCGCAACCGAAGAGCTACGAGCGATTTACTATTCGAGCACCGAGTGAGAGACATAGTTGGAGATTGTCTCCTCGCATAGGGTCTTTTAAACTCTGGCCCCCGCCGCCCGCCGCCCGATGCTTGATTTCCGAGTCACCGCTGCATTAAACTCGCTGCGTTTGAGACGCGTCTCGGCTCTGTGACTCCGTGCCGTCCTGAAAATATCTGCTTCGGAACCGCGTCTCCGCAGCACAAGCGCGCTCCATGGCGCGGGATATTTTTCAGGTTTAGTAGTAGCGCTTACCCATGGTACAAGGCGCTTACCCAGCGTTGAAAGCGATTAGCATTGCTTTCCTGCTCAACGTAAACCACAGCACATGCAAGCTTATTTCGTCTTAAATACTACGTAATTTAGTAACGATAAGGTTCATATTTACAGCCAGCACGAACAGAATGAACATGACCGTATGATCGAACTTTTATACAAATTTTTTAAAGGCACTAAGACTGATATTAATTTCATTTACCGTGCGCCAGAAAGATAATGGTACCCCTACGCACGTGCCACTGCCAAATGTACGTAATATTATGTGTGTCTCCCCCGTGAAAATACCCACGCTTCGCCCCTGTTTATATGCCAAAAACAGTAAATAACATAGCAAGCCCTAGTCATTCATAGAGATCTCGTGAGCTTTTTTCATAAGCTAAACACGAGCTTGTGAATCAATGAATGTATACATATGAATTTAATTGATTCACTATCATCACAAAGGCATACCTCCAAGAAGCCAAGTTCCAATCAGCTTGGCACGACAGGAGGTTGTACAGGATGTAATACAGATCTACGACCGTGCCTCGGAATCTGTCAGCTCCTGGTCTTGGTGTCATCCTAGCGATGCATTTCAGAGATGTCCCAAAAGATCTAACCTTCCCTTTTCACGACGCAGGTTGAACCTTTCGAAGGCCACAGGGTGCTCTCTCTCTCTCTCTCTCTCTCTCTCTCTCTCTCTCTCTCTCTCTCTCTCTCTCTCTCTCTCTCTCTCTCTCTCTCTCTCTCTCTCTCTCTCTCTCTCTCTCTCTCTCTCTCTCTCTCTCTCTCTCTCTCTCTCTCTCTCTCTCTCTCTCTCTCTCTCTCTCTCTCTCTTTCACCTGCCTGGCTATTCATGTCATTTATTTAATGCATGTCATTCAAATCATGATGGCATCGCTATTTTTATCAATTTAAATAGTATCCCTAATGCTAGTATTGTCCAAGAATCTGTGCTGGTTAATGCCAATGCTGTGCGTGTTAGTTGCAGTTTAGGAGAAGAGTCTTATACAATTATTGGGATTTACAGATCACCCACCACAAACGCCCTAGCACTGGTTAGAGAATTAGACACTCTTTTACCCTGTCTGCCCTCTGATACCCACCAAATGTGTATTGGAGACATCAACATCAATACTTTGGGTAGTCAAAATCTATCAAATGAATACCTTAACATGTTATACTCTCATGGCTTTGAATCCCGAATAAACCTCCCTACAAGAGTTACAAGCATGTCTAGTACCTGTCTAGATCATATTTTTGTGAAATCAAGGAACAATGTGGGGGGTTTGGCAGGGGTGTTCAGAACTGCTATAACCGATCACTATCCTGTTTTCTTTATGTGGGATTATGATCTTCATGATGCTCCAATTAACTCTGGTGTGGACAGTAATGTAAATGGCGCCTCTTGTAAACCTGTCACAAATTTGGACAAATTATTACATGTAATGCAGAGTGTAAAGTGGGATGAATTGTTTGAACAAACGGATGTCAACTTAGCTATAGATTACTTTATTACCATACTCAAAAAGCATGTCGATGAATGCACGGACTTTAAGCAGAGAAAAAATTGTGCTAAGACCAGGAAACTAAAGCCTTGGATGACAAAGGGTCTTTTGGTGTCGATTAGAAAAAGAGACAATATGCATAAACGGATTGTTAGGTTGTCTAGAGGTAACTATTGCGATGAGAATGAAATTCAAAATCTCAAAGAAAAATATAAATTGTATAGGAGATACCTCTCGCGTCGTATTAACCAAACGAAATGGTCGTACTACAAAAAAAGAATGCAGGAAAACTGCAACAACCCGAAAAACTTCTGGGGAATAATCAATGAACTAACAGGTCGATTGAAGAAAAACTTGGGCGCAATTAAAAACATAATTAATGCTGATAACTCGGTAACCGATGAACCGAAAATGATAGCTAATGCATTTGTGAATTACTTTGCGAGTGTTGGCGCGCATCTGGCTAGGGAAGTGCGCATTAGTGCAAATCCAAAGTACAGTGGCCCTTGCGTATCTAACAGACAATACGTGTCAATGTTCCTAGCTCCAGTCTCTGTTCATGAAGTGATGGAGCATATTTTAGAGTTGAAGGACGGTATTGCTACAGGCATTGATGGAATAAAAGTGGAGGTCATTAAAGCCGTCAGATTTTACGTAGCCGGTCCATTGGCACACATATT
This sequence comes from Nemoura dubitans, assembly GCA_921293005.1. Classification (NCBI taxonomy): domain Eukaryota; kingdom Metazoa; phylum Arthropoda; class Insecta; order Plecoptera; family Nemouridae; genus Nemoura; species Nemoura dubitans. The sequence goes on along the minus strand of OV121074.1, from coordinate 50,742,058 downwards.
TAATTTGTGTTTTCAAACAGGAACGTATCCGAATAAATTTAAAGCTGCTATTATTGTCCCGATCTATAAAGCCGGAGGCCGTAATAAACCCGAAAATTACCGACCAATATCACTTTTGCCGCAATGTTCTAAAATTCTAGAGAAATGTATAAAGTCAAGACTAATGGGTTTTCTCATGCAGAATAAGTTGATCTCAGAAAATCAATTCGGATTTTTGAAAAACAAAAGCACAGATGACGCAATTTATAAGCTAACCACTTTCTTGTATGATGCTCTAGACAGCAGCCATAAAGCGTTGGCAATATTTTTAGATCTGGCCAAAGCATTTGATACAGTGGATCACTGCATCTTGCTTTCGAAAATGGAAGGAATAGGCATTAGGGGCTTACCTTTAGCATTATTTAAGAGCTACTTGTCTTCCCGTACGCAGATGGTGAGAATAGATGGTGAATTCAGTATTCCTAATGAAATAACTATAGGAGTTCCTCAAGGAACGGTGCTGGGCCCTGTACTTTTCTTAATTTACATCAATGAACTGTGCGACCTCAAAATCGGGGGTGAAGTGCTCTCTTACGCAGACGACACGGTGTTACTCTTTAAGGATTTGAGCCATTGGTATATAGGAAAGCTAATAGGGGACTCAGTATAGTATATGATTGGCTCAATGATAACATTCTAACACTAAATAAATCTAAAACGGTGTATATACCTTTTTATGTAGACAAAAAAACTCTCCCAACGTCTAATTTATTAGTCCAACTCCATTCTCTTCAATGCGACCCTAATGTCGATTGCGCCTGCACATCTTTGAATTCAGTTCCTCATACAAAGTATTTGGGTATTACTGTGGATAATCATTTGAAATGGAGTGAGCACATCTCCGTAACAGTTAGAAAAATTCGCAATCTCCTAAATGTTTTTTATACACCTCGTCGGGAGACCTCTCTCAACGTACTATTACAAATATACAAAGCCCTAGCGCAGTCTGTAATGCAATATGGTATTATTGGATGGGGAGGCGCTAATAATGCTAGGATAGCACCTCTTTGCATTATCCAGAAACGTTTGTTGAAAACAATACTGAATAAACCGATTGATTTTCCTACATACCAGGTTTTTAAAGCTACTGCAGTGTTAGATATCCGGCAGATATATTTAAAAACAGTTTTAATTCACCTCTTTCGTAACAGTAAGCTATACCCAGGCAACTCGGATATCTACCCCCTTTGTACCAGATCAAAACATTCTACTGCATTTACAATATCACGAAGAAATAAACGCATTGGTCAACAACATGTTAATTACTACGCTCCCAAAGTATTTAACAAGATGCCTAGCTCTCTCAAGTATCATTCCGGTTCTTTTTATAATTTTAAAATCAGGTTACATGAGTGGATCGTGTCATTAGAGAAGGATTATTTCAATAACCTTACATGAAGCAATGTTTAGTTAAAGGGTGTTATTTCTTATTATTTATATGTTCAGTAATTCATGTGTATGTTTATTTTCTTGGTTTATGTATTTATGTATGTATAGTTTATATTATTAATAATATTCTATACTTTTATTATTATTATCTTTGGTATTAATATATTTACATATCAAATTTATACCAATCTTGTATATATATTTGTTTCTTGATTCTAAGAATTCTGTGATTTGCCTTTATTATTATAAATAATCTGAATATAACTGTCTCCGCCGGCCTAGCAATTATGTGTAAAATCAGCCCACGCACAAGGTCATGGCCTGATGTGGGCTTCTTGCCTTTTTGTAAACATGTATGGCGGCATTGTAGCTAGTAGTATAGACAAGAATAAATGAATTAAAAATTGAATTGAATTGAATTGATTTCATCTTTAGGTAGGTAATAAACTTGACTGCACCTGCTCATCTAAATTATCCCCAGCAAACAAAGACAAGCCAAGTTTGAATTCCTCGTGACGTGCTAGGTACTACCTGTTACTTTGAGTGACTGCTTCCAGCCCGGATCCTCGGATTGCAGGAACCCCATGAGGACCGCATCATGGGTCAACGCAGGATGGCCAGCACAGCGCAGCAGGAAGGTCTGGGGACACGGCCTCTCTACGTTACAACTGGCTGTGTCATCATTTGTCGAAATGACACAAGATAAATAACTTTGGTGATCAAGGGAACATGAAAACAAATGCTAGTAGTCAACAACTGCTGTCAAACTGTCAGAATATTTCTACGTACACTTATTACTACGAACACTTATTAGTAAAATATTATTCGAATGTCTCCAAATGCTGCACGCATGAACAGTGCTCGAGACACCCATTGCGTTGCACTATCTTAGATTACCTTATTGGTCTAAAGTAGGTAATTCGCAAAAGCGAGTTGATCTCGAGTTATCACTTATCAGCCTCCGCCCTCGTCTAATTTCAGTGGCATGGCTGAAGACTACGCAAGGCTTGGTCTCGGCCCAGTCAAGCAAGTGTTTGTGTTTAAAATGCAAAATAATTTCAAGAACATGTCCATCCTACCTCGAGGCCACCCCTGCGTTTGTCGCTGCACTTGTCCGAAACTTCCAACGTTTTCTCAGGCAACGGAGGCACCACCAAGTACGGGTACGTCTCCACCAGATGGTTGCGTAGCGCCTCGAACTCAGAGTAGCGTCGCCAGATGGTGGACACTCGGCTGAGAGCGCCGCTCCACGAAGGGTCCGTTACTCTGTGGTCCGTACAAGGGAATGGTTGGCTCAGCTAGGTCCACTTAGGTAATTTTCAGTGCACATGGTATAGTTTTCAACAGGTTTCAAGTGTTGCTGGCTTGCTTTATATTTGCCAACATTAACTTTCAAAATTTAACTTCTTTGAAGCTTGGTTCAGAATAAACTCAGAAGCAATAGACTAGAAGCAAAACAGCAATATAACACATTTCAACAAGCACACGAAGGTCACATTTCGAAACCATTAGACACAAATGATTAGGTCGGAAATAAAGTTGAACAGTTATACCGTACAACTGTCAGAACTTGGAAGTAAAAGTAAGGTAATAAAATGAGTTTAAGTACCTGTAAGCTAATTGTCTAGCACCTATTTAGTATTGATAGTCATGAGACCTACTTGGTTTCAATGAGATAGACGATGTAGAAGTCGCGATAGTTGAGCGCTCCAGCTTCCCTTTTTTCCGACTCTGTAATCGCTATGTCCATGTGGTCCAGCAAAACATCCTAGAAACAAATAGAATAAACGCCGTTAAGACGAATCTTCCTGATCAATTACACGTTTTCAGTACGTGCATATGTTGCATAATTATATTATCATAATTGGCTGTCAGATTAGCAAAATCCTTAACCTCAAAATGTCGACGTAAATCTTGAAATTAAGTAGAAAATCCATGAACTAAATGATAGTGCACATAAACACATAATAAAATAATGTTATTACCTTCTTATCTCTAACATTCGATGCATAATTCTCATTTTCTTGACTAGAAGAAGACGCAATCTCCATGGTCACTCGACCGGTTGGCGACTGTCAACTAGATTCTGAATTGGGCGTAGGGATGGGCAAAAAATATCGATATTACTGTACGATATTTCGATATCCATATTTGATATTTCGTCTAAAAATATCGATATTATACCGAACTCTCAGATACGCTCGTCCATTGAATTTAAAAATTTTGCTGAAAACACATTCCGCCTCATTTGTATTGTCAGAATATCAATAATATTGTCTTTCGATACCAGTGCCGAAATATCAACCATAATTTAGTTTGTTCACCCATCTCTCCGGCCAGCTGCTCGAGGAAAACTGTGTGGGGTTATTGATTTCCCGAATTCCAGGCTTGCGCACAACAAGTGCCGTTGCCGCACATACGTCAGAGGTCGGGACTCGGGAGGTAGGTACACAGGTTGAAGGCGGGCTGCAGCGAAGCACCGTCGGCGGTCGATCCATTTCCCAGTCTTGCAAATCGCGAGAAACGATCAAGAACACGACCAAACAACCGGCCAATTACACAAGTAAACAAACTAGTTTCGCGTTAGTGTCAGCTTTCCGTGTAATATAACAATATTGTAGTGTCTGTATCAGTGATCATACGAATTGGCGCACCTCCCACTCAATATTGCGGCTCGGGTCGGTAACAGCTGTCACTAGTTTATGGAACAAAACGCTGATTAAAATTAGCAAGGAAGTGATTATCGCTCTGCGTTCAAACGGTTGCGAGCGTTGACCGTTTCCAGTTCGTTTTGGAGCTCGATCAAAATGCAGTGAAGTGTGCAGTGTTTTGAAAAGCGTTTCCCCTGCGAGCGGCGCAAATGGCTGCTACCTTGTGGTTCGGTGATGGAGGACAGTTTTAGTTCGAGGTGATTTGTGTTCTACGCCGGGTGTCGACAATGACGGCTGCAAAGATTGTCATCTTCATTGTCGCCGTCTGTTTCGCCGCGGCCTACGGTGAAGCTAACATCGGTAAGGTGCTGGTGTTGTTGACAATGACATGTACGAGATCGCGTATGGATCGTGCGATCCCATCCCCTTGTTTTTCACCCCCCCCCCCCCCCCCCGGATGGCCGTAACAGGTAGCTCATTCCCAGCGTACAAGGTGTTGCGCATATTACAGCATAAGGAACGATCTTTTATCAAGGAGCAAGCTCCCAGTTGCGGTTTTCAACTAAATCTATTCTAATACTGAGAACTGAATGTTTTAATTGTGAAGTCGGTCTGGTTTCCCAACGTTTCGAAATCTGAGCTATTAACTCTCTCGTCTCAAGGTTAGTCAACCAGGGGTTTTGAAAGCAAAAGCAGGCTGCAGACTCGAGCGAGCAGACGGGAGTCTGAGAAATGCATTTCTCTGGTTTCGGCGATAGTAATTACTAATTATTACAACAAACACATCAAAATCAAATATAAATTCAAAATATGTTTCCACCCCCATATGGCCGCACCCGCAAAAGGTGTAAAATGGGTGCAGGTTATTTTCCCATGTCCCATTTCCCATGGCCCATGGCTATAGACCCTTCCGATCAAAGTGGTGGGTGGTCATATTAGGTAGGGACAGGGTAATAGTATAAAAACGCCACGAATGATCATTTAACACAATGGAGCACAGTGAAACATACACAAGTACCAGAAGACGAATATTTACCTTCTCGCGAAACGTCATGAAGATGATATCTCCTTAGACCCGGTTTTTCGGCGGCACGTTAAATATCTAATGGTCTGTTAACTTGTGATTTGCTGAGCAACGTCCAATCAGAGCCCTTAATTTTCTTGCTAATGGACCGTTAGTATCTTAACGGGACACTGAAAAACGTGCACTAAATCTGTCTGTAGTACACCTACCATTATAAGAATGCCATTCCATGTTTCTTATTCCATAGCAACAGTTGACAAGTTACTTGTGTTGGTTTCAAAAGCTGGGTATGAAGTTTCAGGGAAAGATAGCTATAGACCAAACGCCACGATACGAAGCATCTGAACTAGTACTAGTGCTAATATGATCGCCGGTGCCATGGCTCCCAAATCAGTAGCAGACATTATCGCGACCCTTTGTTGACATTCCGTATCTAGCCATCACCCTCCCACGCACGTACGGGCTAGGAGGAACAAATTATCACAGGTCTCTAGTGGTACACGATTGGGCCTAGGCGGGTGGCGATGTAAGGTGACGGACGTCGACTCCGGTGGTTTACTGATGAGCATCGAGCTGTGCCATAGAATCGCGGCCAACCCTTATCAAGCCAACCCTTATCAGGTCCCTGTCCCTTGTCAGGCCAACCCATATCAGCTCGGTCTCGGTATCCAAGTGCGGCTGGCAGCATGCTAAAACTCTGCACCGCGACTCTCTCGCGAGCAGCTAGCGAGGAGGACAGCATTGGGCAGTTTACCGTGGTTTGTTTTGTTTCTAGTTTAGGTACCTAAAGTACGTCTCACGGTCTGAGGTTATTTTTTCAGCAGAAAACCGGTATTCTTCAATACCGAGGCTCTGCCAAAAGAGCCTGAGACGTACTATACCGTACGAGTACGTGTAGTAGAGATGCGATTTTTTTATTTTCGTCGGCCCGACCCGGCCCGACCCGGCTCGGCCCGGGCCCGAAAAGTCTGGGTCGGGCCCGGACCGAAAGGCTTCCTTTTTTTGAGCCCCGAACCGGCCCGAATTTTTGCTGGAAAGTTGAGTCGGCCCAAAAAGCCGGAAAGCGCGAAAAAGCCCAAAAGCTCGTAAGAGCTCGTAAGAGGTCAAAACTGCCAGAAAAAGTTCAGATTGCATAAACGAGTTCGATAAAGGTGGAAAGAGTCATCGAAAGGAAAGTTTCGACGACTCTATGGTTAACTCAAATCATTCTTTTTGTCCAAAACCTTGATTAATATAGCTTTTTGACCAGCCAGATAAAATTTCGTTATTTGATACGTCAATTAATATCGTCTTGTTACATATACTAGGGCTTCGCGAACGCAATTTGTGTTGCGTTGAAGATGAGCGCAGCGGTTTGTATATAGCGCATAAAAAGATTGAGGCAAAAAGCCTGTGAAAATCATGGAGCGGCAAGCCGGACCATTGCTGTCTCAAAAATTTTGATCACTTGAAAATGTAAACGATTCTGACCTTTCTTTGTTTCTGTCCGAGCTGTCGGGTAGCAGAAATATGCTAATTTTGAGATCATTGAGCAATGTGCACGTAAATACATAGATGTAACTCATGCCCAAGGGTTTTTATTAAGTTGGAGATATATTTCTGCCGCGGAATTTCTTTCAAAAACTTGCATGCAAGAAATTGACAAAATTTCTAATATCTGTCAAATCTTGAAGTCAACTTCAAGTCAAAAGATCTGGTGTGATGTTTCAATTTGGTTTCGATGGTTTCTAAAGACAACAATCGAAATTGTGAAAATTTTAAAACAATACGCACTTTTAAATAAATTTCCGTACTTTTCCAAACTTGCCCACTTGTCGAATATTGCTCTTTTCTCTGCTTTGAAAGTGAAGGGTATGGAGGATTTTCTTGAAAAACGCAGGGGGTCTAAGTTGAGAACAAAAGTAGACACCCTGAAAATTCCATCCCAATCGAAGCAGGCGTTTGGCCTGTAGAGCGCGCACAAACACACATACAAACAAAAACAAAAAAAAATTGCTTTTTTTTAGCAGTAGTGAAATTGATGACTTCGCTTCGCTCGCTACGCTCATCAATCATGATATCAGAAAATGGATATTGATCGATTAAATGAATAAGCGTGTAATGAGGTTGGAACAACCTACCACAAATAAGATTCATGGAATGAGGCAGGAGGGGATAGCTTATATTGGAGAATGAAACAGCTCTTCTTCTAAACGAGTGAAAATGAGATAAGGTGCAAATACATGCGGACACTGGTAGGTATACACTGGTATTGTAAAATGTTAATTTTGATGCCGATAACTTTAACTAGGGCTTCGCGAACGCAATTTGTGTTGCGTTGGAGATGAGCGTAGGTAGCGGTTTGTGTGTAGCGGATTGAAAGGTGCAGGCAGCAGTCACAAGAAAACCATGGAGCACCAAACCTGACCATTGCCTTCTCGAAAATTCTGATCACTTGAAAATGTATACGGATTCTGACGTTCCTTTGTTTCTCTTCGAGGTCAACAAAGCTGGTAACCAAGGAAACGAAGGAAACCGGACACGTATTGAATCAGCCGTCAAATCACGAAAAAAACACCACAAAAATGCTTATAAAAACCAATTGGAAAAACCTACCGAGCTAAGATTTGCAGGCATGATAAATATGTATAAGGTCAACATATTTAGAAGTTTTGGTGAAGTTATGTTCAGAACTTTGAAATTTACAGGGGTTCAAAATTCTGAAAAAATCGAAAAATTTCGTAAAAATTGATTTATAAAACATTAACTGAACCGATCTTTTTCAAAAACGCAGGGGGTCTAAGTTGAGAACAGAGGTAGATACTCAGAAATTTTCATCCATGTCGGTTCAGGCGTTTGGTCTGTAGAGCGCGCACAAACACACACACAAAAAAAAAACCAAACCAAAAAAAAACATACACAAGTAACTTTTTTTTGGGGTAAGTGAAATTGAAGATTTCGCTCCGCTCGCTTCGCTCGCTACGCTCATAAAAAATCTAAACAAAGTTTACCAACATCCAGAAAAAGCCGCAAAGCCCGAAAGCCCGAAAAGCCCGAAAGCTGAAAGTCGGGCCCGGCCCGGCCCGGGCTTTCGGGCTTTTCGGGCTTTTTCCCCTAACGTGAAGTACCTACATTCCATGTAAATATACTGCGATGGATTCTATTAGTTACCTTACTTAAATAATTGATGAGCGTAGCGAGCGAAGCGAAATCATCAATTTCACTACTGCTAAAAAAAACACTTGGTGTGTGTTTGTTTGTTTGTTTTGTTTTTTTTGTATGTGTGTGTGTTTGCGCGCGCTCTACAGGCCAAACGCCTGCTTCGAGTGGGATGAAATTTTCAGGGTGTCTACTTTTGTTCTCAACTTAGACCCCCTGCGTTTTTCAAGAAAATCCTCCACACCCTTCACTTTCAAAGCAGAAAAAAGAGCAAAATTCGACAATTGGGCATGTTTGGAAAAGTACGGAAATTTATTTAAAAGTGCGTATTTTTTTAAAATTTTCCCAATTTTTATTGTTGTCCTTAGAAACCATCGAAACATCACACCAAACTTTTTTACTTGAAGTTGACTTCAAGATTTTACAAATATTAGAAATTTTTTGAATTTCGTGCATGCAAGTTTTTTAAAGTAAGTCCGCGGCAGAAATATATCTCCAACCTAATAAAAACCCTTTGGCATGAGTTACATCTATGTATTACCATGCACATTGCTCATTGATCTCAAAATGAGCATGTTTCCGCTACCCGACAGCTCGGACAGAAACAAAGAAAGGTCAGAACGGTCTACAATTTCAAGTGATCAGAATTTTTGAGAAAGAATTGGTCCGGCTTGCTGCTCCATGATTTTCATAGGCTTTTTGCCTAATCTCTTTATGCGCTATATATAAACCGCTACGCTCATCTTCAACGCAACACAAATTGCGTTCGCCCTAGTTACTATAATATTCTCTTTATATACCTACTATATAGTACTATACCTGGTATTACTAGTGAGGCTACGTGCTTATTATGTGGTTCTTTGTTTAGATATATCTGTTTACCTACGCTACGCATTAAACATATTTTCATTGAGCTTCAACAATAAACTAACTGCTGCAAATTAACGTAGGCACTTATTATTACTCTATAATAAAATCCTATTTTGCATGCAACACTGTACAAGCGTGGAGGCTCACTTTTCAAATCCGGGGCTCTAGGCATTCCCTTGCGGTATTCTAAGATAAAGTAGGCGTAGCTTTACTATAAGCTGTAAGTGCAAGGTGTAATTAGGTAAATACTTAGGAGTACTCAATGTTTGTTTGGCCAGAACATGGCTATATATGCCAGGCATACTTACTAACCACGTGGATGAGCACATGGGGCACGGCGTGTGCTTTTGGGTCAAAATCTCGCTATGACAAATCGGTTTCCTTATCAGCAACTGCCTCGCTCCGTGAAATGAGAATCGACCACGCTGACAAATCGGGGAACTTCATAACATTCCTTGATGCCGATGTGATGGGTAGGTGTACTTAGCGAACGGAGCTATTCGGAAGCCGTGTCGATGTGTATGTGACATTGCAACCCGGAAGTAGGTAGCGATGGATTGGGAAACGAGCAAACGGACCGGAAGTTGCCGCGATATGACGCGGTCCATTTACGATCATCGGCGACTGGCAAGTGGCAGCTGCAGCTGATTATATAATAGTATCTAGTACTCAGAGGGAGAGAGGTTGGAGGGATTGGAGTTAAGCAACACTGCGCCGAGTCGGGCGTTGATGGGTGACCTCCATGCACGTGGCCAGCTCTCAGAGGGAGAGAGGTTGGAGGGATTGGAGTTAAGCAACACTGTGACGAGTCGGGCGTTGATGGGTGACCGCCATGCACGTGGCCAGCTCTCAGAGGGAGAGAGGTTGGAGGGATAGTAGTTTAGCAACACTGTGCCGAGTCGGGCGTTGGATGGGGACCGCCATGTAGCATGGCCAGCTCTCAGAGGGAGAGAGGTTGGAGGAATTCGAGTTAAGCAACACTGTGCCGAGTCGGGCGTTGGATGGGTGACCGCCATGCACGTGGCCAGCTCTCAGATGGAGAGAAGTTGGAGAAATTCGAGTTAAGCAACACTGTGCCGAGTCGGGCGTTGGATGGGTGACCTCCATACACGTGGCCAGCTCTCAGATGGAGAGGGGTTGGAGGAATTCGAGTTACGCAACACTGTGCCGAGTCAGGCATTGGATGGGTGACCGCCATGCATATGGCCAGCTCTCAAAGGGAGATAGGTTGTAGGGATTTGAGTTAAGCAACACTGCGCCGAGTAGGACGTTGGGTGGGTGACCGATACTCTGTGGTCTGTGCATGGGGGGGGGGGGGGGGGGTGTTAATAATAATTTGCCGAAATGCTGAGCGTTCAATCCGCCACTATGGCACAATCCTGCAGAATAAAATGCTGGCGAATATCCTGACATGTGTAGAATGACGTCCTGCACAATGAAAGGCAAATGAATGACGCCTCTACGCGGGCCGTCGCCGCGAGTTCAGCACAGCAGACCTGTTGCTGTCTCACGTACTTGGGGTGGAGGGGGGGGGGGTTACCTGGGCGCCGTGCATCGATCCCAGGACCCGAGGCAGTCTTTGCGCATGTGTCGTCTGTCTGTGCGTTGTGGAGGCAGGCTTTTGGTCTATAGAGCGCTCGCAAACTCACACAAAAAAAACACTCACACACATGTGTTTTTTTAGCAGTAGTGAAATGGATGATTTCGCTTCGCTCGCTACGCTCATCAACAACCCAGTCTGACATTCCTTTGGTTGACAGACAAACCGAATTCAAAGCATTTCCGACCTTCAGCAATGCAAGTTGATTGTCTACTTTCTGTACCGCAAGCCGAAGCTCGAACTTTGCCTAGGAACTGGGAGCTGCTAATCCACTTGGACCACGAAAGCGAAGACATCGAATGACTGAAAGGCTGACGGACTGAGGAATGCTAATTATATGCTATTAATTTAAATTTAATATTTAATATTTAATGCTAATTAAATGGAGAAACGATGGTTGCTAGTAGATGGAAATGTACTTTTCAAAAAATGTTGAGCAGGTTGTTTTTGGTGTAGATTGTAAAGCCAACCAAATAGCTGTACAATACAACACAATAACACCAACAATTAGCATTCTAATGCATAGATACTTACAAAGGTACACAGTAATGCATTACTTGCTGTTAGCGTATACAGTGATTGATGGCCTGCGGTTTGTCTTGATATAAGTATAAAAACACACCAAGTACACATCGCACCTGGTGCTAACGATTGGAACCCGACTGTGACAATTGAATTCAGTTCATCTCCAATCCAATCAGGAACACGCTGATAAATGCTCGAGCATTTCACTACAAGAACCAAGGTCTCTGCTCAGTCCTATTGCATCGATTCTATTTAATTCAATTAGTTCTATGTAGAAAATTGTATGCTTTAATAGGAAAATGTCAGTGAACACTAAATAAAATAGTGATTTATTAAACAACGATTGATTTGAAATAATTCCAGCTGAAAGCAGTGATGTGGAGTTAAAATATAGTACCTATATCTTTGGCAGAGATAATGAACTGGTAAAATGACATGAGAGCTGTCACAAAGGCAGACAAATGGACGTCCGGATATTGGATTCGCACACAATGGGGTAAAAAGGAGCCTGAACCGTCCGGATGTTATCATCGCACGCAAAGGTGCATCGATTGCGTCGTCATTCCGCTCATCTCATGAATAAGGAGACTCGACCGCCGCTGTGTTCGTACGCCACAAATCAGAGC